>OW203996.1:72500-1272500 GCA_934047225.1 Ypsolopha sequella
GGATCTCTGCCCTCCTTCACCAGAAGCACCAGCCTGGCCTCCTTCCAGGTGCGTGGGAACTGGCCAATGCGGAGACAGCTTGTAAACAACCGCCTTAGCCTGTCTCCTAGCTCCACCATGACGAGCACCCATGCCCGACCCGGGATACCGTCTGGGCCAGGGGCGGTGTTGCGCGCTGCTAGGCGTTTGACGGCGCAGGTCAGCTCTGGTTTTGATACCTCCAGATCGTCGGACCAGATTGGCAGTTCTACGGGGGTCAAGGGCACAGGGTCATCCTGGGTTCTGGGGAAGAGAGTGTTGACCACTGTGTCTACCAGATTCGGTTCAAGGGTTTCCGTCAAAGGCGGAACCCAGGGCCGCAGCTTCCCCATGACCATCTTATATGGTCGACCCCATGGGTCCTTGTCCAGGTCCCGTAGAAGTTCAGCCCAAGACCGGGCCTTAGCCTCAGTGATGGCAATCTGGAGGTGCTTTGTGGCAATCCGATACTCCTCATAGGTCACCGCCCTTTCTTCTGCCGTGGCAAGTCGCCTTCTCCTGGTTCTGAGGTACTGGCGTCGGCACCGCAAGCAGATCGCACGCATTTCTGCAATCTCTTCCGACCACCAGTACATCGACCTCTTCTCCACTGGCTTGGCTCGGGGCATTGCAGCATCGCAAACCATTGACATGGATTCCCGAAACCATGCCACCTCAACTTCAGGATTGAGGTCAACTTCATCACCAGGAGTCTCCGGCCAGGCTGCCACGGCAGCAGCAGCTTTGAGCTTATCTCGGTCCATTTGCCTCAGGGACCACCTCCTCGGAGGGCTGCGACTCCTGAGACAAGGACCGAGAGATCGGACTGCCACCTCAAAAAAGATGTGGCGATGGTCAGAGAGGGTGACCATCTCTTCCGCAACTCTCCATCCCGACACCATGCTCTCTGCAGTGGAAGTCGCCCACGACAAGTCAACGATCGACTCCCCCTGCCAGCGCACGCAGGTTGGCACCGCCCCCTGGTTAAGTAGGCGGATGTCGAGACTCGCCGCCCACTCCAGTATTGTCTCTCCCTTAGCGTCGTCCCAGGGGTTCCCCCACACTCTAGAATGAGCGTTGAAGTCCCCCAGGACAAGCATCGGACGGGTGAGATATCCGCGAATGCATACCACCAACCCGTCCAGAAATATCTCGTAGTCCGCGAGGGAGATATTGGGAGAGACATAACACCCAACCACCACCATCTGGCCCCACTCGACCGCAACGAAACCTTGCCCTCTGGCCAGGATTCTGCAAGGAGGATCTCCATCCTTGCCTCTCCAGTACACGGCGACCAAGGCGGCTCCGTCACACATCCAGTGGGGGTCTTTTGGAACCCTGTAAGGCTCCGAAATTACCGCCAGAGCAATCGAACCCTCCGCAATGGTTTGCAGTAGCAGGTCCTGCGCACCACGGCAGTGGTTCAGATTGCACTGAAGGAAATTTATGACGGTGAATGTGTCGTGTCCATTTCCTCCGTTGGTGGCGGCTGGGTGCTAGGAGCCGCTTCTACTCTAGCCGCTGTTGGGCTAGAAGCAGAAGGAGCCTGCTTACTCCTTCTACTCTTTGGGGCACAAAGTTTTGATCCCAGCCTGTGGTTGGCTGGGCGGCCAAGATCCGAGCACAGTGGGCACTTCAACACCTTCGCGGTGCACTGTCTCGCCCGGTGGCCTGGCTCCCCGCAGGCGTAGCACCGTCCACTTCTGTCCTCTTTATTGGGACACTTGAGGCGAACGTGTCCCAACTCAAGGCAGCGGAAGCATTGTAGAGGCCTAGCCTCCAGTACCTCCACAGTTGCTGCCACCCATCCAACACGGAGATGCTTGGTTGCAGCCATCCTTTGGACCACTGTGGCTGGGCATCTCACCCACGCCGTTCCGAGGGTCGAGGCCGTGCGGCGGATTTCTCCGACCTTCACGTCCGCCTCGAGACAGTTTCCGGCCTCAGCCACAGCAGCCTTAACCTCCTGCGGGGTAACGGCATCGTCCAGCCCTCTAACGCGCACTTCACCCATCTTCACCGGCCGGGACACGCGCACGTCCTTCTCGGCTAGGACTTCCCGCATTCTGCAGGCTAGGATGTCAGCCTTTGAGGAGCACTCTGGGCCAGAGATCTCCAAAACCAGGCCTCCTGTGATGGCACGCTTTTGCTTGACCGTCTCAATACCGAGTTCAGTCAGCTTGATGCGATCCTTCGCTGCGGCCATAACCTCGGCGTAAGTGGTGGAGGACCCCTCCGGTACCGTCACAGTGATGGCGGCGGATGCTGGGGCTCGAGGCGGTCTCACCACTTTCTTGGCCAGCTTTTTTGGGGGTGCGTCCTGCTTTTTCGCAGTTCCAGCTTTAGCACTCTTGCGAGTCACTGCCGCCCAGGACTCGCTCTCGACTCTAGGAGCCTGATCTGGCTGCAGCGCTGGCAGGCTGGCGTTTGCTGGCGCTGGCTGACTGAGGGAAGCCACTGACGTACTAGGCTTCAGCGGTCGGCCACCCTTCTTCTTCGACTGATTCGGAGTGCCTGCACCCACAGCAGCTCCTGTCACAGCCGATGCTGCACCTTTTAAAGGGGGCCTGAGCACCCTATCAGGGAACAACTCCGATCTAAAACGACTTAACTTAGCCTCAATAAGTGAGCCGATCTGGTCAAGAGTGAGCCGCTCTTGTCCTCGTTCAATGCTTGTGACGGAGGTGACATTCCCGGCATTTGCCTCCTTGCCTTCCGTATACAGACGACTTTGCTCTTTGGAGAGCTCGTCCACGCGCGTGGTGAGGACACTGAGTTGGGAACGTAATTCTGAGTTCTCCCGCTCCAACCTCTCCACATTAGCAGAGGCTAATGTTCTTCTTTCCAGTTCATACGTTGCCGCCCGCAAGGTGCGAGCAGCAATTCGAAGACTTCGAACATATCCCCCTTTAAGGTTGCCGGATGTCATGGCTACCTTTTCAACCTCATCCAGCTGCTCGGTGACGCGATTGGCCAACTCTGCAGTCTGCAAGTCCTGCATGGAACTTGCGAGGTCCTCCGGTCTTGGTAAGGTCCGCATGGAACGGGTTTCAATGGTCCCCCTTTCGCAGGGAACAAGGAACTCATTCTCATCGGTTAACAAAACCTTCTTTTTTCCTCCGCGTTGACTTGCCGTCGAAGTCTTCTTCCGCTTTCGCGTAGTTTCCGAAGCCGTCGACATTTGTGACGAAATAGAGAGGAACGATTTAACGCTCTCTCCACTGTCACTGTCTCCTGCAATATTTCGGCGGTTGTTGCCCCCCCCAGAATACGAGGGGCAGCCCGAGCTATGCTCGGGGAGGGATTCTCCGGCTAAGCCGGTACCCTCCTGGGGTAGCTTATTTTTACAATTCGCCTCCATGGGTGGTTTTGTCGATAATCCTATCGCCTTTTCTGAGAGGGGGACGGTCCCCCTTCCCGCTCGGGACTGGAATCCTTCCAGCCATTCATCCCATCAGCACGGGAAACCTTGGGATTAGGGTAATTGTTTTATAGAGGTTTTCTTCCTCACGGCCTTGCAGAAAGGCCCCCATTCCCACATGTGTGGGCTTACGGGTTGTCCGACGGTGGCCGAAGCCCGTGCCTGCCAGCTGTTATACTGGCCAAGCTCGTCGCACTCAGTTGCATCTTCTGCTTCCTCTGATGAGCAGAGGAATGCAGAGAGCAACTCCCCCCCTGCTGGTTTTGGTCCGCGCCGTATAAACCGGTACCTCCTATATCTAGGAGGCATTCCCCTATCCGCCACCTGGGGACGCGCCCGATAGAAGACCAGCATCTCCCACGGGAACCTAACCTAACCTAACCTAACCTAACCTAACCTAACCTAACCTAACCTAACCTAACCTAACCTAACCTAACCTAACCTAACCTAACCTAACCTAACCCAGTACTGCTCGAAACTCTATACTATACACCTCGTCGCTCCACACAAAAAATAATTTTAAATAGAAAAACGTGGAAAATCAAAGTGAAAGTGTTGTGCAGTGATAGTTAAGTGTACGACTCACCAGGATTTGTGTTGGCAGCAAAATCGTCCGACGGGAACCGACTCTGGAGACCTTTGACTTTGGAGCAGCATAGATCGGCGCGGGAAGTACCTACAACAGTGAGTCTTACTTCAGTACGTAGCTCTCGCCGAGTTCTGTCCAGAGTCGAAAAAATTTTGGAGATCCGTCTACAGGAACAGGAGCTATTAACCATCAAAGCTCCCATACAAACCGCTCTGACCTAGTTAACTAGGTTACACGTGCCGGACTTGGCGTGACGTACCAGCTGGGCAGCCACCGCTGAAGACACCTCCGCCCATCTGAGGACTTCGTCTAGCTGATGAGGAGCAGGTTCCTGAAGACGCTCGGAGACCAGAGGTACACCTAGGGAACTCCTCAACCCCTTGTCCTATTCCACCCGAGTTTGGGCTCGTTGTTATCAGGACTTCCAACCCTTCCCGCACGGGCCCAAAACACCCCCCCCCAAAATATTTTTTTTTTGGATTCCACCCAATTTACCCCCTGACGCACACGGCGCCTACCCCAACACCCCCCCCCCACGTTTCGGACCCTTCACCATCAAGTGGGGCAAGACGGACCCCCCCACCAATCGTCGACACGTGAAACCTTCCCCCCCCCCTTCCCCTCCCTCCCGACCTCACCCCCTCAGGGGCCCATTTTGCCCCCAGTTGTGCTAGGACCCCCGAGTTTGGGCTCAAACTTCTCGGGAGAGCATAAGGAACACTTTTGCTCTGCCAGAATTTTGATATCCCTCCTGGCTGAGGCGGAAAGTCCCAAAAACCCTTCTTGACCCCCCCCCAGGTGTCGCCCCCCCCCTCACACCAGGTGGGGCAAGACGGACCCCCCGCCAATCGTCGGCCCGTGAAACCTTTTGTCCCCCCCCCCCCCCTCCAGCCTTGACCTCACCCCCCCGGGACCCAATTTGCTTCCCGTGGTCCTAGGACGCTCGAGTTTGGGCTCAAATTAACCAGAAGAGCCTTAGCTTCAACTTGGCTCCAACAAATCCTTGATTCCTTGTTTCTTTTGGCCACCAGGCCGGAAAAACCTTCCGTTTCCTTCCTTCTTTCCCCCTTAGAGTGTACCTCACACAAATAGTCGTGCACAAAAACCACGCAGGCACAACAAGCAGTTACTCGACAACATCATCCGTGAAGCAACAAAACCAGCATCCGGAAGCCATCAACATCTACGGCAACACCCTTATTTGTAGTTAGCATAAGTCTTCTTTTTCTTTTTATATTAATATATTATATATTTTTATAGTAATAGTTTAATAGTTATAAGTAGTTTATATTTAATATTTAAGATTAGAGTAAGTATACAGTAAAGTTACTAAAATGTCGAACATCACAAAAAAAACAACAACCTCTGTCACCAAGCCATCCACGACTGGGGTGCCCCCTCTGCGACCACATCACTCGCTTCGGGAGAAACTTCTCAGGAAAAACGTGAAGTCCGTTCCTGAGGGCGAGTCGGTCTCACCAGTCTCGGAGCGAAGCGTTGCCGTTTCACACGCCGAACTATCACCGTCTCGGCCAATTGACTCGGATGAAGACTCTTCGCCAAACCGAAGAGACAGTTATGTGGCCACCACGGACAGGGACTTCAGGAGTGGGGTCCACATGGATGCCGCAAATAAGCTAGCCACAGAAATGCTCCTCAAAGGTAAAGAGGCTCTAGAAGCCGCTAAAAACCTAAAGACGGAGATCAAAACCACGGCCATCTCATCCCTCCAAACCCTATACGAGACGGTGCTGTCCCTTGCCGACTCCAGATCACGGCACAAATTCAATCTGGAGAAGGAAAGAAGCCGTCACGCTCAGGAACTCGTCAGAGCGGAGCGCGACCACACAAGGCAGCTCACTGAAGTGACCAACAGCCTCACCGTCAACCTTCAAAAAACAATGGAGGAAGTAGGGCAGGGCCTCCGGGAAACAAAGGCCGTGAGAGAATGGCTAGCTTACGAAACGCGGGATCCATTCGGGCAAATAGGGAAAATCACGGACCGCCTGGCCGCAGTTGACCAAGTTGTGCAGGGCTTGTCAAAACAGCTTGCCCAAATGTCAGCTCGTGGGCCCGGTTGCCCGGAGAGCTCTCTCAGAGGAGACTTTGAAAAACTCTTCACTAGCATAGGGCAGCTCTCCGGACAACTAGACTCAATGAGGAGAGAGACAACGACTCTCTCTCAAAGGACGACAGAGCTGCACAAAGAAATGGCAAGCCGGGCGGACACACAAACACACATAGCGGAAACCTCACAGCCTCAGACCGACCGCCTAGAGCAGGAGGTAAAGGATGTGAGGGAAACGCTTACACATTTAGAGGCGTACATAAAGAACACTTTACGCGAGGCAATCACCACCAAGGAAAAAAACAACACCACACATTCGGAACTCACAGAGCACCTACAGCCGCTCACCGAAAGGCTTGAGGCAGTTTCCTCGGAGCTCAGAACCATGCGCGAACAAAGGATGCGCACACCCCCGCCGCAACTCAACCTAGAGACTGAGATCGCTGAGGCGAGCGGGTGGACCGTAGTGCAGCGGAAGCGCAAGCCCGAGAAACTGCAAGCCACACCGCCTCCGCCAAGACCGAACCACAGTATTATCGTCTCCTCGACAGAAGCCAATAAGACCGGCGATAATGTCATCAAGACGATAATCGGTGCGCTGGACATGGTAACAACCGGCGCACGGGTGGATCGAGTGAGAAAGGCGAGAAACCAAAAGGTTGTCCTTACTTGTGGGTCCAAAGAAGACCTGGCCCTGGTAAGGACAAGAGTTAAAAGCAATCAAACTCTAAAAGTGGAAGAGCCTCGCGTAAACCATCCACTAGTCATTGTCAAAAATGTCCTCGCCTACCAAAAGGATGATGAGATTACGCAGCAGTTCCGGGCTCAAAATAAACATCTTTTTATGGGCCTGGAGAAGGACGAAAATCTCATCAGAGTAAAATATAGAAAGAGAGCTAGGAACGCACTGCAGGCTCACATAGTCTTCGAGGTGTCGGCGGCACTCTATGGAAGGCTGATGGATGCTAAAAAAGTCTACATCGGCCTCTCACGGAGCCCCGTTGAGGACCAGTCGCCCCTAATCCAGTGCTCCAGGTGCTGGGGATTTGGCCACACCAAAAGCCTCTGCCGGGAGAAGGAGGACCTCTGCGGATTCTGTGGGGGAAATCACTCCTGGGAGAATTGTCGCGGCAGAAAGGAGGATGCTGCTCCTCACTGCAAAAACTGCGAACAGGCTCACACCCCAACATCAAAAGCGCATGCAGCATATGACTATGAGTGTCCAGAAAGGCAAAAGATGGACGCCATAGCTCGCTCGCGCGTGAGCTACTGCTAAGGGCGACGATACCACCCCCACCTCTCCCCCCCCGAATACTCCCCGTAGCAAACTGCTAGTAATTCAGGCTAACCTGCGGCGCAACAAACTGGCGACGCAGGAGCTGATACAGGCAGCCAAGGGAAGCGGGGTCTCTATTGCCCTGGTACAGGAACCCTATGTGGGAAGTAGCGGCAATATGAGCACCTACCCTGGCGCACAAGTCATTCAGTGCACCCTTAATCGCAAAAAACCAGTGAAAGCTGCTGTCATCGTTTTCGGGGACCACCTGAGGGTAATTCACGACCCACAGTTGGTGACCGAGACCGAGGCAGCGGTGATCCTGGTGGCGGGCAGCCTTAAGCTGGCAGTGCTATCGGTGTACTTCGAGGGGAATCAAGACATCAATGTGAACTTGCAGAGTGTTGAACAAAAATGTAAAAAGCTCAACACTAACAACATCATCATAGGCGGGGACGTAAACGCGTGGAGTCTCTGGTGGGGCAGCAAGCACGACGACCCCAGAGGAGTAGCATACAGCGCCTTCCTCGACGAGATGGAGTTTCATGTTCTCAACAGGGGAGACACCCCCACGTTTGAAACATACAGGGGAGGTAGACTATACAGCAGCATAGTGGATGTTACTGCGTGTAGTCAATCTCTGCTAGGCAGGATTGAAGACTGGAGAGTGGACCGTGATATGACTACGTCAGACCACAATGCCATTGCCTTCGCCTTGCGATTGGACGGAGAGTTAGTGGATCTAGAACCCACTACCACTCGCAAGTTTAACGTCAAGAAGGCAAACTGGCAAGAATTCCACCTCCATGTGAAGTCCGGCTTAGCCGAGAGTAACATCTCCCTAGACAACATCAACTCCATCTCGAGCGTCGAGGAATTGGATAACATGCTTGCCGCATATACCAACGCTATTCAAAAGGCATGCGACAAAGCAATCCCTAAACTAGGCGCCTACAAAGGCAAGGTTGCACCCCCCTGGTGGTCCAAAGACCTCGCCGACCTGAAAAGAGAGGTAAACCGAAGGAGGCGAAGAATCCGCAACGCTGCACCCACTAGAAGAGAACACGTGGTTGACGAGTACCTCACCGTCAAGCTGGACTACGAAAAAAAGGCTAGCGAAGCCCAAACCCAAAGCTGGAAAGAGTTCTGCTCGACGCAGGAAAGGGAGAGCATGTGGGATGGGATATACAGAGTAATAAGGCGAACAACTAAAAGGCGAGAAGACCCGCTTCTGAGGAACGAGAAGGGCGAAACACTCAGCCCCGAGGCATCGGCCGATCTCCTGGCCAGCACGTTCTACCCTGACGACTCTGTATCGACCGATCAACCCTTCCACAAACATCTCCGAGAGCTGACGGACTCCAACCCCGAGGACATCCAAAATCTGTCGGAAGACGACCCACCGTTCACGGAAGCCGAATTGGATTCAGTCCTTCATGACATTAATCCAAAAAAGGCACCGGGACCGGACGGGCTTACCGCAGATATCTGTACGAAGGCCATCGAAGCGGGAAGGGAGGTGTTCATGGCTCTGGCTAACAAATGCCTAGAGCTTGCACACTTTCCTGCTCAGTGGAAAATGGCGCACGTAATAATCCTCGGGAAACAGGGCAAAGATGACTACACACATCCGAAGTCATATAGACCCATAGGACTTCTGCCAGTTCTCGGAAAAATCGTCGAGAAACTCTTGGTTAACAGGCTGCAATGGCACGTGCAGCCCACGCTTAACCACAACCAGTATGGGTTTACGCCACAACGCGGGACCGAGGACGCCCTCTATGACCTTATTAAGCACGTGAGATCAGAACTTGAAAGTAAGAAGATAGTTCTTATGATCTCGCTGGACATAGAGGGGGCCTTCGACAACGCATGGTGGCCGGCTTTGAAGCACCAACTAGCCACAAGGAAGTGTCCGCAAAACATATATGCGATGGTGTGCTCCTATCTACAAGACCGGAAAATAGTGGTCAACTATGCCAGAGCAACAAGCGAGAGGGATACTACAAAGGGTTGCGTCCAAGGATCCATCGGAGGACCAACCTTTTGGAACATCATACTCGATCCGCTGTTGGCCAAACTGGTACAAGAAGGAGTACATGCGCAAGCTTTTGCGGACGACGTAGTTCTTACATTCACCGGGCACTCGGTCGAAACCATGGAGCAACGAGTCAACTCGACACTGGAGACGATAGTGGAGTGGGGTACTCAGAACAAGCTCAACTTCGCCGCACACAAGACCAAGGCGATGTTGATGACCAAAAAGCTGAAGTACGGGGAACCACACCTCTATATGTCAGGGAGTAGACTCGAACTCGTACATGAGATAAAACTCCTTGGTCTCGTCATCGACCGAAAGCTCACCTTTAAGGCGCACGTGACCGCAGTCTGTAAAAAAGCTGCGGACATATACAAACATCTAGCGCGCGCAGCAAAGGTGACGTGGGGCCTGAACGGTGAAATCGTAAGGACGATATACGTAGCGGTTGTCGAGCCGATCGTTCTGTACGCAGCAAGTGTGTGGTACCAATCCACAGAACTCCAGATGATCAGAGATCGTCTGGATGCACTGCAAAGAGGATTTGCCCAGAAGATCTGCAAAGCGTACAGAACGGTCTCGCTCTCGTCGGCACTAATTCTATCGGGCCTGCTGCCCCTGGACCTTAGAGTACAAGAAGCCGCAGCTCTGTACATGGCCAAACGAGGTTTCAGTACAGACTACATACCACCAGGAAGGAAAATGGAGCAAAGGATAAGCTACCTTGAGCAGCCACATCCTTCTCAACTCATAACAACAGAGTACGAGCTCCTAGAAAACATGGATTCCGAAACTCTATCCACCCACTGCATTGCTGGGCCACAAGTGTACACTGACGGCAGCAAAATTGAGGGCAAGGTAGGAGCAGCCCTCACATGGTGGGAGGATGGACAGGAAACCAGTTTTCACACCTTCAGCCTGGACCCGGCGTGCACTGTCTTCCAATCAGAATTATACGCACTCCATAGGGCGATTGACTTGGCCAAGAACAGCACCAGTGACCGAATCAACATCTTGAGTGACTCAAGATCGTCACTAGAACTGCTGGAAAATCCCAAGTCAACACATCCCCTTACCAAGAACATCAAAGAGTGCGTAGCGGAAATCAGAGCACAGGGTCGGCAGGTGCGGCTCTTCTGGCTCAGGGCGCATGTGGGCACGGCCGGAAACGAAAGAGCAGACGAACTGGCCAAACAAGCGGCCTTGCAGTCAAGCGATGCCCCAGACTACAGTGAAGTTCCCGTGTCACACGTCAAGAGAAAGATCAGAGAGGAAACTATACGCAGATGGCAAGACAGGTATAGCTCCTCCAGCACTGGTGCCGTCACGAAGGTTTTCTTCCCGGACGTAAATGTTGCGTTCCGCACAGTCCGTGAAACCAAAATGACGCACCGTCAAGTGCAAGCCTTGACAGGACACGGGGGCATGGCGGAGTACTTACATCGGTTCAAGCTGAAAAGCAGCCCCGGTTGTGAGTGCGACCCCGACACTAGCGAGTCAGTATGGCATCTTTTACTGGACTGCCCTCGTTTCGCGGCTGCCCGAATGGAATTAGAGTACCGGCTAAACATCAAGCTGGAAAAAGCCGAACTGCGGAACATCATCGCAGACAAAGACAGCAGAACGCTCTTCCTTGCATTCGCAGAATCCGTCATACGGATAGCGGCTAAGAGGAACTCGTCCACAGACCTAACCAACACACCTCACCCTCAACCAGATAACAACACACAAACACCATCGCAGACACAACAGCCAACAACTAGCTGCTCAATGCCAGCGGAGTACCAGCTTCTGAAGTCCAGTGAGGCAGGTACACCGGGCATAAGACTCAAAGGAGTAGCGACGTTCATGGATGACAGCACCGAGAGACTCGGTATCTGCTTCTGCAGAATATGGGGAAAGAAAGTTGTCAACATCTCACCTGGCCTTGCTCTCCTCTTAAAGGGGAGCAACTTCAAGGCAACCATAAGGCGGAAAGTATTCGAGGCGCTCGGGGATGCCACCGTGGCAGGTCATCGCTGCCGAATAGTGCGAACTAAGAACAAAGTTATCGCGCTATTTGTGGCCGGCGACGACGTTTCAGAATTCGCTGAGGCGAGTTCGATGCTTTCCAGCCTAGCAGCCATCGACGGACCTGCTAAGAAAATCAGCGTGGACGCTATGGTAGTGGCCTACCTTAAAGCCGAAGTGGAAGATTACTCGGGGATCATCAGAGCCTCGAGTAAACACGAGATGGTGGTTTACGAAGACAGAGGCCAAAACCTCAGTCATCTGAAACCGTATCGTCTCGGCGAATCCTCCACCCCCATCGACAGCTGGGGCCACCCAATAGCGACTCCAGAACTAAGCGGTTCAGAGAGGCTGCAAGAAAAGATCGCAGGTGAGAGACAGCCGCCCCCTCGCCGAGAGGAGTCGGAGGGAGTGCTGTCAACCATGACCAGAGCAGCGGTCGGTTGTTTCACCAACATCTCGTCTAGAATAAAAAGACACACGGACACACTCACACCCCCCAGACCCACAACCTCATCGGGGACAGTCTCAGGAATACCCCGAACAAACCCATCAAAATCCGACAGGGGTCTGGTTGCTCTACCGGAACTCGTCACACCCACCACTCCATCAGACCACTTGTCCAACGCGCTCCTGGAGTACGTAGCGATGCTCAAAGGCACAGTTGTTTCTAAACAAGAAACATGCCGAACGATCCTCCTAGCCTATCGTCGGGGGAACGAGCAATTGCTACAGTCCAAACTCGAGGAGTGCGAAGCGGCGGTGTACAACAACGCTACCCTCCAAGTGTTGGGGGGAACAATGGCGGGGGAATACATGGCCGCGTACAATGGCACCGGTGGTTTTGTGGAGTTGGATGAAAACGAGTCAAACCGGATGGGGAAACCTGTCTTCACCACCTCAGCGGATGACCCCATCGTGGTCGTCGCCAAGTGCACACGGATAATGCTGGAGGACAGAATCCTAAAAATAGCAAATAAACTGCTAGGGGATTCTGAACCCACCGAAGCCGTAGCACAAATGCTGACACCAGAAATGGAATGGGTAAACGGGGGTCCCAGGTTGCGGAAAAACGACCTGGGTAGTCAACAACTTTGACCGTGAAACGGACCTGGTAACGACGCCCACGCTAGAAGGAGCAAGAGACCTCCGCCAAAAACTGGAGGGCAAGCTCGGCAGAACCGCAAAATTCAGGGTGCGCATGATGGCCTCATTGCTGGTAAACGGCATTCGCGAGGGCGGGAGCTTCCGTCGGCTTATAGTCGACGAGGCTCTCATGAGCCATTTTGGAGCCATTGTATTAGCAACCCGGATAGTCGGCGTCAGCAAAATCTTGCTCCTGGGTGACCAAAACCAGGTCCCTTTCATCGACAGAGAAAACCTTTTCCCGATGAGGTACCTCAGTCCCAGTCTGTTTGGTTGCATAACAAAACAACTGCTGTGCACACATCGAAACCCCATGGACGTCGCATATGCCCTAAGGGAGATCTACAGTGGCATATACTCGTCCAAGGCTCAAACACGGTCCTTGACTCTGGAATCCTACGAAGATACGCGACCTCCAAGAAACGAGCATAACACCCTCTACCTTGTTCACACCCAGGCCGAAAAACACTTCCTAGAAGGCCTGGGTTACGGCAAGCAACAAGGGTCGCGTATCCACACAATCCACGAGGCTCAGGGACTCACGTGGGAGAGAGTGGTGATCATAAGAACTGCGAAAGTCACCCAGCAGTTGCACAGCAGCATCCATCACGCAGTCGTGGCGGTGTCAAGGCATACCGGCAGCTGTGTTTACTATACGGCTTGCCGAAAAAACGATGCCATAGTTCGGCTAATAAGGAACGCCCTGGCAGCTGAGACCGGCACGATCAAAGAGTACAACCTTAAAATGGCCTGGAGGAACCGAGACACGTCAGTGGCTGACGCCATGCTGAATGGTGGCACGGGCGGCAACCCAGTCGTCTGAGCCGGCTATCTTCCCCCCTCTCTCAATAAAAGTGTGTTATTTCCATCTCACCACAGTAATTGTCAGAAATTGTGTAATAATAATATGTAAACCCCCTAAATGTAACAAAACATGTATTTTAAATTAGACTGTAATAAAATATGTATAGAATATAGTTTAAAGAATATGTACCGATATAGAATATGTATTTAAAAAAAAAAAAAAAAAAAAAAAAAAAAAAAAAAATTTTAGTTAATATAAATATTTTTAGTATATATATATATATGTAACTAGCTATAAGTAAGGGTCCAATGTAAAAACGAACCACCTAAATTGTATTTCACACCAAAAATTATTTAATTTTGTTGTAAGGAGCGAAAAGAGGAACAGAACTAAATTGCCAAAATAAACATTGCTAAAAAAGGTATGGACAACGTCCATAGCACTTGCATTCATTATAAAAAAAAAAAAAAAAAAAAACCTAACCTAACCTAACCTAACCTAACCTAACCTAACCCAGTCGCGTTACTTGGGCATCGTCAGAGCTTCAAGTAAACACGAGATGGTGGTCTACGAGGACAGGGGCCAAAACCTCAGTCACCTGAAACCGTACCGTCTCGATGGAACTTCCAACCCCATCGACAGCTGGGGCCACCCCATAGTAAGCCCGGAGCTTAGTGGTTCGGAAAGGCTGCAAGAGAAAATAGCAGGTGAGAGGCAGCCGACGCGTCGTGCAGAGGATTCTGAGGGAGTGTTGGCGTCCATGACCAAGGCAGCAATCGGTTGTTTCACACACATTGCATCCAAAATTCACAAACACACACACACAGGCACTTCTCCAAGAATCACACCTTCATCGGGAAAAGATGGAATAACTACCCGCAAAACACCAACAAAGGCCAACATGGGCCTGGTCGACCTTCCGGAACTCGTAACACCTGTGGATCCATCGGACCACTTGTCCAACGCACTTCTCGAGTACATGGCAATGCTCAAAGGCACAATCGTCTCAAAACAAGAAACCTGCCGGTCAATCCTCCAAGCCTATCGTCGGGGGAATGAGCGATTGCTTAATGTTAAACTCGAGGAGTGCGACGCGGCGGTGTACAATAACGCCACCTCCCAAGTTTTGGGTGGAATCATGACGGGAGAGTACATGGTCGCGTTCAATGGTACTGGTGGTTTTGTGGAACTTGACAGTGACGAGTCAACCCGGAAAGGCAAACCAGTGTTTACCACTCCACCAAACGATCCCATTGTTATTGTCGCTAAGTGCACGAGAATAATGCTGGAGGAAAGAATCCTGGAAATGGCAAGCAAATTGCGATGGGATTCTGAATCCACCGAAGCTATTGCACAAATGTCGACATTAACAATGGACTGGGTAAACGGGGTACCAGGCTGCGGCAAAACAACCTCCATAGTAAACAACTTTGACGCTGAAAGGGACTTGGTGACGACACTCACACTGGAAGGAGCAAGACACCTCCGCGGAAAACTGGAGCCTAAACTTGGCAGAGCCGCAAAGTTCAAGGTGCGCACAATGGCGTCGCTACTGGCTAACGGCTTAGGCGAGGGCGAGAGCTGCGGTCGATTGATAATCGATGAAGCTCTCATGAGCCATTTTGGAGCCATAGTGTTAGCGATAAGAATAACCGGCGCCAGCAAGGCTCTTCTCCTGGGTGACCAGAACCAAGTACCTTTCATCGACAGAGAAAACCTCTTCCCGATGAAGTACAAAACTCCTAGCTCGTACAGAAACATCACGAAACAACTGCTGTGCACACATCGAAACCCCATGGATGTAGCATATGCCCTAAGAGAGATCTACAGTGGCATATACTCATCCAAGGCTCAAGCACGGTCCCTGACACTGGAAACATACGAAGAGACGCGACTCCCAAAAGACGAGCCAAACACGCTCTACCTTGTCCACACCCAAGCCGAGAAGGAGCTCCTTAAAGGTCTAGGGTTCGGGAAGCAACAAGGATCGCGTCTCCACACAATCCATGAAGCTCAGGGACTAACGTGGGAGAGAGTGGTTATCGTAAGAACTGCAAAAAAGAACCTGCAGCTGCACAGCAGCGTCAATCACGCGGTCGTGGCGGTGTCCAGACACACCGGCAGCTGTGTGTACTACACAGTTCGCCGCGAAAATGACGCCATAGTTCACATCATCTTGAACGCCCTGTCAGCGGAGACCGGTAAAATCCGTGAATATAACTTAAAAATGGCTATGCGAAACAGTGACATGGCTGTTGCTGACGCGATGCTAAAGAGCGGCGCAGGTGACACACGGGCGCCTGAGCAGCGGATGGTTTAGCGTCAACCAAAAATACTTCTGAGCTTAATGTTATATAACCTCTCAATTATCTCTTAATATTAAGCATGTTTTTAAAAAAATATATAATAATAAAAATCATAATAATAATAATAATAACTAAATAAATAGTATAAAAAAAAAAAAAAAAAAGGAAAAAAAAAAAAAAAAAAAAAAAAAAAAAAAAAATATAAAAAAAAACAAAAAAAAATTAAAAAAAAAAAAAAAAAAAAAAAAAAAAAAAAATATTTTTTGGTATCTTTATATGTAGTTCTTAAGTTTTATGTATGTATATATAAGGGTCTTTGTTTACGGTAGAAGCATGTATCTGATAGTTTTAAGGAGCGATAATTAATAAAATAAAGTAAACACAAAAAAAAACAAACAGCAACAAAAAAATGGTATGGGAGATCTTATCCCATAGCAAAACCTTTCATTTATAAAAAAAAAAAAAAAAAAAAAAAAACCCAGTCGCGTGCCGCTCCCCGTACCGAGCGCATCATTTTTAACCTGCTCCGCACGCGAAAATTACAAAAAAATAGAAAAAGTGATCCGAATTCAACGGGAATGGTGTCAGAGTGAAGTGCTAAGCGAGAGCTATATAGTGAAAGTGAAAAATTTCAAAACAAAAGGATTTTTTGGACTTCTCTTACAAAAATTTAGGTAAAAATTCTGTTTTCTATCAATAACTTTTCAAACAGATCTTTACCCCATTAACTTTTATGGTTGCCTAGAAGCGCATTAACGGCCCCTACAAGTAGAGACTAATCTTGGCCATATAGCTCCATGTCTGTGGATTTTACGTGGAAAATTCAAAAACCACGTGGCGTCCTGTCTCCCAAACCGGGATTGATGGAAGAATTTTACCACGGCCAGAAGACAGCCAGATATAGTGCATAACCTGCCCTGACTTAAAATTATTTTATTTTGAAGCATCGGCGTGGCTTAGGCCTTTTTATCGCTGGTGGTAATTTAACTTTTGTGTTCCCGTTGGAATATCTGGAGAGAAAGATCGGTGAGGTACATATTTTATTTTATTTAAAAGACCGCCATCTAATAAGAAAGCGATAGCCGTATCGACCAGATTTTTGTCATCTTCCACTCCGTAGATATCGATTTTATTATCAAAGAAGAAATAGTCCGCCATCGGCAAATAAGTTGGTTTTCCTTATATCTCTGAAACGGAGCGTCGTACAGGAATTTGGAGTGGATTATCGTTCTCTTCGAGAACGAAAACCTAAGCACATTATAGGGGCAACACATCTTTTGGGATACCCCGTGACGCCCCCCCCCCCTCAAAAAAAATTTCAAAATCGGACCCCCCCCAGGGGATGAATTTGAGGTCTGGTTTTCGGGAGCAGCAAGCAGCAGGACAACTAGTATCGCAACTTTCCTGAAGATCGGAGTCTCTTATCCCATGGGAACATACATTTTTAAATATTTTTAAAATTTTTATGTACAAAAATTTCAACTTATTTTCATATCAATCGGCTATTGCCCATTTTTGATTTAATTTGTTTACTCTTGAAGTTTAAATTATTTGGCTTAAATTAAATTAACTCCTTTACATTTTTGGACTAGTACATAATTAATAATTTGCTTCCTTTTAAAAAAAAAAAAAAAAAAAAATTATTCTCGCAATTTTTACACCTAAACGGCTATTGCCCCATTAATTTTGATATACTTTTGACATTTTAATTGAATAACTGAATACTTTTATTGATTTTTATCATAATTACTTAATCAAATCAACTTGGCTTAGCTATTATTAATAAATTATTATTAATAAATTCACAATATACCTGTACTTTTATTAATATTAGTGCCACAATTCTTACTCATTTACGGCTTGCCTTTCAAAAAATTAATACATTATTTCAAAATCAGATCAAATTATTATAATTACTTACTTTTTCAAGATAAATTTGCTTCAGTTATTGAATTATTGTTATGGATTATTATTAATTATTAAGTTCACAATGTACCTACTTTGATTTATATTAGTTTTACAATAATAATAATTCGTAATTATTTTAATTCCTTTGACATTTTGACATTTTTATACATTTTTAAGGCTTTTGCCACATTTATTACTTTTACAAATTTTATTTTATTTTTTTTTAAACTCTAATTAATAGGGCGCACATCATGTCGACCAAATCAAATAAAGCCGGCAGCGTTATCTCCAGGACGTCAGTGGCCAGCAACAGAGCCAAACTGTCAACTGCGAGTGCCCCCGTCGGCAAACAAAAGCCACCAAAGACCCCTCTCTTGGTGGGGGTGCTCAAGGCAAATGCGAGTGCAGGGGAAGCAACTATCCCCCCCATGAACTCCCCGGTCCCCTCCGACACCTCCGATATCGAGGCCGTTTTTGCCAAGGAGGATGACGAGGTGTGGTCGGGGGTTTCGGGTAACTCCCGTCCCGCTACCCATAAACAGGGCCGTCCCAGTCTCCTCCCACCTTTGGGCAAAAAGATACCTGGAGTAGTGAAAGATCAAGCCTCTGTGCAGGCAAACGAACTACTCCAGAGAGGAAAGGAGGCCCTGGAGGAAGCGGGAAATATGAAACGGGAATGCAAGACCACAGCCCGTGAATGCCTTGAGCACCTATATGAGACGGTGCTTTCCCTTACCGACTCCCGCTCCAGACATATTAACAATCTGGAGCGAGAAAGGACTCAGCGTGCGCGGGAGTTAGTGTATGTGGAGCGTGCCCACAACAAACAATTAGCACAGCTCCACGCCTCGCACGCTGACGAATTGACCAAACCCAGGACCGATATCTCTGCCACGCTTACAGAGGCACAAGCCATAAGAGCGTGGCTAGGATATGAGATGGACGGCCCAATCAAGGCAATAAGTCGGATAGGGGAGGAAGTTCACCGGCTGACGGATTTGTTGAGCCAAAGCGATACCCGGGTTGGTTTGGCACCGAAGCAAGCTATTTACCCAGAACCAGCCATTATGACAGAGCTGGGGGTCCTAACGACTAAGGTTGCATCGGTGTCGAACCAACTGGATTCGCTGAGGCGTCAGCTGGTGGAAATTGCGACGGGGGCCCATGAGGCGCCAACTGCAGGCGGATCCCCCCTTAAACAGAGCATGTGCCCGGGCCCAGACCCACGCATCGACGGCATCTGTAATGACCTGGCAGTGGTTAAAACTCTCGTGGAGAAAATGGAGAAGAGGCCCTCATGCCGGGCCGAAAAAATGTCATCGGTTGACGAGGAGAACCTGCGGGGTATAATGGCACCGGTGATGAAGGGGATCGAGAAGGTCGGCTCAGAGGTGAGGGCCATAGGTGAGGCTAGCAAAAAAAGGGAAGTGACGTTACCTAGCATCAACCAAGAACTAGTCCTCACAGGCATTCAGGATGCCATAGCCGACCTGAAAAGTGATCTTTTCAGCACCGGGGCCAAACAAACATACGCACAGGCTTTGAAAATGCCCAGTCGTGGCGGTCCGGCCCACACACTCATCATCTCGGCGACCGATCAGGGTATGACGGGCGATCAGGTCGTCGAGACGTTGGGGCGTGTGCTGGACGCAAAGGCGACGGGAATCAGGGTGGACCGCTGCAGAAAGGCGGCGAATGGGAAGGTAGTACTGAGCTGCAGCGAGAGAGAGGATTTCAAAAAGATTTCCTCAAAACTCAAAGGTGGGAGTGGACAGGGACTGACTGCCAGAGAGGCCAAGTCAAAACTCCCGATGGTCATAATCCGCAACGTGATCTCCCAACACACAGACCAGTATGTTGCTGAAGCCCTGTTAAATCAGAACAAGCACATACTGAAGGGGATCGACGGAAAGACGGAGACCCTCAGAGTCGCTTATCGTAGAAAGGCGCGAAATCCTCACGAGTGCCACTTAATCGTGGAACTTACCCCTGCTCTCTACCAGCGGTTAGTGGAGGCGGGACAGGTCTACATAGGTCTGCAACGACGTTCAGTCGAGGACCACTCACCGCTAGTGCAGTGCACGGGATGCCTTGAATATGGACACACCAAGAGAGTGTGCAAACAGCAGGACATCTCGTGCAGTCACTGTGGTGGTGCGCACACCTATGCAGACTGCCCCGCAAAGGCCTCTAAGGCCATCTGCATAAACTGCCAGCGGGCTAAGTTCCCCGAGGCCGATCGAGAACACAATGCCTTCAATGGCGACTGTCCGATCAGGCAAAAGTGGGATTCTATAGCGAGGTCACGCGTCGCGTACTGCTAAGGGCACCATTGGGAACGGTAGAGGCGTCTCCTCTTTAGGTAAGACGAAGGACGGCAAATTACGAGTCATCCAGGCCAACTTGCAGCGCTCTAAATTGGCGACTGCAGAGTTAATGAGCAAGGCTCACTCAAACCGGGTATCTGTCGCCCTGGTTCAAGAACCATATGTAGGTTCCCAGGGCGTACTAAAACAATACCCGGACACGAGAGTGATCCAGCTCACGACAGTTCGCCAAAAGCCGATTAAGGCCGCTGTTGTTGTCTTCGGTGGGGAACTGGAGGTCATACATGACCCCCAGCTGGTCACCGAGAACATCGCAGCGGTCTTGTTGAAGGCAGGGGACCTCAGGTTGGCCGTGCTGTCCATATACCTAGAAGGAGACGAAGACTTAGAGCCTTACCTTGACAGGATACGTTTCGTCTGCTCCAAGCTGCAGACCAGGAATGTCATCTTGGCCGGTGACGTCAACGCGTGGAGCCCCTGGTGGGGAAGTACTTCCGAAGACCACCGGGGAGCAGCCTACAGCTTTTTCCTTAATGAACTCGATTTCCAGATCCTGAATACAGGTACTGTACCCACTTTCGAGGTGTACAGGGGAGGCCGTATGTGTACAAGCAGAGTCGATGTTACGGCCTGCAGCCTCCAACTCTTAGACAAGATGGACGGATGGAGAGTCGACCAGGAGCTGATCACATCGGACCACAACGCTATCACCTACCACGTGCGCCTGGGGAAAGAACTCGAAATTTTGGGACCCCAGACGACACGTGTGTACAACACGAGCAAGGCCGATTGGTCAGCGTTCGGCCGCTCCGTCCGCTCCAGATTGGATGAGGGTAACCTGACTGCCTCGAAGGTGGAACAGATAAGTACTCCTGAGGAGCTGGAATCAGTTCTTGACTCCTACCTAACGGAAATCTCTCACGCCTGTGAAGAGACCATACCCAAGGTGGGAGTCCGAAAGGGAAGACATCCGCTGCCGTGGTGGAATCCCGCTCTGGAGCGTCTCAAAAGAGACGCTTTAACCAAGAAGCGGCGTATCCGGTGTGCAGCGGATCGAAGAAGGCAACTCGTCGTTGACACATACCTGGAGGCTAAACAGCGTTACAAAGAGGCGGCGCAAGAAGCGCAAAACGCCAGCTGGAAGCAGTTTTGCACAAAACAGGATAGAGAGAGTATGTGGGACGGAGTCTACAGGGTAATCCGAAGAACTGTAAAAAGAAGAGAGGACCAACTTCTGTGCGACCAAAACGGAACGTTAAGTCCGAAAGAGTCGGCAGAGAGACTGGCTCTCACGTTCTTCCCGGATGACCCTGTGGACGCCGAGTCCGCAGACCAGCGCCAGATACGTGCAATATCGGAGAGGTCAGTCCTCGAACTTCAGGACCAACTGAGTACCGATGATCCACCTTTTACCGGAGCGGAGCTCGAAGCGGTGTTGAGAACCCTCAACCCTAAGAAGGCTCCAGGCCCGGATGGGTGGACCGCGGACATATGTGAGCGGGCAATCCGTTGCGACCGGGAAGTGTTCCTGGCCATCGCAAATAAATGCCTGGCTTTGGGCCATTTTCCGGTTAGATGGAAGTTAGCTTACGTATGCATACTCAGAAAGCCCGCGAAGGAGGACTACTCGGACCCGAGGGCACATCGGCCGATTGGACTTCTACCTGTTATGGGCAAAATTGTGGAAAAACTCCTGGTAACCCGAATAAGATGGCACATACTACCTTCACTCAGCAGCAGTCAATACGGTTTCGTGCCACAAAAAAGCACTGAGGACTCCCTCTATGATCTGGTGGGACACGTACGATCTGAAATAAAAAACAAGAAGATCGTACTTATGGTCTCGCTGGACATAGAGGGGGCCTTCGACAATGCTTGGTGGCCGGCTCTGAAAGTCCAACTCCTCGCACACAAATGCCCTGCAAATATTTATGGACTGGTGGCCTCGTACCTGGAGGACCGACGGGTCAAGGTCCACTATGCGAGGGAAAGTTGGGAAAAGGGAACCAGTAAGGGTTGTGTCCAGGGATCTATTGCGGGCCCCCTATTCTGGAACCTGATTCTCAACCCCCTGCTCACACTCCTTGAGCAGGAAGGGGTGTACTGTCAGGCCTACGCAGACGATGTTGTCCTGGTGTTCTCCGAGCTCACCACGGCCCCCCTGCAGGCGAGAGCCAACGCGGCCCTCCAGAAAGTGCGGGACTGGGGGCTCAAAAATAAGCTCAACTTCGCGGCGCAAAAAACTTTTGCGATGATACTTACGCGCAAGCTCAAATTTGAGCCCCCAGTCATTAGCATGGCTGGAGTGCAATTGCCGCTCGTGCAGGAAATCCGCCTGCTAGGTGTTATCATAGATAACAAACTCACTTTTAATGCGCACGTATCGGCTGTTTGTAGAAAAGTCACTGACATCTACAAGCAGCTGGCGTGCGCGGCGAGGGTGAGTTGGGGTTTGAGCCAGGAGATCATCAGGACGATATACGTGTCGGTGATAGAGCCGATCGTGCTGTACGCGGCAAGCGCGTGGGCTCCCGCTGCGGAGAAGCTGATGGTTATTAACCAGCTGGAGTCTCTGCAGCGGGGATTCGCACAGAAAATGTGCAAGGCGTACCGCACGGTGTCTCTATCATCGGCCCTAGTGCTGGCAGATGCACTCCCCCTCGATCTTAGGATCCAGGAGGCTGCTAGTCTGTACAGGGCAAAGCGAGGAGAAAACATAGCGCAGATACCTGACGATAGAAGGGCGGAACGACGTGTGCCACACGACATAAAGTCGCATCCAGCGGAACGAGAGGTTTTGGACTTCGAGTGCCTGGATGATCTCACACCTTCCACAGTTGCCGCTCATAATATCACCGGGCCCTGTATTTACACCGATGGTAGTAAAATACAGGGCAAGGTCGGAGCGGCACTCACGTGGTGGAAGGACGGGAGGGAGACCAAGTACTCGAAGTTCCGCCTCGAGCCTTACTGCACGGTCTTTCAGTCGGAAATGTACGCGTTGCTCAGAGCTGTGGAGCAGGTCAGGAACGGAAAGGAGCCGCTCGTAAACATTCTGAGCGACTCCAGATCATCGTTGGACCTGCTCCGAAGCCAGGAGGTATTACATCCCCTGGCACACAGCATTGAGCGATGCGTGCATGACATCCGGCAGGAGGGCCGTGACGTGAGACTGTTCTGGCTGAGGGCACACGTCGGTACGCCTGGAAACGAACGCGCGGACGAGCTGGCTAAAGACGCTGCCCTCCGCAAAAAGTCCTCGGCCGATTATGATGCCATCCCCACCTCCTATATCAAAAGGACCATACGGGAGGGGACTGTCCTGAAGTGGCAGTGCAGGTACGACTCCACAAGTACGGGGGGAGTTACAAAGGCCTTCCTACCAGATGTGGCTCTAGCACATAGCATCATAAGGAAGTTCAAGTTAACTCCCCCGATCGTACAAGCCCTCACAGGGCATGGAGGTTTTGCGTCGTACCTGCACAGATTCAAACTGAAGGACAGTCCTGCTTGCGTATGTGATCCTGAGGTGGAGGAAACGATATGGCACATAATTTTCGATTGTCCGAGGTTCGGTTTGTGGAGGGCTAACCTGGAGATGGTAATTGACACTACATTTAAGAAAGAAAAGCTGCCGGAGATAATAGCAGATGGAGAGCAGAGGGATGCTCTCCTTAAATATTTAGACGCGGTAGTAAGATGTGCGTCCAAAAGAAATAAATAGGATTTAAGGTTTTATGTATTAGTATTAATAAAAATTGTTTCATTTATTGTTATTTCAAATTGTAACACGAATTGAATTTATTGAATTTATATATTTTTATGTCTTAATTGAATTGAAATTATTAAATTATTTTGTATTGTTTAATTGATTTAATGTTAAAATTAGAAAACTGTTATGTTAGATAAGAAAAATAGTCTCGGGGAGGCTCCTCAGTCCATGTTAATATAAGTAGCGTCATATGAATGTGAATATATATGTAAAGTTAACAAATAAAACTATGTAAAAAATAAGATAACAAAAAATATATATATATATATATATAAACATTAAAAAAAAAAAAAAAAAAAAAAAAAAAAATTTATTCAGATATAAAAATAATAATGAATAAAAAAAGAAAAAGGAAACACAAAAATGAAAAAAAAAAAAAAAACAAATGAAAAAAAAATAACAGAACCGAATTGCTTATGTAGTAATTTATTATGTATATTTATTTAAGTTTTGATGTAGCCCTGATATTATTTAAGACGGAGGACCCTCCCCAAAAATACCCTAAAAACGGGTCACACAATTAAAATTAAATAACAAAGGCCTCTGACTACTCACGTCAGAGGAGTGCCTAGTAAATCAGAAAGTTGATTAATTAAAAAAAAAAAAAAAAAAAAAACCTAACCTAACCTAACCTAACCTAACCTTTTTTTTTTTTTTTTTTTTACATGGGGAAATCCTTCATGGATACCTTCCGGCTTGGGGGAGCGGGAGAGGTTATGCCGGACTCTTACCGGCTAAAACCCCATGGTGGCCTTCCTCCACGCCAATCAAGGGGCTCCGGGATCTCCTGTGGAACGCACCGGTGCCCCTCTGGCGCAACGCCGCGTCTGCGGCCCTCCCTGGGGAAGCTGAGTATTGCTTCCCCTTGCACCCTCTCGGTGCCAAGGCAGCACGAGACCACATCGTGCTGCCATCCTCCCGGAGCTGTTTAGTAGATACGAAGGGCCCCCACCCCACGCATCCGCAGCTCGGGAGCCCCTTTTAGTCGCCTTTTACGACAGGCAGGGGATACCGTAGTCTTATTCTATGCCCGAACTACTGGGCGGTATGGAGGTGGTCACCTCTTCCTCCTCGGTGCCTCCTCCTTCGAGCGGGATTGGCCCTCTCCCTCTCCCGCTCAGCCTCCTCTTTCCGCACCATTACGCTCTCGCAGAACCTGGTAACGGCTTCCCATGAGCTCTCCCCTGTCAGCATAGAATTGACTAACGCCGGTGGAGAGAGGTCCTGCCCAACCTGACTTACCAGGTCCTGCCGCTCGGAGTCCCAGGCAGGGCACTCTTCGAGCGTGTGCTGCGCCGAGTCCAGATCACCATCACAATGGTGACACTGGGCCGTCTCTTCACGTCCGATTCGACACAGATACTCACCGAAGCAGCCATGCCCTGTGAGCACCTGCGTCATCCGGTACGTGACTCGTCCGAAGCCTCGCATCATCCACGTCCAGAAATTGGGCAGTATTGCACCAACTACGCGCTGTCTGGCACTTTGCGGCTCATGTAGCCTATCGTGCCATGACTCCAGCGCGGCGCGGTGTTCCCGCTGCTTCACCCTCTCCAGCGGCTCTTGGGGCGCATTTTCACCACCACAGTCGATGCCACGACTTGAGGCAAATACCCTCTCATCCATATCGGCCAGGATATCAAGCGGTGGAAAACGCGCCAGGAGCGTCGCCGCCTCGAACGAAATCGTGCGATATCCGCGGGCGATCCGCATTGCCATCTTGCGCTGCACACTATAGAACATAGTTCTGCAACGCCTGATTCCCAGTCTTGCGGACCATACGGGAGCTCCGTAGAGAGCAATAGACCGCACTACCATCGCGTACAGACGGCGAACTTCCTCCCTGGGCCCCCCGAGATTAGGCAGCAGTCGGTGAAGTGCACCGGCTACCTTCTGAATCCGAAGGACCTGACGGCTGAAGTGCTCCTCAAACCCCCAACGGCTGTCGAGGATGAGGCCAAGGTACTTCATGTACCTTCCAATCTGTACCTGAGTCGAGCCGACACATACCGAAAGGCTGGGAGGTTCCTGGCTTCGAGGAAGCTTGTGGAACCATATAGCCTCGGTCTTCTGGGGTGCCACTCGTAGCCCAAGCTCGTGGATTTTGTCCACGATGCAGGCCACACCAAGTTCGGCGCTTCGGACGGTATTCTCGAAGGTGTCACCCTCGATCAGAACGAGAGTGTCATCTGCGTAACAGGCGACTGTGACACCCTCGGGAAGACCGACGCATAGCACCGCGTCATATGCTATGTTCCACAGCAAGGGACCCAGCACTGACCCCTGGGGAACGCCGCAGTTCACCTCCCTGCTGTGTACTGAGCCGTCTCGACCCGTATATTTAATTGTCCTGTCGCTCAGGTAGGCCCCTATGATCCGTTGCAGATAAGAAGGGACGTCGTGATCAATCAACGCCCTTCTGATCGCACTCCAGGGTAGGGAGTTGAAAGCGTTCACTATGTCTAAACTGATTGCCAACACTACCCCGCCCTGGGAGACCACCCGGTTCGACATGTGTCGAACACGGAGAATTGCGTCCAATGTTGATCGACCCTGTCGAAAGCCGAACTGGCTGTCAGACAGGTCGGGGCCCACTCTCACAAGGTGTGATTTTAGACGGTGGGCAATTATTCTTTCGAATAGTTTGCCCACTTCATCTAAGAGGCATATGGGTCGGTAACCGGATGGAGAGTCCGGATCTCTGCCCTCCTTCACCAGAAGCACCAGCCTGGCCTCCTTCCAGGTGCGTGGGAACTGGCCAATGCGGAGACAGCTTGTAAACAACCGCCTTAGCCTGTCTCCCAGCTCCACCATGGCGAGCACCCATGCCCGACCCGGGATACCGTCTGGGCCAGGGGCGGTGTTGCGCGCTGCTAGGCGTTTGACGGCGCCGGTCAGCTCTGGTTTTGATACCTCCAGATCGTCGGACCAGATTGGCAGTTCTACGGGGGTCAAGGGCACAGGGTCATCCTGGGTTCTGGGGAAGAGAGTGTTGACCACTGTGTCCACCAGATTCGGTTCAAGGGTTTCCGTCAAAGGTTGGAAAGTGGACCGCGACATCACAACGTCTGACCACAACGCCATCACCTTCGCCTTGCGACTGGACAGAGAGCTGGTGGCTCTAGAATCCACCACCACTCGCAAGTATAACATCAAGAAGGCGAACTGGCGAGAGTTCCAAACACAACTAAGATCCGGCCTAGTCAAAAGAAACATCTCCCTGGAAAACGTAAACTCCATCTCGGACATCAAGGAACTGGAATCCACGCTTGTCGCATATACGAACGCCATTCAAGAAGCATGCGACAAAGCAATTCCAAAAATAGGGGCCTACAAAGGAAAAGCCGCACCCCCCTGGTGGTCCAAAGAACTGACAGACCTCAAAAAAGAGGTCACGCGCAGAAAGCGCAGGATCAGAAATGCTGCACCCATCAGGCGGGAACACGTCGTAAACGAGTACCTCGAAGCCAAACTCAACTACGAGAAAAAGGCTAGCGAAGCCCAAACCCAGAGCTGTAAAGAGTTTTGCTCGACGCAGGAAAAGGAGAGCATGTGGGATGGGATCTATAGAGTCATCAGGAGAACATCTAAGAGGCGAGAAGACCCGCTTCTCAGGAACGCCAAGGGCGAGACACTGAGCCCTGAACAATCGGCCGATCTCCTGGCCGATACGTTCTACCCTGATGATTCTACACAGACAGATCAACCCTACCACAAACATCTCCGAGAACTGACAAACGCCAAACCCTAGGATACTGACGGTCTGTCAAAAGATGACCCACCTTTCACGGAAGCCGAACTGGATTCAGTACTACATGACTTGAATCCAAAGAAGGCACCAGGATCGGACGGGCTGACGGCAGACATATGTACGATGGCCATCAAAACCGGGAAGGAAATGTTTATGGCTATAGCAAATAAATGCTTAGAGCTGGCACATTTCCCCACCCAGTGGAAAATGGCGCACGTAATTATCCTCGGAAAGCATGGGAAAGATGACTACACACACCCAAAGTCATACAGACCCATCGGACTGCTGCCAGTAATCGGAAAAATCGTCGAGAAACTCATGGTAAACAGGCTGCAATGGCACATACAGCCCACCCTTAACCAAAACCAGTACGGGTTTACGCCCCAGCGCGGAACCGAGGACGCCCTCTGTGACCTGCTTAAGCATGTTAGATCAGAACTTGAAAACAAAAAGATAGTTCTAATGATCTCACTGGACATAGAGGGGGCCTTCGACAACGCATGGTGGCCGGCTTTAAAACACCAGCTAGCCTCAAGGAAGTGTCCGCGGAACATCTATGCAATGGTGTGCTCCTACCTAGAAGACCGAAAAATAGTGGTCAATTATTCCAGAGCAACAAGCGAGAGGAAAACAACCAAAGGTTGTGTCCAAGGATCTATCGGAGGGCCAGCTTTTTGGAACATCATCCTCGACCCGCTATTGCACAAGCTGGAAGGGGAAGGAGTACACTCGCAAGCTTTCGCGGATGACGTAGTCCTGGTTTTCACCGGCCAATCGGTTGCAGACATGGAGGAAAGGGTCAACTCGACACTGGAGACAATAGTGGAGTGGGGTACTCAGAACAAGCTCAACTTCGCCGCACACAAGACCAAGGCGATGTTGATTACTAAAAAACTGAAGTACGAAGAACCACATCTCTATATGTCAGGGAGTAGACTCGAACTCGTCAACGAGATAAAACTCCTTGGTCTCATCATCGACCGAAAACTCACCTTCAAAGCGCACGTGACCGCAATCTGCAAAAAAGCCGCGGAAATATACAAACATCTAGCGCGCGCAGCGAAGGTGACATGGGGCCTCAACGGTGAAATTATCAGGACGATATACGTAGCGGTTGTCGAGCCGATCGTAATGTACGCAGCAAGTGCATGGCACCGGTCAACGGAACTCCAGATGATCAGAGATCGTCTGGATGCACTGCAACGAGGATTTGCACAAAAGATTTGCAAAGCGTACAGAACGGTCTCGCTCACGTCGGCACTAGTTCTTTCGGGCCTTCTGCCCCTGGACCTAAGAATACAGGAAGCCGCGAGTCTGTACATGGCCAAAAAAGGCATCAATGTAGACTACCTGCCACCAGGAAGGAACATGGAGCAAAGGGTGGGCTACCTTGAACAGCCACATCCTTCACAACTCATAACAACTGAGTATGAGCTCCTAGAAAACATGGACTCCGAAACTCTAGACTCCCACGACATTGCTGGACCACAAGTTTTCACTGATGGCAGCAAAATTGAGGGCAAAGTTGGAGCAGCCCTCACGTGTTGGGAGGAAGGAGCGGAGACCAGTTTTCACACCTTCAGCCTGGACCCGGCGTGCACTGTTTTCCAGTCAGAGCTCTATGCACTCCACAGGGCGATCGACTTGGCCAAAAATAGCGCGAGTGACCGAATAAACATCTTGAGTGACTCAAGATCGTCACTCGAACTGCTAGGAAATCCCAAGTCATCACACCCCCTTACTAAGAACATCAGAGAGTGCGTAGCGGAAATCAGAGCACAAGGTCGGCAGGTGCGGCTCTTTTGGCTCAGGGCGCATGTCGGCACAGTCGGAAACGAAAGAGCGGATGAACTGGCCAAACAGGCGGCCTTGCAGTCAACTGATGACCCAGACTACAGTGAAGTCCCCGTATCCTACGTCAAGAAAAAGATCAGAGAGGAAACTGTACGCAAGTGGCAAGATAGGTACAGCTCTTCCAGCACTGGATCCGTCACCAAAGTGTTCTTTCCGGACGTGAACGAAGCATTCCGTATCGTCCGGAGAACAAAACTGACACACAGACAAGTGCAAGCCTTGACAGGACACGGGGGCATGGCGGAGTATTTGCACCGGTTTCAGCTGAAAAGCAGTCCCGGCTGTGAATGCGACCCTGACACCAGTGAGTCGATATGGCATCTCTTACTGGACTGCCCTCGTTTCACGATTGCCCGAATGGAACTAGAATACCGGCTGAACACCAAGCTGGAAAAAGCCGAACTACGGAACATCATCGCAGATAAAGACAACATAACGCTCTTCCTTGAATTCGTAGAAAACACCATGCGAATCGCGGCCAAGAGGAACTCAACACCTGACTTAACCCCCATAAAACCAACACAACTCACACAACAACCACAACAACCGATAGACTACCCGATGCCAGCGCAGTACCAGCTTCTAAATTCCGGTGAAGCAGGTGTCCCTGGCATAAGGCTCAAAGGGGTAGCGACGTTCATGGACGACAGCACCGAGAGACTCGGAGTCTGCTTTTGCAACGCGATGGCAAAAAACACCGTTACAATCTCACCTGGCCTAGCACTCCTTCTGAAGGGGAGCAATTTCAAGGCAACGATGAGGCGGAAGGTATTCGAAGCACTCGCAGTAGTCACTGCAGCAGGTCACCGCTGCAGAATAGTGCGAACAAACAACAAAATAATAGCACTATTCGTAGCTGGCGACGAAGTCTCCGAATTCGCCCAGGCATGCTCGATGCTTTCCAGCCTAGCAGCCATTGACGGACCGCCTAAGAAAATCAGTGTGGATGCTATGGTGGTGGCTTACATTAAAGCTGAAGCGGAAGATTACTTGGGCATCGTCAGAGCTTCAAGTAAACACGAGATGGTGGTCTACGAGGACAGGGGCCAAAACCTCAGTCACCTGAAACCGTACCGTCTCGATGGAACTTCCAACCCCATCGACAGCTGGGGCCACCCCATAGTAAGCCCGGAGCTTAGTGGTTCGGAAAGGCTGCAAGAGAAAATAGCAGGTGAGAGGCAGCCGACGCGTCGTGCAGAGGATTCTGAGGGAGTGTTGGCGTCCATGACCAAGGCAGCAATCGGTTGTTTCACACACATTGCATCCAAAATTCACAAACACACACACACAGGCACTTCTCCAAGAATCACACCTTCATCGGGAAAAGATAGAATAACTACCCGCAAAACACCAACAAAGGCCAACATGGGCCTGGTCGACCTTCCGGAACTCGTAACACCTGTGGATCCATCGGACCACTTGTCCAACGCACTTCTCGAGTACATGGCAATGCTCAAAGGCACAATCGTCTCAAAACAAGAAACCTGCCGGTCAATCCTCCAGGCCTATCGTCGGGGGAATGAGCGATTGCTTAATGTTAAACTCGAGGAGTGCGACGCGGCGGTGTACAATAACGCCACCTCCCAAGTTTTGGGTGGAATCATGACGGGAGAGTACATGGTCGCGTTCAATGGTACTGGTGGTTTTGTGGAACTTGACAGTGACGAGTCAACCCGGAAAGGCAAACCAGTGTTTACCACTCCACCAAACGATCCCATTGTTATTGTCGCTAAGTGCACGAGAATAATGCTGGAGGAAAGAATCCTGGAAATGGCAAGCAAATTGCGATGGGATTCTGAATCCACCGAAGCTATTGCACAAATGTCGACATTAACAATGGACTGGGTAAACGGGGTACCAGGCTGCGGCAAAACAACCTCCATAGTAAACAACTTTGACGCTGAAAGGGACTTGGTGACGACACTCACACTGGAAGGAGCAAGACACCTCCGCGGAAAACTGGAGCCTAAACTTGGCAGAGCCGCAAAGTTCAAGGTGCGCACAATGGCGTCGCTACTGGCTAACGGCTTAGGCGAGGGCGAGAGCTGCGGTCGATTGATAATCGATGAAGCTCTCATGAGCCATTTTGGAGCCATAGTGTTAGCGATAAGAATAACCGGCGCCAGCAAGGCTCTTCTCCTGGGTGACCGGAACCAAGTACCTTTCATCGACAGAGAAAACCTCTTCCCGATGAAGTACAAAACTCCTAGCTCGTACAGAAACATCACGAAACAACTGCTGTGCACACATCGAAACCCCATGGATGTAGCATATGCCCTAAGGGAGATCTACAGTGGCATATACTCATCCAAGGCTCAAGCACGGTCCCTGACACTGGAAACATATGAAGAGACGCGACTCCCAAAAGACGAGCCAAACACGCTCTACCTTGTCCACACCCAAGCCGAGAAGGAGCTCCTTAAAGGTCTAGGGTTCGGGAAGCAACAAGGATCGCGTCTCCACACAATCCATGAAGCTCAGGGACTAACGTGGGAGAGAGTGGTAGAGTGGTAGCGTCAACCAAAAATACTTCTGAGCTTAATGTTATATAACCTCTCAATTATCTCTTAATATTAAGCATGTTTTAAAAAAATATATATACATATTAAAAAATATATATATATTAATAATAATAAAAATCATAATAATAATAACTAAATAAATAGTATAAAAAAAAAATCAAAAAAAAAAAAGGAAAAAAGAAAAATTAAAAAAAATTAAAAAAATAATAAAAAAAATATATATATATAAAATAAAAAAAAAATATATAAAAAAAAAAAAAAAAAAAAAAACAAAAAACAAAAAAAAAAGTATATAGATATCTTTATATGTAGTTCTTAAGTTTTATGTATGTATATATAAGGGTCTTTGTTTACGGTAGAAGCATGTATCTGATAGTTTTAAGGAGCGATAATTAATAAAATAAAGAAACACAAAAAACAAACAGCAACAAAAAAATGGTATGGGAGATCTTATCCCATAGCAAAACCTTTCATTTATAAAAAAAAACCTAACCTAACCTAACCTAACCTAAGAAAATCAGTGTGGATGCTATGGTGGTGGCTTACATTAAAGCTGAAGCGGAAGATTACTTGGGCATCGTCAGAGCTTCAAGTAAACACGAGATGGTGGTCTACGAGGACAGGGGCCAAAACCTCAGTCACTTGAAACCGTACCGTCTCGATGGAACTTCCAACCCCATCGACAGCTGGGGCCACCCCATAGTAAGCCCGGAGCTTAGTGGTTCGGAAAGGCTGCAAGAGAAAATAGCAGGTGAGAGGCAGCCGACGCGTCGTGCAGAGGATTCTGAGGGAGTGTTGGCGTCCATGACCAAGGCAGCAATCGGTTGTTTCACACACATTGCATCCAAAATTCACAAACACACACACACAGGCACTTCTCCAAGAATCACACCTTCATCGGGAAAAGATGGAATAACTACCCGCAAAACACCAACAAAGGCCAACATGGGCCTGGTCGACCTTCCGGAACTCGTAACACCTGTGGATCCATCGGACCACTTGTCCAACGCACTTCTCGAGTACATGGCAATGCTCAAAGGCACAATCGTCTCAAAACAAGAAACCTGCCGGTCAATCCTCCAAGCCTATCGTCGGGGGAATGAGCGATTGCTTAATGTTAAACTCGAGGAGTGCGACGCGGCGGTGTACAATAACGCCACCTCCCAAGTTTTGGGTGGAATCATGACGGGAGAGTACATGGTCGCGTTCAATGGTACTGGTGGTTTTGTGGAACTTGAAAGTGACGAGTCAACCCGGAAAGGCAAACCAGTGTTTACCACTCCACCAAACGATCCCATTGTTATTGTCGCTAAGTGCACGAGAATAATGCTGGAGGAAAGAATCCTGGAAATGGCAAGCAAATTGCGATGGGATTCTGAATCCACCGAAGCTATTGCACAAATGTCGACATTAACAATGGACTGGGTAAACGGGGTACCAGGCTGCGGCAAAACAACCTCCATAGTAAACAACTTTGACGCTGAAAGGGACTTGGTGACGACACTCACACTGGAAGGAGCAAGACACCTCCGCGGAAAACTGGAGCCTAAACTTGGCAGAGCCGCAAAGTTCAAGGTGCGCACAATGGCGTCGCTACTGGCTAACGGCTTAGGCGAGGGCGAGAGCTGCGGTCGATTGATAATCGATGAAGCTCTCATGAGCCATTTTGGAGCCATAGTGTTAGCGATAAGAATAACCGGCGCCAGCAAGGCTCTTCTCCTGGGTGACCGGAACCAAGTACCTTTCATCGACAGAGAAAACCTCTTCCCGATGAAGTACAAAACTCCTAGCTCGTACAGAAACATCACGAAACAACTGCTGTGCACACATCGAAACCCCATGGATGTAGCATATGCCCTAAGGGAGATCTACAGTGGCATATACTCATCCAAGGCTCAAGCACGGTCCCTGACACTGGAAACATACGAAGACACGCGACTCCCAAAAGACGAGCCAAACACGCTCTACCTTGTCCACACCCAAGCCGAGAAGGAGCTCCTTAAAGGTCTAGGGTTCGGGAAGCAACAAGGATCGCGTCTCCACACAATCCATGAAGCTCAGGGACTAACGTGGGAGAGAGTGGTTATCGTAAGAACTGCAAAAAAGAACCTGCAGCTGCACAGCAGCGTCAATCACGCAGTCGTAGCGGTGTCCAGACACACCGGCAGCTGTGTGTACTACACAGTTCGCCGCGAAAATGACGCCATAGTTCACATCATCTTGAACGCCCTGTCAGCGGAGACCGGTAAAATTTTTATTTTATTTTATTGTTATTACAAAAACCACAGCCTTAAACATTTATAATCGTAGCTAATAACATCAAAACTTATGCCAATTACGGTTTTACATTTTCTAAAAAGAAATCCGTGAATATAACTTAAAAATGGCTATGCGAAACAGTGACATGGCTGTTGCTGACGCGATGCTAAAGAGCGGCGCAGGTGACACACGGGCGCCTGAGCAGCGGATGGTTTAGCGTCAACCAAAAATACTTCTGAGCTTAATGTTATATAACCTCTCAATTATCTCTTAATATTAAGCATGTTTTAAAAAAATATTTATACATATTAAAAAAAATATATATATACATATTAATAATAATAAAAATCATAATAATAACAATAATAACTAAATAAATAGTAAAAAAAAAAAAAAATTAAAAAAAAATAAAAAAAAGGAAAAAAAAAAATTAAAAAAAATAAAAAAAACAAAAAAAAAAAAAAAATGTATATAGATATCTTTATATGTAGTTCTTAAGTTTTATGTATGTATATATAAGGGTCTTTGTTTACGGTAGAAGCATGTATCTGATAGTTTTAAGGAGCGATAATTAATAAAATAAAGTAAACACAATAAACAAACAGCAACAAAATAATGGTATGGGAGATCTTATCCCATAGCAAAACCTTTCATTTATAAAAAAAAAAAAAAAAAAAAAACCTAACCTAACCTAACCTAACCTAACCTAACCTAACCAGTCGCGCGCCGCTCTCCGCCCCGAGCGCATCACTTTAACTCTGCTCCGCGCGCCAAAAATCCTTAAAAATAGCAAAGTGACCCCAAATTAAAAAAGAAAAGTGTTTTTGTGCAAATTTAACGGAGATCTAACTGAATCCCGTACACCTTGCACTCTCAGGTTTTTGACTTTATTGTGTATTTTTCGTTATTCTGACACTTCCAAACTTATAGCGGCAACATGTCTGAAACTGGCAGGGCCTCCACGTCGGCAGGTTCAAGATCGAGTGTCGGCTCAGAGGCCACAGCTGGCCACGCACCGGCAAAGAAACCGAGTAATTCGCTTCGCGAAAAATTGTTTAAAACAAAGGCGAAGGTTTCACCCGGCGCGGGGCTAGCTGCGTCCCAGGTCCCCTCTGATGGGTCTAGGCAGGAGCACGTACCTCTTCTGGATACAGATGAGGAGTCGTGCCTGGACACATCGGGGGGCTCCCGCGACAGTCGTCCCAGCCTTCTCCCGCCCCTTAATCGAAAAACCCCGGGAGTAGCGATGGATTTGGCCACAAAACAGGCCAACTCGCTGCTCCAGAAGGGGAAGGAGGCGTTGGAGACGGCCGGTAACATGAAGCGGGAGTGTAAAGCCGCTGCCCTCGAATCACTCGAACATCTGTACGAGACAGTCCTTTCCCTGTCGGACTCCAGAGCTCGACACATAAACGCCCTGGAAAAGGAGCGCTCCAGGAACGCTATTGAGCTTGTCCGGGTGGAGCGCGCCCATACCAGGGCGTTAAGTGAGCTACACGCAACACATGCCGTCGAGCTCAGAGAGGCTAGGGCTGACATCCCCAGCACATTGGAGTAAGCTAAGGCCATAAGGCTATGGCTTGGGCTGGAGATGGACGGCCCACTCAGGTCCATAGAGTCCATCAGGGAGAGTGTCCACCAGTTGGAAAACACGGCGGCCCTACGGCCACATTTGGCCGACCAACCAACTAAGCCTGAACCAGCTCTTACAAAAGAGCTGGAAACTCTTTCGGGCAGGGTCGCCGCCGTATCGGGCCAAATTGACTCGTTGCGGCGTCAACTGGTGGAGTTCGAGGAGAGGGCTAAAGCCAGTACTCCTGAGTGCAGGTCCCCCCTGAAACCGGAGGTCTCGGATCCCCGGCTCATCGCAATTGGCGATAACCTGGAGAAGGTGAGGGCAGCGGTCGACTGCCTTCAGCAGAGACCGCTGTGCCAGGTGCAGCCGGAAGCGACGGTCAGTGACGCTAGCATAAGACAAATTATTAAACCCGTGCTGGGGAACCTAGAAAAGGTAGGCTCGGACGTGAGGGCCATAGGTAAGGCGGTGGAGGAAAAAAGAAGCGAACCGCCAAACCTCAACCTAGAAATGGCCCTCTCTGACGTCAAAGACGCCGTGACGGGCCTCAGAAAAGAGGTCCTCAGCCGGGAGTCTTATGCCAACGCGCCGCTGACCTACGCCCAAGCGCTCAAAAAGCCGGGGCAAGACAGGCCAGCGCACTCGATCATCGTTTCCTCGACGGATTCTTCCCTCTCCGGGGAAGAAGTCGTGAAGCGACTGGAGAAAGTGCTGGATGTCAAGACCTCCGGCATCAGGGTGGACCGCTGCAGAAAGGCAGCAAACAGGAGGGTGGTCCTCAGCTGCAGTCAGAAGGAGGATATCAAAAAGATATCCTCCAGCCTCAGCAAGAGCGAACACGGGCTCGTGGCGAAAGAGGCTGTGAATCGGATGCCGTTAGCCTGCATCCGCAACGTCTTGGCTGACCGAAAAGACCAAGACGTCATAGAGTCCCTCCTTTCTCAGAACGGTCACCTTCTGAGAGAAGTGGATCTCTCCGCGGAGTGCCCTCGGGTGCTTTACCGCCGCAAAGCGAGGAACCCGCACGAGTCCCACATAATATTGGAGCTAAGCCCAACCCTGTGGAATCGGTTCACGGAGGCGGGCACAGTCCACATAGGGCTACAGAGACGGTCTATAGAGGACCACTCTCCACTGGTGCAGTGCACGGGATGCCTTGGTTATGGACACTCAAAGCGAGTGTGCAAAGACAAGGGCATCACGTGCAGTCACTGTGGAGAGTCTCACACCTATGTGGACTGTCCGCACAAGGCGTTACCACCCGTCTGTGTGAACTGCCACAGGGCAAAGCTCCAAGATTCTGATCTGGCACATAATGCCTTCAGTGGCGAGTGCCAGATCAGGAAAAAATGGGACTCCATAGCGAGGTCTCGTGTGGCGTATTGCTGAGGGCACCGCAGTTAACGGCACAGTTGCCCCCCTCTTAGGTAATTCAAAGGACAGCAAATTGCTTTTTATCCAAGCCAATCTCCAGCGGGCCAAGCTGGCGACGCAGGAGCTCTTGTGCACAGCACACACCAACCGGGTATCTGTCGCCCTGGTCCAGGAGCCATATGTTGGCTCCAAGGGCGAATTAAAACAGTACCCGGGCATAAGAGTTATCCAAATGTCGTCAGCTCGCCAAAAACCAGTAAAGGCCGCCGTGGTGATTTTCGGTGGGGAGCTGGAGGTCATACATGACCCTCAGCTCGTCACTGAGAACATTGCAGCGGTACTGCTGAAGGCAGGCCCGCTGAGACTGGCCGTGCTGTCCATTTACCTGGAGGGGGACGAAGATTTGGAGCCGTATCTCCACAGAGTCCGTTACGTATGCTCAAAACTGCAGACTGACAATGTCATCCTGGCAGGGGATGTCAACGCGTGGAGTCCATGGTGGGGAAGTGATTCCGAAGACCACCGTGGCTCAGCCTTCAGATCCTTCCTGGAGGAAATGGACCTCCAGATCCTGAATACAGGCAGCACCCCCACTTTCGAGGTGTTCAGAGGGGGCCGCATGTGCACTAGTCGAGTAGACGTGACGGCATGCGGCCTTCAGCTCTTGGACAGGATGGGCGGATGGAAGGTGGACCGGGAGCTGATCACATCGGACCATAACGCACTTACCTACCACGTGTGCCTGGAGAGGGAATTAGAACCCCTCAAACCCCAGAGCACACGTGTGTACAACACAGCGAAGTCCGATTGGTTGGCTTTCGGCCGTTCCGTCCGCTCAGGCCTGGAGGAGAGGAACCTGACCGCCTCGAGTGTGGGGGCTGTTACCACGCCTGAGGAACTGGAGACCATCCTCGACTCTTACCTTTCGGTCATCTCTCACGCATGTGAAGAGACAATACCGAAGGTGGGAGTCCCAAAAGGAAGGAAACCATTGCCGTGGTGGACTCCCGCTCTTGGGCGTCTCAAGCGAGACGCTAAAACCAAGAGGCGGAGAATTAGAAACGCCGCGGCGGTTAGAAGGCAACACGTTATTGACCAATACCTAGAAGCAAATCAGCGGTATAAAGCGGCTGTGCAAGATGCACAGACCGCTAGCTGGAAGCAGTTTTGCTCAAAGCAGGATAAAGAAAGCCTATGGGACGGGGTCTACAGGGTCATCAGGAGAACAGTCAAAAGACAAGAGGACCGGTTGCTGGTGGATTCGACAGGGAACACCCTTGGTCCTGAAGAGTCCGCCAAGCTGCTGGCCCTTACGTTCTTCCCTGATGACGCTGTGGACAACGAAACCCCTACTCAACGGCAAATCCGCGAGAGCTCGGAGGTGCCAGTCCATCAACTCCTGGATCAATTGGACCCCGACGATCCGCCTTTCACTGCCTCGGAGCTTGAATTGGTATTGAGGAATCTCAATCTAAAGAAGGCTCCGGGGCCTGATGGGTGGACTGCGGACATATGTGAGCGGGCAATCCGAGTCTCGCCGGAGGTGTTCCTTCAAATTGCCAACAAATGCTTGGCAATTGGACACTTTCCGGTGAGGTGGAAGCGCGCTCACGTATGTGTCATCCGTAAATCCGGGAGGGAGGACTACACCATTCCGAAGGCGCACAGGCCGATAGGACTTCTTCCTGTTATGGGCAAAATTGTGGAAAAGCTTCTGGTATCCCGTCTAGGATGGCATTTGATGCCCTCCTTGAGCACAAGGCAGTATGGCTTTATGCCACAAAAAAGCACCGAAGACTCCCTGTATGACCTCGTGGGACATGTTCGCTCTGAGATTAAGAGCAAGAAAATTGTCGTCATGATCTCACTGGACATAGAGGGAGCCTTCGATAATGCTTGGTGGCCGGCTTTAAAGACCCAACTCCTCGCTCACAGATGCCCTGCAAATATATATGGACTTGTAGCCTCCTACTTGGAGAACCGTAAGGTAAGCATCCACTTTGCAAGGGAGTGTTGGGAAAAGGGAACCAACAAGGGGTGTATCCAAGGCTCAATAGCTGGACCCACTTGTTGGAACCTAATTCTCAACACCCTGCTCGAAAAACTGGAGCAGGAAGGAGTGCATTGCCAGGCCTTTGCGGATGACGTGGTGCTGGTGCTCTCCGGCTCAACTAAACCCCCCCTTCAGGCGAGAGCTAATGCGGCCCTCCAGACTGTGTTGGACTGGGGACTCAAAAATAAGCTAAAATTCGCACCTCACAAAACGTTCGCGATGGTGTTGACGCGGAAGCTAAAGTTTGAGGCCCCAGTCATCAGCATGGATGGACAGGTCCTGCCGCTGGTGCAGGAAATCCGCCTGTTGGGTGTTATCATCGATAGCAAACTCACTTTTAACGCACACGTTTCGGCTGTTTGTAGAAAAGTCACTGACATCTACAAGCAGCTGGCGTGTGCAGCCAGGGTGAGTTGGGGTTTGAACCGTGAGGTCATCAGAACCATCTACGTCTCGGTGATAGAGCCCATCGTGCTGTACGCGGCGAGTGTTTGGGCCCCGGCTGCGGAGAAGTTGATGATAATAAATCAACTTGAATCTCTGCAGCGGGGGTTTGCACAAAAGCTGTGTAAGGCGTACCGCACGGTGTCTCTATCATCGGCTTTGGTACTGGCAGATGTACTCCCCCTTGACCTCCGAGTTCAGGAGGCTGCAAGTCTGTACAGGGCAAAGCGAGGAGAAAGAATCGATCAGATTCCAGCCGACAGACCGATTGAACTGCGTGTTCCTTTCCGTCGGTTCCCACATCCAGCGTCCAGACAGCCGCTGGACTTCGAGTGCGTGGACGACCTGAGTCCGGAAACCATAGAGGCTCACCAAATCGCCGGCCCCTGTATCTTTACTGATGGCAGTAAGATACAGGGGAAGGTGGGTGCAGCCTTGACTTGGTGGTCGGACGGTAGGGAGTCCAGGCATTCGAAGTTCCGCCTGGAGCCCTACTGCACGGTCTTTCAATCGGAGATGTACGCTCTGCTCAGGGCCGTGGAGCAGGTCCTTAACAGCGGGGATCCACTCGTTAACATCTTGAGTGACTCTAGATCCTCGCTGGACCTGCTCAAAAGCCGGGCACTTGTGCACCCTTTGGCACACGGCATTGAGCGGTGCGTGCGTCAAATCCGTGAGGAGGGCCGTGACGTGAGGTTCTTCTGGTTGAGGGCGCATGTTGGGACTGTCGGAAATGAGCGCGCAGACGAACTTGCTAAAGACGCTGCCCTCCGCAAGAAAACGGCGGCCGACTACGACGCTGTCCCTCTCTCCTACCTGAGAAGGACCATACGCGAGGGGACTGTCCTTCGGTGGCAAGGGCGATACGAGTCCTCCAGCACGGGGGAGGTGACGAAGACCTTCCTTCCGGACGTAGCCACTGCGCATACGATCCTGAGGAAGGTCAAACTCAATCCCTCCCACGTGCAAGCCCTTACAGGGCATGGGGGCCTCGCATCGTACCTTCATCGCTTTAAGCTGAAGGATAGTCCAGCCTGCGTATGCGATCCTGACCAGGAGGAGACGATTTGGCACGTCGTATTCGACTGTCCGAGGTTCGGACTGTGGAGGGCAAATTTGGAGGTTGAGATCGATTTCGCCTTCAACAAAGCCAACCTGCCAGTAATCTTACAGGACAAGACCGACAGAGTTGCAATGCTAAAATTTTTGGAGAGAGTAGTAAGGTGTGCGGCTATAAGAAATAGATAAATGTGTTTAGGCTTAAATTATGTAATTATTATGTTTTATTTTTATTATTCAAATTGTTAATTTTAATTATTATTAATTTATTCAAATGTGACATTTAATGTACCAATTTAATAATTCATTGTATAAGTAATTAATTGATTTGATTTAAATTGTATAAAATTGTTATTTTCTTGATTGATCTGATTTGTACAAATGTAATAAAGGGCGGGATCCTCCAACAGTAGATTAAGAGAAATGTACTTAGATAATAAGAAAAAAAAAAATGCATGATAAAAAAAAAAAAAAAAGAGAATAAAGAAGAACAAGAAGCCTATGCATGAGAGTAAACTTTCTATCCCTGGTCTTAATATTAATTTTAAAATATAAGTAGCTTTTTATGACGGAGGATCCCCTTTTTCCCTTTCCCCCTCTTATCCCTGTATAAATTCAGGGGTCACGTTTAAATAAATGTAGTGAATAAAGTCACGAAAATTAATATTCGTGGTCTTGCGTGACCTCATCATTGATGGGGTTTTCAAAAAAAAAAAAAAAAAAACCTAACCTAACCTAACCTAACCTAACCTAACCTAACCTAACCTAACCTAACCAAATCAATCGCCCTGTGGAGTGCGTATAATTCTGATTGGAAGACAGTGCACGCCGGATCCAGGCTGAAGGTGTGAAAACTGGTTTCCTGTCCGTCCTCCCACCATGTGAGGGCTGCTCCAACCTTGCCCTCAATTTTGCTGCCATCAGTGTACACTTGCGGCCCAGCAATTCCGTGGGTGGATAGAGTTTCGGAATCCATGTTTTCTAGGAGCTCGAACTCTGTTGTTATGAGTTGAGAAGGATGTGGCTGCTCTAAGTAGCTTATCCTTTGCTCCATTTTCCTTCCTGGTGGTATGTAGTCTGTACTGATGCCTCGTTTGGCCATGTACAGAATTGCGGCTTCCTGTACTCTAAGGTCCAGGGGTAGTAGGCCCGATAGAATTAGTGCCGAAGAAAGCGAGACCGTTCTGTACGCTTTGCAGATCTTTTGGCCAAATCCTCTTTGCAGTGCGTCCAGACGATCTCTGATCATCTGGAGTTCTGTAGATTGGTACCATGCACTTGCTGCGTACAGTACGATCGGCTCGACAACCGCTACGTATATCGTTCTTACAATTTCACCGTTTAGGCCCCATGTCACCTTTGCTGCGCGCGCTAGGTGTTTGTATATGTCCGCAGCCTTTTTACAGACTGCGGTCACGTGCGCCTTGAAGGTGAGTTTTCGGTCGATGATGAGACCAAGGAGTTTTATCTCGTCTACGAGTTCGAGTCTACTTCCTGACATATAGAGGTGTGGTTCCCCGTACTTCAGTTTTTTAGTCATCAACATCGCCTTGGTCTTATGTGCGGCAAAGTTGAGCTTGTTCTGAGTACCCCACTCCACTATTGTCTCCAGTGTTGAGTTGACTCGTTGCTCCATGGTTTCGACCGAGTGGCCGGTGAATGTTAGAACTACGTCGTCCGCGAAAGCCTGCGCATGTACTCCTTCCTGTGCCAGCTTGGCCAACAGCGGATCGAGTATGATGTTCCAAAAAGCTGGTCCTCCGATGGATCCTTGGACGCAACCCTTTGTAGTATCCCTCTCGCTTGTTGCTCTGGCATAGTTGACCACTATTTTTCGGTCTTGTAGATAGGAGCACACCATCGCGTATATGTTTCGCGGACACTTCCTTGTGGCTAGTTGGTGCTTCAAAGCCGGCCACCATGCGTTATCGAAGGCTCCCTCTATGTCCAGCGAGATCATGAGAACTATAGTTTTACTTTCAAGTTCTGATCTTGTGTGCTTAAGAAGGTCATAGAGGGCGTCCTCGGTCCCGCGTTGTGGCGTAAACCCATACTGGTTGTGGTTAAGTGTGGGCTGCACGTGCCATTGCAGCCTATTAACCAGGAGTTTCTCGACGAGTTTCCCGATTACTGGCAGAAGTCCAATGGGTCTGTATGACTTGGGATGTGTGTAGTCATCTTTGCCCTGTTTTCCGAGGATGATTACGTGCGCCATTTTCCACTGAGTAGGGAAGTATGCAAGCCCTAGGCATTTGTTAGCCAGAGCCATGAATACCTCCCTCCCCGCTTCGATGGCCATCGTGCATATGTCCGCGGTAAGCCCGTCCGGTCCCGGTGCCTTTTTTGGATTAATGTCGTGGAGGACTGAATCCAATTCGGCTTCCGTGAACGGTGGGTCGTCTTCCGACAGATCTTGGATATCCTCGGGGTTGGAGTCCGTCAGCTCTCGGAGATGTTTGTGGAAGGGTTGGTCGGTCAATGCAGAGTCGTCAGGGTAGAACGTGCTGGCCAGGAGATCGGCCGATGCCTCGGGACTGAGTGTCTCGCCCTTCTCGTTCCTCAGAAGCGGGTCTTCTCGCCTCTTAGTTGTTCGCCTTATTACTCTGTATATCCCATCCCACATGCTCTCCTTTTCCTGCGTCGAGCAGAACTCTTTCCAGCTTTGGGTTTGGGCTTCACTAGCCTTTTTTTCGTAGTCCAGCTTGGCGGTGAGGTACTCTCCAACCACGTGTTCCCGTCTAGTGGGTGCAGCATTACGGATCCTTCGCCTCCTTCGATTAACCTCTCTTTTCAGATCAGCGAGGTCTTTGGACCACCAGGGGGGTGCTACCTTGCCTTTGTAGGCGCCTAGTTTGGGAATTGCTTTGTCGCATGCCTTTTGAATGGCGTTGGTGTATGCGACAAGCATTTCATCCAGTTCCTCGACGCTCGAGATGGAGTTGATGTTGTCCAGGGAGATGTTACTCTCGGCTAAGCCAGACTTCACGTGGAACCGGAATTCTCGCCAGTTTGCCTTCTTGACGTTAAACCTGCGAGTGGTAGTGGGTTCTAGAGCCACTAACTCTCTGTCCAGTCGCAAGGCGAAGGTAATGGCATTGTGGTCTGACGTTGTCATACCACGGTCCACTCTCCAGTTTTCAATCCTGCCTAGCAGAGATTGACTACACGCAGTAACATCCACTATACTGCTGTATAGTCTACCTCCCCTGTATGTCTCAAACGTGGGGGTTTCCCCCCTGTTGAGAACATGGAACTCCATCTCGTCGAGGAAGGCGCTGTAGGCTATTCCCCTGGGGTCGTCGTGCTTGCTACCCCATAGAACTGCTGAGAAACCCCAAAACAACACATCCCCTTACCAGGAACATCAAAGAGTGCGTAGCGGAAATCAGAGCACAGGGTCAGCAGGTGCGGCTCTTCTGGCTCAGGGCGCATGTGGGCACAGCCGGAAACGAAAGAGCAGACGAACTGGCCAAACAAGCGGCTTTGCAGTCAAGTGATGCCCCAGACTACAGTGAAGTTCCCGTGTCACACGTCAAAAGAAAGGTCAGAGAGGAGACTGTACGCAGATGGCAAGACAGGTACAGCTCCTCCAGCACTGGTGCCGTCACGAAGGTATTCTTCCCGGACGTAAATGATGCATTCCGCATAGTCCGAGAAACCAAAATGACGCACCGTCAAGTGCAAGCCTTGACAGGACACGGGGGTATGGCGGAGTACTTGCATCGGTTCAAGCTGAAAAGCAGCCCCGGTTGTGAGTGCGACCCCGACACTAGTGAGTCAGTATGGCATCTTTTACTAGACTGCCCTCGTTTCGCGGTTGCCCGAATGGAGTTAGAGTACCGGCTAAACATGAAGCTGGAAAAAGCCGAACTGCGGAACATCCTCGCAGACAAAGACAACAGAACGCTCTTCCTTGCATTCGTAGAATCCGTTATACGGACAGCGGCTAAGAGGAACTCGTCCACAGACATCACCGACATACCTCACCCACAAACAAACACCAGCACACCAACACCAACACCAACACAGACACAGCAACCGACAACAAGCTGCTCAATGCCAGCGGAGTATCAGCTTCTGAAGTTCAGTGAGGCAGGTACTCCGGGCATAAGACTCAAAGGAGTAGCAACGTTCATGGATGACAGCACCGAGAGACTCGGTATCTGCTTTTGCAGAATGAGGGGAAATAAATTTGTCACCATCTCACCTGGCCTTGCTCTCCTCCTAAAGGGGAGCAATTTCAAGGCAACCATGAGGCGGAAAGCATTCGAGGCGCTCGGGGACGCCACCGTGGCAGGTCATCGCTGCCGAATAGTGCGAACCAAGAATAAAATCATCGCGCTATTCGTGGCCGGCGACGACGTTTCAGAATTCGCCCAGGCGAGTTCGATGCTTTCCAGCCTAGCAGCCATTGACGGACCTGCTAAGAAAATCAGCGTGGATGCTATGGTAGTGGCCTACTTAAAAGCCGAAGTGGAAGATTACTCGGGGATCCTCAGAGCCTCGAGTAAACACGAGATGGTGGTTTACGAGGACAGAGGCCAAAACCTCAGTTATCTAAGACCGTACCGTCTCGATGAATCTTCCACCCCCACCGACAGCTGGGGCTACCCAATAGCAAGTCCAGAACTTAGCGGTTCAGAAAGGCTGCAAGAAAAAATCGCAGGTGAGAGACAGCCGCCCCCTCGCCAAAAGGAGTCGGAAGGAGTGTTGTCAACCATGACCAGAGCAGCAGTCGGTTGCTTCACGAACATTGCATCACGAATAAAGAAACACTCGGACACACTCACACCCCCCAGACCCACAACCTCATCAGGGACAGTCTCAGGAATAACCCGGACAAACCCATCAAAATCCTACAGGGGCCTGGTTGCCCGACCGGAACTCGTTACACCCACCACTCCATCGGACCACTTGTCCAATGCACTCCTGGAGTACGTAGCGATGCTCAAAGGCACAGTTGTTTCTAAACAAGAAACATGCCGAACGATCCTCCGAGCCTATCGTCGGGGGAACGAGCAATTGTTACATTCCAAACTCGAGGAGTGCGACGCGGCGGTGTACAACAACGCTACCTTCCAAGTATTGGGGGGAACAATGGCGGGGGAGTACATGGCCGCGTTCAATGGCACCAGTGGTTTTGTGGAACTGGATGAAAATGAGTCAAACCGGATGGGGAAACCAGTTTTCACCACCCCAGTGGATGACCCCATTGTGGTTGTCGCCAAGTGTACACGGATAATGCTGGAGGACAGAATCTTAACAACAGCAAACAAACTGCTAGGGGATTCTGAACCCACCGAAGCCGCTGTACAAATGCTGACACCAGAAATGGAATGGGTAAACGGGGTCCCAGGTAGTGGAAAAACAACCTGGGTAGTCAACAACTTTGACAATGAAACGGACCTGGTAACAACGTCCACCCTAGAAGGAGCGAGAGACCTCCGTCAAAAGCTGGAGGACAAGCTTGGCAGAACTGCAAAATTCAGGGTGCGCACGATGGCCTCATTGCTAGTAAAAGGCATTCGCGAGGGCGAGAGCTTCCGTCGGCTTATAGTCGATGAGGCTCTCATGAGCCATTTTGGAGCCATCGTGTTAGCAACCAGGATAGTCGGCGCCAGCAAAATCTTGCTCCTGGGTGACCAAAACCAGGTCCCTTTCATTGACAGAGAAAACCTCTTCCCGATGAGGTACCTTAGTCCCAGTCTTTTTGGTAGCATAACAAAACAACTGCTGTGCACACACCGAAACCCCATGGACGTAGCATATGCCCTAAGGGAGATCTACAGTGGCATATACTCGTCCAAGGCTCAAACACGGTCCTTGACTCTGGAATCCTACGAAGAGACGCGACCTCCAAGAAACGAGCATAACACGCTCTACCTTGTACACACCCAGGCCGAAAAAGCCTTCCTAGAAGGTCTGGGTTATGGTAAGCAACAAGGGTCGCGTATCCACACAATCCACGAGGCTCAAGGACTTACGTGGGAGAGAGTGGTGATCATAAGAACTGCGAAAGTCACCCAGCAGTTGCACAGCAGCATCCATCACGCGGTCGTGGCGGTGTCAAGGCATACCGGCAGCTGTGTGTATGACACGGCTCGCCGAAAGAACGATGCCATAGTTCGGCTAATAATGAACGCCCTGGCAGCTGAGACCGGCACGATCAAAGAGTATAATTTAAAAATGGCCTCGAGGAACCGAGACACGTCAGTGGCTGACGCCATGCTGAGTGGCGGCACGGGCGGCACCCCAGTCGTCTGAGCCGGGTAAAGTTGTGCTTCCCACCTCCTCACAATAAAGGTGTTTGTTTGTAGTATTTGTAATTTCATAATTGTAAAATTTTCATATCCATATTAATTAAAATTTTGTATAATTGTAGTAACAACTTATTTTAAAAATAAAATATGTATCGTGTAGTAGTATAATATTTAATATTCATAAAAAAAAAATATATATATATATACATAAAAAAAAAAAAATCATCATAATAATAATAATGACATTAACAACTAAAAAAAAAAAAAAAAAAAAAAAAATTTATATATATAAAAATAAAAAAAAATAAAAAAAAAAAATATCATACGTTTATTTATATTTGTAACTAGTTATAAGTAAGGGTCAATTTAATCTCAATTGTATTAACTTAATTCACAAAAAAATTCTATATCACCTAAAAAGTAATATATTTTATGTAAGGAGCGAAAAGGAGAAGTAAAGAACAAATTAAACAAATTAAACATGACTAAAAAAGGTATGGCGATCAATGTCCATAGCACTTGCGTTTTATTAAAAAAAAAAAAAAAAAAAAAAACCTAACCTAACCTAACCTAACCTAACCTAACCTAACCTAACCTTTTTTTTTTTTTTTTTTTTTTTACATGGGGAAATCCTACATGGATACCTTCCGGCTTGGGGGAGCGGGAGAGGTTATGCCGGACTCTTACCGGCTAAAACCCCATGGTGGCCTTCCTCCACGCCAATCAAGGGGCTCCGGGATCTCCTGTGGAACGCACCGGTGCCCCTCTGGCGCAACGCCGCGTCTGCGGCCCTCCCTGGGGAAGCTGAGTATTGCTTCCCCTTGCACCCTCTCGGTGCCAAGGCAGCACGAGACCACATCGTGCTGCCATCCTCCCGGAGCTGTTTAGTAGATACGAAGGGCCCCCACCCCACGCATCCGCAGCTCGGGAGCCCCTTTTAGTCGCCTTTTACGACAGGCAGGGGATACCGTAGTCTTATTCTATGCCCCAACTACTGGGCGGTATGGAGGTGGTCACCTCTTCCTCCTCGGTGCCTCCTCCTTTGAGCGGGATTGACCCTCTCCCTCTCCCGCTCAGCCTCCTCTTTCCGCACCATTACGCTCTCGCAGAACCTGGTAACGACTTCCCATGTACTCTCCCCTGTCAGCATAGAATTGACTAACGCCGGTGGAGAGAGGTCCTGCCCAACCTGACTTACCAGGTCCTGCCGCTCGGAGTCCCAGGCAGGGCACTCTTCGAGCGTGTGCTGCGCCGAGTCCAGATCACCATCACAATGGTGACACTGGGCCGTCTCTTCACGTCCGATTCGACACAGATACTCACCGAAGCAGCCATGTCCTGTGAGCACTTGCGTCATCCGGTACGTGACTCGTCCGAAGCCTCGCATCATCCACGTCCAGAAATTGGGCAGTATTGCACCAACTACGCGCTGTCTGGCACTTTGCGGCTCATGTAGCCTATCGTGCCATGACTCCAGCGCGGCGCGGTGTTCCCGCTGCTTCACCCTCTCCAGCGGCTCTTGGGGCGCATTTTCACCACCACAGTCGATGCCACGACTTGAGGCAAATACCCTCTCATCCATATCGGCCAGGATATCAAGCGGTGGAAAACGCGCGAGGAGCGTCGCCGCCTGGAACGATATCGTGCGATATCCGCGGGCGATCCGCATTGCCATCTTGCGCTGCACACTATAGAACATAGTTCTGCAACGCCTGATTCCCAGTCTTGCGGACCATATGGGAGCTCCGTAGAGAGCAATAGACCGCACTACCATCGCGTACAGACGGCGAACTTCCTCCCTGGGCCCCCCGAGATTAGGCAGCAGTCGGTGAAGTGCACCGGCTACCTTCTGAATCCGAAGGACCTGACGGCTGAAGTGCTCCTCAAACCCCCAACGGCTGTCGAGGATGAGGCCAAGGTACTTCATGTACCTTCCAATCTGGACCTGAGTCGAGCCGACACATACCGAAAGGCTGGGAGGTTCCTGGCTTCGAGGAAGCTTGTGGAACCATATAGCCTCGGTCTTCTGGGGTGCCACTCGTAGCCCAAGCTCGTGGATTTTGTCCACGATGCAGGCCACACCAAGTTCGGCGCTTCGGACGGTATTCTCGAAGGTGTCACCCTCGATCAGAACGAGAGTGTCATCTGCGTAACAGACGACTGTGACACCCTGTTAAACCGCTCTGCACGCGAAAAATAAATAAAAATAGAAAAGTGACCCCGAAATAGAAAAAAAACGTATCTAAGTGTTGAGACAGCCTAGTTCTTGGAATACCAGAACAAAAAAGTGAAAAAAGTGAAGTTTGGTGGAATTTTTGGGAAAAAAGTCCCAAATTTGAAGTGATTTTTTAGTTTTTCGTCGATTGCTCAAAATCGGATCGAGTGCCCCAGGGATATTTTGACATGGCTGGAGTCGTCTAGTCAGGCCCTATCTCCTGACACCTCGTTTGCCCCTTTTGGACCAGGTTTACGGATTTTAGGGGCAAAAAAACAAAAACCACGTGGGCCCCTATCTCCGGAACCGGAAGTCCCCCGGGCAAACTTGAGGTGTCCCGTGACGGACAACGCCTGCTAGACGACAACTCAAAAGGTACCACAACTTAATTTGGAAAACTCTGGCCACAGGAAACAATATATCGCTGGCGGCAAACCGACTCCTGTCTTCCCGACTATTTATCTCGGGAGGAAGATCGGCAACCTATTAATTTTAATTCACAAAAAGAACGGCGGTCTCCCGACAATTCCAAAAAGACATTTTTTATATTTTTATCATTTTTAGTTATTTTGTTATTAATTTTTTACCGAGGGCGGAAAGAAACCACCAACGGCAAAACCTTGGTAACCTCGGTAATATCGATAATCGCGAAAATCGCGAAAATCGCGTTTTGCGATATCTCGGGAACCAGGGCTCGGATCGAAAAAACAAGCGTATTTTCGTTCTCTGCAGGAGAGAAGCTATCTTTGAGGCATATTTTTGACCTCCCCCTCTCAAAAAATTTTTTCAAAATTTTTTTCAAAATTTCCTAGGGAGGGGAAAATTTTCGGAAAAAATTACAGTAGGTAGTGCTCATTGCACCCTACAAGAATCTGGTCTTAAATTTTCGCCACTCCTCCTGTAGAAACTCCAAATTAAATTTTTAGTTTTATTTCCTTTGTTCTTTTTGGCCTTGACGGAAAAACGCTTGTTTTTTCGGTTGATTTTGCCGGTTGGCGGTTCTTCAATTTTGTTTGTTTTTACATTGTTTTTAAATTGTATATTATCCATATTATCACTGTCCCAATTTTACTTTTACAAATCATATTTAGTTTTAGACAGTTAGATACAGTTATTTTAATTTTACTACATTTTCACCTATTTTTTGGTTTTTAAATTATTAATTTATTTGAGCTCTCTTGAGCGACTTGATATATTTACGATTTTATTGCACTATTATTTGATATTCTATTTGATTGTATGTTAACGTAAATTAAGATTGAAATTTTATTTTGATCTAGTCTAAATTTTCTGTGATATTTTTGCCCTAGTTACATTACGGTGATAATATTCTGTGATATTAATTATTTTGTCCGTCCGATTTTATACATTATACATATTTTTAAGGCTTTTGCCACATTTTTGAATCTGCTCTTTGTTTGTGTTTTACAATTTATTTGACTGATTACTTGCATTTACATTTTAATTTTGACTCCAGTATTGAATTTTATTGAACACTTGTGATTTATTTTACTTAAATTGATAACGACTGCCGCCCCAACTGTGTTGTACCAAAACTGACGCCCGGATCTAGTGGGGGAGGACAGTAACAATAATAACAATAATTTAAGCTATATTTATATATTCTATATCTTGTAGTTATTTTAATAACTGCATTTACTCTTATTTTTATTTTTATTCTTATTTTTATCTTTATTTTATTTTATTTTTATTTTTTATTTTATTTTTATTTTTATTTTTATTTTAATTGTTATTGTTATTGTTATTTTTATTTTTATTTTTATTTTTATTTTTATTTTTATTTTTGTTTTTATTTTTATTTTTATTTATTATTTTTATTATTATTTTTATTTTATTTTTTATTTCGAAATTCTTTTATTGTTTTCTTGTTACTGTCCTTATACAAAATGTCCAGCACTGGCAGGGCCTCCGGATCTGCGAGCTCGAAGCAGAGTCTCGGCTCAGGGGCTGCGGCTCCCCGGACGCAGGCTAAGAAAGTGGACCTTCGTGAAGAGGTCCTTAAAGGAAAGGCGAAGGTCCCCTCCAGCGCCCGGGCAGCCGTATCCCCGGTCCCCTCCGTGGGCTCAGGGCACGATTTAGAACGTCTGTTGGATACGGACGAGGAATCGTGCCTTGGATCCTCGGTGGGCTCCCGCGACGGACGTCCCAGCCTCCTCCCGCCCCTTGATAGGAAAACCCCTGGAGTAGCGATGGATTTGGCCACCAAACAGGCTAACCAGCTGCTCCAGAAGGGTAAGGAGGCGTTGGAGGCGGCGGGAAATATGAAGCGGGAGTGTAAAGCCGTGGCCCTCGACTCCCTCGAGCACCTCTACGAGACGGTCCTCTCCCTGTCCGACTCACGAGCTCGACAGATAAACGCCTTGGAGCGGGAGCGCTCCAGGAACGCCATTGAACTCGTGCGCGTGGAGCGCTCCCATACCAAGGCGTTAAACGAGCTACATAGCTCCGCTACCCTTGCAGAATCACAATCTATAAGGTTGTGGCTGGGAGTGGAGATGGACGGCCCGCTTAAAGCCATCGAGTCGATCAGGGATTGCGTCCACCAGCTGACAAAAGCGGCGGCCCCGAGGTTACAGCAACCAGATCAGGCTGAACCAGCATTAAAGCCCGAACCAGCTCTTATTACAGAGCTGGAGAAACTTTCGGGCCGGGTCGCCGCCGTCTCGGGTCAACTTGACTCGCTTAGACGTCAGCTGGTGGAATCCGAGGCGAGGGCCGAAGCCAGAGGCCTAGTGTGTAGGTCTACCGAGATACCGGTAACCATAGATCCCCGGCTCGATGCAATTAGCGTGGGCTTGGAAAAGATGAGGGCAGCGGTCGAGGACCTTCAATCCAGACCGCTGTGCCAGGCCCAGCCAGTGGCGGGGGTGAGCGACGACAGCATGCGGAAGTTTCTGGAACCCGTGCTGGAGAACTTGCAAGCAGTGGGCTCTGACGTGAGGGCTTTGGGTAAGGCGGTAGAGGAGAATAAATCCGAGCCGCCGAACCTCAACATAGAGCTAGCCCTCTCCGCGGTCACAGACGCCGTCACGGGCCTACGAGGCGATGTCCTCAGCCGGGAACCTTGCAGTGCTGCGCCGCTCACCTACGCCCAGGCATTGAAAAAGCCGGGGCACGACAGACCAGCGCACTCTGTGATTGTCTCATCCACAGACTCTACCCTCTCAGGGGAAGAGGTGGTGAAGCAGTTGGAGAGGGCGCTGGACCTGAAAACTACCGGTATCAGGGTAGATCGCTGCAGAAAAGCGGCAAACAGGAGGGTAGTCCTCAGCTGCAGCAGGAAAGAGGATGCGGAGAAGATCTCCAAAACTCTTGGTGCAGGTGGCAGCGGATTTGAGGCGAGAGCGGCTCTAAACAAACTGCCGTTAGTCTGCATCCGCAACGTCTTGTCAGACAAAAGTGACAAAGACGTGGTGGAATCGTTGCTCTCCCAAAATAAACATCTTTTGGGAGGAGTGAATCCACCAGCGGAGTGCCCTAGGGTTTTGTATCGCCGCAAAGCGAGAAACCCGCATGAGTGCCACTTCATAGTGGAGCTGCATCCAAATCTCTGGAAAAGGTTCACGGAGGCGGGCACAGTCCACATAGGTCTGCAGAGGAGGTCGATCGAGGACCACTCACCACTGGTGCAATGCACGGGATGCCTAGGGTACGGCCACTCCAAAAGAGTGTGCAAGGAGAAGGGCATCGCGTGCAGTCACTGTGGTGAGCCTCACACCTATGTGGACTGTCCACATAAGGCAAATTTGCCCGTCTGCGTGAACTGCCAGAGAGCAAAGCTCCACAAGTCTGATCTGGCACACAACGCCTTTAGTAGCAACTGTCAGATCAGACAGAAGTGGGACTCGATAGCGAGGTCTCGCGTGGCATACTGCTAAGGGCACCGCAGTTAACGGCAGCGCCGTTTCACTCACAGGTAAAACTAAGGACAGCAAATTGCGAATCATCCAGGCCAATCTACAGCGGGCCAAGCTGGCGACACAGGAGCTCTTGTGCACGGCACATGCCAACCGGGTATCCGTCGCCCTTGTCCAAGAGCCGTATGTCGGCTCCAAGGGCGAACTTAAGCAATACCCGGGCACAAGAGTTATCCAAATGGCGTCAGCTCGCCAGAAATCAGTAAAGGCCGCGGTCGTGGTCTTCGGTGGGGAGCTGGAGGTCATTCATGACCCTCAGCTCGTCACCGAGAACATTGCCGCGGTACTGCTGAAGGCAGGCTCGCTGAGATTGGCTGTGCTGTCCGTATACCTGGAGGGGGACGAGGATTTGGAGCCGTATCTCCAAAGAATCCGTTACGTCTGCACCAAGCTGCAGACTGAGAATGTCATCCTAGCAGGGGATGTCAACGCGTGGAGCCCTTGGTGGGGGAGTGACTCCGAGGACCACAGGGGCTCAGCCTTCCGATCCTTTCTTGAGGAAATGGACCTCCAGATCCTGAACACAGGCAACACCCCCACTTTCGAGGTCTTTAGAGGAGGCCGCATGTGCACTAGTCGAGTAGACGTGACCACATGTAGCCTCCAGCTCCTGGACAGGATGGGCGGATGGAAAGTCGACCGGGAGCTGATCACTTCGGACCATAACGCGATTACCTACCACGTGTGCCTGGAAAGGGAACTGGAAACCCTCAAACCCCAGAGCACACGTGTGTACAACACAGCGAAGTCCGATTGGTCAGCTTTCGGCCGTTCTGTCCGCTCAGGCCTGGACGAGAGCAATCTGACGGCCTCGAGGGTGGAGACTGTTACTACGCCTGGGGAACTGGAGACCATCCTCGACTCCTACCTTACGGTTATCTCCACAGCGTGTGAAGAAGCTATACCGAAGGTAGGGGTCCCAAAAGGAAGGAAACCTCTGCCGTGGTGGACCGCCACTCTGGGACTTCTCAAAAGAGAAGTCAAGACCAAGAGGCGGCGCATAAGGAACGCCGCGGCAGAACGAAGGCAACACGTTGTTGACCAATACCTAGAAGCGAATCAGCGTTATAAAGCGGCTGTGCAAGATGCACAGAGTGCCAGCTGGAAGCAATTTTGCTCAAAACAGGATAGGGAGAGCCTATGGGACGGGGTCTACAGGGTCATCAGGAGAACCGCCAAACGGCAAGAGGACCAGCTGCTGGTGGACTCGACAGGGAACACCCTTGGTCCTGAAGAGTCCGCAAAGCTGCTGGCTCTTACGTTCTTTCCTGATGACGCTGTGGACAACGAGACCCCCACTCAACGGCAAATACGCGAGAGCTCGGAAGTGTCAGTCCATCAACTCCTGGACAAACTCGGTTCCGACGATCCGCCCTTCACGGCTCCGGAGCTTGATTTGGTATTGAGAAACCTCAATCCAAAAAAGTCTCCGGGGCCTGACGGGTGGACTGCGGACATATGTGAGCGAGCAATCCGTGTTGCGCCGGAGGTGTTCCTGGCAATTGCCAACAAATGCTTGGCAATAGGACACTTCCCGGTGCGGTGGAAGCTCGCTCACGTATGTATTATCTGAAAGTCCGGGAAAGAGGACTACACTACTCCGAAGGCGCACAGGCCGATAGGCATACCTGTTATGGGCAAAATTGTGGAAAAGCTTCTAGTGTCTCGTCTAGGATGGCATTTGCTACCCTCCTTGAGCACTAGGCAGTATGGCTTTATGCCACAAAAAAGCACCGAAGACTCCCTCTATGACCTTGTGAGTCATGTCCGCTCTGAAATACAGAGTCGGAAGATCGTGATCATGATCTCGCTGGACATAGAGGGAGCCTTCGACAATGCTTGGTGGCCGGCTTTAAAGACCCAGCTCCTCGCTCATAAGTGCCCTGCCAACATTTATGGACTTGTCGCCTCCTACTTGGAGGACCGTAAGGTCAAAGTTAACTTCGCAAGGGAGTGTTGGGAAAAGGGGACCAACAAGGGGTGTGTCCAAGGCTCAATAGCTGGACCTACTTGTTGGAACCTTATTCTCGACACCCTGCTCGTAGAACTAGAGCAGGAAGGAGTGCACTGCCAGGCCTTTGCGGACGACGTGGCGCTGGTGATCTCCGGTTCATCGATTCCCCCCCTTCAGGCGAGAGCAAACGCGGCCCTTCAGACCGTGCTGGACTGGGGGCTCAAAAACAAGCTGAAATTCGCACCGCACAAAACTTTTGCAATGGTGCTGACGCGGAAGCTGAAGTTTGAGCCCCCAGTCATCAGCATGGATGGACAGGTCCTGCCGCTAGTGCAGGATATCCGCCTGCTGGGTGTTATCATAGATTACAAACTCACCTTTAACGCACACGTATCGGCTGTTTGTAGAAAAGTCACTGACATCTACAAGCAGCTGGCGTGTGCTGCCAGGGTGAGTTGGGGTTTGAACCGAGAGGTCATCAGAACCATCTATGTCTTCTCGGTGATAGAGCCCATCGTGCTGTACGCCGCGAGTGTGTGGGCTCCGGCTGCGGAGAAGCTAATGATTAAAAATCAATTGGAGTCTCTGCAGCGGGGGTTTGCGCAAAAACTCTGCAAGGCGTACCGCACGGTGTCTCTATCATCGGCTTTGGTACTGGCGGATGTACTCCCCCTTGACCTCCGAGTTCAGGAGGCGGCAAGTCTATTCAGGGCAAAGCGAGGAGTGAGAATCGACCAGATTCCAGCCGATAGACCTGTCGAACTGCGCGTTCCTTGCGGGCGGTTCCCGCATCCGGCCATTAGGCAATCACTGAGCTTCGAGTGCGTGGATGATCTCGAGCCGGCAACAGTCGAGGCTCACCAAATCGCAGGCCCCTGTATCTTTACTGATGGCAGTAAGATACAGGGGAAGGTGGGTGCAGCCTTGACGTGGTGGTCAGACGGCAGAGAGACCAGGCACTCGAAGTTCCGTCTGGAGCCGTACTGCACGGTCTTCCAGTCGGAGATGTACGCTCTGCTCAGGGCCGTGGAGCAGGTCAGAGACAGCGAGGAGCCTCTTGTCAACATTTTAAGTGACTCGAGGTCCTCGCTGGACCTGCTCAAAAGCCGGGCGCTTCTGCACCCCTTGGCTCACGGCATTGAGCGGTGCGTGCGTCAAATCCGCATGGAGGGCCGTGACGTGCGGCTCTTTTGGTTGCGGGCGCATGTGGGGACTGCCGGCAATGAGCGGGCGGACGAGCTCGCCAAAGATGCCGCCCTCCGCAGGAAAACGGCGGCCGACTACGACGCTGTCCCTCTCTCCTACCTGAGAAGGACGATACGCGAGGGGACTGTCCAACAGTGGCAAGGGCGATACGAGTCCTCCAGCACGGGTGGGGTTACAAAGGCCTTCCTTCCTGACGTAGCGACAGCGCACACTGTCCTAAGGAAGGCCAAACTTAACCCCATACACGTGCAAGCCCTTACAGGGCATGGGGGGCTCGCATCGTACCTTCATCGCTTCAAGCTGAAGGACAGTCCAGCCTGCGTATGTGATCCTGATCAGGAGGAGACGATCTGGCACGTCGTGTTCGACTGTCCGAGGTTCGGACTGTGGAGGGCGGAACTGGAGGTGCAGATCGACATGGCATTCAATAAAGCCAACCTGCCAGTGATCCTGCAAGACAAAGTAGACCGACAAACCCTACTAGGATTCTTGGAGAGAGTCATGAGGAGAGCGGCAGTCAGGAATAAATGACCGACTGCTACAGATTTTTAAACTATTACGTTATTTTTTAAAGTTAATGTATTAAACAGTTGGAATGAATATTTTAATTTTGATTATTTTTGCAAATTCTAAATTTTTTTTCAATTCAAACGTATTAATTAATGTAAAATTGTATGTAAATAGAGATGATTTTGAAAAGGTTATATGTATGGCTTAATATGTTGTTTAAGGGTAGGGCTCCTTCGTCCAAGACTTAGAATATTATAGATTGTATAAGTTAGTAACTTAAGAAAGAAGAAAAAAGAAAAAAAGGAAAAAAAAAAAAAAAACGGAAAAAGAAAAGAAAAGGTATTTGATAAAAAAGAAAACAAGAAAACAAACACAAACAGAAAAAAAAAAGAGAAGAGTTTTTATTATATATAGTTTAAGGTTGTGTGTAGTCTGGACGAAGGATCTCACCCAAATGGTCCCAGCCCTTTATCCGGGGTCACTTGTAATATTAAAATTTTTTGAGATAACTAAGGGCACGAAAATTAAAATGCGTGGGCATTAAGCCGGATCTCACCACGGTGGGATCCATAAAAAAAAAAAAAAAAAAAAAACCTAACCTAACCTAAGCGAGTGGAGTCCAATGAAACGCCTGAGGAGTTGGAAACATTTCTTGACTCCTACCTAACGGAAATCTCTCACGTTTGTGAAGAGACCATACCCAAGGTGGGAGTCCGAAAGGGAAGACATCCGCTGCCGTGGTGGAGCCCCGCTCTGGAGCGTCTCAGAAGAGACGCTATAACCAAGAAGCGGCGCATCCGGTGTGCAGCGGATCGAAGAAGGCAACTTGTCGTTGACACTTACCTGGAGGCAAAACAGCGCTACAAAGAGGCGGCGCAAGAAGCGCAAAACGCCAGCTGGAAGCAGTTTTGCACAAAACAGGATAGAGAGAGTTTGTGGGACGGCGTGTACAGGGTCATCAGAAGGACTGTAAAAAGAAGAGAGGACCAACTTCTGTGCGACCAAAACGGAACTCTAAGTCCGAAAGAGTCGGCAGAGAGACTGGCTCTCACGTTCTTCCCGAATGATCCTGTAGACACCGAGTCCGCAGACCAACGCCAGATACGTGCGATATCGGAGAGTTCAGTCCTCGAACTTCAGGACCAACTGAGTACCGACGATGCACCTTTTACCGGAGCGGAGCTTGAAGCGGTATTGAGATCTCTCAACCCTAAGAAAGCTCTAGGTCCGGATGGGTGGACCGCGGACATATGCGAGCGGGCAATCCGTTGTGACCGGGAAGTGTTCCTAGCCATCGCAAATAAATGCCTGGCCTTGGGCCACTTTCCGGTTAGATGGAAGTCAGCTCACGTATGCATACTCAGAAAGCCCGCGAAGGAGGACTACTCGGACCCGAGGGCACATCGGCCAATTGGACTCCTACCTGTTATGGGCAAAACTGTGGAAAAACTCCTGGTAACCCGAATAAGATGGCATATACTACCTTCACTCAGTAGTAGGCAGTACGGCTTTGTGCCACAAAAAAGCACTGAGGATTCCCTCTATGATCTGGTGGGACACGTACGATCTGAAATTAAACACAAGAAGATCGTACTTATGGTCTCGCTGGACATAGAGGGGGCCTTTGACAACGCTTGGTGGCCGGCTCTGAAAGTCCAACTCCTCGCACACAAATGCCCTGCGAACATTTACAAACTAGTGGCCTCATACCTGGAGGACCGACGAGTTAAGGTCCACTATGCGAGGGAAAGTTGGGAAAAGGGAACCAGCAAGGGTTGTGTCCAGGGATCGATTGCGGGCCCCCTATTCTGGAACCTGATTCTCAACCCCCTGCTCACACTCCTTGAGCAGGAAGGGATGTACTGTCAGGCCTACGCAGACGATGTTGTCCTGGTGTTCTCCGAGTTCACCACGGCCCCCCTGCAGGCGAGAGCCAACGCGGCCCTCCAGAAAGTGCGGGACTGGGGGCTCAAACATAAGCTTAACTTCGCGGCGCAAAAAACTTTTGCGATGGTTCTTACGCGCAAGCTAAAATTTGAGCCCCCAGTCATTAGCATGGCTGGAGTGCTTTTGCCGCTCGTGCAGGAAATCCGCCTGCTAGGTGTTATCATAGATAACAAACTCACTTTTAATGCGCACGTATCGGCTGTTTGTAGAAAAGTCACTGACATCTACAAGCAGCTGGCGTGCGCGGCAAGGGTGAGTTGGGGTTTGAGCCAGGAGATTATCAGGACGATATACGTGTCGGTGATAGAGCCGATCGTGCTGTACGCGGCAAGCGCATGGGCCCCCGCTGCGGAAAAGCTGATGGTTATTAACCAGCTAGAGTCTCTGCAGCGGGGATTCGCACAGAAAATGTGCAAGGCGTACCGCACGGTGTCTCTATCATCGGCCCTAGTGCTGGCAGATGCACTCCCCCTCGATCTTAGGATCCAGGAGGCTGCTAGTCTGTACAGGGCAAAGCGAGGAGAAAACGTAGCGCAGATACCTGAAGATAGAAGGGCGGAACGACGTGTGCCATACGACATAAAGTCGCATCCAGCGGAACGAGAGGTTTTAGACTTCGAGTGCCTGGATGATCTCACACCTTCCACAGTTGCCGCTCATAATATCACCGGGCCCTGTATTTACACCGATGGTAGTAAAATACAGGGCAAGGTCGGAGCGGCACTCACGTGGTGGAAGGACGGTAGGGAGACCAAGTACTCGAAGTTCCGCCTCGAGTCTTACTGCACGGTCTTTCAGTCGGAAATGTACGCATTGCTCAGGGCTGTGGAGCAGGTCAGGAACGGAAAGGAGCCACTCGTAAACATTCTGAGCGACTCCAGATCATCGTTGGACCTGCTCCAAAGCCAGGAGGTATTACACCCCCTGGCACACAGCATTGAGCGATGCGTGCATGACATCCGGCAGGAGGGCCGTGACGTTAGACTGTTCTGGCTGAGGGCTCACGTCGGTACGCCTGGAAACGAACGCGCGGACGAGCTCGCTAAAGACGCTGCCCTCCGCAAAAAGTCCTCGGCCGATTATGATGCCATCCCCACCTCCTATATCAAAAGGACCATACGGGAGGGGACTGTCCTGAAGTGGCAGTGCAGGTACGACTCCACAAGTACGGGGGGAGTTACAAAGGCCTTCCTTCCAGACGTGGCGAAAGCCCACAACGTCATAAGGAAGGTCAAATTAACTCCCCCGATCGTACAAGCCCTAACAGGGCATGGTGGTTTTGCGTCGTACCTGCACAGATTTAAACTGAAGGACAGTCCCGCTTGCGTATGTGATCCTGAGGTGGAGGAAACAATATGGCACATAATCTTTGAGTGCCCGAGGTTTGGTCTGTGGAGGGCTTACCTGGAGATGGAAATAGACACAACATTTAAGAAAGAAAAGCTGCCAGAAATAATAGCAGATGGAGAGCAGAGGGATGCTCTCCTAAAATATTTAGACAGGGTTGTGAGATGTGCGGCCAAGAGGAATAAATAGGAGAAGGAAACATTATTTATTTTACATATATAAGATCTTGTTTTGTTTTATTTGTGTTTTAATTTTAAATTAATATATCTGGCTAAATTGTCATTTAATTTTAATATTGTCACGCATAACGCTCTGGAACTCGTCAGAGTGGAGCGTGCCCACACTAGACAGCTCACAGAGGTGACCAACAACCACACCATCAACCTCCAAAAAACAATGGAGGAAGTAGGACAGGGTCTCCGGGAAACAAAGGCAGTGAGAGAATGGCTAGCGTATGAAACGCGGGATCCATTCAGACAAATAGGGGAAGCTAGGGACCGCCTGGCCGCCATCGACCAAGCTGTGCAGGGCTTATCGAAACAGTTAGCCCAGTTGTCAGTTGAAGGGTCCGGTTGTCCGGAGAGCTCTCTCAGAGGAGATTACAACAAAATCTCCACCAGTATAGAGCAGCTCTCCAGACAACTAGACTCAATGAGGAGAGAAACAACTACTATCTCCCAAAGGACAACAGAGCTGCACGAACGGATGGCAATCCGGGCGGATACAACTCCAATCACGGAACCCTCACAACCACAGACCGACCGCTTAGAGCAGGAGGTAAAGGATGTGAGGGAAACGCTGACACAACTCGACACTTACATAAAAAACACATTACGCGAGGCAATCACCACCAACGAAGCGAACCCCACAAATTCGGAACTCACAGAGCACCCCCAGCCGCTCACCGAAAGGCTTGAGGCAGTCTCTTCGGAGCTCAAAACTATGCGCGAACAAAGAATGCACACACCCCCGCCGCAACTCAGCTTAGAGACCGAGATCGCTGAGGCAAGCGGGTGGACCGTAGTGCAGCGGAAGCGCAAGCCGGAGAGACAGCCAGCCACACCGCCTTCACCAAGACCGAACCACAGCATTATCGTCTCCTCGACGGACGCCACAAAGACCGGGGAAAATGTCATCAAGACGATAATCGGTGCGCTGGACATGGGAAAAACCGGCGCACGGGTGGATCGGGTCAGGAAGGCAAGGAATCAAAAGGTTGTCCTTACTTGTGGGTCCAAAGAAGACCTGGCCCTGGTAAGGACAAGAGTTAAAAATAACAACACCTTAAAAGTGGAAGAGCCTCGCGTGAATAATCCTTTAGTAATAGTGAGAAACGTCCTCGCCTATCAGAAGGATGACGAGATTACGCAGCAATTTCGGGCTCAAAATAAACAATTGTTCATGGGCCTGGAGAAAGACGACAATCTCGTCAGAGTCAAATACAGAAAGAAAGCGAGAAACCCCCTGCAAGCTCATATAGTTTTCGAGGTGTCAGCGGCGCTCTATGGGAGGCTGATGGAGGCTAAAAAAGTCTACATCGGCCTCTCACGGAGCCCCGTCGAGGATCAGTCACCCCTAATCCAGTGCTCCAGGTGCTGGGGATACGGCCACACAAAAAGCCTCTGCCGGGAGAAGGAGGACCTCTGCGGATTCTGCGGCGGAAATCACTCCTAGGAGAAATGTCGCAGCAGGAAGGAGAATGCTCTCCCGAAATGCAAAAACTGTGAACAGGCCCACACCCCAACATCAAAAGCGCACGCAGCATACGACAATGAGTGTCCAGAAAAACAAAAGATGGACGCCATAGCTCGCTCGCGTGTGAGCTACTGCTAAGGGCGACGATACCACCCCCACCTCTCCCCCCCCGAGTGCTTCCCATAGCAAACTGCTAGTAATTCAGGCTAACCTGCAGCGCAACAAACTGGCGACGCAGGAGCTGATACAGGCAGCCAAGGGACGCGGGGTCTCTATTGCCCTGGTACAGGAACCCTATGTGGGACGTAGTGGCAATATGAGCACCTACCCCGGCGCACAAGTCATTCAGTGCACCCTTAATCGCACAAAACCAGTGAAAGCTGCTGTCATCATTTTCGGGGACCAACTGAGGGTAATTCATGAACCATAGTTGGTGACCGAGACTGAGGCAGCAGTGACCCTGGTGGCGGGCAGCCTCAAGCTGGCAGTGCTATCGGTGTACTTCGAGGGGGATCAAGACATCAATGTGAACTTGCAGAGTGTTGAACAAAAATGCAAAAAGCTCAACACCAGCAACATTCTCATAGGCGGGGACGTAAACGCGTGGAGCCTCTGGTGGGGTAGCAAGCACGACGACCCCAGGGGAATAGCCTACAGCGCCTTCCTCGACGAGATGGAGTTCCATGTTCTCAACAGGGGGGAAACCCCCACGTTTGAGACATACAGGGGAGGTAGACTATACAGCAGCATAGTGGATGTTACTGCGTGTAGTCAATCTCTGCTAGGCAGGATTGAAAACTGGAGAGTGGACCGTGGTATGACAACGTCAGACCACAACGCCATTGCCTTCGCCTTGCGACTGGATAGAGAGTTAGTGGCTCTAGAACCCACTACCACTCGCAGGTTTAACGTCAAGAAGGCAAACTGGCGAGAATTCCAACTCCACGTGAAGTCTGGCCTAGCCGAGAGTAACATCTCCCTGGACAGCATCAACTCCATCTCGAGCGTCGAGGAACTGGATGAAATGCTTGTCGCATACACCAACGCCATTCAAAAGGCATGCGACAAAGCAATTCCAAAACTAGGCGCCTACAAAGGCAAGGTAGCACCCCCCTGGTGGTCTAAAGACCTCGCTGACCTGAAACGAGAGGTTAATCGAAGGAGGCGAAGGACCCGTAACGCTGCACCCACTAGACGGGAACACGTGGTTGAAGAGTACCTCACCGCCAAGCTGGACTACGAAAAAAAGGCTAGTGAAGCCCAAACCCAAAGCTGGAAAGAGTTCTGCTCGACGCAGGAAAAGGAGAGCATGTGGGATGGGATATACAGAGTAATAAGGCGAACAACTAAGAGGCGAGAAGACCCGCTTCTGAGGAACGAGAAGGGCGAGACACTCAGTCCCGAGGCATCGGCCGATCTCCTGGCCAGCACGTTCTACCCTGACGACTCTGCATTGACCGACCAACCCTTCCACAAACATCTCCGAGAGCTGACGGACTCCAACCCCGAGGATATCCAAGATCTGTCGGAAGACGACCCACTGTTCACGGAAGCCGAATTGGATTCAGTCCTCCACGACATTAATCCAAAGAAGGCACCGGGACCGGACGGGCTTACCGCGGACATATGCACGATGGCCATCGAAGCGGGGAGGGAGGTATTCATGGCTCTGGCTAACAAATGCCTAGGGCTTGCATACTTCCCTACTCAGTGGAAAATGGCGCACGTAATCATCCTCGGGAAACAGGGCAAAGATGACTACACACATCCCAAGTCATACAGACCCATTGGACTTCTGCCAGTAATCGGAAAAATCGTTGAGAAACTCTTGGTTAATAGGCTGCAATGGCACGTGCAGCCCACACTTAACCCCAACCAGTATGGGTTTACGCCACAACGCGGGACCGAGGACGCCCTCTATGACCTTCTTAAGCACACGAGATCAGAACTTGAAAGTAAAAATATAGTTCTCATGATCTCGCTGGACATAGAGGGAGCCTTCGATAACGCATGGTGGCCGGCTTTGAAGCACCAACTAGCCACAAGGAAGTGTCCGCGAAACATATACGCGATGGTGTGCTCCTATCTACAAGACCGGAAAATAGTGGTCAACTATGCCAGAGCAACAAGCGAGAGGGATACTACAAAGGGTTGCGTCCAAGGATCCATCGGAGGACCAGCTTTTTGGAACATCATACTCGATCCGCTGTTGGCCAAGCTGGCACAGGAAGGAGTACATGCGCAAGCTTTCGCGGACGACGTAGTTCTAACATTCACCGGCCACTCGGTCGAAACCATGGAGCAACGAGTCAACTCAACACTGGAGACAATAGTGGAGTGGGGTACTCAGAACAAGCTCAACTTTGCCGCACACAAGACCAAGGCGATGTTGATGACTAAAAAACTGAAGTACGGGGAACCACACCTCTATATGTCAGGAAGTAGACTCGAACTCGTAGACGAGATAAAACTCCTTGGTCTTATCATCGACCGAAAACTCACCTTCAGGGCGCACGTGACCGCAGTCTGTAAAAAGGCTGCGAACATATACAAACACCTAGCGCGCGCAGCAAAGGTGACATTGGGCCTAAACGGTGAAATTGTAAGAACGATATACGTAGCGGTTGTCGAGCCGATCGTACTGTACGCAGCAAGTGCATGGTACCAATCCACAGAACTCCAGATGATCAGAGATCATCTGGACGCACTGCAAAGAGGATTTGGCCAAAAGATCTGCAAAGCGTACAGAACGGTCTCGCTCTCTTCGGCACTAATTCTATCGGGCCTACTACCCCTGGACCTTAGAGTACAAGAAGCCGCAATTCTGTACATGGCCAAACGAGGCATCAGTACAGACTACATACCACCAGGAAGGAAAATGGAGCAAAGGATAAGCTACCTAGAGCAGCCACATCCTTCTCAACTCATAACAACAGAGTTCGAGCTCCTAGAAAACATGGATTCCGAAACTCTATCCACCCACGGAATTGCTGGGCCGCAAGTGTACACTGATGGCAGCAAAATTGAGGGCAAGGTTGGAGCAGCCCTCACATGGTGGGAGGACGGACAGGAAAACAGTTTTCACACCTTCAGCCTGGACCCGGCGTGCACTGTCTTCCAATCAGAATTATACGCACTCCACAGGGCGATTGATTTGGCCAAGAACAGCACTAGTGATCAAATTAACATCTTGAGTGACTCAAGATCGTCACTAGAACTGCTGAGAAACCCCAAAACAACACATCCCCTTACCAGGAACATCAAAGAGTGCGTAGCGGAAATCAGAGCACAGGGTCGGCAGGTGCGGCTCTTCTGGCTCAGGGCGCATGTGGGCACAGCCGAAAACGAAAGAGCAGACGAACTAGCCAAACAAGCGGCTTTGCAGTCAAGTGATGCCCCAGACTACAGTGAAGTTCCCGTGTCACACGTCAAAAGAAAGGTCAGAGAGGAGACTGTACGCAGATGGCAGGACAGGTACAGCTCCTCCAGCACTGGTGCCGTCACGAAGGTATTCTTCCCGGACGTAAATGATGCATTCCGCATAGTCCGAGAAACCAAAATGACACACCGTCAAGTGCAAGCCTTGACAGGACACGGGGGTATGGCGGAGTACTTGCATCGGTTCAAGCTGAAAAGCAGCCCCGGTTGTGAGTGCGACCCCGATACTAGTGAGTCAGTATGGCATCTTTTACTAGACTGCCCTCGTTTCGCGGTTGCCCGAATGGAGTTAGAGTAGCGGCTAAACAAAAAGCTGGAAAAAGCCGAACTGCGGAACATCCTCGCAGACAAAGACAACAGAACGCTCTTCCTTGCATTCGTAGAATCCGTTATACGGACAGCGGCTAAGAGGAACTCGATTACAGACCTCACCGACATACCTCACCCACAAACAAACACCAGCACACCAACACCAACACCAACACAGACACAGCAACCGACAACAAGCTGCTCAATGCCAGCGGAGTATCAGCTTCTGAAGTTCAGTGAGGCAGGTACTCCGGGCATAAGACTCAAAGGAGTAGCAACGTTCATGGATGACAGCACTGAGAGACTCGGTATCTGCTTTTGCAGAATAAGGGGAAATAAATTTGTCACAATCTCACCTGGCCTTGCTCTCCTCCTAAAGGGGAGCAATTTCAGGGCAACCATGAGGCGGAAAGCATTCGAGGCGCTCGGGGACGCCACCGTGGCAGGTCATCGCTGCCGAATAGTGCGAACCAAGAATAAAATCATCGCGCTATTCGTGGCCGGCGACGACGTTTCAGAATTCGCCCAGGCGAGTTCGATGCTTTCCAGCCTAGCAGCCATTGACGGACCTGCTAAGAAAATCAGCGTGGACGCTATGGTAGTGGCCTACTTAAAAGCCGAAGTGGAAGATTACTCGGGGATCCTCAGAGCCTCGAGTAAACACGAGATGGTGGTTTACGAGGACAGAGGCCAAAACCTCAGTTATCTAAGACCGTACCGTCTCGATGAATCTTCCACCCCCACCGACAGCTGGGGCTACCCAATAGCAAGTCCAGAACTTAGCGGTTCAGAAAGGCTGCAAGAAAAAATCGCAGGTGAGAGACAGCCGCCCCCTCGCCAAAAGGAGTCGGAAGGAGTGTTGTCAACCATGACCAGAGCAGCAGTCGGTTGCTTCACGAACATTGCATCACGAATAAAGAAACACTCGGACACACTCACACCCCCCAGACCCACAACCTCATCAGGGACAGTCTCAGGAAAAACCCGAACAAACCCATCAAAATCCTACAGGGGCCTGGTTGCCCGACCGGAACTCGTTACACCCACCACTCCATCGGACCACTTGTCCAATGCACTCCTGGAGTACGTAGCGATGCTCAAAGGCACAGTTGTTTCTAAACAAGAAACATGCCGAACGATCCTCCGAGCCTATCGTCGGGGGAACGAGCAATTGTTACATTCCAAACTCGAGGAGTGCGACGCGGCGGTGTACAACAACGCTACCTTCCAAGTATTGGGGGGAACAATGGCGGGGGAGTACATGGCCGCGTTCAATGGCACCAGTGGTTTTGTGGAACTGGACGAAAATAAGTCAAACCGGATGGGGAAACCAGTTTTCACCATCCCAGTGGATGACCCCATTGTGGTTGTCGCCAAGTGTACACGGATAATGCTGGAGGACAGAATCTTAACAACAGCAAACAAACTGCTAGGAGATTCTGAACCCACCGAAGCCGTTGTACAAATGCTGACACCAGAAATGGAATGGGTAAACGGGGTCCCAGGTAGTGGAAAAACAACCTGGGTAGTCAACAACTTTGACAATGAAACGGACCTGGTAACAACGTCCACCCTAGAAGGAGCGAGAGACCTCCGTCAAAAGCTGGAGGACAAGCTCGGCAGAACTGCAAAATTCAGGGTGCGCACGATGGCCTCATTGCTAGTAAAAGGCATTCGCGAGGGTGAGAGCTTCCGTCGGCTTATAGTCGATGAGGCTCTCATGAGCCATTTTGGAGCCATCGTGTTAGCAATCAGGATAGTCGGTGCCAGCAAAATCTTGCTCCTGGGTGACCAAAACCAGGTCCCTTTCATTGACAGAGAAAACCTCTTCCCGATGAGGTACCTTAGTCCCAGTCTTTTTGGTAGCATAACAAAACAACTGCTGTGCACACACCGAAACCCCATGGACGTAGCATATGCCCTAAGGGAGATCTACAGTGGCATTTACTCGTCCAAGGCTCAAACACGGTCCTTGACTCTGGAATCCTACGAAGAGACGCGACCTCCAAGAAACGAGCATAACACGCTCTACCTTGTACACACCCAGGCCGAAAAAGCCTTCCTAGAAGGTCTGGGTTATGGTAAGCAACAAGGGTCGCGTATCCAAACAATCCACGAGGCTCAAGGACTTACGTGGGAGAGAGTGGTGATCATAAGAACTGCGAAAGTCACCCAGCAGTTGCACAGCAGCATCCATCACGCGGTCGTGGCGGTGTCAAGGCATACCGGCAGCTGTGTGTACTACACGGCTCGCCGAAAGAACGATGCCATAGTTCGGCTAATAAGGAACGCCCTGGCAGCTGAGACCGGCACGATCAAAGAGTATAATTAAAAAATGGCCTGGAGGAACCGAGACACGTCAGTGGCTGACGCCATGCTGAGTGGCGGCACGGGCGGCACCCCAGTCGTCTGAGCCGGGTAAAGTTGTGCGTCCCACCTCGTCACAATAAAGGTGTTTGTTTGTAGTATTTGTAATCTCATAATTGTAAAATTTTCATATCCAAATTAATTAAAATTTTGTATAAATGTAGTAACAACTTATTTTAAAAATAAAATATGTATCATGTAGTAGTATAATAAAGCCGATTTTGAAGGTTTTAGTTTTAAGATAAGAAACCTACTAAAAAACTTAATTTTAAATGACAGCACTATTTTTTGCTATTTTGAAGGGCACACTAACTAAAATTATCAAGCTTTTAGTACGCTCTTAAGTTTAATTCGCAAATAACATACCACAGATGAGAATGCACCATTAATCAACAATAATATTGACAATATGCAACATTACGGGTGATTCCATTTGGTCAGTATGGCAAGCAATCAGTATTTCTACTTCTTGGTAGAATTACTACCTTGTTGTAAATTATTTTATTTTAATATTTTTGTAAATTCCCTAGGGTTTTACTCACTGGAACATTGTTTTTGGACAACTTACTGATAAAATTCTTCAAGAAAGATTACCAGAATTGATCATTATCCAAATTAAATAATTTTATCTGTCACATTCATAGTTATTTTAGTTATGTAAGTTATTTTTAAGATTATTGTGCTGGCAAAACTTAACAACTTTGACAGACGAGACGACGAGACGATAAATTATTTTCTTTGAAATTTTCGAAATGACGAAATGACCATGAGAAACAGCAGGAGAAGGTCGAAAAAGAGAAAGACAGACAAAGCTCATGTTGGAGCCTACAGACATGCTCATAATTTTAGTGCGTGGTAAGTTTTGTTATAGATAAAATCAAAAATACCTTTAAAAAACCTTCAATGGACTGGGTGCTAACGTTTATCTGCTTTTCTAGGAAACGGGGTTTATCCTCAAGTGGTGCAGATATGGAGAGACCTCGCCCTTCAAAATACCTTGGAACGTGCCAGAGATATAACCTATAATGTACTCTTTGGATATAACGGAGCAAGCAAGTATGTATCTTTATTTTTTTTCCTTTCAAAGCCTAAAACAGAGATACTTTTAAGCCAGAAATCAAATGACATCACTTAACATTTTAGATACGCCCAGCATGCCTAAGCCGTGGCAAGATTTATCTCCTATAACTTAATTATATATGGTTACTCCCAACAAACGCTTTTGATGCGATTTCCACTTCAGCTTACTTAGGGTATTCCTTGCAAAAGTAAGCTCAAGGCTGTGAGCTGAGCAATAACCATCTTAGCCTGTATTTGCTTAAATCCCTGACTAATTTGAAATCACATTTAGTTTCTAAGGGACCGCCCACATAGAGCGGCTTTCTGTTACTGTATTCTTTGTGACAACTTGGATCTGTACATCTACAAAACCATGGCAGTCAAGAAGGTGCATTCTGATTATTCAGTATGCAGAACGTGCTTTGTGTGTTTGGCTCCAAATAGTTTCTTTTAAAATCTCTTACATAATTAAACATGATATATTTATTTTCAGTCTAGCGCATGATTCCGAGGCCATTGATGCAAGTGATACATGAAATGCAAGGTCCAGTGAAGATGGTCTAAGTGAATGAATGAACACTTGATCCTACAGTTCTGAGCATGGCCGAAAACATTTCCTGGATGCTGCTGTTATCTACAAGTAGAGATCTTGAGTGATGACAAAATTTACTCCTAGTCGGTATGGGGCTGGTGCGCCCGAAGATGGCTGGACCCTATAGAAACCATGAGTAACATAGATCTGAACCCCGCTCTAGACTGCGATGTATTATTTTGACATTTGGTGTTTTAGTGCTATGAATTAAATTGAATAAATATTAATAATAAATCTAATTTATAAAATGTTTATTTTTTAATTTGTCAAATCCTATTAGTAAAATGAAAGAGTTTCCATGACTCTGCAACATCTTGCTTGCCCTTCAGATGAAAAGTGGATCTGTTTGACATGTTCTACCTCGGCTTGATGGTTATTTCTCGTTAAACCCAATTCATCTGCCTAGTGATCAATGAATATGTTGTGCAGGGCACAGTAGGCCAAAAAAATTGTTGCTTCTGTCTCACGAGAGTTTGGTGCTTTAACAAGCAATGAAATCTATTATTCGGATAGCACCTCATAGCTCGGAAGGTTGAACGACACCACAGATGCTAGTGCTCCCATAAACCTTAGTATGTGTTTCTTATAGTTTTTGTATACGAGAGCAATTACGATGTTATCCCTCATCATACAAGGCTCGCAAGTTGTGCAGGGCACAGTAGGCCAAAAAAATTGTTGCTGCTGTCTCACGAGAGTTTGGTGCTTTAACAAGCAATGAAATCTATTATTCGGATAGCACCTCATAGCTCGGAAGGGTTGAACGAGACCACAGACGCTACTGCTCCCATAAACCTTAGTATGTGTTTCTTATAGTTTTTGTATACATGAGCAGTTACGATGTCATCGCTCATCATACCTTACCATCGTACAAGGCTTGCAAGTTGTATGTAAATGGACAAATTTTGCAAAAACTGCAATTTAAAAAAATTATTTGGTTGAAGTGTTTACGTGTCGAGAGCAACTAGGATGTTGTCTCTCATCATACCTTACCATCATACAAGGGTCGCAAGCTGTATGTAAGTGGACAAATCTACTCTTTTCGATAGAAATAAAACGTAGATGTGTCATCAGGTTACAACACAAATTTTGGCAAAACTGCAATTCAAAAGTGTATTTGATTGAAGTGTGAACGTGTCGAAGAATGTTTTTAATACGGTACACATCTATTTCTATCACAAAACTGTAAAATACTACAGGAAAAGTCGTCGGAGAATTTAGTCAGTTTTTATGAGGGACCTTCTGAGCAGCTGATTAAAATCCAACTAAAAATACTAAATTTACTCAAGTGACAGCTCTAAACTGTGGCTCGAAAATACCAAAACACGTAAGTTGAGTAAATTAGTGCTGTCAAACATAAATTTAGTGGATTTTAGGTTTGACGTTTATAAATTCGTGACTTGAAAATGGCTCTTCGTTTTAATCACCACTTAGTGTAAATTTAGATACGTCAAACTAAAACTAAAACCTTCAAAATCAGCTTTAATATCCAATATTCATAAAAAAAAAAAAATTAAAAAAAAAAAAATAAAGAAAACAAAAAAAAAATATATATATATATACATATAAAAATAATGATCGTAATAATAATAACGAAATAAAAAACACAAAAAAAAAAAAAATCATAGATATATTTATATTTGTAACTAGTTATAAGTAAGGGTCAATTTAACCTCAATTGTAACAACTTAATTCACATAAAAAAAAATTTATATCACCTAAAAACTAATATATTTTATGTAAGGAGCGAAAAGGAGAAGTAACGAATAAATTAAACAAATTAAACATGACTAAAAAAGGTATGGCGATCAATGTCCATAGCACTTGCGTTTTATTAAAAAAAAAAAAAAAAAAAAAAACTAACCTAACCTAATCTAACCTAACCTAACCTAACCAACCTAACCCAGTCGCGTGCCGCTCTTCAACCTGAGCGCATCATTTTTTCCTTGGTCCGCACGCGGAAAATCACTAAAAATAGAAAAAGTGACCAAAATACAAAAAGAAAAGTGTCAGTGTGTGTAATTTTACAAGTGCTAGCCAGTGAATGCAAAACTTTTTTCGGGATCGTTGTTCTGGACTCTCTGGACTGAAAAGGGAAGTAAAATTCTGGTTTTTCTCAAATAATTCAATACTTAGATCGATGCCCCAGGGGTCTTTTGATCTCTTAGGAGTGTCTAAGCAGCCCCTACAATCTGACATAAAGTTTTTGGAAATCGGCCCAGGATTTTGAAAACTGCGTGGAAAAAAACAAAAACCACGTGGTTTTCAACTTTCTTCCCAGAAGACACCCGAAGGATCTGAGGGTTCCACCAGAGGGACAAGGACTTCCGACAACTGGATCTGAAGAGCTGAAATAGTTTTTTGGAAAATTCGGGCCACTTAGGCCCATTTTATCGTTTTTGGTAAAATCTTGCAAGTACCTCCGCCCACTTTTTTCAACATCTACAGCGGTGAGGTATGATTTTTTTAACTTGAGAAGACCTGGCATTTTATAACAAAGAGTTTGGTGTATCTTTTGGATTTTTGTGACTTCTATTCTTGAAGCTGCAAAGTTTTTTCCGAAACTGGAAACAGCGGAAAAACTGCAAAGAGAAGTTGGTTTCCGATCTTCGGCTGTGAATACATCTAAAATTAATTTGAACTGTTTTTATCTAGTGGCTATAATAATATATTAACTTATTTGATTGTTTTACTTTGTCTTTTGTGAAATTATTTTAATTTTATTTTTTATTTTTTATTTTTTACTTTTAGGCTTTTGCCATTGTTGTGAATACATAACTGACTATCCCCTTTTATGGCTATTGCCCCATACCATTTATATATATTTTTACATTTTAAAATCTACATTTTAAATTTTGGACATCTTTTTGTCATAGTTAAATTATAATTTAATTCTTATTATAAATAGCCATATCACGCTTAGTTTGCCAATTATTACATTTTAAATTCTAATTGTATTATAGCCGTATGTGTTCATTCTGCTAGGTACTTCTTAGGTTTTTTCAGTGAGTACTTTTTACATTTATTTTAATCTGTTGTTAATTTTACATTTACACCACTGACATATTTACGGCTTTTGCCCTTTTAATTGGCTTATGCCATATTAATTAATTGTGTTTTTTATTTTTGTGTGTACATATATACAATTATAGTAATTTTAAACTTTTACGTAGTCATTGTATTTTCTGTCTCACTAATTTGTAGTTAATTACTTTAATTTCAAAAATAAATATTAATTCATAATTATTTTAATTCCTTCTGACTTTTTGACATTTTATACATTTTTAAGGCTTTTGCCACATTCATTATATACACTGTGATTGTTTGTCTACCTTTGAGTTTGAAATTATCTGTAATATTGCATGTGATTCTGTGTTTATAAGATAGTGCTGCTGCCGCAGTAAGCTTGTTAATATTTATTGACCTTGCTGTGCCCATATCCAAGATGTCTAATACTGGCAGGGCCTACGGGTCAGCAGGCTCGACATCGACTGTCGGCTCAGGGGCCGCGGTCGGCCGCGCGCGGGTGAATAAGCCCGGTAACTCCCTTCGAGAAAAACTTTTCAAATCGAAGACGAAGGATTCACCCGGCGCGGGGTCGACCGTGTCCCCGGTCCCCTCTGATGGGTCAGGGCTCGAGCGCGGACGTGTGTTGGACACAGACGTGGATACCGACTTGGGCCTTGACTCACCGGTGGGCTCCTGCGACGGACGTCTCAGTCTCCTCCCGCCCCTAGACCGTAAAACCCCGGGAGTAGCGACCTTGCAACCAAACAGGCCAATACGCTGCTCCAAAGGGGCAAGGCGGCAATTGAGGCGGCTGGGAACATGAAGCGGGAGTGCAAAGCCGTTGCCCTCGACTCCCTCGAGCACCTCTACGAGACGGTGCTCTCTCTGTCGGACTCAAGAGCTCGACATATTAATGCCCTGGAGAGGGAGCGCTCTAGAAACGCCACTGAGCTTGTGCGAGTGGAGCTCGCCCACACCAGGGCATTGAGCGAGCTACATACCTCGCATGCGGTCGAGCTCAGAGCAGCCAGGGCCGACATCTCCACCACCCTGGAAACATCCAAGGCCATAAGGTTGTGGCTTGGAGTGGAGATGGACGGCCCGTTAAAGGCCATTGGGTCCATCAGGGAGACCGTCCACCAGCTGGCGAATACGGCGGCCCCACGGACACACCAGTCCGATTCAGGAGCCAAAAAGCCTGACCCAGCTCTACTCAAGGAGCTGGAGACTTTGTCGGGCAGGGTTTCCGCCGTATCGAGTCAACTTGACTCGCTCCGGCGCCAGCTGGTGGAATCGGAGGAGAGGGCAAAAACCACTGCCTTGGTGTGCGGGTCCCCCCTAAAATCAGACGTTTTAGACCCCAGGCTTGAGGCAATTGGCGAGAACCTGGAAAAGGTGAGAGCAGCGGTCGAATGCTTACAGCAGAGACCGCTGTGCCAGGTTCAGCCGGAGGCGGGGGTCAGCGACGCAGGCATGAGGGACATAATTAAACCCGTGCTGGGTAACCTCGACAGGGTAGGCAGTGACGTGAGGGCCATAGGGAAGGCGGTGGAGGAGAAGAGGTCCGAACCGCCGAACCTCAACATCGAAATGGCCCTCTCCGACGTCAAAGACGCCGTCACTAGCCTCAAGAAAGAGGTGCTCAGCCGGGAGCCCTGTGCTGTTGCGCCGCTGACCTACACCCAGGCACTCAAAAAGCCGGCGCAAGACGGACCGGCGCACTCAATAATCGTCTCATCGACTGACTCGACCCTCTCCGGGGAAGAGGTCGTGAAACGACTTGAGAGTGTGCTGGACGTCAGAACTTCTGGCATTAGGGTGGACCGCTGCAGGAAAGCAGCCAACAGGAGGGTAGTGCTCAGCTGCAGCTCCAAAGATGAGATCAAAAAGATCTCATCCAGTCTGGAGAAGGGTGGACACGGACTCGTGGTGAAAGAGGCTACAAATCGTTTGCCGTTAGCCTGCATCCGCAACGTCTTGTCGGACCGCAAGGACAATGACGTGATAGATTCCCTCCTTACTCAGAACAAACATCTTCTGAGAGGAGTGGATCTATCTGCAGAGTGCCCTCGTGTGCTATATCGTCGCAAAGCGAGAAACCCGCACGAGTGCCACGTTATTATGGAGCTAAGTCCGACCCTTTGGCGTCGGTTCACGGAGGCAGGTACAGTCCACATAGGACTTCAGAGACGGTCCATTGAGGACCACTCACCACTGGTGCAGTGCACGGGATGCCTTGGCTACGGCCACTCCAAGCGCTTATGCAAGGAGAAAGGCATCACGTGCAGTCACTGTGGTGAGTCTCACACCTATGTGGACTGTCCGCACAAGGCGTTGTCACCTGTCTGCGTGAACTGCCAAAGGGCTAAGCTCCAAGCTTCTGATCTGGCACACAATGCCTTCAGTGGCGAATGCCAGGTCAGAAGAAAGTGGGACTCGTTAGCGAGGTCTCGTGTGGCGTATTGCTGAGGGCACCGCAGTGGACGGCAATGTTGTCTTCCCTCTGGGTAAGACCAAGGACAGCAAACTTCGTTTCATCCAAGCCAATCTGCAGCGGGCCAAGCTGGCGACCCAGGAGCTCTCGTGCACTGCTCATGCAAACCGGGTATCTGTCGCCTTAGTTCAGGAGCCTTACGTTGGCTCCAAGGGTGAACTAAAACAGTACCCGGGCACAAGAGTAATCCAAATGTCGTCAGCTCGCCGCAAACCAGTTAAGGCCGCGGTGGTGGTTTTTGGTGGGGAGTTGGAGGTCATTCATGATCCTCAGCTTGTCACCGAGAACATCGCTGCGGTACTACTGAAGGCAGGCTCGCTGAGATTGGCTGTGCTGTCTATTTACCTAGAGGGGGACGAAGATTTGGAGCCGTATCTCCACAGAGTCCGTGCCATATGCTCAAAACTGCAGACTGAGAATGTCATCCTAGCTGGGGATGTCAACGCGTGGAGCCCATGGTGGGGAAGTGATTCCGAAGACCACCGGGGCTCAGCCTTCAGATCCTTCCTGGAGGAAATGGATCTCCAGATCCTGAATACAGGCAGCACCCCCACTTTCGAGGTGTTCAGAGCGGCGGTTCACCACGGCAGAGGTTTCCTTCCTTTTTGGACCCCTACCTTCGGTATGGCTTCTTCACACGCTGTGGAGATAACCGTAAGGTAGGAGTCGAGGATGGTTTCCAGATCCCCAGGCGTAGTAACAGTCTCCACCCTCAAGGCCGTCAGATTGCTCTCGTCTAGGCCTGAACGGACAGAACCACCGAAAGCTGACCAATCGGACTTCGCTGTGTTGTACACACGTGTGCTCTGGGGTTTGATGGTTTCCAATTCCCTCTCCAGGCACACGTGGTAGGTAATCGCGTTATGGTCCGAAGTGATCAGCTCCCGGTCGACTTTCCATCCGCCCATCCTGTCCAGGAGCTGGAGGCTACATGTGGTCACGTCTACTCGACTAGTGCACATGCGGCCTCCTCTAAAGACCTCGAAAGTGGGGGTGTTGCCTGTGTTCATAGCATTTAATAAGGCCAACCTGCCAGTTATCCTGCAAGACAAGGTAGACCGACCAACCCTACTAGGATTCTTGGAGAGAGTCATGAGGAGAGCGGCAGTCAGGAATAAATAAATGACTGACTGTCATAGATTTTTAAATTATTGTAATTTTTAAACCTGATTATTCTTGAACTGTGATATTTGAATTCTTTGTAAAAAAAATTTAAACTATTAATTATGTTCCAATGCTTCTTAAATTATGAATGATGAATATTCAATTAATTGTAAATAGATTTTGATTATTATAAGGTTATGTTATGGCTTAAGATTTGTTTAAGGGTAGGGCTCCTTCGTCCAAGATTTAGGAAATAATATAGAATGTATAAGCTAGCAAATTAAGAAAGAAAAAAAGAGACGAGAAATACATATACAAACAGAAAAAAAAAAAGAAGAAGAAGAAAAAGAGTTTTATTATATATAGTTTTAAGGTTGTATGTAATCTGGACGAAGGATCCTACCCTCTTTGTCCCAGCCCTATATCCGGGGGGTCACTTACAATATAAATATTTAATTAAAGATGAAAAAGGGCACGAAAATTAAAATTCGTGGGCAAAAGCCGGGTCCCACTGCGGTGGGATCCATAAAAAAAAAAAAAAACCTAACCAACCTAACCTAACCTAACCTAACCTACTATATCATTATATTATTTGTTTAGCATGGTCTTCATAGAGTAAGCATTACATTGTAACGGAGCGAAATATAAATAAAAATAAACACGACGAGACCAACGAAAGCCTAGCCGAAGCAATAAGGAAGCACCGAACTCTCCTCCGTGACCACAACACTGAACAGTCAAAGGAAGTCAGGCAGAGTAGTGCTCAGCTCAGAGGTAAGGTCAGGGAGATAAAAGACAGGTGGTGGCAGGAAAAGGCCAAGCGCATACAGTGGCTTGCAGACACGCTACAAATGGGCACATTTTACGAATAGGTCCGTCAATTAGTAGGTAAGTCAGCCCGAAGTAATGTTCCATTAAGGTCATCTGATGGTACATTACTACTTACGAGCAAGCAGGACGTGCTCCAGCGCTGGCGGGAACACTTCAACAGCGTACTGAACGTTGACCGAGATGCGGATCTGCATCACATCAGCTCAATGGCAGTATTGCTAGCCTGCACTGAGCTTGACAAGCCACTGTCACTAAGTGAGGTCGTTCTTGCCATTAACCCTTAATTAGTTGCATGGGGTCAAAGCAGTTTCGCATTAAAAAATTAAGCACTTGCCGCTGCCCGAATTTCCCCGCGCCCCCGCTAGCTTCATAACCCGCGTCGAAGTTTGTATTCTGGTAGCGTCCAAGTCACGGGAGTAGAAGGATGCGTCTCTGCGCTCTTGAGCGGTGACCCCGTGCGAGTAATTACGTTACTTTTTTGAAAGAGGGGAGTTGTTTAGTTTATGTATTTTTCTTGTGTATTATTAATTCGATTTGTATTATTATAAGTCCAGTGTGTAAATTTATTTTATAAATATGTTTTTTACAGCTTGATAAAATGAAATTATTCAAATACTTCTAAAGTTTTAACTTTGATCTTAGTATAAGTACAAATTGATAATTTTTGATAATAATTTTAATTTAGCTTGTTTTTGTTTGATTGGATATTTAGTTCATGTTGTTTCCTTTTAAATATAATAGAATTAATAAAGCGCTTTAATAATAATAAAGTTTTATTTACTTATATATTTATTAAATAATAAAAATTATTCCTACAATTGAATTCCACCTGTGACCCCATGCGAGTAATTATGTAATTTTCTTAGTGCGCCTAATTAAGGGTTAAACAACAGCAGAATAAAAAAGCGGCGAGCATTGAAAATTTGCCCGGAGAGCTACTTAAGTATGGAGGTGACGAGTTGCACGGTAGTATCTGGAGGCTCTTTGTTGAGATGTGGGAAAAGGAGCGGGTACCGGAAGACTTTCATGTGTCTCGTAACAAAGGAGATCGCTCCGACTGCAATTCGTACAGAGGTATATCTCTCCTTACCTCTCCGGGAAAAGTCTTTGCCCGGATATAGCTTAACCGCTTAGTGCCCCTGTCTGAGAACATCCTGCCGGAAACCTAATTTGGCTTTCGCCCGGAAAGAGGCACCTGCAAGGCTATTTTCTCCGTACGTCAACTCCAGGAGAAAAGCAGAGAACAGAGTCGGGAACTGTATATGTGTTTTGTTGACCTGGAAAAAGCCTTCGACAGTGTGCCTCGGGAAGCTTTATGAGTGGTGCTAACGAAACTGGGATGCATGGACTAGTTTGTGAGGTTAGTCCGGCTACTGCATGATGAAATGCAGTGTTGTGTCGCGGTAAAGGGCGAAGATACGGAGTTCTTCAATGTCAGCTGTGGAGTCAAGCAAGGCTGCGTGCTGGCGCCCACTCTCTTTGCCCTTTACTTTGCAGTGGTAGTTCGGGAAGCCTTGCAATCGGTGCTTGACGGTATCCGTATTCGTTTTCGCACCGATGGCGGTGTTTTCAACTTAGCCAGGCTGAAAGCATACACCAAAGTGTGTCTTACCACCATAACGGAGATAATGTACGCAGATGACCTGTGTTTTGTGGCGGAATCCTCAGATGATCTACAGCGCTTAATGTCGAGCCTCGATGAGATATGTCGGTGTTTTGGCCTAAAAACCAAAGTGATGGTTCAAAACACTCTCAGTGCGCCAGTTAAAATGCGCCATGTAAAAATAATATGAAAAATGTGTGGAATAAAATAAATAGTTGGACAGGGAGAGGTAAAGCCAGTATAGATGACGTAATTCTAAAATATCTAGGAAAAAAGGAGCCATTAAAGAACATTTGTAATCAATTCTCTACTACGTTTACACAAGAAATATTAAACATAAAACATAACTGTAACCATACATTTTTGAATAGAAGTGACTATAAAAAACAGCCACAGTTGTCAATGCGATTTAAAAATGCAACCCCTTCGGATATAGCAAAAATTATTGCTAAGTTAAGTTATGACAAGTCACCTGGACAGGATCGAATAAGCGTCAGTGATATTCAGCACATAAAAGAAAAAATAAGTCCTGTGTTAGCTCTGTTTATTAACTTATGTATGTATTAAAAAAGGTGTGTATCCTAATGAACTAAAATCAGCTCTAATTAGACCGATATACAAACAAGGATCGCACTTTGATTATACAAATTATCGTCCTATAGCAATTTTGGCTGTTATAAATAAAATATTCGAAAAATATGTAATAGAGCAAATATGAAGTTTTCTTGAAAAAAATGATGTACTATGTAGTGTGCAGCACGGGTTCCGACGAGGCCGCAGCACGGCGACCGCCCTCGCGCAGTTCGCCGACGATGTAAACGGCAGTCTGAATGCCAGGCAGCGGTTGGGTGTGCTCTTCATAGATTTCAAAAAAGCTTTTGACACTTTAGAGCACAACCAGCTGTTGCGTGCCATGGAGGAGTGTGGGATAGGCGGTCCGTTAAACCAATGGCTACGAGCATACCTATCTGATCGGACGCTGAGAACTGCTGTTTGCGGTATAACGGGTGACAGTAAGCAGGTAACGTGCGGAGTGCCGACCGGCTCCGTCTACGGCCCCGTCGGATATATCATGCATGTAAACAGCAGGTGCAACGTAGTTAAACATTGTCGGATGTACATGTACGCTGATGATACATGTTTAGTGTACTCGAGTAAAGATGTAAAACAAATAGAAGAGTGTATTCAGGATGATCTTAACACGATAATGGTATCATAATACTGGTAAACAGTAGTTTTGTTTTATGAAGTTTCATACTTGATTTTGTATGATTCTGCCACGCTGATCCCAAATCTGTTGTCAGTTTTTCTCTAGCAGCTCTAGTTTTTGAAATATTAACATATTACATTTTTAGCGAAAAATACTCGAATTATAAAATTAAAAAAATTGTTTCTCTAACCTTACATGAAAAAAACTTTCTTTTGTAAGATTTTCTCGCATAAATCGAAACTTCAGCCTTGTTTTGAATGCTCCAGCAGTAATCAGCCATCATATTTGCATTCCAACGACCCTGGTATCGCTTTTCCATCGTGCGAATGTCCTGATGAAAGCGTTCTCCTTGTTCTTCGCTTAAAACGCCAAAATTTTCTGGGAAGCGGTCTAAATGGCTGAAGAAGAAGTGCATCTTGATTCTCATGTTACATCCTAGTCTTTGAAAGTGCAACATGAGCTGCTCAATGTGTTGAATGTAGTCTGGAGACTTTTTATTTCCTAAGAAATTTTGCACAACCCAAACAAATTCAATCCATGTAGATTTCTCTTTATCTGTCATACAGTCAGAAAAATTTTGATCCTTTATTAGTTCCCTGATTTAAGGACCGTCAGTAATACCAATTTTTATTTATTTTATGCTCAATTTCAGGAATATTTTACTGATATATTTAAAACATTCCCCATCCTTGTTGAGAGCTTGTTTTATCAGACCTAATTTTTTATGAAGAGGGGGTAATATAATGCGGTACCTGGCTACTATAGGTACATTTATCACATTCATACTACCCGGCACTAAATCCACTCTCAAAGGCCAAACTTTTTTAGTCCAGTGTTCTGTTTTGGATCGGCTACCCCACAAGCACATAAAACAGGGGTATTTGGTATATCCTCCTTGCTGACCCAAAAGAAAATTGACCATTTTAATATCAAAGCATATCAGCCAGTTATGTTCTATGTATTTTATTTCCTCCATAACCAAGGGGATATTCCTCTTGAACTTTTGTTGAAATTTGGAATCCATGGCTTACTAAACACTTGTAATGGCGTCCTAAAGAAGTCCAATTAGGCCTTTTTTATAAAGTCAGACGCACTTAAACGACATTCTCGAAACATATATTCACCACAAACAGCACAAACACTATTTGGATCGCTTAAGCAAGTTCTTCTTAATCTAGACATATCGATTTATTTATGAAATTTAAAAATTTTTTGCACTAAAAAAAATTATTAGTAAGTCGCGTAACGAAATTTTAAGAAGTACCTGTATCACAAAAACTAGAGCTGCTAGAAAAAAACTGAGGGTAGATATGAAATCAGCAAACCCAAATTAGTAAGAAACAGTTTAGAAACTTCATAAAACAAAAAAAAAGTTGAATTTTGTTTACCAGTATATTAATTATAATTAATATAGCGAAAACAAAATGTATTCTTATCTCTTCACCATACAAAAAATGCATAACTAGGGCACCGAGAGTCATAGGGCATGGTAACGATTGTATGCACCGTGGATATTCCCTTTGCCAATGCGGAGAGCTTGAGGTGGTGGAAAAATATAAGTAGGTACCTAGGACTAATGATCGATTCAAAGTTCTCATGAACGCACATGTCGAATTAGTATGTGATAAACTAAGGTCAGTACTTGTCGAGTTTCACCACCTGAAGTTTTTTGCAAACAGAGCGACTTTGTATACGGTTTACCATGCACTAACTGACTCGATACTTTCATATGGACTGAGCACATACGGCCGAACGTTTCATACTTACCTCGACAAAATAAAAAATCTACAAATAAGGTTCCTTAAAGTTCTATCAAGCGATAAATTAAAACGTCAATGCAAACAAAACTATAATAAATTATTCACCAAATGTAAAATACTACCGGTCGATGGGAAAGTATCGTTTCAGATTGCGTTAGAAGAATTTGGATATAATGAGTTTAAAGTGCCAGTATCAAATCCTCGGTTACGTAGAAAGGTGAGTGATGAAGCATTAATTGTGCCTAGAACCACTAACTATTACGGTAAGCGAGCCAGACCATACCTCATTCCTAAAATTTACAACGAGATAACGTTATGCATTCGAAAGAGCGGCAGCAAAAATATATTTAAATCTAAGTTAATAAAACATATATTTCAAAAACTTGAACAAAATAGAAATTATTGAACAAAAATATTTCTCTGTAAAAGCAAGTGTTACATAAAAAGTTAGTTATAAAGATAAAATGTTATAATGTTAAAGAAAGTGTATTAAAATATGTGAGATGATATATGTAAGACATAATTAAGTGAGATAGCGTAAAAAACAGTTAACATGACAGTATTGTACAAAAAGGGGAGATATTTCTGCCAACAAACTGCCTTGCAGTTTGGCGGGATATATTATGTATCTAATGACACCTATTCTGGGAAGCACACACTTAAATTTAGAGCGTCCTAAAAAATCACAATTTTAGGGAATCGCAATAAATTTTGCTATTCTGAGAAGCACCAAACTTAAATTTAAGTCGCTTTTTAGGGCACTCTAAGCTGCTCTAAGTTGAATTCACAGATCAGATAATTGATGTAAATCTATGATTTGTATCTGTGATCAGCTAGAGTGGAACTATTATCGATTATTACCGATTCATGAATAAAAGTTCTAATATTAAGTTTTAATGATTATTATCTAGGAAAACAACAACAGTTTATGATTTTTTGTCACTAATTATCAATAAAATGATATTTTGGAGCTTTCTTTTACAGTTTTCATAAAAAGCGACAGATAGGAACCAAAAAAAAAAAAAACCTCAGAATTTTTCTAAACTATTTCGAATTTCGAACTTTGTTTGTTATTGATATGAGAGTTTGTGTAAATTTCAACTGGAAATCCTCCAGTGAAGTCTTTTTACATGGAGACACATTAGAAAGCCAGATAAATCGGCTTTGATTGATTCTTCCTCACCAATTTTACCATGGAAACACTGATGATGAAATAAAAAAGAACAAGAAGTGGGAGCGGCTTCAGTTACAACCTATGCTGTTGGCAAGCGATACGTAAAACTACAACGACAGTAAATATGTGAGAGGAGTTTGCTCGGGACCCCAACGTCCTTGGATGTGCAAGAACTGGAAGACACAGCAGAAGGTATGAATTATATACTTTACACATCTAAACAGTAATAAGAACTTACAGTGAAGTCTACACAGTTCACAGTTACAGTGAAATGAAGTTGTTTTAACATTGAATGTGTTTGATTTTTACTAACAATCTATAATTTATTAGGTATTACTTATGAGATGGGATCGAAAACACTTTTTCTATTACATAAATTCATAATAGGTCTACAACAAATACCAATAACTTACTAATCATTCAAATTGGGAGCCAAGGGTCATATGTAATGGAAATGACTGGTCGGGCAGTAATCGACAGGTTCTGTAGTCTGAGACTTCACTGGCAAAGTTACGAGTTACAATATATTGCAGTGGCTATCGATTATCTTTCAACGTTATTGTCTGAATGAAGTATGGTTCAGTTGTCTCATCTACAATATGAGCTCTGAACCAAAGGAAACTACTGATGTGATCATGTGACTAGACGGAACAAAAACATGATGACACTTTGAATTCCAGTCCTTCAAAAATCCCATTTGTTCATATTGTAGTGAAATTATTCGTTTTCCTTTTTGTAATACATGCGTTAAATGATTTTTTATTTTTTTCAGGGATGCCAAAGGGTGGTGGAGTCTTTATGCCTGACCAGCCCACTCTTATTCTACCTACTCTACCTGAGGACCCATGGACGCCTATTCCTAACCCAGATCTAGACCAAGCACCCTTCACAGAGCCCGTGGAAATTGCCCCGTCCCCGCCTGCGCTTGCATAAGGGACATAAACCAAGTCAACGGGCGGAAGGCTACAGTTTAATATATAATTTGTAAGAATAAATAATTTCTATATATGTAGTATTTTATTGTTATAAGTATTTTAGTGCTATATTTACGTATACTCGTTTGGGAATTTTTGATTTTTAGTAATTTTAATTAAGATTACTTATTCATTCTAAACAATCTTAGAGAGATAAGCTCGCCGCTGTATGCACCTTTAAATTGCAATGCTTGCTTGTTTTTTACCTTTTTCTGTGTATGTACAATAAAGAACAAGAATATGAAATAAAATGTATTATTTTTTAACATGAAATTTTAATAATAAATATAAAAACTTTCCCTTTTATATTATTTACTGCTGCGGCTCGATTATACCACTACCTTATTGGCAAACCCACCCGAGTTAAGTTATTCGGGGAGAATAAGAGGACAGCTCTCAAACACGCACAACCAGGTAGCCCACAATGTTTAAGACCGTTATAGCTGGGCGTTAAACAAAACAGACTGGTGACGGGCAGTGGTGTCACTAATGCGAGAGTTTTGGCACCGTGCTCACCAACCCGCCTGCCCAGTGTGTGAGTATGATGGGCATCACTTCCTCTTGGACCACCAAGAGAGGCGAAATCTTGGAAAGGCCTATGTCCAGCAATGTACGAAGACAGACTGATGCATAGATTGACTTCTGCTGATTGATTAACACATGGAATATGACAAAATCATCAAATTTATTTGATGAATTGCCCTGGTACAAACAAAATTCACATGAAATCATAGTCGTTTTTTCACACAAATTTTAGCTAAACTGCTGGATTATATAATTAGATAAAGTGCTTGCACACACCTTTGATTGTTCTTATCGACCTAGAAACCAAATAAAAGTTACCAATACTGGTGAAAATGCTGAAAAAACCTGCATAAAGCTTAGTAAATTTTTAGGGCACACCTAAAAAGGTGCAACCTAAATTTTCCTAATATTAGAGCTGTCAACCCAATTTAACGCTCTAATTTGTTGCTTCAGAATACCAAAAACGCTAAAAACCCTTAAGTTGAATTGTTTTAGAGCTGTCATCGTAAATTTAGTTACAATTTCAATTTGACGTTTCTAAACGCCAGCTTCAGAATACCTAAAAATTTTAAGTCATGGAAACTTAATTTTGGAGCACTTTTTATAAACGTCAGTTTATGGCACTTGCTTCAGAATAGGGGTCAATGAGCTATTAAGAAAGTGAATAAACGATTATTATTATTATTAGTTGATATAAAACTCGGTGAGGCATCGCTGAAGCAAGTAGAGAAATTCAAATATCTGGGGAGCACGATTACATCCAAGTGCCATCTTGACGACGAAGTCAACAGCAGAATAGGAGCAGCTGCTGCAGCCTACGGCAAACTTCGTCCCAAGGTGTTCCGGTCACATGACCTAAAGCTCCATACAAAGGTCTCTGTGTACATGGCGATAGTTTTGCCTAACCTTCTCTATGCCTCCGAATCGTGGTGTCCATACCGGAAGCATTTTTGCACATTGGATAGGTTCCACCTCAAATGCCTGCGTGACATCCAGAACATTCACTAGTCGGACCGTGTGAGAAACACGGAAGTTCTGCGACGTGCTGATGTCGGTGGGATTGAGGCCTATCTAATGAGGCGTCAGCTGCGATGGTGTGGCCATGTTTCCCGAATGTCTGATGCCAGGGTGGCTAAGCGCATCTTCTACTCCGAACTGCAGGAAGGGAAACGGAAACAGGACGGCCAATTTCTGCGGTATAAAGATGTCCTTAACCGCCACATGAAGAAATGTGCAATAGACCCAGCACAATGGGAAACACTGGCAGCAGACAGACCACATTGGAGGCAGGCTGTGAACACTAAGGTGTATGCTTTCGAGTCGATTAGACGTGCTGAGCTCGACACAAAACGAGACCAGCTTAAGGGGATATAGCGACATCGGAGTGGGTTTTTCATTTCATTTTATGACACAACTACAATATATAAAGATCTGGTTTCAGACTATATTAATCTTGGGCATATTCTTCAAATTATGTGTTATGGAAAACGCAATTGGATAAAATTTTCTCGATAGAAAATAATTCCAAAGTAACGTCTTATATTTCCCTTTTTTTAATTTTACTCCTCAATGGTTCAACGTATCCTAACCACGATTTTTCTCTGAATGTGAAACGTTTTATTTTAAATTACCTGTTATCATTTTTCAGTTGGGTACTCTAGTTATTTTTTTACGATTTTTTACATGAATTGCGCGTCAAGTGACGGTAAGGTCGAGATTTGCGCGCACTATTGTTATCGCGTGTGCTACTGCTGCTCTGTACGTTCGGGCTATAGCGCTGTCACACTCGTTCACTTTCTTCAGTGCTCGCTGAGCTCTACCGTGAGAAGGACCTGTGCTGCGTTTGATCCTCTTTGTTTTTCCCCGTTTCCACAAATTTTAAGTTTGTTATCAATCATAATCTATTGCTAAGTTAATATTCATTATTGCATTATAGTTTTTATCTCGTTAAGATTCGTTTTAGGGTTAAAACTGATTGTTGTTTACTGATATAAATCGTAATCGTAAAACAATACCCCAAAATGGGGAATAAATAAAAACAGAACAATCATACGTAAAAAAAATATAAGAAGTACATGCAAGCTAGAGGTCACGACATGGTCGCAAAAATCATGTAAGTACCTACATATGATTTTTATTTGTTACATGTCAACTTGCAAGGACGGACTTTTCTGGAATCTAGTGTAGTATCTGTAAAACGCTTTACTTATATATTATGTGATATTTTTCAGGGCTAAAAGATGTTTACATAACCATGAAAATAAGATAGATTATATAAACCCATCAGCACAGACGTTCAATGACAGTGCAAGTGGTTCGGGAGCAACAGAACAAAGCAAAGTTATGGAGTCGTCATTGATGATATTTAATTTAAACGAGCAGAGAATTTTAAACACCCAGTCGATTCCAAAAAGAGGGTAAGGGTTTCAAAATGTTATGAATATTATAATTTTAAGTAAAATATGATGTTAGAAATATTTAAGTGTAGTAATTTGTTATTTTTTCTTTCTTCTCAAAACAAATTTGGATAAAATAGCTACAAATATATATTACGTACCTAGTATAAAAAATTGAAATATGTCCAATATTTAAATTTTTTTAAATGATGCATCATATATATTTCATTATACCAAATCTATTTTTTCACCATTATCATTATCATTGTCAAAAATTTGTTTCAAACAAAAAGTTTATTTGTTTACTTGAATTCGTCATTTATCCGACCGCCCGCCCGAGGGAGGGTTATGTTTTTCAGGGACCCGGTGATGGTATAAGACATGAGACATAAGATATGTTTAGGAAGGACTCTTATATAAGTATATTTATCTATGTATATGTTTAGAGGGGGAGGGGGGGGTATAATTCCTCCCCCGAAGGAGGGGTACCGGAAATCAATAGATTTTTTTTAATTTTTTTTTCAAAATTAAAAATTTCTATGTTATTTTAGGTAGAATAAAATAACTCGAATATTAAGTGTACGTTTAGTGGGAGGGGGGGGGGGGAAATGAAAATAGTTTAAAAAAAATAAATCAAAACAAAACCTCACTTTTTTGTCTCTTTAACTTTAAAGACCCAAAATTACTTTTGCAATTGCTTGGGCGTTGCGGAAAGTGCAGCCCCTTCGCCCTTGCGTAACAAAGCACAGTCACCCATGCTCACCTTCGGAGCTTCGGTTATAAAAACGAGATAAAAACCTTGGAATTGGGGTAATGAAATAATATATATATATATATATGTTTATGTCATTTTTTAGTCTTTTATCAACAATGTTGAAAATGTAACTGTGAATTGTGTGAAATGTGATAATCTTTTGTTTGAATAAACTCTGCAGCCCAGCTACCCAGCAAACTCTGCCCATACGGCAAATACCGGTTGTGTCTGCTTACGTGTATTCCACTGTCACATTCGTATAATATTGTCTTTTTATTCTAGACCTAAGGATGTGACTAAGAAGCGCAGACATTAAGAAGATCATACTCATGATGATGAACAAGAACATCCATACGAAATAGGCATCGAAGATTGTGAGTTTCGTGAGTTTATGAATAAATAAAGACAAAATATTTAAAAGTAAATATATTTTTAGCTTTTTGTTTACAATATTCACTTTTGTTACAGAATGTATTCAAATGAATTCATAAAGATGCATTCTTGGCGTAAAAATAAGAAAACTGGACAGATAGAAGTAAACCAAAAATCTGATTGGTTTATTCAAGCTCAAGGCCAATTATATATTTGTCAAAAAGGAAAATGTGCATTGGCCGTATGGTACGGAAATAATCAGATAAAAACCGAAATTATACTAAAGCATGACCAATTATTATTTTGGCATGAAAGAATGGAGCCACATTTACTTTCGTTTTTCAATGATTGTCTTTTACCAGAACTGGTTGATCCCAGACACAGACTAAATTTACAAATTCGTGATCCAGAATATGTGAAAGAACAGGATAAAGAAAACATGTGTCCGAAAGCCCCTCCAAAAAATAATTATCCAGAGACAAACTCGCGACCAAAGGCCGTATTAGTAGAAAATAATGAGGAGATTGTAAACCACGTGGTTGATTTTGAATTCTTCTGATTAAAATATTTTAAAAGAACCATTGTCCTTTTCTTTTTACAATTTATCCTGAAAATGACGTGTAAAAAATTCTCTGGGCTCCTATACCAACGATTAGCTTATCATTACGAAAACTTATTTTTTGTGGTCAATATTTTTAAAAATAAAACCATAATAGCGACTCCACTGCTTCTGTTCTAAAATTTCAAAATACAGTGAAAACTCGATAACTGTATCTGTATGATAATTAAATTTATTTGTATTTAATAATATAATATTTATTTTTGAATTGATTAGTTATTTAGTATGTTATGTGGAAATTGTGGAATATTGCAACGGCAATACTCCTGCAGCTGCGGTTTGTCGCGCTGACTCGCTGTAATACTTTATATTCTCTGCTCGCGGCGAGCGTGAAACCACGCCCATCAAACACTGATTTCGCCACGGTATATCCTCTTAAGGCCCGACCACCAGTGGCCATCAATTATAATATAGTTGGAGGGGTGCTGACGTGCAGTGAATGTGGTCGCACGTTCACTGCAAAAATCGGCTACGTCAGCCACGTGAGGGCTCATCAGCGCCGCTCTCAGCTGTGACAGTCGCTGTGACTGAAAGCGGCCTTGAATAATTGATTGATTGAGATAGATATTATATATATTTATGTTTATGTAGTTTATTAAAGACTATGTATATTTATAATATTTTATAGATTGTATTTATAGTAAGTATTGATATAATTTTTTATTTTGTTATTAAATTTGTATAATAAAATTCTTTGTATGTTCTTCTTCTCTGTGTACACGTGTATGATTACTTCGTTTATGTTACTTTTTCCTATTGTGATGGTTTTGCTGTCAGAAATTTCTGCTTAGAGATAAGCTCGCGAATGTGCACCTTTATTACTGTAACTTTGTCTATGTTTATATTTCTGTATGTGTTTAATAAAGAATAAAGAAAAATCTAAAAATTTTCATATTTTTTTGCACTGTGATATGTAGGTAAATAAATGCAATTTTTGTGCCAAATTTCATGTCCTTATCTTGAACGGTGCTAAAATTATGAGGCTGTGACATACGGACCGACGGACGGACGCACAACTGAGTCTCACCATAAAGGTTTCTTTTGTACCTTCTAGGTACTGCGGAACCCTAGAAATTCTGTTTATTTTAAGTATTATTTTTTGAATGCAAGTAGTTCGTTGGTATATTAAATTATTATTTGTGTTTATTGTAATATTGGTCTTGAGTCTGAGACAAATAAACGAAATAATTTCTGACCATTCCAGAGGAAATTAAATATTTCAAGTTTCTTTTATTAAAATTTTGTAGTAGTTTAGATATTCCCGATGCTGCCTTATCTGAACGCGTAATTATTCATGGAAACAGAAGCGTGCCGGCCAAGCGGCAGCTGCAGACGGCGCGGCGGCGGCACACGGCAGTGAGCGCCGCTCCGCCACGCAGGCCGCACCGATGGCACTTCGCGGGCATCGAGTGTTGGTCCACGCTCCGCACTCCGCGAGCACACGAGTTTTAACCATTCGTTTGTTATGGAAAGATCAAAACAATTGATTCCGTTGTTATATATTTTTTAACACAGCCCATAGGTCAAATAAATTTCAACGGTACATTTTAGGGTGAAAAGCTGTTTTTTCGGGTGTTACAAACAAATATAAGTTAACTCATCGTAATTCTTTAAAATAATTGGTACCGTTTCCATCAAGGAATAAAATTGGTAATGCGTTTGCATAATTAAAGTAATATGTATACTTAAAATGTTCACTATGTTATCTATTCTTTGTATTCATGTGCAACAATGTGACTTTGTGAACTTTTGAACATTTATTTATTAAAAGTAATTTAATACAAAAATACCTTAATTAACTGTGAAAATTAATACGTGTACGTGAACTATGCGGATTATTCTTTTAACAATTCTATTAAACATCTTTCGGTACACTTGTTTTGATTCCAACACCACAAAATTAAATAAAGGCACTGATTTGAACCTGCAACGGAAGCAGTTTGACAATCATTTGTCAGGAGATGTCTGGTGGGCACACACATTTATTGTCAAAGATTCAGAAATATCTTATGATAGTTTAGACAGTACATTCAGTGAAATATTAGGTACTATTAATACAGAAAGTAACACAACAAAACCAATTTTAAAAAATAATAACATTGGTCACGATGTTAATTTAACATATATTGATGATGTCGTAAAGAGACTTAATAGATATAAAAGAGATGCTTTTATGTTGATATCAACGTTTGACATTTCGAAAATGTTCAAAAAACATAAATTCAAAATCCAAAAGTCGTCTCCAGAGGATCAGCATCCGAGCGTGTCTTCTCTCAGAGCTGACCTATTGCTGGGCGACACTCGGAGAGTCACTGCTACTGAAAAAACAAACAACGATGGATATGCTCACAAACTAGCTGCTAGTAGGACGACAACAGAAAAAAGCAAACAGGTTGATAATGTTCGTCAAAATATACGAATAACTTCAACGAAAATGATCAATGTCGTTTCTACATCAAGACCTGTTAAGATTGCATCAAAAACCACTGCACTCGCTTTGTCAGACAAAACAGTAAAAGAGCCAAATAAAAAATCAAATACCAATAGTGATTCAAAAAATATTATACTCATAAATGAAAATTCTCCACATATAAAAGATACAGAAACTGATACATCAAATATTTTAACGTTACTTGGTCCGAATATTATGACAGATAACTTTAACTTAACCAAAAAATACCAAATTAAATTGAAATCTCGAAAGTCGAAGTGGAGTAAAACAGCAGCAGTAGGGGGGGATGCGGGGGGCGTAGGAAGCGCGGCGTGGCCGGTGAAGCGAGCCGCCATCGTCGAGGGAGACATCGTGCTCGGGGGACTCATGATGGTGAGATAAACCTCTCTAGCTACTTACAGTCGTTGTATTGTTGCACACTGTGACATCAGATACAATGTTTTCTGGTAACAAAGAACAGCACCTTATCAAATTTTACGTAAGCAACAATCTGACTGAAACTAATAAAAAAAAAATCAACAATATTTTAAAAAGTCTTGTACTTATAGATAGACTTATAGTGTCTTATAGATAGATAGATAGATAGACAGATAGATATATAGATAGATAGATAGATAGATAGATAGATAGATTGTGGATATATAGATGGAACTCTAAAAGGATCACTTGTATGGCTGTCTATCTGTCCGTCTGTTACAGCCGATTTGCTCTGGCATAGATACTTTCAAGAATTTTCAATTTCACTATATTAAATTTCAAAATCGATGCCATTTTCGCAAGTAACGTCCCAAAAAGCCATAAAAACGACACCCATATTGATATTTACACATTTCAACCTCATTGCATCCCAACAGGGGATGATGGTATTTCACGTCCACTACGTTGGATTTTAAAATCGTTGTTGTTTTCGTAATCAGCGACCCGATAAAACATACCCATGTTGATTTTCAGACTTTGTCACCCCATTTCACCCTTTTAGGGGTTGAATTCTGAAAAAACCTGAAACACATGTTTACTCATTTATGGATAGGAGTACTCCTGTGAAGTCTAGAATAGTCTAACTAATCTTGTTTCCCCATACAAACTTTGGACCCCCGTTTCACCCCCTTAGAGTGTGAATGTGGAAAAATTATTTTTTAATGGATGCCTACACTATATAAGATATCTACTCGTATATGCAAAATTTTAAGTCTATAGGACCAGCGGCTTAGGCCGTGCGTTGATATGAGTCAGCCAGTCAGTCAGTCAGTCAGTCAGTCAGGACTTTGAATTTTATATATACAGATTTTAATTTCTTTGTTTAGTGTGGAATCCTCATCTATGTCGAGATAAAAAAGGTAAACATCTAATAAAAAAAATAATGAAATCTAGTTTCTCTATATAGGGAAATATGTAACATAAATATGTGAGTTACTTAATGTACATATTCACAGACTTGCATATGTACATTTCTTATACATTACTTTACGTTTCTTGTTTGAGGCGGCAGTTTATGTTGGAAACATAAAAGTTCTTTGCTTTGCAAATTAAAAATGATAATCTTGTCTCTTTCTAAGACATTTGCTGTCTCCTTCACCTTCCTGTATCGTCCCAACAGAGCGCACAGTAGACCCTGGATTCGTGCTGGGGGCTTGGTTGGTGATCATTGAACCTTGTTCATGGTCCCTTGCTGGGTCTCCGGTATGGGTTCGGGCCATTGAGTTATATAACTTAATGGTTCGGGCGGCTGATTGGATTTTACCTTGTATAATGTATATTTTACCTATCATTTTAATCGTAAATATATTGCTACATAAATTAAATAAACCTTTAATTTCGTTCATGTACATTTATTATTTTATTACATATATTTTATTTATTAGATTCAATTTGACGTGTAAAAAGTGTATATATCTATACCTGCTTTGCAAAATAAACTATTTGAATTTGAATGAATTTGTTTTGGCATCTTCAATGCCATCACTTATTAAAGCATTATACAATAATTTTCGAGAGTATGGATGGGCACCCCTACATGTACCTGACAAAGCTCTTAAAATATTAATATTTTTTTCCGATTATTTGTCAATTTGATAAATGTGGAATTTACCACTTAATTTGGAGTCTAAAACTAGTCCCAGAAATTTAACGCTATCCTCAATAGGAACAACGTATATACCCAAAAGTCACATTTGGAAGATGTAGTAAAAATGACGCCAACGCTTTTTGTAGGAGACAGAACCAAACCATGTTCATATAAGCAGTTGATCAATCAGGCACCAAGTTTTTATGCTAAGATAATCTTGGATATGTGTTGATCTCAAGATTGTATTCGGTTAATGCAGCAAGGTTGAGTATTTGGTTGAGTATTAATATGACTCAGATTTCAAGGTCTGTTGTACCTGATAAGGAATATAATATCGTTGTTTAATCAAATCTAAAACAATACTATTTGGCGTTATTCCTAGCCAACAATCTAAAAATTATTGGATTTTACTAGCACGTATCAGTATTATTGACTTGTTGGTTTACGTGGCTTTGACTGGTTTGCGCCCTTTGTGTGTCAGCGGCAGCGGGCGCCGGTGTGGCTTTTGCTCTGGCCTCCTCTTACCTTCCCCTATTCTGCTTCGGCGGATGGTAAGGAGGTCTCGACCAGTTTCCCTGTTGGGGACAAGCAGCCGTTGCTTTTGACGTGGAAACTATTACTTTGGACGTAACCTTCTTAATTTTCAGTTAAAATGTCTGGTCTTATCAACAGTTCATCTATGGCGCGATTGACGCCCGTAATACCGTAGCCCAGCTGTTGCAGAATGCCAATTTATTTCTTACACAGCCGCTGCTATCTTGGCATAGAGCTTTGGGGCCTGAAGAAGTTTACAATATTCTGGTACCATATACTCCATAACGATCTTATATTTTGTCTTACATGGCGACTAGATTCTCATGAATTTTTCTTTCAAATTAAGGCTTTTGTAGATTCCCTTAAGGGCGTTTGTATCGGATTTTGTAAAGGTTTTTAATATACTAATCCAATATTGAAAAAGCCAATCACATTGAAGATTGGAAGTCTAAGGACTGCAACACACCCAATGACACGTCAACGTGGTCTAGCTCTGGAGATGGGTCTGAGTTGGTCTTGACTTCTTCGGCATCAACAAAGATTTTAGACGTATTATGAAATTAAATTATTATATTTTTTGTACAATTAAAACAGCGTATAAAACCTTATTTTAAAAATATATTTCGAAAATAAATTAAATTAAATTATGGTAAGTTAAAACATTTCAGGTTGGGCGTATTTTTTGCAATCACCGCGTAATGGTGATTCATTTACAGTCGAACACTATTGCCTTTTTAGACAAATAACGCGCATCTTTTAAAGTTAGTGCGTATATTCTGCAATTAACCAGTCCGAGGTATAACTCACAGTTATCCCGTTTTTGAAATAGACTCGCAGTCTATTTCAATTTAAATAAAAATTACGCGGGTAACTCGCAATTACCGCGTTGTCGTGATCAACTGTTTAAACGGTATGTATGTATGTATGTATATTAAGTCTACACCAGTATAAATTATAATTTTACTTCGGCACTGTGTTTAAAAATTGTGAGCGCGTGCACTCGTTGCCTTACTCGAAAAAGGAATTAGGAACTGTCATGGGCAAAGTACCGCCCCCGAGAAAAAAAAATAAGTTAAGATACTTTCTGCGGCCCAGTCTCTGTAAAAACTGAGACATGACTGAAATATATTTACTCTGTGAGTTGCAAGATGTGTAAGAACACGAAACCGTCTCACCACAGTTTATACTGTGGTCTCACTTTTGGCCTGCTTCACCCGCTACATACATGGCATTAACTACATATTCTTAACTTTTTATTTGGTCTGAGCATCGCTCAAACATTTTAAATAATTAATTAATTTGATTAAGGCGATACGTAAAAGTTTTATTGTTCTTGTTACTCCATATGCAAATAAACCCTCAGACGCCCTCAGTGCGAGTGGGAAGGATTCGTGGAAAAGTAGCAAAAAGTGTTTTTTTATCAATATAAAATGTACCAAGCTATTTTGTCAAAAAGATTTTCAAGGAGACTTTACAAATGCATAATATCCACATTTTGAATGCAATTTCACAATTAAATTAATTAGGATTTCAGAATTACAGGAAAAAATAAAACGATAATTTAGAGATCTTTTTGGAATTAAATTCTATCGAGAAAATTTCATCCAATCGCGTTTTCCTTCAGTGAGAATCTTAATCAAATACTCAATAAAACTTAAAAAAGAAATACGTAGATGACGTTATAGTGGAATAAATGGATTCAAAAAAACCCATTTTTTTTTTGTATCGCCTATAATGGACTGATGTCAGTGCGGAGTGCGTTTGTGTATGTAACATGCGCAACGCACATGTGTATGTGTCCAATGTATCTATGAGCTGAGTTGTCACACACGTTGTGGCAGCGAGGTGCACACCTGCAGAGCTAACATGGCAAAATTTTATCGACTCTTTTATTTCTACAAGATTATTTCTAAAATCTCAATTTATCTACTTTTGCCAACATGGCAGCAAAGAAAAGAAGAAAACTTCTACTGCACTAACTCTCCACGATCGTGGTGTTGTGCTGAAGTAGCCGGGGCTGCTCCTTGAAGTAGAGCTGAACGGGAAAGTGGAGCTTGTCACTATCCTTGTCTTTTGTATTGTATCTTCAGTTGCAGAGCAGTGGAATAGAAATGCTCCAGTGTTTCTTCCTCTTGAAGGCATCCTTTGGAAAGTGGTCTATCAGTGCCAACTGTACTGAAAAGGTCCTTGTATAGGTTGCAGTGTCTGTCCATTTATATCCATATCCCCTACCATAATTTATTCAACACATTATAACAGTTAATGTTTTACAAGATAAGTATTGTGTTACCTTACTATTTGACTGCGCTAGGTATCATTATTTATCATTATCATTCAGCAGTCTATTTGTTCTGCCCACTTCCTGTTGTGCACGGTTAGGGTGTGTGTTCTCATCTCTCCTCTGAAAACTTCCACCAGGTTAATATCCCGTGTCGTTTTCTTCATGTGGGATGCTAGTTTAGCAAGAGTATGCTTGTTTGTTACCTTAATTCCCCTTGTGTGCTTTGGTCCAGCATAGCTTCACCTTGCACATGGTTGATAGGTTTTGCAGTTCTGCATGGCAATCTGCTATGATTTTGGATCTGCTTACAGCTTTGCTTAGCGCTGACAATGCAGCCGCACTCTCTGTAGACCAGTCTGTAGCTTTATTGTAACCTCCTCTATGTCACAAGACCTGCTTGTGCAGATTGTAGTCACTGGCCTAGCTGCCAGGAGTACACCTAATTACCATCTCGTGTATTGGTTGCCTTCTTTAAGTACCATGTGTTCTTTACTTTCACGGAAAAAGAAGAGCACTTTGGTAAGAAAAGTGACTGAACGCTTTCGATTCCATACCTCATTATAAGTAAATAAGTGGCACAAGATGTAAAAACCAACCCACCTATCTTTCTAAGAAGTTGCTATTTCGTATTTCGGGCTTTATCACTAGGTCCTAGGGTGGGTGATATACTTTTCGGGTTTTATCTTCAAGAAATGTCAAAAAAATCGATAAAGTATGTTTGCAATGTTAGTCTAAGAAATAAAAATAAAAATATATATATCTCTCTCAAGCTGTCAAAAAATAGAAATACTCTTTTTTATCTTGACACCATGTTAGCTAAAAAAGAATAAAGCTGCCATCTTAGTATACTTGTCAAAATGAATAAATAACATCGTTTTATCGGGCTTTTTCTTAGATTTTTTTCCTGCCATGTTAGCTATACTGGTGTAATAACGACAGGTGCATGTCTGCAGGTGCACAGCCGCTCGGAGACGGCGACGTGTGGGCGAATAATGGCGCAGGGTGGGGTGCAGGCACTAGAGGCGATGCTGTTCGCTTTGGATGCGGCGGTGGCGCTGGCGCCACCCGGTGTCAAGCTCGGTGCACACGTGCTCGACGACTGCGACAACGACACGTATGGACTTGAGATGGCCTTGGATTTTATTAAAGGTTTGTAACTATTCTTATGTAGATATTATAAGTGTATTCGGAATTTCTAATGGAGTCTATATGACATTAATAAATTGCTTATTCTCAATTAGATACATCAATATCACACGCCATGTTTACTAAAATATACCTATCTAAATATAGGTCCCATTAAAATCATGAATATGAAAAAGATAATCTAAATTTAAAAGATAATATGAAAAAAATATATAAAAAACCCATAAATTGGTTAAGTGAGTAGATATTAATACGAGTGCATTAGAAACTAGGAAAGATCAATAATAAACAAATTTCAACCAGATAATACAGACGATAACACAATATATCCCGATCTAATGAGCGTGCATCCGCAATGAGTGATTGCGGGTCACTAGCGATGCGAATTAGGAAGGTATAAGGAACGGGGGGGGGGTGGCGGGGGTGGGGATCCTACCAAAACACTAAATGTTCAAGGTACGCGTCGTCATTTTGACGAATGGTTAGTGAGCTAGGATTAAAAGTCGATTTATTTATTTCTTCACTCACACAAATTTACGACATTTATGCACCAGTAACGGAGATCATTACATATTAAAAATCTCATGTCTAAACGTGATCGTGCCAAACACAAATATAAAAAGTCTCGTACAGCTGAAAATACTCTTTGCTATAAAACCCTTCGAAATCGCTGTAATAGGTTGTGCAGAGATGCTAAAAGACAGTATATACATTCGACTATTGAAGACCTCTCTCCTCCACAGGTGTGGAAATTTTTAAAATCTCACGGTATTCGGAAATCTTCAATCCCATTGCCTAACACTTTTGACCTTAACTCTTTAAATAATCACTTTTCTAATCCCCCATTTATTCTTGATCACTCAACCAAAATTTCTTCTCTTTTTGGATTTTCACAGAAAGACACACCTGATTGTGACCCCTTTGTTTTCCAAAAAATTAGTGAATGCAATGTTAAAAAAGCATCCATTCCTTTACTACCAAGGCAGTGGGTAGTGACGGTCTGAGTCAAGACATGTTGTTTCCGATTGTGGATGACATAGTACCCATAATCACTCGCATTTGTAACTTCTCTCTGGCTACCAATGTCTTCCCTTCTGCTTGGAAAAAGGCTTAGGTCATTCACTGCCCAAAACAACCAATCCCACTTCTTTGTCTCAATTTCGACCCATCTCTTTTCTTCCCATATTGTTCAAAATTATTGAACATGAAGTACATAAACAGTTTACTCATTTCCTCACAATAAAAACCTTTAAGTAGTTTTCAATCTGGTTTTCGCCCTTTCCACAGTACAGTTAGTGCATTGCTAAAAGTCACAGATGATATCAGACTTGCTATAGATCACAAACAACTGACTATTGTGACGTTACTCGACTTTAGTAGTGCATTCAACTCCGTTGACTGACATTTTACTTGGTATTCTTCGCTCCTACAACATTATCGTCACCGACGCTCGAGTGGTTTGACTCCTACTTACGTGGTCGTATTCATCCTGTCTGTACCGATGAAACGTCCTCCAATTGGTTAGATTTAAAAGCTGGTGTGCCTCAAGGGGGAGTTCTCTCCCCTTTGCTTTTCTCCATTTTCATCAATGAGATCACTCATAATCTCTCCTCGCATTTTCACCTTTTTGCTGATGATCTTCAAATTTACACACACTTTGATGTTGGTACTGATCCAGGTAACAAGGATGGTAAACTTGCTAATGCGGAAAGAGCGATTAATACCATGAATACTGATTTGGTTGCTATTCAGACGTGGGTTCAATATTTTGGTCTATCAGTTTTTTTACTAATATTTGTAAGAAAGTCTTAGCAATATCACCGCTTACACCAACGTTGCCTTTTTTGAAGCCCATAAGTAAATGAGGAATTTATCCAAAAGGTTCATACCTTTATTCATGTATGAATTCAGAGACCTAGACTTTTTATTACGTGCCGGAGCATCGAACACTGGCCTCAGGTTTGTGAACAAGCTAGAGTCTTTCACCACACCTTTATGAGGTAAGTAGTGCACATTGATCTATGGAGAATCATCTTCTGCTACCACCTCCAGTATGCCATCTTGACACCATTCTTTAATTATTTTATTATATTCATAGAATTTACCTGTAGACACAAGGCGCTTCAATGTTGATTTTAGCCGTCTCTCAGCCAGACCACGTGTTTGGGCGGTTAACGGTCTTTTATTTTGATTAAGTGGACTGTATATGCGGTAGCTAAAATCGCGGTTTATGTATCTTAATAAAGAATGTGCTTACTCAGTCGATCAGGGGTGAGAGGAAACTGTCCTGCCTTTAGATTTGAAAGATAAGATTAGCAGAACAGAAGTGAAAAGGACTCACCTGCACCTTTGGTAACCACCACAAAGCGTCCGTTGGTTTTCACTCCTCTGAAGGTCCGAAGTCTACAATAACACTGCCGGCCGGCTAAACCCTAATGAAAACTGAACACTGGAGCACTATTATTGTTTGTTATAGCCTTTTTGAGACGCGGAAATTATTATTTTATGTATTTTTATATTTTTTTACTGCGGACACGCGTCGAAGGTTCATTGCGGAAGAGAATTTTTTCTTTATGTTGTCATATAGTAGACTTTTGCATAACGTCGCCAACATAACGGTGCTCATAACAACACTCGGTGCGTAGTAATTGATGCGTGAGTGGGAAAGGAAAGGGTATACCAGGAGTTGAACGACTGAGTATAGCGCGTATTTTACATTTCAAGGAATTGGCGTAAACACCACGGTTGCTCTGCAGTTCTTCATGGCTGACTGTCAGGGGCAGCTGAACTTCATATATGCCATCAGAATTCACCTTCATATTTTCTTTCAAGAACGTCACCACTTCTGCTTTAGCATGAATCTTGGACTTTGGCTCCGCAGGATCTCTAATACCCAGAAGCACTAGTGACCAAAAACCTGTTACACCAGATGCACAAAATAAAGCAGTTATTAAGTTATTTACTAAATTGCTACCATGATTACCCTGGAGAACCCATCCTACCTTTGTTTTGATAGCAGTCAGCTGACCTAAGCTGACAAATGTTCTGGTCATAATCAATCTTGAATAATTTGCTCCTATTAAGAGGCCTACATCCATTACATTTCCTTTGTCTGCTAGTACAATATTATGTAACTAACAATTTATTAAATTCTTTATTACAGTTATCATATTATTATTTGGGTACATTTTTGTAAACACAACCCTGCTCAATTGCTGACACATTAAATTCAAAATTATTATCCAAGTTTCTGAAGGTTAAGTTGTTAGTTTTATATAATAGGCCTTTGCACCCACCTGAACTCCTCCGAACAGTTCGTGACTCACCACCTCTTTGCCTGCTACTAGCAGGTTCAAACTGTGAGCTATCTCTGACTTGATATATGAACGCTGTGCGCCGGAATCAACTATCGCTCGAACGGCCATCTTCTTGTTTCCATAATCCACGTAGACTACTGCAGTCTGCAGCAACATGACGTTCTGAACTTAAGCACACTGAGCAGCAACTATAGTTTTTTCTTCAGACTTCTCAGCTTCAGCTTTATCAGTACATAAAACTGTTGAGTGTCTTTTCTTACAGCATAGACATTTCACAAATGATCTGCATGCTTTGGCATGATGTCCAGGCTTAAGACAAATATTGCATGCTTTCTTCTTCTTGAGATGCTCTTATCTTTGTTCTAGAGTCATTTTTAAATAAATTGTAACACTCTAAACTTCAGTGATTCGCTATATCGCACCAAATACAAGCAGGTTTCACATCAAACTTCTTTTCTCCGGAAACTAAATATCCAGCAGTTATCTCTGGAATGATCACTTCATCTTCTTTCTTGAAACTTGTAGTTACCATCTGTATGCGCTGTTCGCTTTCAACTTCACGCTTTAGAAATTCTATAAGAGAGCCAAGCTTATCTTCCATTTTAGTGGGTCTCGCTCGCTCCCAGGCTTTCAGAATCTCCACGGGCACTGCAGATTCCACCTTCGATAGTAGGAATGCCGAATACTTCTCCTTTGTCACTCCTAATGTCTCTAATGACCGTAAATGGGCATCCAATTTATCATAAAGAGGAGTAAGGCCCATTTGGTTTTCTCTATCAAGGATGATAGCTAGCAGTTCTCTTAAATAATACCAATTTTAACCTTCTGCATATCCATTTAGGGGGGTGTTTGTAAGACAACATTCTTAGAACTTGAACGAGGACAGTATAAACTGGCGGCATGAGTGAGTACCCGGTAATTCCACTATATCGCTGCTTATAAATGAAAGTAACAAGTGACCTAATTTGACCTACCTATCAGTTGGAATGAGGTAACCAGACAGAACTATTATTGTTTTCCCAAACAAACTTTGGACCCCCGTTTCACCCTCTTGGGGGGTGAATTTTGAATAATCCTTCCTTAGTGCATCCTTAGACCTCTAAAGGAACCCACTTGCCAAATTTGGAATCTCGAGATCCAACGGTTTGGGCTGTGCGTTGATATGTCAGTCAGTCAGTCAGTCAGGTTCTTCTTTTATATATTTAGATAGCTTCTGCCCACGGCTTCGCCCGCGTGGCCTACAGGAAACAAAATTTTTTTTTTCAGAAAAAAACATTATAAGTGCTCTCACTCCTTCTGGGAGCTAAGGTGTAGTGCTCGGCCGTAAAACTCGCATGCTCGGACTACGAACGCATCCTGCTTGGCCTTCGGCCTCGCGGGTTTGTTCTCCGTCCTCACACGCTCGTTTTTCAGCATCGCTAGAAACACAATACTCGGCCTTTGGCCTTGCCAGAGTGCCAAACAACCGGTGAGTGCCGGACTCACCGATCAAAGTTTTTCCGAAAAAGTGTCAAAATCCCTATCAGTTGTCAAAAAATGTCTAATTTGAATGCGGCAGCATAATTGGCAACCCCGAATGCCCCTTGATACGGAGTTTTATGCAAATCAGAATACTTTTTTGGACCTGTCAAAAAACTGTCAAAACCTGTTAAATTCAAATTTTTTTTGGTCATGTAGCCCTAGCTTGACCCATCACCATAGTTGAAACCCGAACTCCTTACAATTAGCTGTTCAGGAGATATAGCCCATCAAAACTTTGGCAATTTTTTTTTAGACTTTATTTTTACCGTCATCTAGATCACACCGAGCCCTTTTCTTAGAGTACCATGAACATGGGTCTAGCATCAACCGTTTGGGAGATATGGGCCTGTAAAGTTTTGACACTTTCGGCAGGTAGATCTCGTCATAACCTTTTCCTAGACACCCATCAACATGGGTCTACCTCCAACCGTTTGGGAGATACAGGCCGTCAAAGTTTTGACATAAAAAAAAAACTTTTTTTCACCCCGTGGTCCAACCCCTAGTAGGGGTATATCACCTTCCGTTCCAAAGATATTGTGCTGGTATATAGATATATATAGATAGATAGATATATATATATATATATATATATATATATATATATATATAGATAGATAGATATATAGATAGATAGATAGATAGATAGATAGATTGATGATTGTTGTTTTCGTAATCAGCAACCCGATAAACCATACAAACGATACCCATGTTGGTTTTCAGACTTTGTCACCCCATTTCCCTCTTTTAGGGGTTGAATTCTGGAAAAGCCTTTTTCACGTCCACAACGTTGGATTTTAAAATCGTTGTTGTTTTCGTGATCAGCGACCTGATAAACCATACAAACCATACAAAAAGGTATCCCTACTGTGAGAAGGTTTTAAGTGAATACAAGTATCTACATATGCTATCTTTCGCGTGACAAGCTCTGTGTCCTACTCGTAGTTGACCTATTTTTTTTATTTCAAATGTAGTTGAGCATTTTGCCAGCCAGCTTAGCTATATTATGTGATAGAGATCGTAATTTAAAGATTTATGCTGAAAAAAAAATGGTATCATAAAAAACAATTAAACATATTTCAAGTTGCATAATGTGAGAAACTTCTTAAACAAATTTAGTATTGGTACCCATAGCAGCCAAAAAGCCGCTCCCTCTAAGCTGGTCTTAGTTTTATTATTTAGATAACTAGGAAAAATAATCGTGAGAAAATTAGGCTTACATAAAGTTAGTCCATTTTAATTTTCTCTAGCTCCCATTTAAATTCTCCAGGACAAAATGTAATGATTGTATTCAACACCCGTTTTGTTAATTTAAATCTACCTACTAAGTCAAAAATAATACGAGTATATATTTAACAAGGTAGTACTCCCCTAAATGTCTGTAATGCAGGTTCGATCAGCAACATCGACGACGCGGAGTACGCATGCAACGCGTCCGCAGTGCGCAAAGTGATCTCCGGAGTAGTGGGCGCCGCCTCCAGCGTCACCTCCGTGCAGGTCGCCAACCTACTGCGACTCTTCAAGATACCACAGGTACTATAGTCTAGATACCGTGTAACGCGACTGCAGTGCGCAAAGTGATCTCCGGAGTAGTGGGCGCCGCCTCCAGCGTCACCTCCGTGCAGGTCGCCAACCTGCTGCGATTCGTCAAGATACCACAGGTACTATAGTCTAGATACAGTGTAACGCGACCGCAGTGCGCAAAGTGATCTCCGGAGTAGTGGGCGCCGCCTCCAGCGTCACCTCCGTGCAGGTCGCCAACCTACTGCGACTCTTCAAGATACCACAGGTACTATAGTCTAGATACCGTGTAACGCGACTGCAGTGCGCAAAGTGTTCCCTGGAGTAGTGGGCGCCACCTCCAGCGTCACCTCCGTGCAGGTCGCCAACCTACTGCGACTCTTCAAGATACCACAGGTACTATAGTCTAGATACCGTGTAACGCGACTGCAGTGCGCAAAGTGTTCCCTGGAGTAGTGGGCACTGCTTCCAGCGTCAACTCCGTGTAGGCATAGACTAAGTTTTACTACGTATAGACGGACAACTCTTATACATCAAGTCGTAGCAAATTTTTTACGTGCCCTTACAACACTAGGTGTCGCCAAGTGTTGCAAATAAGCATAATTTCATGGTTACTCTCATGGTTACCAAGTAAACATGTGACTGTAATATGTAGCTTTGCTTAGAAAAACTAGATGGCGCGCACGCCACGCTTTTTACTTAGCAGTAGTTTTGCGGCAGGGTAGGCCTTGGCGATGGCTCCTCTCTTAGCGTATTCGTGTTGCGGTATTTGGATTTTGGATCCTTTGGAGTAGGGCTAAAAACTGACAAAAGGACATTTTGTCATACATACCTGAATGTTGGATCCAAATAGTTAAACGGTTTTTATCGTGCACAGGAAATCTAAATACGGAGTGAGTATCACTCGTTTTATCGCAATTGCAAAAAGCACACCTAAGGTGTCTATAACTTATCCTAAATTTTTAGGGCTCAGGGCCTCAATTCCGGGCTCGGACGAAATATCCCGACTATGGAGATGAATCTCCGTTTCAAATCTCCGCATCAATGTCCGCTTGAAATCTCCACACTACGAAAAAACCCTATTCTTGTAGACCATGGAGAAGGATTAGCAATGGAGAAGATAATTTCGTCTTAGAGACGTTCCGTTTTTACCGATTCATTTTGCATATAATGGATTGTCTTATTTTTCTTTTTTTAGTAAAAATAATACGTGTTTCATTTAACAAATCTAAGCAAACACATTACGATCAAGAATATTTTAGCATATTGTGGTTCTACAACTGTCTTTTTTTTAATAATAACTGAAAACAGTAAATACAAATTAGCGTGAATCGAAACGCATTGCGCGTGAGTTTGTGTTTATTTTACCTGAAGCGCTAGTTTGCTTTATGCAAATGTGTTGAGCAAGTTCACATCACAGCATACTTTTAAATAAAGCGCTTTCAGCGCTGCTGTTGTACATAGACTCCTAAGCGTTCTGTCAAATCTCCTACATTTTATTATTTTAATTATTTTAAAGTCGAAATAAATTTATAATTTTACAAGAATGCCTCGAATGTCCGGCGTTTAGTTGTAAAAACCAAGGAATACTGACGAAAAATTAAAAAAGCTGTGGGTCAAAGCATTACGTCTCAAAAATTGGAATCCTGGTTCATCTGCCAGGTTATGTCGGAATCACTTTAAACCGGATGATTATTATGATGAAGGTAAACATACTGGTAAGTTACTCCTACTAATATTGTTAAACTTCAAATAATTACATAAATAAGTTAAATAATTAAACTTCTTGGTAGAACCATCATTGTGCCTACCTCCCTTGACACGAGTTCTTTTTGGGGTGGCGTAATACATGCAATAACTTGCTCAACTTTTTTATTCGCGCATCTATAAATTAAGGCTGTCATGGACTAATACTTTTAATTATACATTTTGAACAATATATGACAACTAGCTGAACCTAAGCTAAACATATCCCGGTTCAGAGCTCCTCACATTTTATTCTGCGTTTCTATGCTGCAATGATATCATGTTAATAAATTTTCTTCAGTACTCAGATAAGTGTGCTTCATTAGTTTTGTTTTGCATTGTTTTAGGTTTGAAACGGGAACGTAAGAACTTGAAGAAAGGTGCTTTTTACATAACCTGCAAGTCCAACCTCGAAACGAAAACTTAGGTATGATGCATGATGTGCGAAAAACGAAGTAGCAACAGACTGGAATCCAAGAACAAATTATTTTTGATGGTTCTGACATCTCTTCAGAAATAGTAATTGAAGCAACTGTCGAAGTAAATACGGATTGTGCTGGCACAGAGTTTCCTGTACAAAAACCAAGTAATACATTGGCTCAGTAATAATTTGAAAGTACTAGTTGGAGCTACACCCGGAGGGTTGTTGTCATACTGCTCTCCTGCATACGGTGGATCTACAAGTGACAGACGGACAATAGAATACAGTGACCTACTTGTAAAATGTGAATCAGGAGACACTATTCTGCCTGACCGTGGGTGGATTTAATGTGCAAGACATCTTCGTTGCAAACAAACAATGTGACAGTTAACATACCTGCATTCCTCAAAGGTAAAAGTCAGTTAAAAGGCTTAACTGTACTCCATGACAGAAAACTTGCTAGTAAACGAGTTCACATCGAAAGGTTGATTAGTCTTACTAAGACGTAACCTGACTATAGTTATATTCAATTAGCAAGTAAAATATTTTTTGTTTGTTTCATGTGCTGTAATTTTAGAAAATGCATAGTTAACATTAATAAATAAATGAGTAAAACACTGGATTGTTGTTTAATTTTTATTGATTATGTCATAATTTTTATAAAAACGTCCATGTAAAATCGTGGGTTTAAAATAATTATTACTAAAAGCACTAAGAGTATCCAACATGGCCTCAATAAATTAATTATTCCAAGAGTGACCTTGGCCTTAGTTACCTATATATATTTAGCAAGTAAAACATTTTTTGTTTGTGTCTTGTGCTGTAATTTTAGAGAAGCTATAGTTAACATTAATAAATAAATAAGTAAAGCACTGTACTGTGGTTCAATTTTTATTGATTATGTCATAATTTATAAACAAATATGTATCTAAAATAATGATTATAAAAAGCACTCAACAGTATCCACCATGGCCTCAATAAATTTATCATTTCTTTTTATGGGTGAGTTTCCAATAGAAATATGCCCCACTTAACTACACTTCTTATGGTAAACATTTCTTCAAATCGTTTGATAGCAAAGGGCTCCTGTATCTTTCCATGCATAGTAGCTTTAGAGTGAAAATGCTTCGGTGACATGATTTTTGTAACTTGTTTTTATTAATCTTTACACTACAATGACACACTGAAAATTGCTAGCTGTTATGTGTGATTTCCTAATAGTGTACTTCCATCTTGAAGTCTGGTATTTTCTTCTACTTTCAGCAGCCTCAGCTTCTGTAAACTAGCTCTGGGCCAAGAATTCATAATAATCGTTGGTAGGTATCCAATCGGTTGCAGGAAATTCACAATGGGTAGCCAAAAGTCATCAAAATTACAGGTACCTGCTTATAAAAGTCCGTAAAACGTAGCCGAGTCAAATTTTATCAAAAATAGCCACACAAAAGCCGTCAAAATGTTGAAGTTTATGTTATTTATTTTGATAATTTGGCAGTTACTGCAACGGAGATGTCTATCTCCCCAGCTTATGACCAGTCGAGACATCTCGCTGATTTGCGATCGAAAAATCTACGGATGGAGATCGTTAGAATAGCATTTTTTGTTTTTCGACGGAGATAAGCACTTTCTCGCCAGATATTTCGACCGTGGAGATCATCTCCATACCTCCGGAATTGGCTTCCAGAGCTCAAAACAATAATTTTACATCAATGGCTCAGAGGCTTTACAATACCTCCTCATCTATCGATCTATTTTATGGATCAGAGCTAGTTTTAAGAGGGAAGTAATAAGCAAGCTACTTAATAAATATATATATAAATAAGAATGTGACTGCATACTATATTCGTAACAAATAATTATCAACATCCTCTATCCTAGTTCCCTACCCTACCATACACACACACACTTACACCTACTCTGACATCCTACGACGCTAACTTTTCAATATTACTATTTTTCTGTATATAAATGTATGTATTTTTTCCTCTTGGTCTTTGAAGTTAGTTTTAAATGTATTATTGTAGAAAATGTAAAACCGTAATTGGCATAAGTTTTGATGTTTTTAGCTACGATTATAAGGCTGTGGTTTTTGTAATAACAGTTTTGGAGATAACGGGGGGACATACATATTTTTGTGTTTTTTTAAAGATTTCTCGAAACCAGTGCCAGTAAGTAAAGTAAAAGTATATTATTTTTACAATCAGCTTTTTAATATCTACAATTTGATACCCATATTATATTTTTATAAAATATCTTTTTTATTTATTATACTTCTTTTTTATATTTCTTATTAGTGCTGAATTTTTTTTTAATCGCTATAGTTTTCCCGTAATTGGCCAGTTATGATCTATAATTGTCATTTTTTTCATATTTTTCTTTTTACCAGTTTCGGAGATAAGGGGGGGGGGGACATACATATATTTTAGGTTTTTTAAAGATTTCTCGAAACCATTGTCAGTAAATATAATAAAAGTATAAGTTTTTACAATCAGCTTTTTAATACCTATAATTTGATATCCATGTTGTATTTTTATAAAATATTTTTTTTATTTATTTTACTTCTTTTTTTGTATTTCTCATTAGTGCATGTAGTTTCTGTAATTGGCAAGTTATGATCTATAGTTGACATTTTTTTCATATTTTTTGGTCAACCAGTTTCGGAGATAAGGGGAGGGACATGCATATTTTTGTTTTTTTTTAAGATTTCTCGAAACCGGTGTGAGTAAATATATTAAAAGTATATATTTTTAGAATGAACTTTTTAATACCTACAATTTGATATCCATATTGTATTTTTAGACAAATATTTTTTATTTTTCTCACTTTTGTTTTGGAAATATTTTGAACAATTTCAAATTTTTCATATTTTTTTTTATACCTTAATATGTGGGCAAATAAAGCTATTTTTTGCCAAATTTCATGTATTTATCTTTCACGGTGCTAAAGTTATGAGGCTGTGACATACGGACGGACGGACAACGGAGTCTCACCATAAGGTTCCTTTTGTACCTTTTAGGTACGGAACCCTAAAAAGAGTAGATTTTCGGCACTTTGCCTTCAGCTTCAGAAAAGGAAACGAAACCTCGGCAAATTCTATTGCAACAGCAACACAGTTTTTAATATCACAAAACCATAGAGTATAAAATTATAAAACAAACAATGATTGCAAGTTGCCAACGCCCTCTTGGATAATAATGCATGTCATGAATGTGGCTCCTCTTTGCATTTCAACACATCCTTGTGCAACAATTGCGAAGCTTTTTGAACTCCTCAAAATTCTCATCACTTGAATATCTCTTATATTTACTCTTTGCCTTGTCACGCTTAACAATTACATCCCGTATTGTTTGCGTATGCCATAGTGCGGGTAAGTGTTTAACTTTAACCTTTTTATCGAAAGATGTTTATCGTATAGGGAAATTAAAATACCATTAAAGTTATCTACTTTTTCATCCATTGTCAAAGATTTGGTAACTGGTATCCAATCAATGACTGAAACATCCGCCCTAAGTATTATCAGGTCTAACCCCTTGAAACTGCGGAGAAAAAGAAAAAGGAGAATGCTCACGAAGTATGGAGAATAAACCCAGGCCCGGCGCAAACGAAATGTATCTCAGATTGTTCATAGTAATGGGTGATAAAATAATGTATAGGGGGCATCATCAAAATCGATGGCTAAATGTAAGAAATTGCTATTTGTTTATTGGCAGGGGTAATATTGCGATATCTCAAACAGTAATTAATAATAGTTTATGCTACAAGGGCGAAAAGGAATAAATTAAACGTAACCGAGTAATTTATTGCTCTTACGGCCGTGTATCATACTACGTTTTCCAATGCATAGTGTGAGGAAATAAAACAAATATAATCAAAGAAAACAATTTAATTATTAAGTTGAAAGTAACATTGTTACAATTTTGAAAGTTAAAGATTGGCTCAAAAGGACTGTATCCAGAGCCGTTAAACAGTGGAAAAAAGTATAACATTTATGGTACACAGGAAAGGTTGCGGGATAGCCAACTTCTCGTAAATAAATAAAAACAAAATAAAGCCCTAGGGCAAAATAATCGACTTTCTGTTCGGTTTTGATGCATAAATAGTGGGCCTTTACGAGCACTTGCATTGAAAAAATATTTACAATCAGCATTTTAGTTAATAAAATTAAACGCTTTACATTGAAACTGATGGGTGAATGTAAAAAATTGCTATTCGTTTTATGGCAGCTTCATTTTTTCATCTAACATTCTGATTGTAAATATTTTTTAATACTATTTGAGATACCTCAATATTACCCCTGCCATTAAACAAATAGCAATTTCTTACATTTAGCTATCTATATCGATGATGCCAAATATGTGGTATTTCATTACACGACTATGCTTAAAATCTGAGATATATAATTAGCGCTGGGCTTTGGTTTCTTTTGTATTACCCCTGCTATTAAACAAATAGCAATTTCTTACATTTAGCCATCGATATCGATGATAAAAAATATGTGGTATTTCATTACATATTTATACTAAAAATATGAGATATATTTCATTGGCGCCGGGCCTAGGTTTTTTTTGAGCATTCACCTTTATGTTGATTTTTGGAGGGCGGACCTTAAATGAAATATACTCGTATTGTAAGGTCATGATAAGAAAACTTGGCAGTGAACAGGCCATGACATATATATTTTTGTTTTTTTCAATATTTTTCGAAACCAGTGCCAGTAAATATAGTAAAAAGTATATGTTTTTTCAATCACTTTTTAATATCTACAATTTGATATCAATGTGGTATTTTTAGGATAATATTTTTCTCACTTTTATATTGGGAATATTTTTACAAAATTTATATTATCATTGTTTACGTTGCTCAGAGCTAGTGCCTGGAGTCATGTAAAATATTTTAATTAAGATCTTCCCTTGAAAATGGAGTAAAATCCGAAACCGGTTGGGAGTTAATCTAAATAAAGTGAAACTACAAGTACAAGTGTTTTAATTCGAGAAATATTTTTACACGTTTTAAAATTTTTCACATTTTTTACACACCGTGATATGTGGGCAAACTGATGCTATTTCTGTGCCAAATTTCATATCTTTATTTTAACCGGGCTAAAGTTATGAGACTGTGACATACGGACGGACGGACGGACAACGGAGACTCACCATAAAGATTCCTTTTGTACTTTTTAGGTACTACAGAACCTTAAAAAGGAAAAAAAAGTACATTACAAACTACAAATTTAATAAAATACACTATTATACAATATAAGTTGGTCCTTAAAAATATTGATTGTTTTGACTTTAGTTGCACGTTATATATACAATATACCGTGTACCCACAATACACAGTATACTCACAAAACGTTATTGTTAAATCGTGTTCTCACAATACACTGTGCACAATACACCGCATACCCATAAAACGTTACTGATGGGCGTTTTTTACTTTCCTGTACCTCTCTTGAAAATATAAGATTTAAAAAAAGTTTCTGTTTCTCACCTGGTCAGGAGTTTTTCTTTTTCTCCAGTGGTTAAACTAATTGAAATTCTATAAAATAAGTAAATAATTCACATATTATTATTCTAAATTAAATTTTAATTGGGGAAGAGCAGAATGCTCCATTGAGTTACGAAATATTGCAGTCCGTTTTAGCATTATAAGAATAACAAAATATTTGGGGATTAATTCGAGGGCTGCGAGGTAAAACCCGTTAAGTCGACTTATAGTCAAAATTTAGTTATCCTTCTTGTCGTGATATACTCTTGACGTTCTTTCTGGAGGTAAAACCCGTTATTTCAAAGCTGTCCTGGATCGATTATGACATATTTCAAATAACCAATAAAAACAAAAACTTTACAGAATTTGCTTTATTAAAATCGTATAAGTCATGTTACGGTAGACGTTAAGAGAAAAATGTGATATGTATTTCGGACTCTACTCATTTAAATAGATTTTTATGTTTGTAGCTCTTGATATTTTTTTTCGTTTTGTATCGAAAGCCTTGTGCGAATAACACTTAATAATTGTTAACGGATTTTGCCACAAAGTAATTAGGTATTGTATGTTAATATTGCTTAGTAGTAAATTCCTTTAAAACATGTTACTCGCTTTTACTACAAAATCATTTGAAAGAAACCAAACTTATGTAGTTTGAAATGGTCTTACCCGAAAAAGTAAGTATAATTTTCCCGCTTTGTCTTAGAGCAAAAACCCTATAAAGTGTGTTACACGATTTTGCTGCGAAGATTTCTGCGCATGTGCATCACCGCGTCAGTGCCCGTTCGGCTCCGGCGCAGAGAGGTGTTTATTTTTTGTTTTTATAAGTGAAACTACTGTATTCTGTTTTCAGACTGAAGAATCATGATGAGGAAGAGAGCCAGAAAAGTAGTGAAATAAGCATGTGGTGATAATTACTATTTAGGTAAGTAAAGTGTTTTTATTAACTAAACATTTTATTTTGTACTAGGTATTCAACTTTCAAAGTAGATACCTACTATTTAGAAATTAGATTCGAAATCGGCGATTTCCTTAATTCTATCTAAGTTTTTAATTAATTATGTTTAACGGTTACCTAAACGTTTGGAGGTAAGACCCAGTAACTTTAGTTATGTGAGTATAGGGAGGAAATATTCATACAGGCATTGCATTTTCAACAGATTTGTATTTAATATTATGTATAAAGAAGGTAGTTACGTAAACCTCACTGCTGGGACAAGTTACTCCTCTGCAAAATAAATAGTCCACCCACCGAGCGGGACCAGTACAGTGCGACAGTTTGTATGTATGTCTGTTCATTATTGGTGCTGAAACAGATGCACATATTTAGATGAGATTTCGAATGTAGATACTTTATACCCGGATACTATTGAATGCTCCACTGTTATATTAACAAATAGCCCAAATTTTTTTGTAAAATTCCCTTAAAACTGGGAGCTAGGCGGGTGAAACCGGGGGCATTCGCTAGTACATACATAAAATTCATACTGATTTCCAAGTGGGGTAGGCAGATACTATGGACTTCCATGTTATCTACCTCTGTTACCTTCACCTATTTCGCATGTAAATTAATTTCTTTTACCAGGTTGCAGTAGGCAAGCAGATGACCGGCACGATAATGATGAGTTTCAAATATCGAAAACGGTTGCGGCTCCCATTACTGAAGACCTCAAAACGACGACCCAAACTGTTGACCGTTTTGAAAACATTATAGATGGCGAAGACAAGCAGATGACCTGAACGATCATGAAGTGTTTGGAAGCCGTAATGACACTACATCTCAAGATCTCGAAACTTCTTCAGATTTAGATGCAGAACAAACTAAAATTGTTGACCATGTTAAGGACATAATAGGGGACTTAGATTAGTTTTTTGCTGAACCATCTACGAGTAAAGGTTACAATGAAATCTCGACTATTAATAAAGAATCTACGCACTTGTTCGGTAGTGAGTACTCAGATGAAGATTTACAACAAGGCGGGTGACCAAACTAAGTTGAAAATGGAAAATGACCATCATGAACATTTACGTCGAAAGACCATTAGTTTAGCGGCTAAAGATGCTGACAAGGCAAGAGCTAATTCTGATAAAACTTTTATGTCCATTACAGTTGACTTACAAGATGTTTTGCAAATACCTAGTGGAGGCGAAAGTATTCTGTATAATTTGAGGAAATTGGTTCTTTTGAATTATACTGTATACGAATCGCGGTTGCCAAATAGAGCCTATTGTTTATGTTGGACTGAAGTCAACGGTAAAAAAGGAAGCTGTGAGATTGGTACTTGTTTACTGTATTACCTTTCACATGAAATCCCAGAAGAAGTGAAGCACCTTACTATCTTTTCTGATACATGCGGCGGACAGAACCACAATCAATTCATAGCTGCACTTTTGCTCTGGGCCGTTAATGCCCACATTTATCTCATTGATATCATTGAACAAAAGTTCCTCGGAAGCGGCCATACTCAAATAAAAATGGATTCCATGCACGCCAGCATTGAAAACGCATCTAGAAACGTTTCAGTTAACCGTGTGGCGGATTGGAAAAATATTTTCAAACTGGCCAGAAAGAAAAGAGTTAAGACTGTCAATGATGAAAAGCACTGTATAGAACCTTATAAGGTTAGAGAATTGAATTGGATTAAAATAAAAAGACTGAAATATGTAAAGGGTGAGAAAACTAAAATATTTTTCAATTACGACTTGTCCGATGAGTTTCCATTTATACAGGTGTCACACGTACAAGAAACTTTTAAAACTCCTAAAACCAGATCCAAAAAAAGCTCCAAAATTCCTGAAAACGATCATAAATGAAAAAAAAAGGATTTGATAACAATGTGCAGAAAGGAGATTATACCGGACAAACCCGGCATCCCTGGGTCCATTCCCTCAAAGCAATTGCTTCCAAACCCACAGAAGATTCCGATTAGTTTAAATTGACCTTACAAACTCTAGTTTTACGCTCAAGTAAGCTTAAATGTAATTTATTATTTTAATAATAAACAATCATAAATGTTACAATTGTGTTTTTATTTTATGGGTAATACCCTATAAGTGCATACCCCTTTTTCTTTTCTCAGATAAGTGATATACTTAGAAAATCTCAGTATCAACAAATTATGGTTTTCCTTTGTCCTAAATATATTTAGCATCAATGTAACACATCACTAACACGATAGGATTTCTTGGTAAAATTTTACGACCATTTGATTTTATTAGAAACTTTAACCTCAATTATATCAGTTTCATGTTTTGCCTACTTACCGGGTTTTACCTCGCAGCCCTCGAATTAATTTACAAAATGATTTAACTATATTCATTAAAAAGTTCAATTAAATGTAAAATAAGCAGCAAATTTGAATATGACCACATTCTGAGCTTCGTCTGAGTTACAAGATGGTAAAAGTTGATAGCATTTTTCAACATATCCTAATTATTTTCAATCAACTAGCAATGAAACTAAAATATAAAAATAAATAAATAATTGCTCATAATTCTGAGAAAATATGGCACTAAACATGCTTATCTAACAAAAGTTATCATTTTTTAACAACTTAATTTTTTGGTAACTGTAAATCAGTTAAACTATCATCTATCAATCAGTTAAATTATCACTAAATGGATTATGAAAGGGTATATTCACAGCCTTCGTATAAATAATCGTAATACTGAGATTATCATTGATGTGACGCTTAATATAAAATAGTAATTGAGCATTTCTCAAAAAATTTGCTACTAATTCAAAAACTTGTCCAAAATGAAAATATCGTAAATATATGTATATAACATAAAAATCTGATAATTTATTATGTTTAGATTGACAATATTGGTATAGCACGTATGTGATTTCACCGTTTCAGTGATAAAATTGTGAAAATCCAATTAGGGGCTGAAAAAAAGCGTCCTATTTTGTTACTACTTATTTGGTGAAAATTGGATAAGTTATTGTAGATATACCAGTAGGAAACATTGTTTCTTTAAATTCATGATTATACTTTTAATAATTTCAGCAAAAATATCCCTTTAAATAAAAACATATTTACGAAAACTCTGCAATAATTATTTTTTGTTACCATTGGTACAAACATAAAGGCAAAAGTTTTTATTTTATGAAAACCAAAATTAATTATAAAATGATAATATTATTTATCCCGACATGTTTCTATTTTTCATTATTAACGAACATTTTTAGGTGTTTTAAGTCAATTAAAACCCAGGAAAATTCAAAATTAATGTTGATTAGTTTTGGGACAGTAACAAAATAAGAGTAACAAAATTCCTTTTTTGTTACCTTTTTTGCTACTTTTGTTTGAATTCCTTTTTTGTTACCTAACTTTCCTCTTATACATTACTATGCCAAAGTAACAAAAGAAGAAGTAACGAAACGAAAATAATTTATGTTTTGAAATTTATTCATCACAGTAAAAACAATAACTGTTTTATTTAAATTCAACTCGAATGTAACTTAGAATATTCTCTTTCAAAAACCAACAATGGTTTTATGAGATATTAACAATTTACCTGTAAAATCTGGTAACAAAAACTGAACAGAAATTGAGCAATAGTAGGCACGTGTACACTCTAAGACGCCATCCAGCAGAGAGAGATTGCTCAACAAAATGGCATACTGAAATGTCACGTAGAGTGTTGCCAAAAACTAAAAATATCAACTTATTGGTATATTTCACAAAATTAATATGCTAAAATTGGTAACAAAAGAGGATGTCACGTTTTGAAACTTTTCTGGGACAAGATTAAAATGTGTTTTTTGAAAAAATAATGCACTAGTCTCTTCTCAAAGATAATATGAAATGAACCCCGACATAATGATTAAGCAATTAAAATCAAAAAATACGTAGGATGCTTTTGAACTTTCCGAAATATTAGCGATCAAAGTATCAGTAAGTCGTATGGGACACGTGACTTTTCATACATTAAAATTTGGGAATGTTTTTTATTTACTTAATTTTAATTAATATATAATTATTTTAGACATTCAGTATTTTTTTTCGTATTCAAAAATAAATAAAGAAAACCACACCGTCTACAGTTAAATACTGTTAGACCATTTTGTACACAATAATGATAAATAACTTTGTGGGACAGCAAAAAAATCAAGTTACGAAAAAAAATGAGAAATGCTCAATTATTATTTTTTTTACCTCTCTATTATATTTTTTTATTTTTTAAACCCGTAAAGCCTACTTCGCTGTGATAGTTTTATATATACTACTTGTGTGAATTTTTCCACATATTCATAAACAACCATTTAGCCAGCAGGAGGGGGACACTTGACTATAACAAAAATTTACACTTTAAGCTTAATATTTCGCAAACGGAACCCTGAATAAAAAGCTATAACCTTTGTCCAGGTAAAAATATAATCATTATAACGGAAAAAAAATCAAAATCGCTTCAGTATTTTAAAAGATTACGTCCTACGTACAAACGAACAAAAAAATTAACAAATTTTACCTCTATCATAATTAGTGTAAATTATTTAAAGTATATAAAATTCTTGTAAATTTCATTTTCAACATTCTGTACTAGCCTTACCGAGAGCAGCTCAGTTACGTTTTGTTCCGTTGAGAGAATTGTACCTCAGCGGACGTAACGGATTTTTACCTCGTTACTTGTCATGTATTACGAACAGGCGTACAAAAGTTTAATATATTTATGAGAAACCATTAAAGAAACGTTGTTACATTTGAATTCCTCGTGATACAACGGAAACTTAAAACTGCACCCTCACAAACACGTGGTCTTCTCTCCGATTTCTGGAGAAAACTAAACGAAGGCCAAAATGGCTACCATTCAGTTTACCAATGAGGTTTGCTCTTTTCAAAACAATCTGGCTAAAATTCGCGTAACTCAGTAGGAATTTCCGCTTAGATTAATTTCTGGTTACACGACATTTTACTGTTTTTAAAAGAGTTAGAGCTTATTTTAGCTTGAAATAATGATTTAATCAAAAGTAGATAATATTTGCAATCGAATAATATAGATTTCAAGCTTTTGGCGTGACTTTTTAAATCTTTTTCGGGCTTCAACTTTTGCAAACTCAGCGGGTTACATGTTTTAACAGGCGATTCGGGGCATTAAAAAATTCATAATTAAATAATAATACTGATATTTTGACAAAACAATTATTTAGTGAATAGGCAATATATTATATTATATTATTAATATATTTTTGAATAACAAGACAGTTTGCCATTTTTAAGGGTTCCGTAGTACCTAAAAGGTACAAAAGGAACCTTATGGTGAGACTCCGGTGTCCGTCCGTCCGTCCGTATGTCACAGCCTCATAACTTTGACACCGTTAAAGATAAATACATGAAATTTGGCACAAAAATAGGATTAATTAGCCCACATATATTTTAAGAGTGTAAAAAAATATGAAAAATTTGAAATTGTTCAAAATATTTCCAAAACAAAGGTGAGAAAAATAAAAAATACTAGACTTAAAATACAATATGGGTTTCAAATTGTAGGTATTAAAAAGTTTATCCTGAAAACATATACTTTTAATATATTTACTGAGACTGGTTTCGAAAAATCTTTAAAAAACCCCAAAAATATGTATGTCTTCCCCCCTTATCTCCGAAACTGGGAGACCGAAAAATATGAAAAAAATGTCTGTTACAGATCATAACTGGACAATCACAGGAACACCTTAGCGATTAAAAAAAATTCAGCACTAATGAGAAATATAAAAAAGAAGTAAAATAAATAAAAAAGATATTTTATAAAAATACAATATGGGTATCAAATTGTAGGTATTAAAAATTTGATTGTAAAAATATATACTTTTACTATACTTACTGGCACTGGTTTCGAGAAATATTTAAAAAACCCCAATATAACCCCATATGTATGTCTCCCCCCTTATCTCAAAAACTGGTAGACCAAAAAATATGAAAAAAATCATGGTAATATGTGTTTACGTAAAGATTACAGGAAAAACAAAACGGTTGAGAAATTCACGAAAAAAAATGACTAAATTAAATTTATCATCCACAATACGGAACCCTAGGTACGCGAGTCTGACTCGCACTTGGCCGTTTTTTTATTTGGTAATGGAAATATTTCATTATTAAGTCGGGTAACATGGCAAAAACCCAGAGGTACAGAAAAATGAAAAAACGCCACCTTATACCCACAATACACCGTGTAACCACAATACACCGTGTACCCATAAAACGTTATTGATTCACAGTGTACCCACAAAACACAAACTTCAGCAGCGTCGAGTCAGGACTCAGATAAGTAACCACGTTAAGTTAATAGCTCTCGCTTCGAGCTCCTGATGACGGTCATTAGTACGATAACCGGAGACAAAATACCCGACCGTTTGGTATCGACTAACGATTCGAAAGAAAGCATATTGCCAGCTATTAAGTAATTATTTTTGTTTTTGACATGAAATAGCAAGTAAAGTGACTTTCTCTATTGTCGCGGGACAAAATGAACGTCAAAATCAACAAAATGTATTAAAAGTCTGTAAGATTAAAGTACCAAAAGTAATTCACGAGTCGATTCTTTGGATTTGTAACAAATTAAGAAACAATTATGACGCCCAAAACACAACTTTTAGCTAAGAACACTGTATACCAATAGTTAACTTTATACATTCACATATTTGTAACAAATTAAGAAACAATTATGACGCCCAAAACACAACTTTTAGCTAAGAACACTGTATACCAATAGTTAACCTTATACATTCACATATTTGTAAGAAATTAAGAAACAATTATGACGCCCAAAACACAACTTTTAGCTAAGAACACTGTATAGCAATAGTTAACCTTATACATTCACATATTTGTAACAAATTAAGAAACAATTATGACGCCCAAAACACAGCTTTTAGCTAAGAACACTGTATACCAATAGTTAACCTTATACATTCACATATTTGTAACAAATTAAGAAACAATTATGACGCCCAAAACACAACTTTTAGCTAAGAACACTGTATACCAATAGTTAACCTTATACATTCACATATTTGTAACAAATTAAGAAACAATTATGACGCCCAAAACACAACTTTTAGCTAAGAACACTGTATACCAATAGTTAACCTACATTCACATATTTTTATTGATATTACAACAGCTTTTTAATAATTGGATTTTCCACAGTAGTGAATTCCTACAAAAATCGAGTAAAATCGGAAAATCCAATCATTATCAAGCTGCCATAATATCATTATGAATATGTTTTTGCATATAGTGAATAATAAGTATCACATCGTTTTTAGCTCAATGAGTAATTTTTCTTTCACAGATAAAACGTCAAAATTTCTTCCAAAACATTTGTTAGATGTCGCTACTACACAGCAGCTGTCAAAACTTGTTGAGATGCTATATGGTTCACGTCTCTTGCCATGCGATCCGAAATGGTATTACATCGCTAAAATCGATATGAATGCGGTGAATGCAAAATAAGCCATGAGTGAAGCAAATTATTTCATTAATTCGTATAACTTTTGTGGCTCATGCGTCGGAGGTGAGGTGATATGAACGTTGAATGGAATGGAATGTAAAAATTATTTTTGTTTGTAGTCCATGTGGTCCGATGACATATACATAGCTCATACATAATTGATTGAGAAATAGCATACTATTTTTCAGTTGAGTGCATGTATCTGAACGAACTGTAAGTGATGTGAGCGATGATTCGGACTGCACGGTTGTAGTCTGTGGCTGCTTGCTAGACTTGCTCATTTGCACGGACGTTAAAATATTCTGGACAATGTTTTGCTAACAAACACCTGAAGCACCCTTAGTAAGCCGGCTCGGTTGTACGCACAATCCAGTGCATGCACACATTCACATCATAGTTTTGGGTAAGGTCAGGCGAGGAAATTAAACGATGTCGTCAGCTCACAAAATCACACTGTATTCCAAGACCGTTACCACCAGTTGTACAATCAACTATACACTTAAATCTATTCACATATATTGCGACTTTTACAGGGCACTAGCCACGCGCTCACTCCACGAACGTCCGAACTCGACGACTGTCAAAACCCAATTGAGTCACCACCCCACCAGACTCATACTTGTCTGGTGGCGTCATGCGGCAACGTCCGATCGGTCGGAGTCAATATAAATACTTATTGTAATATAATTCCACTAGATAGTAGATAATAATAAAGTTTGGCAATAACAATTACTGGGACGAATCATATAACTTTATCAATAATTAATAAGGAGCTAACAGTTCGGCCGTCCTGTAATGAGCGGGTCCGCCCGCTTAGGTAAATAAACATAATACTTTTTCTAATTACAATTCTTCTACTGGTTAGTGATTTTTTAACAAATTGTTTAAGTAATGACAGTAAATTATTTGCAAAATGCTTAAGTACATATATTATTGTTAATTTAAATCAAACTTAAAATGGTAATTGTAACGCAGGCATCCACGATATAATTAATTCACGGTATCTATTTCTTACATCTAGAATTGAATATAATATTAATGTATATAATCTTTCAATAATTGGTAACGATTTATTAAAATTCCAAAGCTTACATAATATACACTCAGCTATAACTACAGTCATACCATTTTTATTCACTACTATGGATGTTGATATAAACAAAATATTTATTAAAGCATAATACAAAAACAAGTACGCCTATTATTATCTAGATACATCTACATTTGCTGTAGTTGAATATTGGTTGACTATAATTGACTATGTGAACAAGAATAATATAAAAAATGTTGTATCAGTTAATTGTGATACCAATACAAGTAGTAAATAGAGATAACGAAGCGGTTGTATTTTATTAAGGTTACTCATCATCATTACTTTCACTGTCCGAATTAGGGCTTTCGGATTCACTTTCAAAATTTCTGCTAAAATTCATCCATGCTTGTATTTTGTCAGCACACACGATAGCTTCGTACCTGCGCCCATTCTTACGCGTTAGGGGAGTATCCTCAATGAGAAACCTATCATTGGGGAGCACTTTTACTATACGATAGGGTCCCTGAAATTTAGTGACGAGTTTATGAGACTTACCATCATGGGGTACCTGCCGCTCTACACGAACCAGATCGCCTTCTTTGTGTTGGGTTACCGGTTTCCTACGTTTATTGAACCTTTCCCTATCTTTAACTTGTTGTCGTTTGATCTTCTCGTTGGCTTCGCCTCTTATGTTCTGTAACTCATCAGCTGGAGTCGTATTTAACGTATCATTAATCACGGAACTCAGTATTCCCTCAGTTCGGCAGGTGACGTTGAAGCCAAAGAGAAGTTCAGACGGGCTTTTCTGTGTGGTCTTATGCTTTGTAGTGTTGATACCTATTTGGATATCTGGAACATAGTCGTCCCACGTTTTATCATCTCTTCCGTGACTTGATGTTGAAAGAGCGTCTAGTATCGTCCTATTAAAGCGTTCAACCTGACCATTAGCCCTTGGTGTAGCAACTGCGTTTTCTATGTGTTTTATACCATAGGCTTCTATGAACTCTTTAAATACTTTGCTGGTAAAGCTGGAACCTTTATCGGTAATCAGACGAGTTGGTACACCAAAGTAACTAATGTGCTCCCTCAAAACTCTCACGGTCGTTACCGATTTTGTATTCTTAACGGGGGTTATATTAATGTATTTTGTGAACCCGTCTATCACTACGAGCAGGTAACAGTTCCCTCTCTTACTCTTTACAAAGGATCCAAGGTGGTCTGCATGGACAGTATGAAAGGGGACGCTAGACTTTTCAATTGGGTGCAGTTCACCTTCACGTTTGCCACCTGGGATTTTGTGGTGAGCGCATTCGAGGCATGACGATACGTATTTTTTTATAAACCTCCTCATCTTCGGAAACCAGTAATGTTGTTTAATCCGTTGCAAAGTTTTATCGAAATTGTAGTGCCCTACATCGTCGTGGTTCTTTTTCACAATTTGCCAACGGACACCTTTTGGAACGAGCCACTTTAACTCATCGTCGACGACGCGGTAAACACGACCATTTTTGAGTTTGTAATTGCGTCTGATTTCGGCGACTTCCTCAGAACAAGGATTAGTCAGGGTTTCCTTAATTCTTTTTATATCATCGTCAGCAGACTGAACAGTGCTGATCCAGTCTTGATCAGAACCCTGTAACGCTAGTACATCCAGCACATGGGTCTCGGCTGAGTCTTCATCAACGGGGTTTCGGCTCAGCGCATCCACGTGGGTCATACTGGAACCAGGTCTGTATTCAATAGCGCAGTCATATTCCTGTAGCTGTACCCACCAGCGTGCGATACGCGGAATCAGATCTCGCTTCGTCAGCGTTGCTCGAAGGGCATTGCAGTCTGTAAAAATTTTGAAATGCATCCCCATAAGATACACCCTAAATCGATTCAGAGAGGAAATGACGGCTAACGTCTCCAGCTCGTACGAGTGCATCTTCTTTTCGTCGTTCGTAGTCTTACGGCTAAAGTATGCAGTCGGATGCAATACACCATTCGAGTCACGCTGAAGAAGTATACCGGCCAACCCATTCTTACTCGCATCCGTGTGCAGCTGAGTCTCCGCCTTTGGATCGTATAGGGCCAAGAGCGGGCGCTCCGTCAACAGATTCTTAATCTGTGTAAAAGACTCTTCTTGTTTCGTACCCCAAGTCCAGGCAATATCTTTCTTAAGTAAATCCGAAAGGGGCGCAGCGATGACGGCATATCCTCTAATAAAGCGTCTGAAAAACCCTGAGAGCCCGAGGAATTGACGCAGCTCGTGCTGGTTAGCGGGTGTTGGGAAATTTGACACAGCATTTATTTTCCTAACACCTGGGCGAATACCATTGGCAGAAACCTCAAATCCGAGGAAGTCGATGGTGTCGAGAAAGAAGTTACATTTAGTCATTTTTAGAGTAAGCCCTCCTTGTTTCAATAATTGAAGCACTTCTTCGAGTCTCTGCATCCCTTCTGCAACATCTTTTGATGGGATCAGAACATCATCCATGTATACTATGGCGTACTTAATCTTAGCCTCCATCAATATTTTATTAATAGTCCGCTGGAATACGGACGGGGCATTCACTAGGCCGAAGGGCATCCGATTATATTCGTACTGCCCGTCCGGGGTGACGAACGCCGTTTTGCATCGTGACTCTTCTGCGATAGGAATCTGGTAGTAGCCAGAAGCCAGGTCTACTGATGTAAATAGATTGTTGCCCCCTAGTTGATCCAGCTGATCTTCTACACGTGGTAACGGATAGTGCTCTTTTTTAGTTTTTCTATTAAGGGCTCTATAGTCAACGCATAAGCGTTTCTCGCCAGTTTTTTTTGTGCACCAGTACAATGGGACTAGCGTACGGCGAAGAGGATTCCCTAGCGATGCCACAATCCAACATTTCCTGCACCATACCTCTTACCAGCGACCGCTCAGCAAAAGACATTCGGTAAGGGCGATAGACTACTGGCTCCGAATCTTCCAATTCAATTACCATTTCGGTGGCATTTGTGAACCCTAAATCCTTAAGCCCACTCGAGAAGCAGTCGCTATACTTCGATAGTAGTTTCTGGAGGTCCAGGCGTTCTTCTTTCTTTAACAGCGGGTTGCAGTTGATAGTGGCATCAATCTCATCCCCACTAAAGGAAACGCTACAGGATTCCATCACAACACTGGGAGGAGTCTCGTCCTTATGGAATGCTCTGGTGACCAAGGTACCCATCCTAATGTTAATGTCGGTAGAAGTGGCGTTATGTACTAAAAGAGCTCCACGACCTCTCTTGAGTTCGTACTCACCAGGAAGAAGATAATATTCTTTACCCTCATCGCCCCGAAGAGACCCATTAACATATACGCAACAATCGATCGCCGTATCAGCGTTTACTGCGACGGCTCGTAATGTATTGGTAGGCACAGTTACGTCATTTACAGATACTAAGTGTATTTTCCTTTTCATGATTCTGTTGAATAAAAGCTGATTCGGTGTTTTAGTGATTACAATGTCAGGCCTTTCTGTGAACGAATGACCGAGGAGGACTGGATACTTCAGAACGTAGTCTTCCACAACAAGTAAATCTATGGTCTCCTTAAGACCCTGCACCTCCACAGTTGTCACTACTTTAGCAACTGGACGAACTAGATTAGCACCTATACCTCGTAGCATCGGTAGGTCCTCGTCATCAATCAACTGAAGAGATAAAGCTTTTGCGTCACTGAGTCTTATCAGTGAACACTGACTACCCAAATCCACATGAGAAACTATGTTTGATTCGTTGACCTTAATCTCAATCACGTATTTGTCGTTACTATCGCCCTCGGTGCTTAACTCCGATACCTGTTTCACATTCTTATCCTTGGAGCGATTTTGCTCTTCCGAAACCTCGCCGCTAGCAGATGCTTTGTTCCTAAAACAGTTAGAGGCAAGATGACCCATCCTTTGGCAGGTCGTACATTTTACCGAAGGTTTCTCGCATTTGAAGCTGGGATGACCAATTTCGTTGCAGTTATAGCACTTGATGTTATTATTTACAGGGCCGAACTTATCCCCTGGTTTGTTCGCAAACTGAGTATTGTTCCTTCGATCGTTCCTGAACTTCGATGACGTGTAAGCATTATCCCTGTCCCTAGTATAGCCTACCTTCACCGTCCTAAAATATGATAGTACTTGTTCCGGTTCCTTAAACCGCGCAGCTTGGGCGCCTACCTTTATTGTTCGATCCTCCACTCCGTTTATTATACAATCAACGGCCCTTTTGCCTTTAATCTCACACCTATTGAGAAGATTGACCTTGGCATAGTAATAGTGCTCCAATGACTCCCCAAATTTCACACGTTTGGAAAGCATTTCGGTCAGGAGTTCAGCGTAATCCTCACGGCAGGGAAATGATTCAATTAGTTTACGTTTCCATTCGGACCATGTGAACAGTAATGTGGGTAAACTTCGGTACCATGTTTTTGCTACCCCACCTAATTTTGGTAAGGCGTAATGAATTATTTCCCTCTCGTCCCATCCGTAAATTTCCGCACACTCTTCCACCTTAGTAATCCACGTCAGAACAGTTTGTTCCTTCGTCAGAGGGTCGAACTCTGGCAGTGCATTATTATTAAATGTCAGTTTAGGTTTATCTGAACTCCTGACTTCCTTCAAGACGTCCAAAAATTTATCAAGTATGGCATGAGTGTCATTAGACTTCCTTAATGAATGTGATCGGCGAGTTTTCCTCGGCGGTGACCCACCCTCCGATTCCGAAGTTTCGAGTGCGTAACCTCTCCTCCTCGAGCGTAGCCCTACCGCGGCAGATCCCCTTCTCACGTGGCATCCTGGCACTCCCGGTGAAATATCGCGTCCGCCATCGTCTGGATTCGGGACACTCCGCGCGGTCCCCCTCATAGTCATCTGCTCTAACCTTGAGCCTGATGCGTGACGATCCAATGCTAGCTCTGACCTTGAGCACGATGCGTGACGATCCAATGCCAGCTCTGACCTTGAGCGTGACTCACGTCGATCTCTTATCTGCTCTAACCTTGAGCGTGACCGGTCTCGACCCAATATCTCTGACCTCGAGTATGATGAGCGAAGGTTTCCTTCCGCACCCTGACCTTCATCCTCTAACCTGGATGTTCCTTGGTCTCGGCGTGATCGGTTTTCCCTTAAATTAATCACAGGACTTAACCTTGTCCTCTCCTCTGACGTCCGCCCTTCACCACGGGGATCGTCATCGTCGTCCATCTGAAACTTACGAACTTCAGCTTAATAATGTGTAAGATTAGCAAATATTCGGACAGGCGCACGTCTAAGCAACCTAGATCAGTCCACGAATCTTCAAGTAACGGTCAACTACAAACACCAAAGATATCTCGGTAACGGCGCGTCCTAGCCCAAAAATAATGAAATTTTGACAACCCCTTAGTAACCCACGCAGTCTAATGTGTTGTACAAGAAAGTGTTTTTTTTTTTTTTTTTTTTTTTTCGATACCACGAAACCGCCGGTTTGTAACACAGGTATAATTTCGGTTCGGCCAACTAAAGACAAAGCTGTATAGAAATAAATTCCTTTGCCTTCTCCTAGTATAAATGGGCCTTGGTACGGCCTACTGAATACGAGGCTGTATAGACATAAATTCCTTTGCCTATTCCGGGAAAAATTTAACATTGCCATAAAATAAAAAAAAGGTATGGCATATGCTAGGGTAAGCGGACAAAATGATTTGGTTTCCACCATTTCCATGTAAATTATTTCACCACAGATCGAAAAGGGAAAAAAAAATGTACTAATAAGTATTTATGGAAATATCTGACCTATCAATTGTTCGGATACATGCTTAACCCACTACCGAATGACATCTTAGGGGCTAGCACAACGTAAACTACTATGGCTACAGTTTTTGGTCTATGAATTACTAGTACTGGGCAGGGTATGTATAATTTACGTCAAGTGTAGAAAAGTACTTACGTTTTCCTTTTGTCAGTAACCGACAACTGTTGTCGGGCGTGGAATACGAAAAATGTAGAAATTTCTCGTCGATCCAACTTCTGACCTTTTGGGTAAGGTCAGGCGAGGAAATTAAACGATGTCGTCAGCTCACAAAATCACACTGTATTCCAAGACCGTTACCACCAGTTGTACAATCAACTATACACTTAAATCTATTCACATATATTGCGACTTTTACAGGGCACTAGCCACGCGCTCACTCCACGAACGTCCGAACTCGACGACTGTCAAAACCCAATTGAGTCACCACCCCACCAGACTCATACTTGTCTGGTGGCGTCATGCGGCAACGTCCGATCGGTCGGAGTCAATATAAATACTTATTGTAATATAATTCCACTAGATAGTAGATAATAATAAAGTTTGGCAATAACAATTACTGGGACGAATCATATAACTTTATCAATAATTAATAAGGAGCTAACAATAGTAAGCCAATTTCCATGCTAAGTCCACTCACACATTTATATACCGCCGCTATTGCTATGCTTCAGTAGTTACGTAGCTGCGACACCGTCCACCTTGTTTTACGTTCGTGCTCGTTTGGTTGCTTGATTGCTCCAGTAAAAATGCTACTAGTTGTGCTGTAGCATAATGTAAGTATTGTGATTCTGTAGGTAGGCAGATATAGTAGAAATGGTTAAGTAATCAAAAAAACTACAAGATTTTTAATTTTAGGAAGTAATTTGTATTAATTTAGTTCATTCATTTATTTAATTCATTTAACAATAAATATTGCATTTGAATGTTAATCCTTAGAAACTAAAACACTGGGTACAAGGTTAAAATAACGAGCTTAAGTTAAATATTAACAATGAAGTCGTTACGGGAGATAAAGAGGTTGCGAATGCCTTTGAACAATTATTTACTGAGATTCCTTCCTTAACAACTAAAGATTTAAATTCAAGCCCTTGGCTTGCGCAGGATCTTTTAATAGATAACGTACCTCAGTGTCTTTCTTTATTTGCTTTTCAACATATTAATTCATTAACTGTAATTAAAGCATTTAAATCTATTAAATTTAATAGATTATTGATTTAATAGCTCCTTATTTGGCATTAATTTTTAATAAATGTGTAGTTGATGGTATCTTTCCTGACTTAAAGAAGTTTAGTAAATTGATCCCCCTTTTTAAATCAGGTGACAACGGTGACCCATCAAACTAAAGACCTGTGTCAGTTTTACCGGTTTTGAGTAAGGTTTTTGAAAAAATAGTTTTTAATCAATTTATATTTCATTTTAATTTAAATAAGTTGCTTCACTGTGAACAATATGGATTCACTAGAGGGAGGTCAACCACAGATGCAGGAGTTGCTTTAGTTAAGCACATTTTTGATGCTTGGGAAGAAAAGCAGGATGCATTTGGTGTATTTTGTGACCTCTGGAAAGCCTTCGATTGCGGTAATCATGAAACACTCTTATTTAAATTGGATCACTACGGAGTGAAGGGCAAATCTTTGGCGTTATTGAAGTCGTATCTTAGTGATCGTATTCAAAAGGTAGACATTAATGGGGTAAAATCATGTGGAGCATTAGTTAAAATGGGTGTCCCGCAGGGTTCCATATTGGGGCCCTTGCTGATTTTAATTTACATAAATGACCTTTCCTATTTAATTAAAGACTTAACTAAGATAGTACTATTCGCAGACGACACGTCACTTATTTTTAAAGTTAATAGACGTAAAGATATCCTTGACGACATGAATTCAACTTTATCACTGGTGCTTGATTGGTTTACTGTAAATAATTCAGTTTTAAACGCAAAAAAGACAAAATGTTACGTTACCAAATGTAATTCAAGTGGATGGTAATTTGGTTTTGCAGGGGTCCAAGCTGGAGTTAGTTAACGAAACTAAGTTTTTGGGCATTACGGTAGACTCTCGTCTTCAGTGGGGTCCCCACATAGAAGCCCTATGTGGTAGACTTAGTTCGGCCGCATACGCTGTTAGACGCATAAGGCGAATTACAGATGTAGATACTGCTAGGCTAGTCTATTTTAGTTACTTTCATAGCATTATGTCATACGGCATGCTGTTTTGCGGTAGAGCCGCGGATACAGACGCAGTCTTTGTTTTGCAGAAGAGAGCAATTCGGGCTATTTATAATATGAAGCACCGGGATTCATTAAGAGAAAAGTTCAAAGAAAATAATATATTAACTGTTCCTTGTGAATATATTTACCAAGTCCTTAGATATGTCAGAAAAAATGTTGAGTCTTTCCCAAGGCTTGGTAAGCAACATTGTAAGGAAACCAGAAATAAGCATAAACTGGCTTTTTCAAAAATCAGGCTTGCCAAAGTGAGTACCTCTTTCGTAGGACATGGTATAAGATTTTACAATAAACTTCCAAAAGAGATCCTTACTTTGTCAGAGAATAAGTTTAAACAGTATATTAAGCAGGGCCTACTGAAAAAGGCATATTATAAAATAAATGAATATTTGGATGATGGTGAAGTATGGTGTTATAGTGATACTGATTGTGATGATAGTAGGTAATAATTTAATTAATTTGTATAACTTCCTAACTTTTGATCCCTCTAAAGAGTTAACATTAATTAATTACAGACTGTAAAAGGAAATAGACTATTTGAGACGGGTAGGCAAAGATATATATGTTTTTCTTTTTTTATTTACCTGAATTCCTACTGTCTTGTATTTTCTTATCCCTTGGTTAAAGTAGATATAAGTAATTTGATGTATAGTATAAGTTTATGTTGAAAAAAGACATGATCTTGCCAAGTTTTTTGCCCGTTCTTCTTAGCAAGACTACTCGAATGGGCGGAGGTAGGCATGTATTTATATATGTAACCTATTACTATGTAGTATATAGGATGGGATTTGGTCGGCTGCCTGGATTCGTGCTGGGGGCTTGGTTGGTGATCATTGAACCTTGTTCCTGGTCCCTGGCTGGGTCTCCGGTATGGGTTCGGGCGGTTGATTGGATTTCACCTTGTATAATAATATTTTACCTATAATTTTAATCGTATATATATTGCTACATAAATTAAATAAACATTTAATCTAGGTCATGTACATTTATTATTTTATTACATATGTTTTTATAAGATTAAAATTTGACTTGTGAAACGTGTATTATTTATACCAACTTTGCAAAATAAAATTTTTGAATTTTGAATTAAAAATAATGGCAAAATATTACATCCAAAAACATGTTAATAAATACAAAAATAAATATAAATCTATGATTTATATAAAAACGGCTCACTGCAATACGTGTTATGGTCAGGAAAGCCGACCAGTTTCAGCAGATTTAGACTGCCTTCATCTGGGCGAGTGAAGACGTTTACGCGACGACGATACGCCTCACACTGCGGGCTGCGGCCCGCAGGGCTCGGGATGACATCGATGCAGATGGTATTGGTGGTTGGACCAGTAGGGCGTCCGCACAATTAATTACTTCCGGGCTTGCGTCATTAATTACCGAAGTGTCACTAAACAACGATATCACGCGGAACTTATAGTATCTACGTTACTTTCACTAAAGTCTGTGAGTGAGATCCGGAAACTGTTTTTAGCACAGGTTTTCCCACTGCGGGCAAAGCCCAACCACTGTCTCTATTGAAATTCGGACGTCGTGCGTCGGCTTATTTCTATGGATTCGCAAATTTTACGTGGCGCAAATAAATTTTCACGAACTAGCACTTTCGCCTTATCGAATCTCATAAAATGTGAAGTGTCCGAATTTATGACATGGTCTGCAACGGATTCGTTGCAATCGAGTTTTCTCATGCATCTAATGTGTTCTGTCAGTCTGGTTGACATGTTCCGTTTCATCTTACCAATGTAACTCTTGCCACAGTCACATGGGATGGAATAAACACTGGGTGTATTTAGTGGCTCTTAATCCTTGGGCGAACGCAGTAACTGCCTTAATCTACTGGGTGGACGGAAAAATGTTTTAATGCCGTAATTCCGGCGAAGAAGGTGTCCTATTTTATCCGTCACACTCTTCACAAATGGAAGATATACCGGACCTCTTTCAACCACTTGTGGGCGCTGATAGGTGGAATGGTTCGTTCTCCGTTTACACTGCCTCCAATTGTAGCCATTATTCTCAAGTACGTTTCTGACATGACTGAGTTCAGCGTCCACATATTGCAGATCGCACAGATTCAGTGCTCTGTTAATAAGCTTACGAGGGACATACGAGAGATGCTTTGGGTGATGGTGTGTGTTGGCTCGCAGGTATCGGTCTGTGTGTGTGTTTGTTTCTTGTACACCGTGTGTTCCAACATGCCTTCGGGACTTCGTACCACCAACACGTCAAGAAAGGTGAAACACCATTGACTTCTTAAATTATATAAATCATGAATTATCCTCAAGTCTCATTTAATTCTATAAATATAAATCCATTCATATTAATGTCAACAAATTAAAACATTACAATTCATCTACTTCGTAAAATTTGTGTGTACAATAATTTCAAACTTGTCCCGTTGGCGGGACATTGGTGTTATAGAAAAATCTGTGGGCCAGAAGTAAGCGGAGCATATTCGCGAATATTTTCGCACAGATAACTCAAGTTTTATTTGTGTTATAGCTTCGATCCATTGTTTTCTGCTTTCTTCGTTTTTAGTAAATTTGTGAAAACCTATATTTTTCCAATACGCAACAATAAAAGAGCTAGGCATTTTATTCTAGGCAATTTTATGATGATCAATCCAGAATCCGATATCCAAAACGCACGCAATCAGAAAGAAACTTTTGAATTTTTTATCGGTTTTGTTTGCCGCTAGAGTTGACGTTTTGTAAGAAAAAAAAAAAAATTTTTTTTTGAGTTTTTATATCAGCCATAGATACAGTTTCGTGTTCAGTTTTGACAACTGATCATAGGTATGCCATCTATTGATGTAAAAACAAACTAAAATCTGTACCTATTGGAAAATCGATCATTGTATTTTGGGCGTTAGTTTTATTCTTTATATTAATTCTTAATTTATATAAAAAATACTGAGGCACAGGTTTCATGACTTCGACAAATAACGACATCTGTGCGTGTAACCCCGTCACCCCTTACTAGATGCTAAAACTGAACAAAAATACTGCTAATAGTCAATATGACGATTTTGAACACTACGCAGTTGAAGCATGGTAAGTATCTATGAATGTAAATAAGTTATATCATATATAGAAATTTATCCAAGTTCGGTCTCGATGTAAAAATTGACTGCAAAAATACTGCAACAACTGTGGCGTTTGGCAGGATGGATGCTGGGTGCCTGTTGGCAGGTTGGATATTGGGTGCAACGAACTAAAATTGTATGGAAGCGTAAACGGGTTCGCTATAAAAGACATCCGGAACTCGATTATTTTTGTTTATGGTTTCAGCTTAGGGACATTGTCTTGGTTCAGCTTAACCTTTTTCCCGTTCAACCCGTTTTTTGTTACCGGAAAAGCTTTATTGAATTAAAAAAAATATATAATATTCAAAGAATTTGAATCACGGAACGCAATTTTGTCAAGTTTGTATAGCGTTAAGAGGTTGGTTTTCAAATACTCATAAACAATGTGTGAAATGAAACGCAACACTAGCAGTTAGCGGCCATTTTATGCGCATTTGTCACTGTCATTCCTTTTCTCCCTTGCATTACGTTGGACATTGGCTCAGACCAATAAACCAATAGACAAAGTCTTGGTGCCGTCAAAACGTACTACCCAAAACTTCATTTCGACTCCTAATGACTCCTGTCCAAGTCACCAAATTATAATGTACTGTTACTTTTCTAAAGTGGCAACATTGGCAATCCTTTGTAATTTGGTCGCGTTATAGCTTGTGTTTACATTAGGAATATTTAGGAAGTAAGTCGGCAGATTTTTAAACAAAATTTTATTTAAGTTGTGTTTTGCTGCGAATTATCGTATGGAAAAGGGTTGAAGATACAAGGACAATGTCCTGTTACGTGCGTGGTTGCAGATCCCATTCGGGGAATAAAGAAAACTCGAAGAGAAATATCAGTTTTCACAAGTGAGTAAAAAGTGATATTTTCCGAGTAAATGAACCATAAAATGGAATTCCATCAGAAAGACAGCATTTTACGACGTGTCGTTTTCATATAGTAACGTAAATATAGCTTTTAGAATAAAAGTAAATCCTAAAATCATTAAAATAATTAAATCCGTTTTGAGGTTATTAGTGAAGTCAAAACAGTTGTCGGTAATTTTACTGATTTTGTGCTAATATGAAGTATTGATTCAGCTTATTTTACTTAATGTTCCCCAAAAATGAAGACATTCGTAAACGATAGTTTGTTGCTATTAGCCCGAGTTGGAAACAGCACAAAACTAATTGGAAAGTGTGCTCAAGGCACTTCAATCCAGAGTGCTTTCTGAAAAGAACTATTGCGACCACGCTTAAAAGACGATGCGGTGCCCACCTTGAATTTACCTAATAAAACAGAAATTGTTTTGGTTGAATCCTTCACTACGCTCAAAATTCTAACTTAGAATCACGAGTCTTGCTCGAGATTCAATCTCGGCACTCGCAACAAAAATAAACTTTGTTCTCTTGTTGCACAAATTTAAGTGCTTATTTTACAACTATCTGTTTAAAAATGACCAATAAGTGTTGTGTTTAATTCTAGGATTTGAGGACTGCAATGGAACCATCAAAAGCTGGCTTTGTAGTGCGTAAATTGAAAAAATTCTTGCATTGAAAAAAATTTCTCCAAGCCCTGGAAGGACCTGCTAACAGCATGCCTCTAATGAGTGTAAAAGACAGAGGAGGGCAGACTAAGCCATCAAAAAGCATTCAAAAAATCTGCCAAACAGCAGAGAAAATCCTGAGAGAGTTTGAGGCTGTAGTTACAAAAAAAAAGTGTAGGAAAACCACAGCACTTCTCATCTATGATAAACCAAATTTCATGGTACAGACAGACGTACTTGACGACCTACATGACCATTCGTTGGATAACTCCGTGTTCGACACGTATTTGAAACTTAGAATACATCACATGATGAAGGAAATTACTGCACCCATCGAAAATATACGCTCATTTCTGACGAAAACAATAATTTTCAAAGGTCAATAAATACGTTTATTTTTGGCTGATTTGTAAATCTTATTGACATGCGAAAATCAAACATACTCACTGGAAAAAATTGAGAAATTGAACAACCATTAAGTTTGAAAAAAATTAAGCTTCTCATTAAAACGATTCAATTATGCATTTTGTATGCGAAGGTTATTTTTATTTTTATTTTTGATGTTTTTATATAATAATATGTAAAATAGTAATTCTGGAGTTTGCAACAAATTGTTTCTCTTATCCTCTGATTATTTTTCTGAGTTTTATTATTATTATCATTATTTCACAATTGTTTGAGAGGGATCCTTTTGAGTGTTAAGGAGGCTAGTTTTCATGGCGGCGCCTTCCTCTCAAAATATGTATTTTTAGTGGGAGTGGGACCGTGTGTGTGTGGATGTATGTATGTAAACGTGGTATTCTTAGTTTTGAAAATACAGTTGATTATTTCATTCCATAAATATTTGGGAGGTTTCTCAATTTCATATATTATTTTATCTACTCCCATACTAAAATAAGGTAATTGCATCGTCAAAATCAGTTTTATAAGTACCTATACTGTTTATCTGATAATATTACATTATAACACCGTGATTCTGCGTTGCTATTGGCCCAATTTACTATAACACCGCTAGAGAGACAATCAACAACAGCGACGAGAAATAAGTCCCGACCTTATTTCTCAAGCCACGCCCACTCTATCCTAGTTGCTTCTAATTGGTACTCAAGGCAGCATTACCGGTCGATGAACTCGGGGTTCATGAACGAGTGTTCTCATTTTTCGTGAAATTGTTAGTTGAAAATATGATTAAAATACGATATTTTTGATTCTCGTAGATTCAGTATTGTGTCCAACTGAACATAACTAGACATTTCGACACTTGTGCAAAACTATAACGAAACTCACTTAGTTCGTTTCGTTAACAAGCACTCGTGTCCCAATGACTTAAATTATGTTACAGTTGCACAAAATACTATGATAATCTAGTTCTCTAACTGTACAATAAGGTATTATTAAGGCTTTTTTTATCCAAATCGATATCGATAAAGTCTGTAAACCGGTAGTCCGGTACATGCCTAGTTGCAAACGTTTGAAAGATAGGGCTGTAGCCGGCTTGAAATCGACGTACTGATAAAAATACTGCCACCTTGTTTTTTCATACGGAGAGTTGTATATGTGAAAGTAGCATAGCTTTACCATCCTATGTTTCTGCTTAATTAGATTTTGTCTATTGGTTTATTGGTCTGAGGACATTGGCTTACACACCGGACTTGATGGGCGATTACAAACCCGCAGCGGGGCCGTCTTCGGCGCCCGATCTGCCCGTCGTACCACCAACACCTGACGCCGAAGAGGGTTATTACCACGACGGTGAGAATCTGGAGCGACGACTGAATGTCAGTGAAAATCTCCTCATGTTGAGTTAGACGGACCTCGTGAGTGAACTTGGCACCAATAAAAATGTGTGGCCTTTAGTGAGGATCAAAGGTTGGTCTTGAAGGAACTGACGTGTAACACCCATAGAACATCCATGAAAATTTCGTTCTCCGGTGGGTGCAAATCGTTTGGCACTTTTGTTTGTTCCAAAGGGACATGCAAAACCAAATCTGGGGGCAGCAGTTCCTAAATATCCCGAAAGAAAGGATATATAACCGTTATATACTCATAGGGATAATCTCATGAGCAGGTCATTCGTCAAGACCCCTATAATTTACGTGATGTATCATACGCAAAATTAATTGTTTTTCGTTGAAAATGTCGAAATGTGACAGTTGCCGTGTAATTATTAACGAATTACTAACGTTTATTTCGTGTCAAGTGAACCTAATGGACGAGATAGGTTTGTTGCAAGTGTGTGCTACGAATTTCTCTTTAGAGGAGGTCGATAACGCAAAAACAATCTTATTCGACCATTTGAACGCGAAACGTGTGACGAGAAAAGGTGACGGAAGAATCCAAAGACACATTCAAGATATCATCAAGATAATCAAGGATACTGATCCTGATCTGTTACCTGTCTTTGTAGCAAAAGATCTTCACAGATTGCCGTTGGTCAACCTTGACCATATCGACGCCACCAAGCTTATAAAAGACATCAGGGAATTGAAGAAGGAGCTCAGTGATCTAAAGTTTAATTACTCACCTAATTGTGTCATCAAAGATCTACAGGAACAGATTGATAGTCTGCATAAATCAGACAAGAACATAACAAAGGCCTGTGAAATTCCGACTCCGATCGCTAATCTACCCCCTTCCCGTAGTCAAAAAGTTAAATCATCGACGTTAACTACGCCAGCTCTGGTTTTAAATTCACCGGCTTCGCAAACCACGAGCAGTCCGTCGACGTCGTGTGTTCTCGCTCGCACTCAGGAGCAAGCCGCCTCAAGTCCACTACCCAACCTACCCGTCCCCACAACGCCGCCGCAGCTTCATTCTGAGGAGACAGCGCCCGACGTGGACGTGCGCGCGCGCTTCGGCGCCGCGCGCATCGTCCCGTGCTCGATACCTACGGGCTCCTCGCGTAACGTAAACAAAATTACGAATGCGAAAGTGGAAATCCAGCAAGTTATAGTGGATGCTAAGCACTTACGTTCCAACAACCACAGTCGTAGTAAGGAGGCGGGTTCGGCGGCCAAGTTTGTACTGAAGGCTGCTCCGAAAACCACCGTTATTTACGTTTCGCGATTTGACCTATCGATGACTTGCGAGTGCATTAACGATTATATCAGGGACAAGGGCGAGGAGGTGTTAGCAGTGGAGCGTATTGAGCCGTTCAAACCTACAGTCTTCGCTTCTTTTAAAGTTACAATATATAAAGACAAGTCTAGTGTGTTTCTACGACAAGACTTTTGGCCAACTGACATTGTTTACAGACCATTTTGGTTCCGCAAAACTGGTAGCACTCCTCGTTCGCCATAATCATAAGTAGGTATTTTGTATATAAGCTAAATTAAATTAATAAATTTTTTATTATATTTTATTTATTTCTGTTCGTATTGTGACGTGATAATAATTATTTAGGATTCTGAGTGTTTAATTTATTTTATTTTCATTCAATTCAATAATATTCATTAAATTTAATAATATTCATTAAATTATAGTCATGAAACTTTCTACGTTTAATTGCCAGTATGTAAAGACTAGTGTAGACCACGTTAGAGATCTATGTTCTTATTGCGACGTCATTGCCCTTCAGGAGACGTGGCTCCTCCCACATGATCTGCCCTTTCTTGACACGATTCACGATGATTTCTCAGCATACGGTATTTCCGCCGTTGATACAACAACAACACTAAGGGGTAGGCCGTACGGAGGGGTCGCTATACTCTGGAGAAGGTCAATGTTTGATCGGATTGAAGTAATAGACTGCGGTGATCCGAGATTATGTGCGGTGAAAACTGAAATGAATGGGATCTGTTACTTGTTTGTTTCGGTATATATGCCTCAAGACGGGTCGATAATTTGACTGACTTTACTACTTACTTAAGTACTATACAATCTTTAATTGAAACCCACAATGTGAATGTTGCCTTTGCTTTGGGTGATTATAACGCCAATGTGACTAGAAAGTCTTTATTTAATGACGAGTTAATGAAATTTTGCATAGATAACGATCTAGTATACGCAGATTATGATTTTTTAAAGCATACAGACGATGTATTTACGTACATAAGCTATTCTAGTGGTACCAAGAGTTGGCTGGATCATTGCATTACTACTCCACAGGCGTAGGACACGATTAGAAACGTTGAGGTACTTGAGGATGTCTTTTCTTCTGACCATAGACCGCTGGTGATTGATTGCGATCTGAATGTTTTGCCGAGGTGTGCCGTGGTTAATGACCAATCTTCTAGGGTAAGTAATACCGTGGCATGGGGTAGGCGAGATGGAGATCAAATAGCTTCCTATGCTTCGATATGTGAGCGTGAACTGTATGCTATGGACTGGGGCAGTCTGAGAAGGCTGGCTGAGTGCGAGAATTGTTCCCATGAGTCTCATAAGCATGAGCTTGATCAAGCTTACAGGTACTTCATTGAGGTGCTTCAGCGAGCCGCTTCTCTGAGTGGCGGTCGGGCACGTCGCGCTCGTCACAAGAACGTGCCGGGCTGGAACAAACATGTCCGTGAGGCCCACGATGTGGCGAGAGTCGAGTTCTTTGCCTGGCGGGCAGCTGGATCTCCTAGCTCTGGCCCTCTCTTTGAAAGTATGAAGGATAGTAGGTCACACTTTAAAAAGAAGCTTCGATGGTGCCAAAACAACGAGTATCAAATTCTGTTAGATACAATGAGTAGCGCTTGTGCTGAGAAACACTTTTCAAAATTTTGGAAGGCAACTTCAAAGTTTCTGAAAAGGAAGAACAGTGTCCCCACGACTGTTGATGGTGAAAACGATACGAGTGGTATTGCGAACTTATTTAAGAATCGTTTCTTGGTCTCTGATAGCGGGGTTTCCGACGACCAATCCAAATTTAGTCCTGACCATGTAGCTGCTTATTCGCATATCTCAGAGAGTAAGGTTTTTAATACGCTGAGAGCAATGAAGCTAGGTAAGTCTGCTGGTCACGACAGCATTGGCGTTGAGCATCTGCGTTTCGGGGGCCCGTGGGTGGTGGTGTTCCTCTCTGTGTTCTTTAATGCGTGTCTGAGGCACGCTCACTTACCATCGGATCTACTTAAAACCGTAGTCTTGCCTATTATTAAAAGTAAGACAGTGTTAGCATCTGATAGTAAAAATTATCGCCCGATATCTCTAGCTACAACATGTGCAAAATTATTTGATTCCATTATTTTAGATATTTTGTCAAAATTTATTAGCATTAACGATGCTCAATTTGGATTAAAGAGAGATAGTTCTACTGATTTCGCAATTTTCTCTCTAAAACAGACCATCAAATACTATATTGAGAGAAAAACTCCGGTGTTTGCATGTTTTCTCGATTTGAGCCGCGCGTTCGATAGAGTGGACTACAGAATTCTTTGGAATAAACTGCGTGAAAGAGGTGTGCCTCCAGACATGATCAACATCCTTGCCAGCTGGTATGCAGATCAGAGGAACATGGTTAGATGGTGCGGGGCGCTGTCAGAGCAATTTGTGTTGCCGTGCGGGGTGAGGCAGGGGGGACTTACCTCCCCCTTGCTCTTTAACCTGTACGTTGATGCTTTGATTGGTAAGCTCAGGGAGATGCGTGTCGGATGTCATATTGGCGGTGAGTGTGTGAACAATCTTAGCTACGCCGATGACATGGTCCTCCTGAGCCCATCGGCCGCAGCTCTGAGGCGTCTCTTGGCTATCTGCGAAAAGTATGCGGCTGAACACAAGTTGGTCTACAATACCGCTAAGTCTGTGGGTATGGTGTTTTCCGAAAACAGTAAGGCTGTTTGTCCTTTTCCGGTTTACCTGAACGGGGATAGTATTTCGTTCGTTAAAAGTTTTAAATACCTTGGACACTGGGTTACATGTGATCTTCATGATGATGCTGATTTGGATAGAGAGAGACGTTCATTAGCGGTCCGTGCCAATATGATAGATCGTAAGTTCTGCAAGGGATCTCGTGACTCGAAGTTGCTCCTTTTTAACCGACTTCAAAAAGGAGGCGGTTCTCAATTCGACTGTATGTTTTTTTTTTTTTTTTTTTTTTTTTTTTTTGGCGTTGTTACTCCATAACTCCGTCATTTCTGAACCGATTTGAATAATTCTTTTTTTGTTTGAAAAAGTGTACTTCCAGGTAGGTCCCATTTTAGGTTTAGTCATGATCTGATGAAGGTCTTCAGAGATAGGCAGTGGAACTCCTCAGAAAATGACAGCATACCTCTCGAAATTGAAGTAATCGCTTTGTACCTGGGTGCTGATTACAAGGTATTACTTGAAAATCATCATTCTTTCACCTGGCCTTCGATCCTGGCTTCATCACCATATTTACCATAGAACTCCTCAACGGATCAGAGCACATAACTCGAGATTGCGGCAATCACTGCGTTAGGGTGCTAATTCAAGGGTATTACTTGGAGATTACCAGAATACCCACCTGACCTTCGATCCTGGCTTCATCACCATAGAACTCCTCAACGGATGACAGCACATAACTTTGGATTGCGGCAATCAGTTTGTGTTATGGTGCTCATTGCAGGGCATTGCTTGAAAATTGCCAGTGTACCCACCTGACCTTCGATCTTGGCTTCATCACCGTAGAACTCTTTAACGAATGACAGCACATAACTCGAGATTGATAGCAGGAAGCTACTCAAACATAGCTACTTATACTCACTTGAACTTCGTTTCATATTAAAACCACGTTTGCAAGAACTACCCATATTTCACAATTTAACCCAGCAACACTAAAAAATGTGAAATAAAATAAACTTTTAACAAAAAAATAGCAACCGACTTCAATAGTAACAGCAGTCATTCACTAAAAAGTTAATAATAATTCTATAAAGACCGATGGTACCGAAGCAACACTTTTGCCGACTTCTTTCTTCCTGAAACATTATGTTATCTAGAAGTCGGCGTATTTCCTACGATATAGCAACATAAAAACCAATATAAGAACGCCGACTTCTAGATAACATAACGTTTCAGGAAGAAAGAAGTCGGCAAAAGTGTTGCTTCGGTACCATCGGTCTTTATAGAATTATTATTAACTTTTTAGTGAATGACTGCTGTTACTATTGAAGTCGGTTGCTATTTTTTTGTTCAAAGTTTATTTTTAAAACATACTGTCAAACTATGTACACGCCGCATTTATGGACGAAGTATTTAAAGGAAAACTTCCGAAGATTTAAAGTACAATACAATGATGCTTTCCGCATTCTCTTCCGTCTGCCACGATGGTGCAGTGCGTCCACGATGTTTGCTGAGGCGCGCCTGCCGTGTGCTGAGGCAGTTATCAGGCAGCGGGTGGCGAGTTTTAGGTTGGCTCTTTCTACCACTAGCAATGGCTTAGTAAGGACTGTGTATGACTACAGCCGTTCAATTGCGACTTTCTGGACAAATTTATTAAAACCTATGGCGCACATACCTTAATATTAAGTTGTGTTATGATTTGTTGGAAGAAAATGTATAATTAGTTTTAGTTTTTAAAATCTTATCTTGTAATTTAAAATATGGACCAATGGTTTGAAATAAAGATTATTATTATTATTATTATAAAAGACAGAGGCAAAAATGTTTGAGCCCAAACACCATAATATGTGACTGATATTCATACTGCAGAGAGGTAGTCGTTATATACCACCAAGAGACTCAAAAGAAGATTGGTGGCCCTGGAAAGGTGGTGCAGTTGGACGGGAGCAAATTTGGGAAACTCAAACTTAATAAAGGTAAAGTATATGCTGGACTAGTTCACCGATTCAAAGTTGCTCAGCGAGCTATAGAGCGGGCTATGCTTGGTGTTTCTTTGCTGGATCATATCAGAAATGAGGTGATTCGTCAAAGAACTAAAGTCATCGACATAGCGTCTAAGATAAGCAAGCTGAAGTGGCAGTGGGCTGGCCACATTAGCAGAAGAACCGACAACCGTTGGGGGAGAAAGGCGAGTAGAAACCCGAACTGGCAGCCGCAGTGCAAACGCCCACCAGCTCGCTGGACTGACGATCTAAAAAAGATTGCCGGTAGTGGCTGGATGAAGATGGCCAAGGATAGCAAAATGTGGCGTGCCCTTGGAGAGGCCTATGTTCAGCAGTGGACCGATATTGGCCGATGGATTGGATTGGATTGGAAAGTATATGATGATTGTTATTTGGTTTTCTAATTTACCTTTTCCCTTTTTTGAACTTCATCAACTAAAATCATTTTATTTGTTTTAGGACGTCACATTCAAGGCCATTGGGTGCTCGGCATGATAGAAGATGGGTCTGAGGATTTTAGACTGGAGGTGTGCCCGAGAAATGTGAGGTTGGCTAAGGTGCTGGTGCCCCTCAGGCAGAAACATGTTGAGGCGGGCACCTCTTTTCACAAAGACTTTTGGCGGGCATCTACCCGAACATGGGTACATCCATAAAAAGGTGAACCATTCGGACCCAATCAATACAATTGTGGCGGAGGATGGGACATATACCCAAAGGATAGAGTCCCAGTGGAGGGCTTAGAAGAGATTTTTTAGGATCCAAAATGAAAAAAATACTGAGAATTTCTCAGATTTACTCGTTGAGTATTTGTGGAGAAGAAAGTTAAAAAAATTAAAAAGATCCTTTTTTTGAATTGATGGCAGTAATTAAACATATTTACTACGTAAAATAAATTATGAAAACCATAAATTGTATTGTTTCATTTGTATTAATAGCATCATAGCAAATAGAGGTCAGCGCACCCGGGCTTCATGGATAAAATAGGTTGAATCTGCTGCAAAACCGAATCAGACCACCACGACTCCACCCAGTCTTGTAATTACAACCCCTAGAGTGTAAATAAAAAGCCGGAAAGGGGGCATTCCCCACCCACTGTAATAAAGCGCAGGCACCCGTGCGAGCCGTAGCGGCCAGCAAACCGAAGGTGCGGAGATGAGCATGGGTCTAATTCAATTGTATTCAGTAAAATCTTCCAAGACAAAAGATGCAAAAAATCGTTTCATAGTAAGATCTTGCTGTAAATACGATGAATGTTATAATTGCGCTGACCCTTTTAATGAAAAAATATCCAGGTACAAAAATTTTATGTGCTCTATTCCCAAATACTTAAAAACAAAAAGTATATATAATAATAATTATTATATTAAATACATTTGTTAATTTTATAATTGTGTAAATTCTCATTGAAATTTTTTTTTGTTTTATCTTTTTAGTACATATATATTATTGTTTATGTCTCTTTTTTTTTAGTTTTTGCTCATTCTTTTTTCGTACGTGGCAACGGAAGCACGTTGTGAGTGCACTTTTTAAATTCCAAAACGAAGTGCTCAAGCAAAAATTGATCATTATCAGAAAAAGTTGAGAAGACTCGATTATAAACGACAGATGGAGTCGTCATCTTCGTCTTCTTCATCGCCGTTAGATGAAAATTCTGGTAAGTGGATCGATGTTTTTTACTAAGTGCTTAAAGTGTGAAGCCCGAGATTCGTTTTTCGAGCATGGATAGCCTGGGGGTTGTCCGTGAGGCAACACGAAGGCCATAAATTCTAGCCTATGGGTTGTTCGTGAGGCAAACGAAGGCAATAAAGCACATAAAACATTAAGATTATTTGTTGAATGTATGTTATAGTGCAAAATCTAACACCTAAGATCCGCCCGAGAGGCAAAACAAAGGTAATTTTCATCCGATTAATTTTTTGTTTTAGAAAATGAAGATCCTACCCAACCTGTAGAAGTTGAAAATGTAGTTACGCTTCAACACACGGCCCTTGATCCAGATCAATCTGATCTTACAATAGACTTGGTGCCGCTAAATTTTACAAGTAAACCGGAATGTCCCATAGTACCGGAAAATTCCACATTACCGGAAATTGATCCCGATATTTTATCGCCCCTGGGAGAGGCCACGGATGATGCTCCCAAATCTGGCGAAAACATTCACTCCAACTTAGCCGAACGCTGGCTGCCAATTCTCCGAAAAGGTTTGGCCAAAGAAACGAGAGAAAAATTGAACAAAGAGTACCTCATCCCAGAAAATTGCTCGCTGCTCCAAGCACCAAAATTAAATGCCAAAATTTCGGCAGCTATCAATGAAATGGCGCGAAACCGCGATGAGAAAATAGAATCTGCACAGCAGCGACACCATTTTAATAGAGCAATGAACATCAAGATTGATCGATACTGGGACGATTACAAAAAAGCATGCCTGGAATTCAATAAAAAGTACGTTAAAGAAAAAGTGAAAGTTGGAGCAATTTCTGTAACAACATTCAGTCAAAGTGAAACATCACGGCTAAGAAAAATCTTAGCGAATGACAACCACACAAAACTTCTGACACTGAAAAAACCCGATGGCAACTATACAGTTAATGAGCAAGAACAACACGCTCTTCTACTAGAGACCCACTTCCCGGGTTGTCAGGTAAACAATAACTCTCCATGGACGGACTCGCCGTCTCCATGCCCCTCGGAAGAAGACTGGGAGTTTGCAGAATCCGTAGTTACAGAGGAACGAATCAAATGGGCGGTAAGCACATTTCTCCCATACAAATCACCAGGAGGAGGCGGCATATTTCCTGCCCTACTGCAATGGTCTTTGGAGCACATCATGAAGCACCTTGTGGTAATCTTCAGGAGCTGCCTGGGCTGGAAATGTGTCCCCACCACCTGGAGGGAAGTCAAAGTTATTTTTCTCCCCAAACCCGGTAATTAAATAATTAAGATTTCTTCTTATGTAAGTGACATATTGTCTTTAATAAGAATAAAGTATCTTTAAACCTAAGGACGACTACACACAACCTAAAGCGTATATATAGACCAATCAGTCTCTCACCGTTTTTACTTAAAACTTAAGAAAGACTCTATAACAGATACGTTAGAGAGGGGCCAATGAAGGAGCAGCCACCTCATCAGAACCAACATGCCTACCTTCCAGGCAAATCCACAGAAATTGCATTACATCAGGTAGTACACAAAGCGGAAACTGCTATGGAAGCAAAGCAGTCCTGCCTCGCCACCTTCATCGACATCGAGGGTGCTTTTGACAAAACCACGTTTCCTAGCATAGTGCACGGGCTTGAAAAGCACGGTGTGAATGAGTTAGTCATCAAATGGGTCACAAACATGCTGAGCAAACGCGCAGCATACATAGAAACATCAGAGCGAACACGTTACCAGGTGACAAGGGGCTGTCCTCAAGGAGGAGTGTTGTCACCGTTGCTCTGGGTGGCGGTCATCAATGACCTCCTTATAGAACTAAACAAGGATGGCTTTTGCACGGTAGGCTATGCAGATGACCTAGTCATCATGATATCGGGTCTCTTCGAAGGAACGCTATGCAGTAAGATGCAAGGGGCGCTGCGGAAAGTCGAGTCCTGGTGTGATAAGCATAAGCTAACCGTAAATCCCTAATAGCCGGGCCTTATATGCAACTGACTGGTGACGGGCAGCGGCGTCACTGGTGCGAGAGTTCTGGCACCGCGCTCACCAACCCACCTGCCCAGCTTGTGTGAGTATGAGCAATTCCTCCAGGATGACCGCCGGGAGTAGCAAAGTCCTGGAAAGGCTTATGTCTATGTCTATGGATGCATGAGACAATAAAAATATGAAGTAATGTTACCTAAATCCAATATTTTTTTCCCTACAAAATATTTCAGTATTAGCTAAAAACACACCAATTTGTTGTTTCGCTGCGTGATCACTAGTATTACGCGTCCAAGAACAAGAGGCCAAAGAGCCAACATATAATCGCCTCTATGAAAAGCAAATAAGGTCTTTGCCATTAGACTTATTGTGCTAGACGGGTAATAAAAAAAGTTGCTAGGGTGTGCCATCCTCTTAATAGCTATAATGTACTCCGTGCAATTAAATCTTAACAGAATACTAAATGACAGCAAGAAACATCGTATTGGATTCTTTATAAGCATTTTCTCTCGCAGGTGTCGTTCTTCTCAACGTCCCCGGAGCTGTCGAACAAGGCTCGCTTCGAGTACTTCACGCGTACCATCCCTTCAGACCTGCACCAGGTGCGCGCGATGGTCGAGATTGTGAAGACATTCGGCTGGCGATATGTCTCCATAATTTACGAGGAGTCCAACTATGGGATCAAAGTAACTATTTCATATAATGGTAGTTTAATTTATTCAGATGCTGATGCACGTATGACCGTATGTATCTGTCTGTACATCGGCGACACGCTCTTGTTTAATTTTGTTATGTATTTATTTACTAATTTAACTAAAGAGTATTAATATATAATACAACTAGTATGGTAACGCAAAAGTTAGGTTCCAATTTTGTTTTTTCGATGATTGTGATACTTGTGTCAAATCTGAAAAATACATAACGTAATTCAACTTCTAAACTAACTACGAAAATTTCATTTGTTAAAAATATTTTGTTTTATCATGCTAAATTGTCCAAACGCTAAAGCATGTTTATTGGAATTGGTACTTAACAATTTCTTCATTGATGAAACAATTATTAAAGTCATTGATTGGTTAAGCAAAAACAATGTGCAAGTGAATGTCAGTAAGACAAAATTAATGCAGTTTCACACGGACAAGGCTCAACCAATGCCTATTTATGAAATTGAAATTACTACCATTACCTTGCCTATATATTAAACAAATAGTGACTTGTTCGTCAACACCCTCAATATTTCCCTAAAAAAAGGAAGTATCACATAGATTACAAAGAAATAGGGTAGGTGATAAATTGTTTATCCCCACATGTAAACTAACATTAATACAACAAAATGTTTATTATATGGCTGTAAAAGTATTTAACGCCCTTCCTGATGATTTTAAAAACATAACGCAGAATGAATTTAAGCGTAAAGTACACACTTGGTTGCTGAGCCACTGTTTTTACTCTGTAAAGGAAATGGTAGACATTTATATCCATAATCAACGAAATATGTTCATACTCTTTGTAACTTCTTTCTTGAAATTTTTCATTATTATTTTGGACATTGTAAATATTATGGAATTGTCCAACTAAAATGTTTGATATGACAACAATGAATGTCACTCGTACTAAATATTCGTACGCCTTTATTGGCAGATTTTTGAGGACTCATGATCAACCCCAACTAATTTACCAAAAATTGAACAAATAAACGCTGATTTGATTTGATTTACTGACTCTTAATGTAAGCAAGAAAAAATTCATGTGCTTTCGGATTACTGAACCCACTAAATACCCTAAATTGAGTCTAAAACTCCACAAGTGTGATAACGTCATATCTTGGTAGCTGTCCTGAATTAGACAACGTAAATATTATTAGATATTTGAATGGACTGACCACTGTCACTATATTCCGGGTCAGCTTTTGAAGCTTATGTTCATCTTTGGGAGACTTAGATGTATAAACAATGAATACATACATTAAACGTTATTGTTTATTTTTGGCTAACTTAATGTTTGGTATTGTATTGATGAGGCGGAGCAGTGACGACTCATATTCTGGAAATAGAACGTGCTCAAAGGGCAGTTTTAAAGGTTCTGTTTGGGAAAGATTACTTATTTGCAATATCGCAATTATATAGCGAAATCGGTGTATTATCTGTATGAAAAATTTACATAGGTACCTAATATTATGTCAAGTTTTGTACCTAAAAAGCGCGTAGAACTTTCCAGGACACGTTTTGGAAACTTGGAAAAAATGTCTGAGCTGACAACACAGTTTTGCACAATGATTCCGTTCTTTTCTTGCACCATTTTTGCTAACGAAACTGGTTAAAGAATAATTTTCCTACTCAAACGAAAGGAAACAGAAAGAGGCTGGCAAAAATTGGCTTCAGGGTAAGGACAATGAGCAGGTTAAAAATCTTCTAAAAATACCATCTTATAATTATCTGACTTTCAGTTACTTAAGTTATTTATACAAATATTCTCATTTTTCACCGTCTCATACACAATACCTCAGAGAGTTTCACACATTTTCTGTCACATACACAAACACGTCTTAAAAACAAAATTGTATATTATGTAACTATTTTATTAGTTATTATTGCATTCTTTATACATTTTCATTTTTTATTTAAAATAACTTCATCTATCTTATTGATTCTATCCCAAATGCCAAGTGGATCGCATTCAGTTAAAAAAAAAACACTTTATTAACTTTAGAAAATGGTCGTTTTCTGGGGTGGGACTCCTCTTTTAACCTCCTCTTTCTCTCCTCTCCTCCTCTCTTCTCCTCCTCTCCTCCTCTTTCTGCGGATCCAAATTTACATATTGTAAGTATTTACTATCACTCTGCAGGATGGTCTTGCAGGCCAGCGCAGGTGATAGTGATCACAACAATAATTTATTAGTGTTAATAGGATGTGCTTAATAATATTATGAGTTGTTTTTTATTTTTATTGATAACTTACTACTATTGTTAATTTACCTATTAAGTTCAAATGTATTTTGAAACCAAATTTATAATTTGTATGTGTATTTAATATATGGTTCCGCGAACTATTGCGGATCAAAGATTTTGAAATCCTTGTTGCGGACGGTATTCGTAAAACGCAATACAGCCATGCAGCGACCGATAGGGGGCGCTCTGTTCACATTTTATGTTTATTTATTTTTGTAAGTTCTAAGAAACAATTATGTACTTGGAACCTACAAAAATGAATAAAACCGTGGTAAGAACCCGTTACAATACATTTAATATACCTATATTGTTATAATTAGAAGAAATAAAAATGAAATTTAAATATTCTCTTTGACGAAATGTTTTGTAGAGAACATAAAGCAACACTCTTTTCAGGCGTTTGAAGAACTGGAGACGTTGCTGGCTCGGACTGGCGTCTGTATCGCGGTGAAGGAGCGTCTGGTGAAGGACTCGGGTGAGGCAGACGACAGAGCTTACGACACCATCGTGGCTCACCTACTCTCTCGTCCACGAGCTAGAGGTGATCTGATATACTTTATACATAATATGTTTGAAGAAGCAGAGACGTTGCTGGCTTAGAGTGGTGTCTGTATCGTGGTGAAGAAGCGTCCGCTGAAGGACTCGGATGAGGCGGATGACAGAGCTTACAACGCCATCGTAGCCCACCTAATGTCGCGTCGACAAGCTAGACGTGATCTGATATACTTTATCCTCCAGGGCTTCGTTCATAAATAAGGGGTCAAGACACGAGTTCTAATGCCATCTCTGTCGCATGCGTTGAAAATTAAATTGTATACGCTATCCTGTTGTCAGTGTTGGAACCTGACGAAAGTGTTAATTTGTGGTCGGTGACTACGTCTCAAACGATCCTGACACACCTCTTCTGCTTTGTCCATATCCATCTATCTACGGTAGGGGCAACGAGTGATGGTTCATATGACAGTTGCGTTTAGTGATGGGATACATTTTAAATGTTGGTTAAAAATAAAAATTTTGTGTGAGTTTACTAAACATAAGACACGTCATACAACATTCAACATAATAATAGAAAAAGCAAATGTGCCAAATATGCTAGGTTCACAATTATATTGTTTGTTAAAAGACGGAGCCGTAGGATTAAGGAGATATTTATTGATTACGATTCAGCCACTTACACACAATCTCTCGAGATTAAAAAAAAATAAAAAAAAATTGCAACATGAAAATCTAAAAATTATAACCGAAACGAGCATAATGAACAATTACATTGTTTTAGTGACATTTTCTCATAAACAATACGAAACTTGGTAGGCATTTAAACGTCATAGGTGCCATCACTCGATGCCACTACTTTAGTAATACAAGCTCTTCTAAAAGTAATCCGGGTACTTTTAACTTTGCCCTTCCTCTTCTTCAGTATGTCACCGATTGGTCGTCTACTTTCATTCATCCTCTTCATTCAAAACCACCAAAGCATTCCTTTTTTATTCCATATGTATATAGGGGTAATTTTAGCTCGAACAGTAAACTAGTTTACACTTGCAGCCTATCATAGACCAGCTATACTCAGAAAGCCTACCGCACGCTGCGTGTCCAGTATAACAATGTATTCAGGGCGCTGTTGGGGCTACCGCGTTACTAGAGTGCATCAGAGATGTTCACGGATGCGTGTACGGATGGCTTCCAGGCCATCATCAGAAAACGAATTGCTTCTATGATGCAGCGGGTACGTGCCAGCGCCAACAACCTCCTGGTCAATGTTTTAGAAAGGACGGATGGCCTTTTCATCAGGAATTTCACGGCCACGCATTCCCTCCAACAGGGCAATTTTTTTTTTTATGGTTTATGTCCCTAATATACAGGATGGAAAATATTTAAGGGCCCTGGAGGGTAACTACCTTAAATCCTTTACTTAGCTCATTTTACTGAAAGGAAACATTCCTTTATTTTTTAAAAGAAACAAAACTGCATTCAAAGATATTCTGAAATTTGCTTGTCTCACCCGGGAATCGAACCATCTGAAAATTAGATGATTTATTTATAATTAGATTAAATTAGATAAAATTAGATTAAATTAAAAAGGTAGTTCCCCTCCAGGGCCCTTAAATTTTTTCCATTCTGTATATTGTTGTAGTGTTAGTAAAATGAAATTGTTACTAACACTATATGGATGTAGTGTTATATCCGATTAAGCTAAACTGTTATTATTTTATATTTACTCAGTTTTTTTATATGTACCTACACATTCGCTCGTTTTATTAAAAATAAAAATATTTTTCAGATAAAGATCTTTGAACTTTGTTTAGTTCACTTGGCTGGGGCTGGTCTTGTTTTGAGAGTTTCGATGATAAGGGGGGTAACATATTTTTTTTGTCGTTTTTCAAAGATTTCTTGTAAGCAGTGCCAGTGCATCATCAATAAGACATAATATGTATTTTATCATATTGGCTCAACAGGAGTGATCGTGTTCGGTTCAGACCAAGAAGTAGCGGGAGTGATGGCCGCCGTGGGCCGCGCGCGCGCCACGCACGCGTTCCACTGGGTGGGCTCCGACGGCTGGAGTGCACGAACGCTGGTGTCCGAGGGGAACGAGGAAGCGGTGGAGGGGACGATCAGTGTGCAACCACAGGCGAACGAACTCAAAGGGTTTAAGGAGTATTTCGTTAACCTCACCGTAGAGAACAACCAGCGCAATCCTTGGTTCATCGGTAATTAATTTTCCTTAAGTTTTAGACGCAATGTCATCTCATTAGGTGTGGGAAAGCTGTTAAAAGTTTCCTGAGCATAAATCAATTTTGCTTGGTGACTTCAGATGAGTAAGTGAACTTGCTCCTACAGATAAGGAAGTGAACTTTCTCCTTCAGGGCTACCAACTGCTAAACAGCTATCGAGACAGACTAGTAAGTTGCTGGATAAACTTTGCAAATAAAACTAAGACACGCGTAAAGATGAGTTAATTGTTGCTCATTAGATCAGCTCAAGAGATGTCAGGAATATATTCCATTTAATGCTGACACGAGTATAAGAGTTTTGTCATCGTATTGTTTGTTCTGTTTCAAAGAATTCTGGGAGAATCAGTTCCGATGCCGCTACCCGGGCGGTGCGAGGACACCCTACAACCGCGATTACCCACGCGCCTGCTCGGGACACGAGCGGCTCTCCATAGAAGATACCGAGTTTGAAGCTCAGCTACAGTTTGTAGCCGACGCTGTCATGGCTTTTGCGCATGCTATCAGGTAAGTTTGTTTTGTTTCGTAGCTTAATGTTTGAGTTTGTACGAGTAGGTCTCTTACAGGATTATTTTTCAGATTGTTGCGAAATTAATGGTCCACTCGTAGTTATCTGTGATGAGATGATTGTACAATTTTCATCATGAACATTAAGACCGAAATATTATGGTTTTAGTGGAGTAGTACAATAGTAGGTATTTTGTGCATCTGTAACATAATGTGAGAAATTAGGACATAAAACCGCGTTTGATGTTGTAATTACCTTATTGCAGTATGGGAGTAGATAATTACAGTTATAACGCCACTTATATGTGTATATGTTAGTACATACGTTAAGACCTCTGCAACGGAGAAGCCGGTACTCGATCAACCAGCTAAGGCACATTTAACAACTTTAAAGGAAATTAAAAAACTGATTAGTTATGAAATTATTGAGGAAAACCACATTTTTTATTTTTATTGTTAACTTTATAACCGCTGTATTTATAAAAATGTATGTATATTGTATGTACAGGTAATACCACAAAAAAGTAACATCAATGTACCTGCGGCGTATGCACTGTTTTGATAGGCTTAAAAACAATTTAGCAAATTATAAGGCAGTGCATTTGCGCAGGTAAACTCTTCATCGGCAATTGGTCCAATGCATAGACTTAGGATATACAGTGTATCTAAAAAAATACAAACTATCACCGTCGCCCACCCTAAGTCACTGCCATACGTCATTTAAATACAAACTATCACCGTCGCCGACCCTAAGTCACTGCCATACGTCATTTAAATACAAACTATCACCGTCGCCGACCCTAAGTCACCGTCATACGTCATTTAAATACAAACTATCACCGTCGCCGACCCTAAGTCACTGTCATACGTCATTTAAATACAAACTATCACCGTCGCCGACCCTAAGTCACTGTCATACGTCATTTAAATACAAACTATCACCGTCGCCGACCCTAAGTCACTGTCATACGTCATTTAAATACAAACTATCACCGTCGCCGACCCTAAGTCACTGCCATACGTCATTTAAATACAAACTATCACCGTCGCCGACCCTAAGTCACTGTCATACGTCATTTAAATACAAACTATCACCGTCGCCGACCCTAAGTCACTGTCATACGTCATTTAAATACAAACTATCACCGTCGCCCACCCTAAGTCACTGTCATACGTCATTTAAATACAAACTATCACCGTCGCCGACCCTAAGTCACTGTCATACGTCATTTAAATACAAACTATCACCGTCGCCGACCCTAAGTCACTGTCATACGTCATTTAAATACAAACTATCACCGTCGCCGACCCTAAGTCACTGTCATACGTCATTTAAATACAAACTATCACCGTCGCCGACCCTAAGTCACTGTCATACGTCATTTAAATACAAACTATCACCGTCGCCGACCCTAAGTCACTGTCATACGTCATTTAAATACAAACTATCACCGTCGCCGACCCTAAGTCACTGCCATACGTCATTTAAATACAAACTATCACCGTCGCCGACCCTAAGTCACTGCCATACGTCATTTAAATACAAACTATCACCGTCGCCGACCCTAAGTCACCGTCATACGTCATTTAAATACAAACTATCACCGTCGCCGACCCTAAGTCACTGCCATACGTCATTTAAATACAAACTATCACCGTCGCCGACCCTAAGTCACTGTCATACGTCATTTAAATACAAACTATCACCGTCGCCGACCCTAAGTCACTGCCATACGTCATTTAAATACAAACTATCACCGTCGCCGACCCTAAGTCACTGCCATACGTCATTTAAATACAAACTATCACCGTCGCCGACCCTAAGTCACTGTCATACGTCATTTAAATACAAACTATCACCGTCGCCGACCCTAAGTCACTGTCATACGTCATTTAAATACAAACTATCACCGTCGCCCACCCTAAGTCACTGTCATACGTCATTTAAATACAAACTATCACCGTCGCCGACCCTAAGTCACTGTCATACGTCATTTAAATACAAACTATCACCGTCGCCGACCCTAAGTCACTGCCATACGTCATTTAAATACAAACTATCACCGTCGCCGACCCTAAGTCACTGTCATACGTCATTTAAATACAAACTATCACCGTCGCCGACCCTAAGTCACTGTCATACGTCATTTAAATACAAACTATCACCGTCGCCGACCCTAAGTCACTGTCATACGTCATTTAAATACAAACTATCACCGTCGCCGACCCTAAGTCACTGTCATACGTCATTTAAATACAAACTATCACCGTCGCCGACCCTAAGTCACTGCCATACGTCATTTAAATACAAACTATCACCGTCGCCGACCCTAAGTCACTGTCATACGTCATTTAAATACAAACTATCACCGTCGCCCACCCTAAGTCACTGTCATACGTCATTTAAATACAAACTATCACCGTCGCCGACCCTAAGTCACTGTCATACGTCATTTAAATACAAACTATCACCGTCGCCGACCCTAAGTCACTGTCATACGTCATTTAAATACAAACTATCACCGTCGCCGACCCTAAGTCACTGCCATACGTCATTTAAATACAAACTATCACCGTCGCCGACCCTAAGTCACTGCCATACGTCATTAAAATACAAACTATCACCGTCGCCGACCCTAAGTCACCGTCATACGTCATTTAAATACAAACTATCACCGTCGCCGACCCTAAGTCACTGCCATACGTCATTTAAATACAAACTATCACCGTCGCCGACCCTAAGTCACTGTCATACGTCATTTAAATACAAACTATCACCGTCGCCGACCCTAAGTCACTGCCATACGTCATTTAAATACAAACTATCACCGTCGCCGACCCTAAGTCACTGTCATACGTCATTTAAATACAAACTATCACCGTCGCCGACCCTAAGTCACTGCCATACGTCATTTAAATACAAACTATCACCGTCGCCGACCCTAAGTCACTGTCATACGTCATTTAAATACAAACTATCACCGTCGCCGACCCTAAGTCACTGTCATACGTCATTTAAATACAAACTATCACCGTCGCCCACCCTAAGTCACTGTCATACGTCATTTAAATACAAACTATCACCGTCGCCGACCCTAAGTCACTGTCATACGTCATTTAAATACAAACTATCACCGTCGCCGACCCTAAGTCACTGTCATACGTCATTTAAATACAAACTATCACCGTCGCCCACCCTAAGTCACTGCCATACGTCATTTAAATACAAACTATCACCGTCGCCCACCCTAAGTCACTGTCATACGTCATTTAAATACAAACTATCACCGTCGCCCACCCTAAGTCACTGTCATACGTCATTTAAATACAAACTATCACCGTCGCCGACCCTAAGTCACTGTCATACGTCATTTAAATACAAACTATCACCGTCGCCGACCCTAAGTCACTGTCATACGTCATTTAAATACAAACTATCACCGTCGCCCACCCTAAGTCACTGTCATACGTCATTTAAATACAAACTATCACCGTCGCCGACCCTAAGTCACTGTCATACGTCATTTAAATACAAACTATCACCGTCGCCGACCCTAAGTCACTGCCATACGTCATTTAAATACAAACTATCACCGTCGCCGACCCTAAGTCACTGTCATACGTCATTTAAATACAAACTATCACCGTCGCCGACCCTAAGTCACTGTCATACGTCATTTAAATACAAACTATCACCGTCGCCGACCCTAAGTCACTGCCATACGTCATTTAAATACAAACTATCACCGTCGCCGACCCTAAGTCACTGTCATACGTCATTTAAATACAAACTATCACCGTCGCCGACCCTAAGTCACTGTCATACGTCATTTAAATACAAACTATCACCGTCGCCGACCCTAAGTCACTGTCATACGTCATTTAAATACAAAACATCACCGTCGCCGACCCTAAGTCACTGCCATACGTCATTTAAATACAAACTATCACCGTCGCCGACCCTAAGTCACTGTCATACGTCATTTAAATACAAACTATCACCGTCGCCGACCCTAAGTCACTGTCATACGTCATTTAAATACAAACTATCACCGTCGCCGACCCTAAGTCACTGTCATACGTCATTTAAATACAAACTATCACCGTCGCCGACCCTAAGTCACTGCCATACGTCATTTAAATACAAACTATCACCGTCGCCGACCCTAAGTCACTGTCATACGTCATTTAAATACAAACTATCACCGTCGCCGACCCTAAGTCACTGTCATACGTCATTTAAATACAAACTATCACCGTCGCCGACCCTAAGTCACTGCCATACGTCATTTAAATACAAACTATCACCGTCGCCGACCCTAAGTCACTGCCATACGTCATTTAAATACAAACTATCACCGTCGCCGACCCTAAGTCACTGTCATACGTCATTTAAATACAAACTATCACCGTCGCCGACCCTAAGTCACTGTCATACGTCATTTAAATACAAACTATCACCGTCGCCGACCCTAAGTCACTGCCATACGTCATTTAAATACAAACTATCACCGTCGCCGACCCTAAGTCACTGTCATACGTCATTTAAATACAAACTATCACCGTCGCCGACCCTAAGTCACTGTCATACGTCATTTAAATACAAACTATCACCGTCGCCGACCCTAAGTCACTGTCATACGTCATTTAAATACAAACTATCACCGTCGCCCACCCTAAGTCACTGTCATACGTCGTTTAAATACAAACTATCACCGTCGCCGACCCTAAGTCACTGTCATACGTCATTTAAATACAAACTATCACCGTCGCCGACCCTAAGTCACTGTCATACGTCATTTAAATACAAACTATCACCGTCGCCCACCCTAAGTCACTGTCATACGTCATTTAAATACAAACTATCACCGTCGCCCACCCTAAGTCACTGTCATACGTCATTTAAATACAAACTATCACCGTCGCCGACCCTAAGTCACTGTCATACGTCATTTAAATACAAACTATCACCGTCGCCCACCCTAAGTCACTGTCATACGTCATTTAAATACAAACTATCACCGTCGCCGACCCTAAGTCACTGTCATACGTCATTTAAATACAAACTATCACCGTCGCCGACCCTAAGTCACTGTCATACGTCATTTAAATACAAACTATCACCGTCGCCGACCCTAAGTCACTGTCATACGTCATTTAAATACAAACTATCACCGTCGCCGACCCTAAGTCACTGTCATACGTCATTTAAATACAAACTATCACCGTCGCCGACCCTAAGTCACTGCCATACGTCATTTAAATACAAACTATCACCGTCGCCGACCCTAAGTCACTGTCATACGTCATTTAAATACAAACTATCACCGTCGCCGACCCTAAGTCACTGCCATACGTCATTTAAATACAAACTATCACCGTCGCCGACCCTAAGTCACTGTCATACGTCATTTAAATACAAACTATCACCGTCGCCCACCCTAAGTCACTGTCATACGTCATTTAAATACAAACTATCACCGTCGCCGACCCTAAGTCACTGTCATACGTCATTTAAATACAAACTATCACCGTCGCCGACCCTAAGTCACTGTCATACGTCATTTAAATACAAACTATCACCGTCGCCCACCCTAAGTCACTGTCATACGTCATTTAAATACAAACTATCACCGTCGCCGACCCTAAGTCACTGTCATACGTCATTTAAATACAAACTATCACCGTCGCCGACCCTAAGTCACTGTCATACGTCATTTAAATACAAACTATCACCGTCGCCGACCCTAAGTCACTGTCATACGTCATTTAAATACAAACTATCACCGTCGCCCACCCTAAGTCACTGTCATACGTCATTTAAATACAAACTATCACCGTCGCCGACCCTAAGTCACCGTCATACGTCATTTAAATACAAACTATCACCGTCGCCGACCCTAAGTCACTGTCATACGTCATTTAAATACAAACTATCACCGTCGCCCACCCTAAGTCACTGTCATACGTCATTTAAATACAAACTATCACCGTCGCCGACCCTAAGTCACCGTCATACGTCATTTAAATACAAACTATCACCGTCGTGCACCCTAAGTCACTGTCATACGTCATTTAAATACAAACTATCACCGTCGCCCACCCTAAGTCACTGTCATACGTCATTTAAATACAAACTATCACCGTCGCCCACCCTAAGTCACTGCCATACGTCATTTAAATACAAACTATCACCGTCGCCCACCCTAAGTCACTGTCATACGTAATTTAAATACAAACTATCACCGTCGCCCACCCTAAGTCACTGCCATACGTCATTTAAATACAAACTATCACCGTCGCCGACCCTAAGTCACTGTCATACGTCATTTAAATACAAACTATCACCGTCGCCCACCCTAAGTCACTGTCATACGTCATTTAAATACAAACTATCACCGTCGCCCACCCTAAGTCACTGTCATACGTCATTTAAATACAAACTATCACCGTCGCCCACCCTAAGTCACTGTCATACGTCATTTAAATACAAACTATCACCGTCGCCGACCCTAAGTCACTGTCATACGTCATTTAAATACAAACTATCACCGTCGCCCACCCTAAGTCACTGTCATACGTCATTTAAATACAAACTATCACCGTCGCCGACCCTAAGTCACTGTCATACGTCATTTAAATACAAACTATCACCGTCGCCGACCCTAAGTCACTGTCATACGTCATTTAAATACAAACTATCACCGTCGCCGACCCTAAGTCACTGTCATACGTCATTTAAATACAAACTATCACCGTCGCCGACCCTAAGTCACTGCCATACGTCATTTAAATACAAACTATCACCGTCGCCGACCCTAAGTCACTGCCATACGTCATTTAAATACAAACTATCACCGTCGCCGACCCTAAGTCACTGTCATACGTCATTTAAATACAAACTATCACCGTCGCCGACCCTAAGTCACTGTCATACGTCATTTAAATACAAACTATCACCGTCGCCGACCCTAAGTCACTGCCATACGTCATTTAAATACAAACTATCACCGTCGCCGACCCTAAGTCACTGTCATACGTCATTTAAATACAAACTATCACCGTCGCCGACCCTAAGTCACTGTCATACGTCATTTAAATACAAACTATCACCGTCGCCGACCCTAAGTCACTGTCATACGTCATTTAAATACAAACTATCACCGTCGCCCACCCTAAGTCACTGTCATACGTCGTTTAAATACAAACTATCACCGTCGCCGACCCTAAGTCACTGTCATACGTCATTTAAATACAAACTATCACCGTCGCCGACCCTAAGTCACTGTCATACGTCATTTAAATACAAACTATCACCGTCGCCCACCCTAAGTCACTGTCATACGTCATTTAAATACAAACTATCACCGTCGCCCACCCTAAGTCACTGTCATACGTCATTTAAATACAAACTATCACCGTCGCCGACCCTAAGTCACTGTCATACGTCATTTAAATACAAACTATCACCGTCGCCCACCCTAAGTCACTGTCATACGTCATTTAAATACAAACTATCACCGTCGCCGACCCTAAGTCACTGTCATACGTCATTTAAATACAAACTATCACCGTCGCCGACCCTAAGTCACTGTCATACGTCATTTAAATACAAACTATCACCGTCGCCGACCCTAAGTCACTGTCATACGTCATTTAAATACAAACTATCACCGTCGCCGACCCTAAGTCACTGTCATACGTCATTTAAATACAAACTATCACCGTCGCCGACCCTAAGTCACTGCCATACGTCATTTAAATACAAACTATCACCGTCGCCGACCCTAAGTCACTGTCATACGTCATTTAAATACAAACTATCACCGTCGCCGACCCTAAGTCACTGCCATACGTCATTTAAATACAAACTATCACCGTCGCCGACCCTAAGTCACTGTCATACGTCATTTAAATACAAACTATCACCGTCGCCCACCCTAAGTCACTGTCATACGTCATTTAAATACAAACTATCACCGTCGCCGACCCTAAGTCACTGTCATACGTCATTTAAATACAAACTATCACCGTCGCCGACCCTAAGTCACTGTCATACGTCATTTAAATACAAACTATCACCGTCGCCCACCCTAAGTCACTGTCATACGTCATTTAAATACAAACTATCACCGTCGCCGACCCTAAGTCACTGTCATACGTCATTTAAATACAAACTATCACCGTCGCCGACCCTAAGTCACTGTCATACGTCATTTAAATACAAACTATCACCGTCGCCGACCCTAAGTCACTGTCATACGTCATTTAAATACAAACTATCACCGTCGCCCACCCTAAGTCACTGTCATACGTCATTTAAATACAAACTATCACCGTCGCCGACCCTAAGTCACCGTCATACGTCATTTAAATACAAACTATCACCGTCGCCGACCCTAAGTCACTGTCATACGTCATTTAAATACAAACTATCACCGTCGCCCACCCTAAGTCACTGTCATACGTCATTTAAATACAAACTATCACCGTCGCCGACCCTAAGTCACCGTCATACGTCATTTAAATACAAACTATCACCGTCGTGCACCCTAAGTCACTGTCATACGTCATTTAAATACAAACTATCACCGTCGCCCACCCTAAGTCACTGTCATACGTCATTTAAATACAAACTATCACCGTCGCCCACCCTAAGTCACTGCCATACGTCATTTAAATACAAACTATCACCGTCGCCCACCCTAAGTCACTGTCATACGTAATTTAAATACAAACTATCACCGTCGCCCACCCTAAGTCACTGCCATACGTCATTTAAATACAAACTATCACCGTCGCCGACCCTAAGTCACTGTCATACGTCATTTAAATACAAACTATCACCGTCGCCCACCCTAAGTCACTGTCATACGTCATTTAAATACAAACTATCACCGTCGCCCACCCTAAGTCACTGTCATACGTCATTTAAATACAAACTATCACCGTCGCCCACCCTAAGTCACTGCCATACGTCATTTAAATACAAACTATCACCGTCGCCCACCCTAAGTCACTGTCATACGTCATTTAAATACAAACTATCACCGTCGCCCACCCTAAGTCACTGTCATACGTCATTTAAATACAAACTATCACCGTCGCCGACCCTAAGTCACTGTCATACGTCATTTAAATACAAACTATCACCGTCGCCGACCCTAAGTCACTGTCATACGTCATTTAAATACAAACTATCACCGTCGCCCACCCTAAGTCACTGTCATACGTCATTTAAATACAAACTATCACCGTCGCCCACCCTAAGTCACTGTCATACGTCATTTAAATACAAACTATCACCGTCGCCGACCCTAAGTCACTGTCATACGTCATTTAAATACAAACTATCACCGTCGCCGACCCTAAGTCACTGTCATACGTCATTTAAATACAAACTATCACCGTCGCCCACCCTAAGTCACTGTCATACGTCATTTAAATACAAACTATCACCGTCGCCCACCCTAAGTCACTGTCATACGTCATTTAAATACAAACTATCACCGTCGCCGACCCTAAGTCACTGTCATACGTCATTTAAATGAATTCCATTAAAATCTTACGATTATTATAATAAATATTTTGAATCTTTTTTATTTCCACGCAGTGTACAGATTTCATAGGCGAGATAGCCTAGTTCACCTGTTGTGAACTTTATACGTGGCCCAACAAGGTCCTTATTGAATTAGTGCTTACAATCGGTTTTAATCAGCATTTGTTATCACCCTTCTGTGTTTACGAAGAATGCCGATGTAACTTATTTTGTGGTTGTTTTGTAATGATATAAGAGAGTTATTTTAAAATCAATTTCCGCTACAGCGAAGCAACGAGCTATAGCAATCGCGATCGCCCGTTGTTATATTAACCCCATACAAAATAATATAAAGTCTTTATTTATTAAACATAAGATAATTTAAGTCTTATTCATTCACTCTTTTAAGTTTTGCTCTGGTAGCACATGTCGTCCAAATACTTCTTCATTAGTTTCTGGTTGTGTGATATTATATAGATATTTAGACAAAACAAAACCTCTTTATTTATATCAATGGTAATATAGCACGTTGTTCAACTTGCGTTTTTTTGTGGTGATTATCCGGGAACAAGAATTCCTCGCTCGCGTATGAAAAGTTTTTCCGAATCTTTGAGGGTTTTTCTTTTGACATCTTTTCATTTTTGAACGTTCAAGCCACGTTTTCTTAATTTATTCAAATTTATATTAAGTAGCGGGCGACCAGATCACTTTACTTACATCCGCCATTTTGCACTTTAGCATTGATAATACTGAATTACTGTTCTTACTTTCTTAAATACTTTCTGTCGTAAACAAATTTATTTACTTTTGTAGAAAAAAAATTAATTTAAATTTTATGTTATATAAATTTTTGGTAATCTATATAAATAAAAATGAATTGCTGTTCGTTAGTCTCGCTAAAACTCGAGAACGGCTGAACCGATTTGGCTATGTTTAGTCTTGAAATATTCGTGGAAGTCCAGGGAAGGTTTAAGCGATGAGAAAATGTGGAAAAATTGCGAGGAAAATACTAAAAACGACAATTTTATTTTCCCATACAAACTGTTCTTACCTGTCAAACATTTGATGTTCGCCCCGTCGCGTCGGTTCGGTATTTTAGGAATAAAAACATGTAGATCTAGATTAAATAAGGGTTTGGAATCGACAACATATATCCATAATAGTCTGATTATCGCGTTATAAGATTTTAAACATGTAAAATAATGACACTTTAATGACACTTGGTTGTTGTGTTGGGTGCGTTCAGAAATATACTTTGAAACAGTAAAGTTCGCTATACGATCTGAAATTGGGTACTTCCCTAAAAATCAAATCAGCGACTCTTTATCAAATGTCAAAACGCCCCGATACTATGAAATTTGTATGAGGTTTTACATTATGACGTCACAGTTTTCTGTGATCAAACAGCTTCCTTTTTTCTTAGTTTTTAGCAATTATAAAATTGTCAAACCCTCAAAAAAATCCGTCAAAAGGTTCTAACGATTATTTTAGAAGATCACATTGGATTGTGTCAGTTATTTTACTTTAACAGCAGTCAAGTTTCAGAATGCACGGAATTGCATTCAATTTATCTATTACCCGCACAAATTATGTTTTTAACACCTGAAAAAAGATTCAAAACTTGATTTGTCATTCTGATACTGCTTACAATGCCGGGGAGAAAACGACCTAACATAGGTCGTCGAAGTCGATCGAATGTGCGACGAGCTACCTCACGCGCTAATCGCACTGATGACCAGCGAGAGACTGATAATGATAACAGTCGTATTGGTATGGCAGATTTGCATTCTAGAGTGAATTACAATGAAGTGGATAATAGGCATAGAATGGAACGAGTTCGGGTACATCGATCACAACAGAGCGAGCACGGGAAAATGAAATTGATCGATTCCGCAGACGCAATGTTCCTGTGAACCTGGCACGAGGAGCATTCTCCTACGATCAAGAAATAGATTATAGTGCCGACAAATCTGTAACAATTGGGGAAATGTCAATCATTTGTCAACATTGTAAAGCTTTAAAATACAGCGGTGAATTTGCAGGATTATGTTGTGAGGGTGGTAAAGTAAAATTGCCACAGTTAGTCCCACCACCTGATCCATTAGACTCGTTAGTTTTTGGGATGGTTGATTAATTGATTACAGGTGCTGAAACCAACAAAAAAGTCAGTGCTATGAATTTTTATTCAAACAGAATCCGTGAAGGTGAAGTAAATCACATTTTGATGTGTCAACGGCTTTTTCATCAGTTTGCAGTTGACATTTATGTCAAAATTGAGACTGAAAGATTGACGTACATCCGTCTAAACCAACAGCCGAAGTGGTTATATTGTCTTTGCCAACAGCAGCTTCGATCTGAAGAGTACATTCATCTTCGCGATGCTATTAATGCCGATGGCAATGCAAACAATGTGGGAAAATGTCAATTTTGCCGGCCACTTACATTGGAAGGCCGCGCCACCACGGTGTCGTGCATTTGGGTATATTTGTTGTTACTAATACATATATGTCTGAAATAATATTCAATTTGATATAATTCAAATATTTTTTATTAAAGACTATATAAATCAACCTTTACGGTAGGAATCATATTTTCTAAAATTTCCGCGATTGGCACCTGAATCGGCAACATATCAATTAATCTAACAGCAAATGCGAACCAGGCTTGCTAAAGATGTCTTGACTTGCCTCGCCAGGACTTGACGGCGTGGCGGAAGGCCTCGGTAACTCGGAAATTTTTGATAGAACCAGAATATTGCCGATGTTGTGCTAATGACTTTTTTAATCTCATCCAAATCCTTTAGTTCATCGGCAGTTAAATTAAGTTCTGAAAATGTTATTCCTTCAGATGATGACACAGATGATGATGATGGCATTGTTGAGACGAACTTTGGTTTTAATAACAGTTGTTGTTTCACTCGATTTTTTGTTCCTTAGCCCTATTAATTCGCATTATTCGGCTCAAATTGTGACCGCAAATTATACAAAACTTGAAGATATCAACGGTTATTGTGAAACATTCGTCGCATCTTTACAATTTTTTTGTGCAACTAGGACAGGTACTTCTGTTGTTCTGCCGTTCTATCCACTTTTTACAAAAGGGACAATGCATTGTTAAGAGTTAACTATAACTTTTGAAAAATAGTTTTCAATTCAATTCAATGCCATTTTATCTGGCTTCCGATAATATGGACTCCGCAAAAATAGTTTTGAAATACCAATTATATTTTCTTGGAAACTTCGTTGACAGTGACACTGACAGTCAGTGTTGGCAGGTTACTATTACGTTTAGTAATGTGGCGTAGTCGACACAGACAAAAAAAATAGGCTGGTACTTACCTTATTTGTTAATATAAGTGTCTATATAATCTAATCTAATATAATGTCTCATGCAAAATAATTATGAACATTAAGCTGGACATGTGTGCGTGATTTGCCCACTCTTTCCGCCCACTATGGAGCCGATACTTAGACTATCTGATGATGCCTTTATAAAGCTGCCGGCTCTGAAATACATACATATGGTTTAAATTAATATGGTTCATATTAAGAGGTAAGTGATACGAAGTTCACCGGGTCAGCTAGTACTATATTAAAATTTATACATTATCAAAGAATGTTTTGGTAGTGTAGCACGCCATACCAACCAAAAACCTCTTCAACCTGGCGACAAATATTGTTTCAGAAGGCGCGTTTTTAATTTCATTTGGGATGTCATTATAGACTCGAGGGGCGATGGTGAATTGGTACTTTTTGGATTTGTCAAGCGTTCTTACATGCAACTTATCGCGCCCACTTGTGTTGTAATTGTGAATATCATCATTTTCACGGAACTGGTTTAAATGACGCCTCGCGTATTTGGCTATTTCGAAGATGTATTATTCCATCTATCTTAAAAATTTCTTTTGCGGAGTGATCCCAGGAGATGCCCGCAATGATACGTATAGCACTTTTTTGCATTTTGAGCGCCCTCTTGTTCCCCTACGCATCACCCCAAATAATCACTCCATAGGTACCTAATGATTGAGTAAAAGTAGCCATAGCGAGGTTTTTTAAAATTATCAGTAGACAAACTGTGTACCTACTAGCATAGACAGGGCGAAACATGCAGAAGCTAGACGTCCACAGGTGATATCCACGTGAGCCACCCACGTGAGACCAGCATCTGTGAAACCCAAGTACCTGACCTGGTCAAGCTGACGCACAGATGAGCCGTTACAGATCACGTTAAGATCGGGACCTATTGTTTTTCTAAATTGGAAATGCATCAAATTTGTTTTTTATAGATTATGTTGCATGCCGTTAGCGGAGAACAATTTTGATGTATCTGTTATAACACGAGTTAGTTAAGATTGTAATGCTTCATTGTCTTTAGCAGCAACAATTACGCAGCTATCACCCACAAATATTACGCATTCAGCCTTGTTCGATGTTGTTGTTATGTCATTGTCCAATTTAAACTTTAGCACTAAAAGAGTAAGATAAAAAACTATGGCACGTTATTCTTTCGATAGAGCTGTTTTTCAAGACTTATAACTCCATCTGTGAGAGAGCTAGCGAACTAAACTCAAGATACGCCGATGACAAATGGGCCATAGCATACTGTTCTATCAATAACTCAATTTGACCAAAATGTGCCATAGCTCGTTGTTTGGGTACCGGCTTTGTTGTTAGTCAAAAAGTCTAAAACCATAGGTGATGTTGATTTTTGGCAAATTATAGGACTGTCCGCGCACAAATCCACTCTTCATCTTCAACATTTTATGACAATTTAAGTATTGCTTATTTATTTTTAAATCAGAAATATGTTTTAATTAAATTTTACTAAATACACACACCGCGTCCGAGACATTGCAAGCACGAAACAGCCGAGATAGCCGGTTTCAGTGCATCTCGTCTTAACCACACCAAGGCGTTGGAATTTGTGACGTCACAGATGTTGAAATAATTCTTTGACCACGTTTAATATATTTTTATTAATTTACAATTTAAACAACATTTTTCGGTTTCGTGTCACTGGAAACTTTTTTATTGCTTGCTGTTGCCAGTACTGCTCCAGTCTTTATAAGACGAGATGAGCGGTAAGTAAGTAAGTAAGTAAATCGTTATTTGTGAGAATTCGGGTTTACAATGGATGTTACATATAATTACCGTCCCAACAAATTCAACCATGTCATGGCGTACAAATATTTGTTATAATATATCCCATCAAAAACATAAAATGTACAAAAATGCCAAGTCTCGCAATGCAATCTTTCCACCGTAAGAAGTTGTGAGATCTTAAGTAAAGCCAAGTCTGTTATTTTAGTTTGTATGGAAGCACCTTTTCATTTTAGTTAGTATGGGAGCACTTATTTAACAAATTTATCATTAATTGTTTCCTAATTATTATATTAATATTAGTCATCTTTATTTCTATAATAAAATATAGTGACTTCGCAATCGCACAGCAACATATACAATATATCTACCTGATACCAATTTATTAGCGATTTGAGAAGATATTTCTACGCATCAGCGCTTTATTTGAGCTCTGCGATTGCCAAGTCACTATATTTTATTAGAGAAATAAAGATGACTAATATTAATACAGTCACTTAATGTTGGTAGGTAACTAATAAGGAAACAATTAATGATAAATTTGTTAAATAGGATTCGCACTTTACCGGTTTTTTTTTTCGCACTTTAACGGTTTTATTTTTTATTTTTACTATGTACTTGCTCTATTTTCAGAAATAAAGGTATACATTTTTTTACACATTTTACCATCTAGCGTCACGAGGTAGAATTTTTCGTGGTAGATGTCTTTAATGCAAAGCAGCATACAACCAACGTCATCTAGTGTCATACAAATTTATAGATGCAGCTGGAAACATACATTTTGTATAGACTTTGTATGGAAATATTAAATTACCAACCGCAAATAACATTTTTATATTTATTTTGTTGCAATATACACTTAACACTAAGCGCATGCAAAATTTCAAGTTTGTAGGCTTGCTAGAACACCTTTAGACTTTTGATGATGTGTCAGTCAGTCAGTGACAAAATAAGGGAACTTTGACTTGAGATATTTCGTAATCAAATATAGGTACAAAGTTGTAATTTGGGATCAGAAGTAGAATCAGTAAGTACTCTTGGTTACTGAAATTTCAGACTTCTAGCTTTACCCACAACGAAGATACGGGGGGGTTGAAAGTGCCGTGAGTTGCTTCGAGAAAAGGATGGTACGGCCGTTCCGCGTTTTTTTTTTGCGAGACTCAGCGGGGGCACTGCCGTGCCCCCAGATATCATCGGGTCTACCGCGATCAATTTTAACGTTTTTTACGAAAAGGAGACACCTGACGTTTCGAAACAGTTGCATGTCTCGTGGTCTATGGGAAACTGGCAAGTATGGCGAGGCGCAGTGATGAGATGCAGGTGACGACCGAAGTATTTTTCTTTTACCCGCATAAACACTTTAGTCTTTAAAATTAATTGTTATCTAATTCACGCACGGCAACAAAACTCACAGTATCCGGAGATGCACTAAGAGAAGAAACCCGCGATTTAAATTTCCCGATAACTGGACTCCATGTGGGAGACAATTTGAAACCATCTTCTCGATTGAAATTATTTGGATGTTTCTTGATTTCAATCGCTTCACGCACAATTCTAGGGTAGTAATGGCGATCAGTGGAGAGAATTTTCGGGTTATGCAGTTCTATCCAGTGGTTGGTCCCGGATTCTAAAAGATGTTCTGCTATCGCTGATTTGTACATCTGCTGGTTTTTCACAGCTGCTATGTGTTCCTTGACCCTTTCCTGTATGCTACGTTTTGTTTGGCCAATGTAGGAACTTCCACAGCTGCATTTTATCTTATAGACACCTGGATTTTGAAAAGAAATCACATCCTTTGGTGTGCGTAAATGGCTTGCCACTTTGGATAACGGAGTATATACAGCCTTAATGGAGTATTTATTTAATGCTGTTCCAATCTTATCCGTAATACCTTTGATATAGGGAATAAACGCTGGTTTTCTGTCAACCTCAGGACACTTTTCCTTTTTTTGTCTTGGATGTCGCCTCTTCATCTGATATCCGTTTTGTCTGAATACCTCCTGAATATGTGACAGCTCATCTTTAAGATGGTCAGGGTCACAGAGATCATGTGCTCTGTTTGTTAGTGATGCCATGACGGATTGGATGTGACGAGGATGGTGGTGTGAAGAGGCGTGCAGGTATCTATCTGTGTGTGTTGGTTTGCGATATACAGTGTTGGCCAGAGAATCATCATATCTCACCATTAATTTGACATCAAGGAATGCCAAAGTTCTGTCACATTCCATCTCATACGTAAATTTAATTTTTGGATGGATGGAGTTAAGATGATCTGCATACTGTTTTGCTTTCTCGCTACCCCCCTTGAGAATGCTAAATATGTCATCAACATGTTTTATGGTCAATAAAGATATTTTATGTTTTATGTTTATGTTTATTTGAATATAAATTGAACTTAATTAGACTATCCTTGAAAACTGTATTTATTGGCGGATTAGGACATAAGTATGTTCTAATTTATTGTAATCTCTTCTTTGTGTAACTTAACATATTATACTAGTTGTCGTCTCCTTCCTTCTGAAATATTTCCAGAATCCAGGTTGTAATGGAGGTTGCTGCAATTTCCTATGAGTCCTTGTTGGAGTTTGTTACCACAGCTGATTTTACAGGTAGTTTTTATGTGAGGCAATAACGTTCCAAAGTTGAGGTTCTTAAGGGTCGGTTGCGCCAAACATGCTCTCGCATTTGGACAATTTAACATATTAAAACAAAATATTTTTAACAAATAAAATTTGTGTAAGTACTTAAGAAGTTGAACTACATTATAATTTTTTAGATTTGACATAAATAAAATCGAAAAGATCACTAAAATCACGAAAAACGTAATTTGACGTTGAAAACAGAAAATATTTTTTTTTTTGTTCCAACTTGAAATATATATTTTTTTGCGTTAAGAGATCAAAGTACCTTATTCATACATATATATGTATATTTATTTTCCTTTCGTTATTTAAAAATAAATAAACAAACATTCAAATTCGTTTTGCGTAATTTTTCTGTACAGGAAAAATGTAGAATGTTTGAGTATTTATTTTTAAATAACAAAAGGAAATACAAAATAAAAAAACTGTGAAGGCTACTTTCATTTCTTTACTCTATAAAAAATATTTTATTTTGTGGTTAGAATAGTAGACTGATCATACTAGTTCCAAAGCCAAATTACGTTTTCCGTGATTTTACGATCTTTACGATTTTTTTTCTGGGTGGTTGTGATACTTGTGTCAAATCTGAAAAATTATAGAAAGAAAGAAAGAAAATATTTATTTCAGACCGAAATCCATATCTTAGTTAGTAACACTATATGCTTAAAAACTATGTTAGTATCCTTATCTACACACAAAAGTAAAATTAAAAAAACACAGAAAGGCCGCAGAAGTTGCTGTTGCAGACATAAAGTCAAAGTCAAAGTCAAAGCGTTTATTAAGTATATAGGAGCAGTTAAAGCACACTTATACACGTCAAAGTTACAATATTGAAATAAACAATAAGACATCACACAACTAAATGGAGTGATGCCTACAACAACATCCTCCTGGTGAAGCACTGTGACTCCACGTGAACCCTGTTCCAGAATCCCAGAACGGGACTGTCCCAATGATCAACAATGCCCTCCAATATAATGTAGTTCAACTTTTAACGTAGTTCATAATATGATGTAGTTCAACTACTTACACAAATTTTATTTGTTAAAAATATTTTGTTTTAATAAGCTAAATTGTCCAAACGCGATAGCATGTTTGGCGCAACCGAACCTTAAGGCCACCAACTCACCCCCCGTGTACCCGAAGACCATGCCGGATCCCTGGCGATAATGTTTAAGTCGGATTCTCTTGTGTTCTTGCGGGGTCATAAATTTAGGGTACTTTTAAAATAAAATATATTGTTATTATCTAATTGATGCTTTAGTATGTAATTTTAATATTATAAAATATCATTTACTATTTATACATAACGTTACGTATTACTACACTGCTGCTACAACCAGCAGAACATAATTTTCTGCATTTTCAATTTTTTTAATATATTTTTATTTGAAAGATGTTCTTAAAAGATGGGAGACTTTTGATCGTAAAACGAAAAGAAAAGGTAAAAAATAAATATTTGAGACTCACCTAAACACACCAAACAAGTTTAAAACGATAAAATGTTGGAAAATTGCTTTGTTTTTCAGAGATATGCATTTTGATCTTTGCGGCGAAAAACCAGGTCTGTGCGACGCGATGAGACCAGCTAGTGGGCCAATGTTGTTGAGATATCTTCGCCAAGTTCACTTCACTGGTAAACACTTGCTACTTATTATAGTGTTTTTTGCAACTGTGACATAGTGAGAGCCATTGGGACATGGATGTGTTAAATTTCGCTTAAAATCTGTGGTATATTTATTATTTTAGATAATATTTGTTGATTGTTTCTTGTTTGATAACAAACATGTCAGGAGTTAAAAGTTGAAGAAAGAGGTAGGTGGTGTCACCGTAACCAAAGCATAAGAACGAAGAGCTCCGTAGAGAAAATCATCTTTGTAAATAGTAAACAGTGAAAAAATCTTATAATGATGGTTAATTACTGAAGTTCCCTGTGTGAAAAGTGTAATCTAACAAAAATTACATAAAAAGACGGTAAATTATCATAAAAATAGAAAAGAACAAACGACTGAATTGCAAATTTTGTGCTTCATGATTATCAGAGTTTTCCGAAATAAAAAAACATCTAATAACAACACATGACCGATTTCTGTGAAAGTACGTGCGTGAATTATTATTTCATTCTGAAAGTTAATTATTGACTGACAACATCGATTTATTACAAACACAGCCGTCTAGTGACAAAAAGCCAAAGTACTAATGCTACCAAAAACGTCTGTAAAGCTCAAGACAAACCAAAAAAACCCTCCATTAACTGGCTACCATAACTTAAAGTACCGCTATTCAACTTCAGAGAGCACCAAATAAATTTTGTAAACACTTGTCACAATAACTTTAAAGTTATAGAATCTACCGGATGTTTAACTGACCTAGAAAGACCTCTAGCTTCAATACAACTTAGATTCTGCCCGCGGCAGATACAGGATACAGGAAACAAATTACATTTTTTTTAGAAACAAACATTATAAGTGCTCTCACTCCATGTGGGAGTCTAGGCTGGGCCGAAAAACTCGGATACTCAGAGTACGAACGCGCCCTGCTCGGTCTTTGGCCTCGCGGGCGCGTTCTTCGTCCTCACATGCTCGTTTTTCGGCCTCGCCAGAGTACCAAAGAAAGAGTGTCAAAATCCCTATCATTTATCAAAAAATGTCAAATTTGAATACGGCAGCGTAATTGGCGACCTTGAATGCCCTGATACCGAGTTTCATGCAAATTGGAATACTTTTTTGGGCCTGTCAAAAAACTGTCAAAACCTGTCAAAATAATTTTTTTTTGGTCATGTAGCCCCAGCTTGACCGATCACTATAATTATTGAAACCTGAACTCCCTACAATTAGCCTTTCGGGAGATATGCCCGATCAAATGTTTGGCAATTTTTTTTTTCGTTTTTTTTACCATCATCTAGATCTTGCCGAGCCCTTTTCTTAGAGTACCATTAACATGGGTCTAGCATCAGCCATTTGGGAGATACGGGCCTGTAAAGTTTTGACACTTTCAGCAGGTAGATCTCGTCGAGACCTTTAGGTGAATTTTGAAAAATCCTTGCTTAGTGAATTCTTACACTATATAAGGTATCTTTATGCAAAATTTTAAATCTCTAGGACCAACGGTTTAGGCTCAATTAGGCTGTGCGTTGATATATCAGTCAGTCAGTCAGGACTGAATTTTATATATGCAGATGAGGCCCGAACATAAACAAAACTGGAAATGTCATTCATGCCGGTGTAAAGAGCCCAAAAAGGATAATACGAATACTCCGATTAGCTTAAATGAAAAGGATATTCAGCAGCATCAACCCGTTCTATCACCAGATTACAACACCTTAGGTTCAAAAGATCTCAGCCTGATTAGAGATGCAGTAATTACAGAAGGCTCTCCAAAAACTGGCACCATTACTTTGGACCAATTTAGTAATCGATTAGACTCTAAACTTGAAAAAGTTAAGGCATCAATACTTCTTGATGTAAAAAATACGGTACAAGAAGAGATGAAAAACGCTTTCTCTCAAATACGAAATGACGTTGAACAAACAACAACATTTCTACTAAACTAAAACATACCAAAACAAGACAAAAAAAATAGACAAAAAACTGGAACAACAAATTTTCAACCTCGAAAGCACGAAAAAATTGTTTTAAATAGACTACCTGAAACAAAAGATGAAACTAATTTTAACCTATACGACTGAGTATTGAGTCTTTCAAGATATTATGAACATAAATTAATATAAATCACTATATTGAAGAAATTAAAAGTTGCAATAGAACTATTCAGTAAAAGAGTGACTAAATTACTAATAAACAACAGTCAATGCTTTAGGGGTACTTGAATAGGCGTTATAATATTGGACGGACAAGAACTGGAAGAAAGGAATATTTAAACAAACAACTTAAAAGAAGCGAGGAAAAATGGAAACCAGGCAATAATAATACTCTCATACATAAAAAGCCCATCCACACATTATGATTTTATGTGAATATGAAATAACGGATAATAGAATAAGGTGAGAGGGTGTGTGTGTGTGTAAAGTATAATATCGTGGCTGTTCAGGGTTTTTAAAAGATTCAAACGGTAACACCAAGTGATATAACATAATGTCATAATATACAGACCGCCCCAAACTTCCAGTCCACTCTAAATACGGGGCGATTCAACTATAAGTTTGGCGCGATCTGTACAATTATTTAACGGCATCTTGAAATGAGTGTAAATATTCGATACACAGACAAAGACGTGTTTTAAATTCTGAGGCGCTCTCGATTTTACTAATTCTGAGGCTGTTGTGTGATAACAGCCTCAGAATTAGGATCAGCACTTACACTCCTGTGACTCTTATGCCACCTAGCGGGCACACCCTGGTACTACCTATTTCGGGACTTTTTTGTTCAGTACAGGTGTACTGAACGTGCACCGGTTCCAGCAAAGTTGTGTGTATGAGAGGAAGCAGGCGAGGTAGGGAATGACAAAAGAAACGAGAATTAAAGAAACGATAGCCCCCGCCCCACCGATCACTCGACTTCTTGCTGTACCGACGCGATACTTGCAGAGAGAGAGAGAGACGCTCGTAGATCTTGCTCTTCTTAGTCCCACGCTGCCGCTTATTGCTGTCTTGCTCTAATGCTGCTCGAAGCCCGCCGTACCAGGTTGATTCTTCTGCTGCTGCTGAGAGTGAAGAGAGGCCTCTTGTGTCTCGAGTCTTCGGGTTTTCTTTAGTTGATGTCTTCTTCGGCGAGCGGTAGCGGGCTGTGTTTTTTCGTCGAAATGAGCGTGTTAATATCCTAATATCTGCACTTTTAACTAGTGCTAGTTAACGCGGTTGTTACTTGTTGACCAATCAGTGTGTGGGATAGCCTATCCTTTATTGACTTACTTCCCTCTTATTTACAATGGACTGTATTATAGGAATGTTTACTTATTATTAACTTTTTTTTTGGTTATATGCTTGTTATTTACTGAACTTTTGGGCCGCTACCTAAGCATTTATATTTATTTTGCGACCCAAATGAAACGACAGACACACAACGAATATTTATTTTTCTTATAGCTACTCGTACTATTTACAAGTTATTGTAATTATCTTATGTATTTTTATTAATCGAAATTAATATAATGTAATCTTAAAATCATGTGATCAGCGTCGCGTACATTTTTTATAAACACTGACACGACCTGTCAAAGTTACCAAAAGCGAGGTGGAAATTGATCTGATCCCCTCTGATTGGGTCGTCAAAAGTATGTTTTTGACCAATCAAAGGCCGTAGATTTTGAAAATAAAGTCAGATTATCCATAAAAATGTAAGACCGCCTCGCTTTGACAGGTGCTTCACTTTTGGATCTGTAGACGGACAAAACGTCTCACATTTAGGACCACACAAACACACGCTCTCATTTATTTTAACTTTTATTATAGGCTTTTTGTTTTGTTTTTATTTAATTTAATTTATTTGATTTCCTTTATATATGGTTTTTTTTTGTCACCTTTTTGTTGCATGGGATTTTTGACACTGTTACGTTAAGTTTCAGATTTACTTAGATAAGGGAACAGGGCTACTCCCTGGGTACAGCTTAGATTATATGTAGAAATAAGTAAAGTAAAGTAAAGATCTTGTACATACGTTTCATCTTCGGCCTTCGTAAATATGACCATGTCTCTGAATTTCACACACAACTAAAATGGCTTCCGATTTGTTTTCGTAGAAATACTAATTTCCTTTCGCTTCTCTACACTGTTCTTAACAATGCTTTTTCACCCATTTATCTATGGGAACGTTTTAGTTTATTTTCTAATCTAATTCGGATGCTGTTTACCAATGGAGTGTACAGAAAATCTGCACTTTAACGCTAGCAAATGCTGCTATGTGTCTTTCACTAGAGCGACCCAGACCTATGAAGCAACTTACACGCTAGGGTCTGAAGCTATTGCTCGTGTGAATTGTGTTAAAGACCTTGGTGTCACTTTTGACACGCGTCTTACATTCCACGAGCACATAAAGACTTGGTTTAGTTTTGTGAAATGCCAGAGATTTTAAAAATCTCAAGGCAGTAAAATTTCTCTACACAGCTCTTGTCAGAAGCAAGATCGAAACCAGAGCCATTGTCTGAAGTCCTCATGAATCAACATATGCGCTTTTGCTCGAGAAAGTGTAGAAAGCGTTCCTCCGTTTTCTGTACAAAAAGAAATATGGGTACTATCCCTGTAGCCGCTGGCTACAGAAATGCAGAGATGATGAGATTTGAGGATATGACACGGGAGAAGAAAAGATTGTGGGAAACAATGTGGGTGCACTGACCTGGTTGGTATGTTTATGGCGAGCCGACGAATGCGCTGGCGGGCTGAGCCTTCTTGTTGGGTTAGTGGAGCTGGCGCTGGATTGATGGTCAGGAATGTGCAGAATGTCTTGTTGTAACACTACACTTTCACAACCTAAAGAGTAGGTACGCGATATTGTTTGTGGCGGCGCGAATGTGTATACACGTGTCGTTCTCTAGACGATTCGGACGGAACAGAATGAAGCCAGCGCCCGCGCGCGCCTCGACCGGCGCGCGGCGGGGAGGGGGTGGTCGTTCGCGCGTGCGCACGCGAATCACACGTCATGCTGCGCGTGAACATCCTGGGGGGGCCGGGGCTGCGACTCCTCTTGAGTTGAATCCAACGGCAGCCTGGCTATCTTGAACACAGGTCGTCGCAGATTTCCATGAGCTGTGTCCAGATCCACAACTCGGATCACTCCATCCTTGCCAGGTATCGTGCGGAGAATTCTCCCCAACTTCCATTGGAGCGGAGGCAGGTCATCCTCTTTGATGAGGACCAGTTCACCCACTTGAGGAGGGGAAGAAGGGGAGAGCCATTTGGAGCGGGTTTGCAGGGTATGGAGGTAGGATCTGGACCAGAGAGTCCAAAAGCGCTGAGAGAGCGCTTGAATGAGTTGAAACCGTTTAAGAGCAGATATGGGTCTGTCGTCAAAAGACTGCTCAGGTAGAGCGGTGAGTGGACGACCAATAATGAAATGTCCGGCCGTGAGAGGTTCAAAGTCCGTAGGGTCGGATGAAATTGGGCAGAGGGGTCTTGAGTTGAGTACAGCCTCAATTCGAGCCAAAAGAGTAGAGAATTCCTCAAAAGTGAGGTGCTGTTCACCTATCACACGATAAAGTAGTTGCTTGGTGGATTTTACGTTTATTTCGTGCAGAGCGCCGAACCAAGGCCCTTTAGGCGGGTTCAGTAACCAAGTTATGTGCTGATTCGCGAGCTTGTGAGTGATTGCATCATTGTTTGACCTGAGGAAGTTCTGAACTTCAATGAGTTGATTCCTAGCACCTACATAGTTTGTGCCGCAGTCTGAGCGAATGAGAACCGGAGTACCGCGACGTGAGATAAAACGTTGCAATGCCGCAAAGAACGCTTCCGTTGAGAGTGCAGAGACTGGTTCCAAATGAACCGCCTTTGTTGCGAGGCAAACGAAAATACAAAAGTACGCCTTTATGAGTTTCGCGTTCCGCAACGTGCTGGATTTAACGAAGAAGTGGCCAGCAAAGTCCGTCGTGACGTGACTAAAAACTGGCTGAGGAGTAACTCTGTCTACTGGGAGATCAGCCATGAGCGGAGCCTTAGGTTGAGCGCGGCACCGGAAACATCTAATACATTTAAACACGCGGTGTCTAATAATACGACGAGCGGACAGAATCCAGTACTGCTGGCGTAATATGGCGTGTAATGTGTCAGCTCCAGGGTGGCAGTGTATTGTGTGATAGTGATCTATAATGAGATCTACGAGCGGACTTGAACTGGGTAGAATGAGTGGGTGTTGAGCGTCATACCTAATTGACGCGTGAGAGAGACGACCACCGACTCTCAAGATGCCGTCCTTTATGAAGGGCGAGAGACGCTGGAGCCGAACGGGACAAACCTTATCAGTCTGGATACGATTAATGTCTTCAGCAAACTCATTGTGCTGAACAGAGCGGACCCAGTGCAACAGAGCGTCCCTGCGTTCACTAGCTGTCAACGGACCAGAGCGCCGTGCATCTGGGCTGTGCCGACAATTGAATATGAACCTTTTAATACAAGCCGTCACTCCGACGAGCTTGTCAAGTGAGCTGTAGCGAGTGAGCAAGTCCAGATCGATATCTGGGACTGCTATGTGTGCTGGTACCTTTTTGGGCTTAAGGCCTGGGAGAGCATGATGGCCTAGAGCGGGTGGCATCTTGGGCCAAGTGCAGGTAGGTTCTTTGAGCCAACTGGGTGACCACCAAAGGTCATGAAGTGAGAGAGACTGGGCAGACATGCCTCTGCTTGCACAGTCAGCAGGGTTGAGATTCGTGGGCACATGCCTCCACGTATGGCTAGTTGAAATAGCTGTGATCTTAGCCACTCGATTGGCCTCGAAAGTCTGTAATCGGTGAGGTGGCGTATTGAGCCATGCCAACACTATTGTGCTATCTGACCAGCATGTGTGTGTTTGTATGGCTATATGAGCTGACAATTGGGCTGACACTCGAGTCATGAGCTGAGATAAAAGAGTCGCGGCTGACAACTCCAATTTCGGGATTGAGAGACGAGTCTTTATGGGTGCGACCTTGGACTTGCCAATGATTAGGTGTACATTGACATGTCCAGTGATATTGCGCTCATGAAGGTAGATAGCGGCACCAAAGCCAGCCTCTGATGCGTCCGCGAACCCGTGAAGTGAGTAAGTAGACGTGGGCTTGTACTTACAAATGTGCCGAGGTAAACGGAGGTTTGAGAGCTGAGGAAGATCCTCTGAGATGTGTTGCCACTCTGTGTGGACTTCTTCAGAGATAGGCTCATCCCATCCTATTTTCAGAAGCCAAAGCTTCTGGAGAAGAATCTTTGCGCGGAAGATGACTGGAGTAACCCAGCCATTGGGGTCATAGAGAGACGCTACTGTACTGAGAATGGAGCGCTTTGTGACTTGAGCATGAGTGGGCAGAGAAATGCGATAAGTGAACTCATCAGTTTGAGGAATCCACTGTATTCCCAGAACCTTAATGGAATTAGAGTCGGGACTGAAGTCAAAGTCCTTGGGCATGTCGCACTGGTCATCTGGGAATCGTTCAAGGAGCTGGGGCGAGTTGGAGGTCCATTTACTGAGCTGAAAGCCACCTAGGGCGAGTAACTCGATCAGGTCGCTTTGGAGCGACTGAGCAGATTCCACAGAATCTGCACCTGAGAGAATGTCGTCCACAAATATTGATTTGCGGAGGATCTGAGCAGCGTGGGGGTAGCGATGACCTTCGTCATCAGCCAATTGGAGTAAAGTGCGGATGGCATGGTATGGGCTGGACCTTAATCCATATGTGACGGTATTAAGGGCATACGTGAGCAAGGGCTGGTCGGGTGAAGACCGCCAGAGAATGAGTTGAAAACGTCTTTGCTCTGGGTGAATGAGTATATTTCTGAACATCATTCGGATGTCTGTGCTGAAAACTTGTGAGTGGATCCTGAAGGACATGATAATGTCAACAATATCTTGTTGAAGAGCTGGACCTGTATGGAGACAATCATTTAAATTGACGCCATTTGAGCTTTTGCAACTTCCGTCAAACACGTAGCGTAACTTTTCTGATCCTGGCTTGAATATGCCATGATGTGGGATATAGAAATGGGATTTATGAGCAAAGGTATTGGGGTGACACGGCGACATATGTCCCAATTTTATGTAATCTGACATGAATTCTACATATTTCGAGCGGAAGGGCGGGTTCGCTTGCAACTTCTTCTCTAAGTTGAGAAACCTGCGCAGTGCAATAGCGTGAGTGGAACCTAATGTCGGCGCGTTGTGCAGAAAGGGCAGTGTAACCACATATTGACCTGATGGTTCACGAGTAGTTGTGGTGCGGAAAATGTCCTCACACTGATCCTCTAATGGGCTGGTATGCTTGTAGGTTTGGGGTTCCTCGGATTCCCAAAACCTCTCAAGACTTTTGTGAATGTCATGAGTGGAATGCTCTGAGTCCGTGTGAGAGCCGACAATGTGAACTGAGTTGACCTGATTCGTGGGTGAAGTATGTAAACTTTCGAAAGGTCCAATCAATGTAAAATCAAATATCGTGCCGAAGGCTATAGGCTTGCCAGGGCCGAGCGAAACCTTGGTTCCGTCTAACACTTGACCAAGAACGTCAGATCCTAGTATTAGATCAACCGGAGCTGGTGTGTGATATTCTCGATCAGCAAGAGGAATCGGCGGGTGACCTGTTAACTGAGCGAGATCTGGAACCTTTTCCAACGGTAGGTACCCAGTTACGTTCTTCAATATATGGGCTGTGGCCGTGATCATAGGTGTGTCACGGTGAGTAGGGCGGCATACAATTGTGATTGATGCCTTTGAGTCTTGTGTGTGCTGATTTCCAACTCCTGCGATTTTTAGAGATGTATGTTTCAATGGCAAATTTAAAATTGTGGCCATGCGCTGAGAACAAAGAGTCAGCATACTTCCACAGTCTAACAAGGCTCGTGCTGAGTGAAATTGACCATTTACGTCTGCTATTTTAAGTGAGACGGTTGGCAACAAAATTGGTGTGTTAGTGACGTTCACTACACGTTGTGCGGAGTTACAGGAATCTTCTGTTGGAGTTGAAGTCATTGAGTGAAAATGAACTGAGTGTGTATGTGATGAGTGAATGTGTGATGAGTGTGCTGAGTGTGCTGAGTGCTGGTCGTCCTCGCCTTCATAGTGCTCTGTTATTGTAGGTAGTCACTGTTGACTACCTACCCGAGACCTACTTGGCGATCGCGATTGAGTGGGCGAGTTGGGATGGGACGTATATGCCTGTGTAGCATGTGCCGAACGGTACTGAGGCTCATGCGCTGAGCGCTGTCTGGGCTGCTCACGTAGAGACGGAGGCAGCAAATGAGCAGATGATCGTGTCGGAGACATGGCCCCATGACGATGCAGTGAAGTGTGGTGGTCAGACCGCCCACACTCCTTGCATGCACGTGTAGACCTGCACTCGTTCTCATAATGAGGACCCAAACAGCGTCGGCACCGGTTGCGTGCGTTCACAAAGTCCCACCGACCTTGAACCGGTTGGTTATTAAATCCTGGGCATGCGATGAGTTTGTGTCCCCTATTCCTGCAGTATGGGCATGGCATACCACCAGTAGGGGAAGAAGGTTGAGCCGAATAATCCTGTCGGCGAGTGGGTGATGGGGATGATCGGGCCGAGTAAACTGGCGCTGTCTCAAATGCCATAAATGGTTGACGAATAGGACGGGGGGAGCGATTGTCCTGCCGAGGAGCTATGGGACGGAACTCTTGGTGAGCCTGGTAGGGCTGACGTGGAGTACCTCGAGTGGGCTGAAGCAGCTTATTGAGCTGAGCGAGCCTTTCTGACGGGCCGAGCCGTGCTGAAGAAGGAGCCTCCTGTGACGCAAGGAACGATGACTCATTCTCCTTGCAGCGTGCGTGCTCTTCCAGAAACTCAATGAGGTTCTTGAGCGTGGGCAGAGTTGCACGAGATCCGTACTTCCGCTCGAAAAGAGTGCGGAGCTCGCCTTGTAGTTTTCGCACCACCATTGACACGAAAACATAGTCAGAATCCTTCATGGGCAGATCCAGATTGCGGAGAGCGCTTTGCGCTGAGATAAGCGGAATTAAGAATGATGTGCGGATATCCGATCGCATGTGGATGTGCGGAAGGTTCATTATAATGTCCACAAACCGGTCAATGAGTACACGACGATTGTCGTAACGCTTGGTGAGAATTTCCATGGCTATGGGATAATTCTCGTTGGTAGGGTAGAGGTGTTTCACCATATCATGTGCCTCACCCTTTAGGGCGCCTAACAAGTAATGCAGTTTGACAGCATCCGAGACTGTAGCCATCTCACTGACGAGGCTCCTAAAAACGGCAATAAATGAGGGCCATTCTTCAACGTTCGAATGAAACTCCGGTATGGGTATTTTTGGTAAAACACCAACGGGTGTACCCGAGCTGAGGGGCTGCGTCTTGTCCGGAAGAGCCGATTATTCATTTAACCTTTCAAATGCCACTAGGATAGCATCATAATTGCTAAGTGCCGACTGAAAATTTTTTGTGTAGGTTGCCTCAGTTTCGTCGGACAAATCCTCATCGTCAAGGATCTCATAATATACGTTCTCTAACTTAGTTTTAACGCTTTGTATGTTTGCGTAACGAGCGGTGAAGTCCGCCACAGAATAAGTTTTTCTGTCGCCTGCCTCTACCGCCGCACCGATCTCCTTTAACAGAACTATCGCCTTTACGGCCTCACGAAACATCGCGGCTTGTGATTTCGAAGGCATCCTAATTTTGTTAAAGTAGGTGGTTGATTACTAAGACAAAATACGCACCGAGTTTGAGCTGAACTATAAGAGCGGACGTACAACCAAAATAATTAATGAGACAGATGAACAGAGCTGAGACACTTGCGCGGATGAAGTAACAATGACTATGTTCAAACGGAATACGGAACTCTAAAATAAACACGAAAGAGAGAAAAAAAAAAAAAAATTTTTTTTTTTTAAACAACCTGTATATTAGCTGATAAGCCAACGTGGAACACCCTATATGTGTACCATAAACAATAAAAGGCAGACAATAACAGGATAAAACTGTTCGGAAAACTTTTACCGTAACACAAGATTACCGCAACATAAAATATCGGAAAGGGCTGATCAACTTGTTCACCAAAATGTCATAACAGTATATTTACAACAAAACATCAGTCGTCGAAAATTCTATTTATAGAATAAAATACCTATATACTGCCTCGAACTCGTAAACAACAAAGAATGCGTTTACCTCGCAGAAATCGGATCTAAATGAGCGGACAATCCAATGATGCAATGTATACGTATGTACTCAAAATAAAACGAAATAAAACGAAATAAAACGAAATAAAACGAAATAAAACTCGCACCAAAAAAAAAAAAATATCTCGCAAAATACGTAAACTATTTTGGGTTTAATAAAGAAGTATAGTGGACTGTAATAAACAATTGGGCTGAATGGATATAATTATATTATCTGAGCTGAATAATAATAACAAACTGAGTTTATTCTGTAAAGGGGCGGGGGGGGGGGCCGGTTCTATACCGATAAATGGAATTTTCTAGGCGGCGGTTCTAATTACCTACCCGCAATAGGTATTCGAGACCACAAAATATTTTTTGCCGGGAAAGGGGGCAAAATATGTAACCGGGTGAAAATGGACTGTAGTAAATCGACGGGGGCTGGTTCAAACAAAGTTACGGGCCGGCGGGGGATAGGCGGGGGGTGATATAAACCAAAAATTTTCCGCTCGACGGACCAAAATTTTTCTTGTATTGAAAATGGACTGTAGGGGCTGAAAAGGGGCTGGTTCTAACGGTTCGAAGGGCCAAAAATGTAGCCGCTGGCTACAGAAATGCAGAGATGATGAGATTTGAGGATATGACACGGGAGAAGAAAAGATTGTGGGAAACAATGTGGGTGCACTGACCTGGTTGGTATGTTTATGGCGAGCCGACGAATGCGCTGGCGGGCTGAGCCTTCTTGTTGGGTTAGTGGAGCTGGCGCTGGATTGATGGTCAGGAATGTGCAGAATGTCTTGTTGTAACACTACACTTTCACAACCTAAAGAGTAGGTACGCGATATTGTTTGTGGCGGCGCGAATGTGTATACACGTGTCGTTCTCTAGACGATTCGGACGGAACAGAATGAAGCCAGCGCCCGCGCGCGCCTCGACCGGCGCGCGGCGGGGAGGGGGTGGTCGTTCGCGCGTGCGCACGCGAATCACACGTCATGCTGCGCGTGAACAATCCCTTTATATACCCGACGAAGTACCTTCTTGGTATGCTGGGATTTAACTCCTTGGAAGTTCGAAGAGACTGTGAGCAACTTGTTACAGCATGTCGCATATTGCGCGGTGAATCAGACTGTCCACAACTCACTAGTCCAATATGTCAACTGTTTGCGCCCGACAGATACCTCAGAGCTCGCAAGCATGTTCTGTTGTCAGTACCTACGGCGCGCACTGTTGCTCGCAGCAAGTCTCCGCTTGTGCGCGCGCGAACTTCACTCAATGCACTGTTGGCGTCAGTACCGGAATGTGACTTATTTGCTGACAGATTGATGAATGTGATTGATAAATGTTTGGCGTTTTGCGAGCGTGATGACTGAAAGGGTTTATTAATTTGTTCAATAAAATTTATATTTTTTTGTTGTTTTAATTTATTTTGTAATTTGTTTTGTAATTATCGTGCTCTCTGTAGCTGTCTAGTATTGTTAGTAGATTTACTTATTTTAATAATATTATATCGTATAACGCATTAGTTTTTAAACTGTCATTTTATACTTTTTAAATAAATAAATAATAATAATAATAATATTATTTTTATTTCCATCATTTTTGTACACTTAGATTGCAATAAACGTTTGAGTTTGAACCTTCCATAATAATCTGAGTTTACTACTCTTTATACCTTTTGTGAATAATCCAGGTTTAAGAATAATCTATGAAAAAAGAGCATTAATTACCACAGACCGTGCATGGTCGTTTTGGGATGTTTACTCTGTCAACTATGCTATACGATAAAATAGGAATAGAACCTAGATTCAAGTATTTGTAATTGCTTCCACTTGATATATTGAACAAATACCTATATGATTCAATCAGTCGGATGTCAAAGGCACAATCAAACAAGTTAATGATCCAATAGAATACTCATATTTTATTATTCTGGCAGTTTTATCTTAAAACCAGCCATATGACTTTTTGCAGCTTAAGGATAAGACAATGAAACATCGATCAATAGATACACGAAGCTTCCAGAGTCGGTTTCGAGATTTACAGTTTTCGACTCTATATGCGCGGTATAAAAGCCACGCTAACCGCAGCGACCGACAGTTCGGTTTTAATTTGAGTGAAGTGTCAATAGTTCTAGTGTAGATTTTAACTCGACTAGCCGGTGTCATATATTTTGATCCACATTCAACGTAGATTTCCCGTCAAGTGCCGTGTATAATTGTGTTGTGAAATCGTAAGTAAAACTCTGTTATTAATAAGTGTTTCCCTACATATTTAATCAATTATTTTTGGTAATTTAAGAAAGGATGGGTAATTTATGTAGGTACTGTAATTGTTTTTAGGTGCTGTCTTAATCCTAGCCAGGATTAGAACGCAACATGGACAAGCTAGGGCCTAGTAGAAAACGTAAGGTTAAAGATGAAAATCGGCAGTTTCAAGAAATTTGGACTGAGAAATACTTTTTTGTATGGTCGCATAACAAAGTCGTTTGTTTAATTTGCAAGAATTCTGTTGCGATTGCAAAGGAATATAATGTAAAAAGGCACTATGAAACGCAGCATCCTACTTTTACCAAGTTTACAGGCGAAAAAATGTTGTCTTTAAAACGGGAGCTTATTGGTCAGCAAGCTATGTTTACAAAACCCATTCAAGATTCAGAAACAGCTACAGAAGTTAGTTATGAAATTTCTCGAATGATAGCAAAGCGAAGTCGCCCCTTCAATGATGGGGATTTGGTAAAAGAATGCATAGAAATTGCCGCTAAGAAAATGCGTCCAGAAGCAGCAAAAAGGTTTGGGAAAATTCAACTGAATCGTATGACTATCCAAACACGAATTATGTATTTGTCAGGTAATATTGCGGAACAATTAAATGAAAAAACTAAGATCATTGAATTTTTTTCATTAGCACTCGACGAATCCACTGATATTAGTTCCACAGCTCAACTTCTCATATTCATACGAGGTGTTACTCAAGATTTTGAAGTCTTAGAAGAGTTATTAGGAAAGTGTTCATTGAAAGGTCAAACCAGAGGAGTTGATATACTCAATGTACTTTTGGATGAGTGTTCAAAAACTGATTTGGACTTATCAAAATTATCGGGAGTTGCGACTGACGGTGCTCCTTCGATGATTGGTGTCAATTCTGGGCTAGTTACTTTGCTGAAAAAGCATCTGCAAGAAAAAAACATAACCGCTGAAGATCTCATGCAGTTTCACTGCATTATACACCAAGAAGCCCTCTGTTCTAAAAAAATTGAATTTCAAAATTTCATGAAAGTGGTAGTTTCGACTGTAAATTTAATAAAATCACGAGGACTCAATCACAGGCAATTCAAACAATTCCTTGATGACATCGAAAGCGAATATGGAGATTTACTGTATTATACAGAAGTAAGGTGGCTAAGTCGTGGATTGACACTGGAACGATTTCTAAATTTAATAGAAGAAATTGGAATATTTCTGGCGGAAAAGCAAAGGGATGTCCCGGAACTTAAAAATCCTGATTGGTTGTGTGATTTGGCTTTTTTAGTTGACATTAGAAATCATTTGAATGTCTGGAACACACGGCTTCAAGGCAAAAATCAACTGATATCCCAGCTCTACGCTCATGTATCATCCTTTCAATGTAAACTGACACTTTTCAGATCGCAATTGAATTCTGAAAATTACAATCATTTTCCGAATTATAAGAAAATGGCTGAAAAATTCAACAAAACCATTAATCGCGGTTATGTAGAAAAGCTAGATATTTTGATTCAATCTTTTCAAGACAGATTTTCGGAGTTTAAAAAAGTGAAACCTCTGTTGGACATATTCAGCAATCCTTTCACGATTTCAGTTGAAAATGCGCCAGAGTCAATGCAGTTAGATATTATCGACATTCAAAACGACCAAGATTTACGCAACAAATTCAACGAAGGAGACTTGCTGAACTTTTACCGCTGCATTGATAAAAATACGTACAAAGAGTTGCGCATAAATGCTCTGAAATGTGCCAGCTTATTTGGTTCTACCTTTTCAATACTAAATCATAATAAAACAAAAAATCGAAACCGCCTTGCAAACGAAAGTTTGGAAGCAGTTTTACGTGTTGCTATAAGTAAATTTGAGCCAAATATAAAAAAGATTGTAAGCACTTTGCAGTGCCACGCTTCCAATTAATAAATTCTTTTTCAATTTTAATACATCTTTATTGTCTTTAATTACCTATACTTCTGGCGGCCCGCCATCAGTTCATAATTTGCCCGAGTGGCCCTTGTCTTAATAAGTCTGTGCATCCCTGCTCTAAACAATGAGTTATATTTTAATCACCAGTAATATAACTTAGCTCTTTGATCACCATCAATTCACTAAGCCAATCCGTTCCACCATCATATTACACTCTATGACTCGAAGAACCACTTTTTATCCACCACGTGGATTGTCATGACACTTATTTATTTTATTAACTTATTGAAAGTAATCATTATTTATAATATTTAAACATAATAATTCATCATTATTTTGTAAGACCAGCAATGGTAAGATAATTATCTGGTTTTTTTTCGTATTGAAAGGAAGATATTTAGCTTCCACAAAACGTATTTGTTTAGTAACTACTTCAACTCAAATACATGTTTTGTCGCTGAAAACTATCACAATAATATTGATTTTATTTTTATAGGTACATGTTAATAAACCTTGAAAACGATTACAGCCAACTTTACATAAATAAATATGGATATCCCGACAAGTGCTTCGTTTGTTTCGTAAATAGACTGCACGAGTGTCCCAATGGCTAATCATGTCCGTAAATAGACTGCACGAGTGTCCCAATGGCTAATCATGTCCGTAAATAGACTACACGAGTGTCCCAATGGCTAATCATGTCCGTAAATAGACTGCTCGAGTGTCCCAATGGCTAATCATGTCCGTAAATAGACTGCACGAGTGTCCCAATGGCTAATCATGTCCGTAAATAGACTGCATGAGTGTCCCAATGACTAATCATGTCCGTAAATAGACTGCTCGTGTGTCCCAATGGCTAATCATGTCCGTAAATAGACTGCACGAGTGTCCCAATGGCTAATCATGTCCGTAAATAGACTGCACGAGTGTCCCAATGGCTAATCATGTCCGTAAATAGACTGCACGAGTGTCCCAATGGCTAATCATGTCCGTAAATAGACTGCTCGAGTGTCCCAATGGCTAATCATGTCCGTAAATAGACTGCACGAGTGTCCCAATGGCTAATCATGTCCGTAAATAGACTGCACGAGTGTCCCAATGGCTAATCATGTTCGTAAATATACTGCACGAGTGTCCCAATGGCTAATCATGTCCGTAAATAGACTGCACGAGTGTCCCAATGGCTAATCATGTCCAGTAAGTCTCGTAGAAGTTTACGACCATCAAAAATTATCGTCTTCGCGTGATGTATTATAAATTTTTTCGCGAAAAATAAGAATAAGAAATTGTGATTTTTAGGGTTTCGTATCCAAATAGTAACCAAAGGGACCCTATTACTAAGACTCCGCTGTTCGTCTGTCTGTCCGTCTGTCTTCAGGCTGTATCTCATGAACCGTGATAGTAAGACAGTTGAAATTTTGACAGATGATGTATTTCTATTTCCGCTATATCAACAAATACTAAAAAACAGAATAAAATAAATATTTAAGGGGGCTCCCATACAACAGACATGTTTTTTTTTGCCGTTTTTATGGATAATTGTACGGAACCCTTCGTGCGCGAGTCCGATTCGCACTTGGCCGGTATTTTTGTATCTATAAGCTTAGGCGAGAGTTTCAACTGTTCAGCCTAAATCTCAGTAATAACTTACCCTTATTGAAGGTGTTCTGTGGGAGCATTTGAAGCTGCATGACATGCATTTACATAACTCAAAGCAAAATATGAAACCTTGGCCTAACTCAAAGCAAACTATACAATATTATATACTCGCTGATTAGTTATCTAAGCAGTGTTATCAGAAATTGGGCAAATCACAGCCCAATCGCCGTGTATATATGTTTATAACATTAGTTTTTAACATCGAGCAAACAATGTCAATACGTTTTTGATGTTGTAATTACCTTATGAGTAGATAAAACACATAAAATATTTATTCTTTTGCAATATGAGGGAATGTTTTAAATAAATTAATATATATTCCAGGACTGACAGGTGATCAATTTCATTTTGACTACAATGGTGACGGACCGGCTCGATACAATATTCTACATTTCAAGCAAGTGTCTAGAGGAACTTACCGTTGGATAAAGGTCGGCCAATATTTAGATGGGGAACTTAAACTAGATATAAATGGTAAATTTTCAAGTGCAAAGGAATCGGAATGGTTTCATACAATTTTGTAGAGAAATACAGATTTTTTAATTTTCGTAGATGTTCAATTCAAATGGGGAGAGCGCCAACCACCAGAGTCATTATGTAGCGCGGAGTGTGATCTTGGTCAGGCCAAACAGTACGTTGAGGGAGAGAGCTGTTGCTGGCATTGCTTCAACTGCACGCAGTATGAGGTAAGTGTGAGCTCGATCAGACCAAACAGTACGTTGAGGGAGAGAGCTGTTGCTGGCATTGCTTCAACTGCACGCAGTATGAGGTAAGTGTGAGCTCGATCAGACCAAACAGTACGTTGAGGGAGAGAGCTGTTGCTGGCATTGCTTCAACTGCACGCAGTATGAGGTAAGTGTGAGCTCGATCAGACCAAACAGTACGTTGAGGGAGAGAGCTGTTGCTGGCATTGCTTCAACTGCACGCAGTATGAGGTAAGTGTGAGCTCGATCAGACCAAACAGTACGTTGAGGGAGAGAGCTGTTGCTGGCATTGCTTCAACTGCACGCAGTATGAGGTAAGTGTGAGATCGATCAGATCAAGCGGTACGTTAAAATTAAGACATTTCGTTGAAAATACAAGAAGTAAAACCATGAAAATTTTGTTTCATCATTAAGCTGCATATGATAGTTTATTATTTATTTATTCATTTATGTTTTTCATCTGACACACACTTAACGTTTACAAAACAAAGCAAACCACAGAGAGCATCCAATTATAGAAAAACTCAACATGCTTAACACATAATATCAAGTAAGACTTATGCACTACGAGCTGGCATAACTTAAAATTTTACGGAAAGAAAATAAAACATAAATTTAAATCTTTAACTTTGAAACTTAACTTAAACGAGTAGATATGTATGTACAATAAACTTAATAGGTATGCTATGAAAATGAATTGAATAGGTGTAATTTGTATTTTCAAAATGTATATGAAAACAAATCAAAAGACTGAGGATGTTTTACAAAAAGTTCATTATGCTGTCTACACATTCTATTTATAATGGACTATTTTATAACATTGTTTCTAGCTGAGCTAAGATAAAATGGACGATCTGGTCAGCGTAACGACGTCTATTTTCCAGCAGTAAGAGATTAAAATGTCGTAATTGGTCCGAGTAATGCGCCAGACAGTAACGTCTTCCTTGTGCTTGATGTCCGCTCAGATAGTAAAGGAAACGTTTTTGTATTCTTTTGAGTCTATCAATGTGACACTTGTAGTGATCCAGATTGTAGAGCAATACTCTAAAAAGCTACAAACCAATGCACAGTAAGCTATTTTAAGAGCATTTACATTTTTAGATTTAGGCAATTGCGCCAAACGAATCGCAACATTCTTTTTTTGACTCTTTTATTAGTATGTGCATTGAACGTTAAGTGATGGTCTACTTTAATATCTAATGAACTGTGCGTGTACAAAGCACCAGGATTGATCAGGGGGCTCCCAGACAGCAGCGGAGATAACCAGGAACATCAATATCATCAGATACCCCTTAGTCTAAATATTATTAAGAGTGCATTACAAACTAGAAAATGTAAATCAGAAACAAATCCAAAGACAAGAATTTGAAAAAATTCCCCGGGCCAGGATTCGAACCTGCGACCTCTTGTTATCAAGACAAGCGCGCTACCAATTGCGCCACCGAGGTTCCTACCCAGACCGGCGAATTTTTCCATCATACTTGTCCACTGCTATTTGCATCTGCTTGATATACTAGCTTGTACTGCACATACAGAACGCTCACGAGGGCGTTATGTGATTTCACGCCTTTTTCTTACGCCTTTTTTCAAATGCTTGTCTTTGGATTTGTTTCTGATTGATATTTTCTAGTTTGTAATGCACTCTAAATAATATTTAGAGTATTTATAGCGATGGATTTCGCAAAATATACACAACCTCTAAGTCTCTCCAATTTCCTTTGGTGCTCTCTTTTCACATTTCAAAGCAAAGACTTTTTTTTTATAATCGATATGAATCTAAATTTTTTAATGTTCAAGGGCAGTTTATTTTCAATGCTCCATTGAAAGACCTGTGATAGAACTTCCTGTAACAGGGGCACATGGTGGGAGTCACAGACGGGCCTATATATTATTAAGTCCTCAGCGAAAAAATAACATTCTGAATTTTTTATTACATTAGAGAGATCATTTATAAATACCAACACCAGTTTAGGACCAAAATTGGAACCTTGGGGAACGCCAGACCGTTGACAAGTATTAAGACATTTACATATTTTTCAGATTCGTTCTCCTGATTTAGAAACAGCATGTATGGAGTGTCCACAAGGGACGTTACCAGATGTTACACGAACTATTTGTGCACCTGTGACTGAGATTTATTTGAGGCCAGATTCAGCTTGGGCTATTGGAGCAATGACTTTTTCATCACTTGGGATATTACTAACAACGTAAGTGGCAGTAAAATTTACCTGTATGATTTTTATTTTTTAAGCTTACATAAAAGTGTATGTTGAACCAGCTTCACCTGCTCTGTTGCTTTTTCTGAGTTGTTTTAAGGTTTCTCAATTACACGAGGCAAGTAATCTCACGCTTCTCTTCTATTGACTCCTGACCACCGCTCAACCACGTATAGGATTATTGTGTAACAATTATTATTGTGTCGATTTGGTGTAACACGTTTTCATTTAATTTAAGACAGATAGAAAGATAGTTAGATGGACCGATAGATAGATAGGAAAAAATGGAACCCTAATAGAATCACTTGTGTGGCTGTCTGTCTGTCCGTCTGTTACAGCCGATTTGCTCTGGCACACATACTTTCAAGAATTTTCATGTCCACTATATTAAATATCAAAATCGATGCCATTTTCGTAATAAACGTCCCAAAAAACCATAAAAACGACACCCATATTGATATTTACACATTTCAACCCCATCGCACCCCAACAGGGGATGATAATATTTCACTACGTTAAATTTTAACATCGTTGTTGTTTTCGTAATAAGCAACCCGATAAACCATACAAACGATACCCATGTTGATTTTCAGACTTCGTCACCCCATTTCCCTTTTTTAGGGGTTGAATTCTGAAACAACCTGAAACACATGTTTACTCATTTATGGATAGGAGTACTCCTGTGAAGTCTCAAATAAAATAGTCTAACTAATCTTGTTTCCCCATACAAACTTAGGACCCCGTTTCACCCCCTTCGAGGTAGAATTTCGAAAAATCCTTTCTTATTCCTTGTCTACATCACAAAGGAAAGCTCTGTGCAAAATTTCAGCTTTCTAGGTCTAAGGGTTTGGGCTGTGCGTTGATGAGTCAGTGAATGAGTGAGTCAGTCAGGACTTCTCTTTTTATATATATGATGATAACACGACTTCTTTACCACTTAAATTAGGGTGATTGTCGATCCTAAAGAAATAAATATTACAGCTAATAAGACTTATTTTGATTTATGCGAGAAAAACTCGACGTTTTCATTCTGTTAAATTTATTTATTTAAAAACGGTATTACCATTTCTTAGACCTCTAAAATCCATTCAAAAATGCATTATGTAAAAAATTATAGTTAGTCACGGAAACTGCCAACTTTACTGTAAAAATTGCATGTATGTGACGGTGACGCAAACCAATAAGATTGTCGGCACTTGATGAAACATAGAAAGCATTTTCATTTTGAACACAAACACTTGTACTATTTGTTTCATTAAATATATTTGTTGCTTACTTCCCAACCGGTTTTGCAAATCAATCCATCTTCAGGGGATACAAAATACTTATTATTTTAATATAATTTGCTCGTATGTTAAAATGATATACGAGCAAATTATATTCAAATACAAAATATTTTGTATCCCCTGAAGATGGATTGATTTGCGAAACCGGTTGGGAAGTGTGCAACAAATATATTTAATGAAACAAATAGTACAAGTGTTTGTGTTCAGAATCAATAAGATTTTCTTTTACCAAAAATCGCTCAGCGTTCAATTAAAAAATAAATAAAAAGGTGGTATTTAACACGCCTTCTTTTAAATAGCAGTTTTGTCTTTACATAACGGCTTGCCCGCGTGGATTTAGTTATTTGTAGTAAATATATTTCTTGATCTCTTGTTTGATTCCCAGGTAAAGTGCCTTTGACGAGGCCGAAGGCCGAGCTACGTTTCCTCACGAAATAATTTCTCGATCACTTATTTGATTCCCAGGTAAAATTTGCAAATTCATAATTAAAAACTTAGGTAAATTCTGAACGAAATTATAATGTTTTTCTCTGAATTAAACTTCTGATAGTGTGTTAACACTTTGAAGCACAATATTTTTTTCTTAAATATATTAAATCCTTAAACCCAACCCTAGCAACAGAAGCAAAATTTCAGCTCTATAACTTCAAAGCAACTGTATTTCGAAAAATATTTTTGTCCTTATGAAATGATTTTCCGAATACCCTGAAAAATGTCATCTTAATTTCTAAAGTATCTTTGGTGGTCTTTGGCGAGGCTGAATTCCGAGCCGCTTTTCCAAACGAAATTATTTTTTGTTTTTTGAAATGTCCGTTGCTTAAGTGTTTTTGTTGAGGCCGTAGGCCAAGCCGCGTTTCCGAACGAAATTATTTTTTATCTTTTATTTGATATTGATTTTATTCATCAGAGATATCCCACGCATAGCCCGCTTCATAGCTCGTTAAGCGACCTTAAGTCGGTGGATCAAGCCCTTGGTAAGAGATAACTTCTCAGTTAAATACTTTTGCCTTTAAGCACTGCGGAAAGTCATCGACATAATCTGCCGAATCAGTAAGTTGAAGTGGCAGTGGGTAGGCCCATATTTGTCACTGACGTGATAGCCGTTGGGGCCAAAAGGCCTAGAATGGACACCACATGCAGCAACGTGTAGCCTAGACCGACCTCGTGCCTGCTGGCCCGGCGGACTTCGCGGGTAGCGGCTTGATGAGGATGACGGAGGAGCGCCAAGAGTGGAAAAAATTTAGAAAGGCCTATTTCCAGCAGTGAACGAAGACAGGCTGATGGATGGCTAGATATTTTATCCCCAGATAAAGTGTCTTTGGCGAGGAAGAAGGCGTATCAGCGTTTCTGAACGAAATTATTTTTGATAACTGATTTGATTTTCTTGTAAAGTATTTTCGGTGTGATGGAATAAAATGTGGCTTGTGTGAAAGTTGAATAGAAAAAACTCATAGACATAATACCAGTAATACCTAGTCTTGAAAGAAGTGATAAGGGGGTAATAAGTAGCGTAATCAAGTAGAATAGGGTAGTGGTTGTTTCGGCATTAAAAGGTGATACCTCCAACCTAATAATCTACAGCAGTATACTTCTGTAAACTATATTATAAGACCTGTTTCGCTCAGCAAAAACATGCAGGTTTTGGGCCCTCGAAACACGCGAGCAAGCTACGTAGAGCTGACCATGAGAAAAGCAGGGTGTGCCCAAATGTATCCCAGCTACTTCTAATGTTTGCCTCTGGGATTTGTTGATGGTCATTGCAAATGCTACTTTTAATGGGAATTGCAACCGTTTAAACTGGAAAGGCAAGTTGTTGGGTATTATGGGAATACGTGGTATGAGCATGTTCTCTTCCTTAGCCTCTCCGGTTAAAATTGTAGCCTTCACAATGTACCTGCCCAGCTCCACGACTCGCATTCGAGTGCCATTGCACAATCTTGGTGCGTCTAGGTTGCGCATTAACAAAACCGGCACACCTATCTTTAACTCAAGTTTATGGGATGGCACCCCTGATAGCTCCAAGGAGTTTAAAAACTCCACAGGGTAGCTTGTGGCATCATCGGTCGACATGACGGTGTCGATGGAGTTGTCCACTGCCGTTTCTCCGGCTATTTTATCCAAAATGGTTTTGTTTATTTTAGAAACTGAGTCGTTCTTTGGCGCCAGTATGGTTCTTTCACAAAACCAATTCGTGGTGGATGTTTTGTTGCAAATTAGGAAAAACATTTGCAATTAGCTCTTCTTCCGAACTAACAACATTACATTTTTTTGTGGTATTTCGACGATTTATTGAAAAAGGTGCAAGTTAATATAGCAAATTTATGTAATTTTATAATCAGCTCCTTAACACTTATTATTTGATACCCATTTTGTGGTTTTAGGAATATATTTTTTATTTTTCTCTTTTGTACTGGAAATATTTTGAAAAAAAAAAAATATTTTTTTACGCCATGTAATGTGGGCAAATTAATGCTATTTTAGTGCAAAATTCTAAGTCTTTGTCTTTAACGGTGCTAAAGTTATGAGGTTGTGACATACGGGCGGATGGACAACGGAATCTCACCGTTAAGGTTCCAAAAATGTCAAAATTAAATTTTCTATTCGCAAAACTGTCGAATTATGGACGAAATCGGGCACGTGAGTCTGACTTGAGAGTCTGACTCGCACTTGACCGTTTTTCTTTTTATTTGATACCATTTTTTATTAGATAACGTACCTCAGTGTCTTTCTGTGTGTTTCTGTCTGTAATTATAGCATTTAAATCGCTTAACTTGAAAAAAACCGAGGACTTATGGGGCCTATTGTGAAAGTTATAAGTTCTGTTATTGATTTGATAGCTCCTTATTTGGCATTAATTTTTAATAAATGTGTAGTTGATGGTATCTTTCCTGACTTAATGAAGTTTAGTAAATTGATCCCTCTTTTTAAATCAGGCGACAACGGTGACCCATCAAACTATAGACTTGTGTCAGTTATACCGGTTTTGAGTAAGGTTTTTGAAAAAATAGTTTTTAATCAATTGTTATTTCATTTTAATTAAAATAAGTTGCTTCACTGTGAACAATATGGATTCACTAGAGGGAAGTCAACCACAGATGCAGGAGTTGCTTTAGTTAAGGCCCCAGACTCTCTTTGCAACATTTCGCTTTCATCTTACCTGAGGCTCTAGAAGTGGCGCTCCCCCCGCTGCATTAAGATGTTAGAGACCGCACCTGAATGTTGCTCTACTTCGTTAAATGAGTGTACGATTACTTAAAATTTAACATGTGAAGATTTTTAATTATTCAAGTAACGGTAATTTACAAAGTTTGGTTTGTTTATCGGAACAAACAAAATGAATTTGCAAAAGCAAAATAAACAAAAGTAAATCTATCTGGAATAGATGGCTTATTGGTAGCAGTAAAAGTGATTAGTATTTAGACACAATACATTTTATAGGTCATGCAATTATTTGCAAATTTTTACCGAAGGGGTGTCAAGAGGTGTTCCGAGTGTGAACTGTGAGATGCAAGTCATAAGTCCATCCATACGTGTACCTATAAGTACACCCGCGTTTCTCTGACAATTATTACGTCTCAACGTGATTCGCCCTATCGCCCGAAAATTTCTTTATTCATCAAGATTTTCATTTAACTAATGCCTGACATAAAAAATACCTTTATAAAATTTGGAAATGTAGAAAATTAATAATCAAATCGTAACAATGAAAACATTCAAAATTATGTATTCCTAATACTCACACACATATTACAATCAGTTCTTTAAGTAATATAATATCAAAAATAGAAACCCTTACGGTAATTAAGTGTCTGTCGGTTTGTGTGTCCATGATTATGACTGAGGTGCAATAAAAAAGGTAAAAAATTTAGTTTTAGAAATGTGATGTTTTAATGATAAGAACCGCAGCTGCGTACGTTCTTTTGTTTTGATGCATTATTGTCTAGCACGTTGTTATCTCGACTGTCGGTTTTAGTGACTTCGATAGCTTTTTAATATATTTTAAATAAAAGTAAGTAAAGTAATAAAAAGGATGTAGCTTCGGTTTTAGTTATTCCAAAAAGTGGCGACAGCGGTGCTGGTATAAAATTTGTGTCACGCCATCCCCGTGGGTTTTATAGACCACAACTTCTAAAATACGGCTTTACGGGTTTTCGAATTAACACACATCAACATAACTTAATCTAAGCAAATTAGGGCACGCAATTATTCGCAGATTTTTACTATCCGGATAACGGATAATGTATTATCCGGATAACCGGATACTTATGGTAAAAATTAAGCTAAAATTAATTTAATAAAAGCTCCGAAAACTAAATTAAAACCGCCCAAAAAAACGGCCTACCGCAAATATCTTGAAAAAAAACTGGCCAAGTGCGAGTCAGACTCTAGTCAGAACCTAGGGTTCCGTATTGTGGATGATAAAATTTATAATTTTTTTTCGTGAATTTCTCAACCGCTTTATTTTTTCTGTAATTTTTACGTAAACGCATATTACCATGATTTTTTTCATATTTTTCGGTGCACCAGTTTTGGAGATAACCAAACCGCGAGGTTACAGGAATGCAGAGCTGATGGAATTTGAGTAAAATGGATGAGTTGACACGGGAGAATTGTGGGTGAACTAACCTTTGTTCTGGATGGTTGCCGGCGAATGCGCCGCGTGGCGTCCCTCCTTGTTGGGCTGATTGAGCTGGCGCCTTGGGCAGGGATAAGCAGAATGTCTTGGTTCGTGGAGTAATGTGAACACAACACTGGTATGAGCACAAGATACGCGAGATTTGTTGTGTCGGCGGCGCGAGTGCGCACACGTGTGTTTCGGGAGACGTCGGCCGCGGAACAGAACGAACAAGCGCCCAGCGCGCGAGTCGATTTGGCGCCAGGAGGTGCGGCGCGAGACTACGCATGCGCATGCGCATCCGTCACGCTTGTGGCGTGAACAGGGGGGACATACATTTTTTTATAGATTTTCAAGGATTTCTCGAAATAGATGGAATTAAATATAGCCAAACTATATATTATTACAATAAGCTTTTTAATACCTACAATGTGATACCCATATTGTATTTTTATAAATGTTTTTTTTTTATTTATTTTACTTTTTTTATATTTTTAAATCACTATAGTTTTCCCGGTTATTGGTCAGTTATGATCTATAATGGACATTTTTTTCATATTTTTCGGTCTACCAGTTTCGGACATACACGTTATTGTAGTTTTTTTGAAGATTTCACAAAACCAGTGCCAGTAAATATAGTAAAAGTATATATTTTTACAATCACCTTTTTAGTGTCTACAGTTTGATACCCATATTGTATTTTTAGGATATTTTTTATTTTTCTCACTTTTGTTTTGAAAATATTTTAAACAATTTCAAATTTTTCATATTTTTTTTACAATGTAATATGTAGGCAAATTAATGCTATTTTTGTGCCAAACTACATGTCCTTATCTTGATAGTGCTAAAGTTATGATGCTGTGAAATACGGACGGACGTAGATTAGACTTTATTTTATCGAAACAGGGATTTCTTAAAATATTCAAAAAATATTTTATCCATAGTTGTTTACTTATTAAATGATAAGTGCAATATTCAAGTAGAGCAACTTTAATGATACAGTTCGCGTCTCCATAAGAATCTACAAGAGGGAAAGGGAGAAACCGTGCGAGCGAGAGGTAAAATGACGTCGAGCTACACAACACACGTCTGAACGCTGCGATGTCCCAGCGAAACTGAGGGAAATATCGACGCGTTTTGTGTTTTAAACTCTCGATAAGTTTCGATTTGATAAAATGTTCTTAAAATAATTTTTTAAATACCGTTATTTGTTATTTCACTAATTAATAGTTCTATTCTACGTGTTTTAAATTTGACTACGCTAAACGATAGTTTTCTACTAGAAAAAAAATATTTTATCAGTGGTTGAATTCATAAAATCACAACTACTTAAAGCACTCGAAATAAGAAAACTAAAGTATTATCCAAAAAAGTAACCAGGTAAGATTATTGTTGAAGATATGGGAATAAATGTTACCTGAATAAATTTCTTGTTTTTGTCATAATTTTTACGTGACGTGTGCATGAATGAGACTCTCAACGCGTATAACATAAATAAAGGTATGTTTAAAGCCTAAAAAACCTATTAAAAGTAGCATTAAAGTAAAGGAAAAAATAAGTTTTGAAATCTTCAAATTCCACACTATAAATTAACGTAAAATGTATTTTATTTATTGCTTTCTTACTAACTAAAATAAAATCTTTCTTTTCTGATAATTCTGCAAGAATACTGATTTTTAGGGGACTGGAGCCTTAAGCACATTTTTGATGCTTGAGTAGAAAAGCAGGATGCATTTAGTGTATTTTGTGACCTCTCGAAAGCCTTCGATTGCGTTAATCGTGAAACACTCTTATGTTAATTGGATCACTACGGAGTGAGAGGCAAATCTTTGGCGTTATTGAAGTCGTATCTTAGTGATCGTATTCAAAAGGTAGACATTAATGGGGTAAAATCATGTGGGGCATTAGTTAAAATGGGTGTCCCGCAGGATTCCATATTGGGGCCCTTGCTGTTTTTAATTTACATAAATGACCTTCCCTATTTAATTAAAGACTTAACTAAGATAGTACTATTCGCAGACGACACGTCACTTATTTTTAAAGTTAATAGACGTAAAGATATCCTTGACGACGCGAATTCAACTTTATCACTGGTGCTTGATTGGTTTACTGTAAATAATTTAGTTTTAAACGCAAAAAAGACAAAGTGTATAAAATTTACGTTACCAAATGTAATTCAAGTGGATGGTAATTTGCTTTTGCAGGGGTCCAAGCTGGAGTTAGTTAACGAAACTAAGTTTTTGGGCATTACGGTAGACTCTCGTCATCAGTGGGGTCCCCACATAGAAGCCCTATGTGGTAGACTTAGTTTGGCCGCATACGCTGTTAGACGCATTTTATAAGGCAAATTACAGATGTAGATACTTACCTCAGATAATTTTTTGTGTATGAATTTCAATGGCCGGATAAACATTTTTCGTTTAGACAACAATACAGGCATCACTGATGTGTAATTTTACGTTCATAGACGTTGTAACTTATTACAATTTAGGTACCTATCAATAACACAGAGAACCAGTTTTGTTTTGAAATAAATTCTCAAAACCAACTTCCACATGCCACCATGTTTACTAAAATTGGCAAATACAATGTAGTTTTATTATTAAGAACATTTTATGAACACTTCTAACAACACACGCTAAATTGAAAGCAATTTGGATGGTTCAATCTTTCGATCAACACAACATAAAGGTTTTAGGTTATGTTTGATGAACAAAGCATAACAGATCTCTTCCAGTCATTGATTTACCTCTTATTTACTACCTATTTAAATACCTCGATAGTTTTAGTCACTGGCAGGATCGCCACTTGTACAGGTTTAGATAGGTATTCAATAAAACACTATTTCAGTATAAACACGATGCTCGTGCGGCGGCCGGCGGAGTGAGAGAGAGCGGCGGCTCCTTCCTACCCCCACTCTCCTCACCAGCATACGTGGTTATATTTATTATACGTTACAGCGTTTATAAGTTTTCCATTTACAGTGAGCTATAAGTTTTTTTTAAATAATTTTCTTTAAAGAACTGCTGTACCAATCGAGGAAAGCGCTGCTAAGGTTATCGGTTGAAATAGTGACAAATTTAGCTATTATTTCGTGAAGTGTGTTGTACAAAATAGATACGGCTTTATTGATATCGCTAACATCAAGTATCGACTCCCAGTCTACCCGATTCAATGCATCTCTAATTAGATGATAGTCATGTCTCAGCGCCCCGTGCGGCGTCAACAAGCGCTATCACCTCCAGCGGAGGATGGTGTCCGTCCACCGGGACCAGTGCGTCGCTCAGATCACATCCCTACACCGTGCTATCACAGTTATTATACTGATTATACTCATTAAGTGACGTAAATGCAAGAAATTGGCAAGAGATTGAGCTAGTTTATTATTGTGAAGACAAGTAAAAGAAGAGTGAAGATTATGTTTAGCAGGCAGCCATGAAGCATACTTTAAATTAAAATCACCTGTGATAACAAAAGTGTCATAAGGATAATTTATCTGTAAATTAGAAATATATTCATAAAAAGCTAATAGGTTATCGAGTTGGTCTTGCACTCCTGAAAATGTACACAAAATATTCTAATTCGACCAGTTGAGTTATCACGTGATAAGATGACGGACTCAATCTCGACCCCGTCCAGGTCCGTAATGTTGCGGACAGTCATGGCCACATCGCTCGCTGAACACGACCAGGTCGCGGCGCACCGCTATCATCACGCCGCCGCCCATTGTGTCCTGTCTCCGTTCATGTCTTTAAACGTTATACCTACAGTCGAACAACTCCGATTCAGCTATACAAACAACAACCTCGTTTCACTTATACATATAACTTCATAATCGTAAACAGCGACACTGCGAGAAAAGGCTCCAGTTTTAGTCCGCAAAACTTGTAGGTACATTTTGATAGTATAGTTTTAAATCGAATTTAAATGTAAATATATTATACCAATAGTTTTAAGATGATTATAAAATATTACAAGCAGGCACACGGTATTGGATACATACCAATATGTATGCGTTTATAATAACCTATTGACCGGGATGACGATATCAAGGACAGGTTTTATGAGGAGCTCACAGAAACCCTCTCTAAAGTTCGCCTTCGAGAGCAGCTGCTCTTATTGGGTGAATTTAATGCTAGGGTTGGTCGTGACTATGAAGCCTGGCCTAAGGTCTTGGGAAGACACGGTATTGGTAATATGAATAGTAATGGACGGTTAATACTCTCATTATGTGCCCAATTCAATCTGGCAATCACCAACACCATGTTTAGACTCCCGGCTAAATATAAGACTACATGGATGCATCCCAGGTCGAAACATTGGCACCTCATAGACTACGCTATAGTCAGGCAGCGGGACATCTCCCAGGTCCTTATCACCCGTGTCATGCGGGGTGCTCATTGCTGGAGTGACCATCGGCTTGTCTTGACCAAGCTGAAACTTCGACATTTTCCTCCGCGCAGATCTCAAGGAGTGATGCCAAAGAAGTTAGATCTAGGGAAATTCCAGAACCTGGAGACCCGGAAAATCTACTCCCTGGCGATCAGTGAAGTGGTTCAGACGCTGGATATTGAGAATGGCGATCCTGTTGCTATCTGGCAAACGCTTTTGTCCAGTCTTGTCGATGTAGCCAAGCAGAAACTGGGTATAAAACCTCGTCAATGCGAGGATTGGTTCGACGAGAACAACGAAAGCCTAGCCGAAGCAATAGGGAGTACCGAACTCTCCTCCGTGACCACAACACTGAACAGTCGAAGGAAGTCAGGCAGAGTAGTGCTCAGCTCAGAGGTAAGGTCAGGGAGATCAAAGACAGGTGGTGGCAGGAAAAGGCCAAGCGCATACAGTGGCTTGCAGACACGCATCAAATGGGCACATTTTACGAATAGGTCCGTCAATTAGTAGGTAAGTCAGCCCGAAGTGATGTTCCATTAAGGTCATCTGATGGTACATTACTACTTACGAGCAAGCAGGACGTGCTCCAGCGCTGGCGGGAACACTTCAACAGCGTACTGAACGTTGACCGAGATGCGGATCTGCATCACATCAGCTCAATGGCAGTATTGCCAGCCTGCACTGAGCTTGACAAGCCACTGTCACTAAATGAGGTCGTTCTTGCCATTAAACAACAGCAGAATAAAAAAGCGGCGGGCATTGAAAATTTGCCCGGAGAGCTACTTAAGTATGGAGGTGACGAGTTGCACGGTACTATCTGGAGGCTCTTTGTTGAGATGTGGGAAAAGGAGCGGGTACCGGAAGACTTTCATGTGTAATGGCGGTGTTTTCAACTTAGCCAGGCTGAAAGCATACACCAAAGTTTGTCTTACCACCATAACGGAGATAATGTACGCAGATGACCTGTGTTTTGTGGCGGAATCATCAGATGACCTACAGCGCTTAATGTCGAGCCTCGATGAGATATGTCGGCGTTTTGGCCTAAAAATCAGTGTTAAGAAAACCGAAGTGATGGTTCAAAACACTTTCAGTGCGCCAGTCGATATAAAACTCGGTGAGGCATCGCTGAAGCAAGTAGAGAAATTCAAATATCTGGGGAGCACGATTACATCCAAGTGCCATCTTGACGACGAAGTCAACAGCAGAATAGGAGCAGCTGCTGCAGCCTACGGCAAACTTCGTCCCAAGGTGTTCCGGTCACATGACCTAAAGCTCCATACAAAGGTCTCTGTGTACATGGCGATAGTTTTGCCTAACCTTCTCTATGCCTCCGAATCGTGGTGTCCATACCGGAAGCATTTTTGCACATTGGATAGGTTCCACCTCAAATGCCTGCGTGACATCCAGAACATTCACTAGTCGGACCGTGTGAGAAACACGGAAGTTCTGCGACGTGCTGATGTCGGTGGGATTGAGGCCTATCTAATGAGGCGTCAGCTGCGATGGTGTGGCCATGTTTCCCGAATGTCTGATGCCAGGGTGGCTAAGCGCATCTTCTTCTCCGAACTGCAGGAAGGGAAACGGAAACAGGGCGGCCAATTTCTGCGGTATAAAGATGTCCTTAACCGCCACATGAAGAAATGTGCAATAGACCCAGCACAATGGGAAACACTGGCAGCAGACAGACCACATTGGAGGCAGGCTGTGAACACTAAGGTGTATGCTTTCGAGTCGATTAGACGTGCTGAGCTCGACACAAAACGAGACCAGCTTAAGGCCCGACCACCAGTGGCCATCAATTATAATATAGTTGGAGGGGTGCTGACGTGCAGTGAATGTGGTCGCACGTTCACTGCAAAAATCGGCTACGTCAGCCACGCGAGGGCTCATCAGCGCCGCTCTCAGCAGTGACAGTCGCTGTGACCGAAAACGGCCTTGAAGAATTGATTGATTGATATGCGTTTATAATAACAGCTAGAAAAATATCGCTAGTGTCGTGGAAGCGCGTATGTTTATGTGAATGGCTAGCTCGGCGGTAAGCATTGTCAAGTAATAATAAGTTTTTACCAATGTGGCGTTAATGACGATAATAGTGACTGAAGGTTTGGAATTTGGATCCCTTTTATAGTAATGTGGCATGGAAATTGTTTTCCAAAAAAATACATTCATATTAATTACTTCTGTAGGGCAAGCACATCGAGCAGATACAGTGGATAAGCATATTATTTTACAATAACGGATAACTATTAAAAATAATGGTAACCACGAAAATAAAGCATAAAGATAAGCAGGCTGACATTTTTTCAAGTGATATGAAATAGCACAAAGTAAACAAATATTAAGCATAATTAGTGGCAATACAAAAATTAAATAGGTGTAGAGAAATAAGGACGTTGTACTTACTAGGCACATTAAAGATACAAGATTACGCGTGTAAATCATTATTTGTTCAATTTCGCAAAATCTAACTCTTGTGATATCTGGAGTACGGGTGATGTGTCATTCTTTTTTGATTAAGAATTTTGCCTTGTTCAATAACACCTTATTTCCGACGGTGAGGTGCTCATTTACAAATATTCTCACGGAGGACCCGGGGAGTCCGATTTTTGAATTTGTAAGATCCTTGTGTTTTTTCACCGAAGCAAGGAATTCATCACGATTGTATCATGCCAAGAAACGCAATACTATATATAATTATACTAATATAATTTTTAGCGACACGATTACGGCGCGCCCATTGTTCCTGGTTATTATGTGCGTCATTCAAAGCGGTTACCGACTTTTTCAGATTCTCGACATCAATCTGTGTTCTAGCATAGGATTTAAGGTTATCTTCAAGTGTTTTGAAGCGAGTCGAGAGGTCATCGAACTGTGCCGTGTAATGCGCCAAAGACGCGGTGATCTCTGATACTTCAGATTTGGTGGCCAAATAACTTAACTTCAGATCAATACTCGTAGAAGCAAGTTTATTGAGGAGAAGTTTTGTTGTATTTCCCGATAAATCATCCTCGGGAGCCTGATGGTAATTGAGAACTTAAAATTTTTTTTCTTCTTTCCTGTTTTACTTTTTCTCTTTTTACAGAATTTGGAAGATAAAGTGGTTTCAGAATATTCAATAGTAATATCGTCATAAGAGCCATCATTTTGGGCTCGGATTCAGTGGATTTAGTTGAGTAATTTTTTATAACACCGTTTTGGGGTTGGCTACTCTGTTGTATGACAACCTCACATACATTGCTCTTTTTGAAGGTTTGAATTGAATTATCATTGTTCATTTTTAACAAGGAAGGACTCGGACGAAGTTTACTTGAGCCATTGGATACAGTAATAATATAATAATAATAAAATTGTTTATTGACTCGTAACTTAGCCTAGTTACATAGTTATACTTTGTAGACAGGTGGTGAAACATAGAAAACAAGTTCTTAGGCTATAAAGAGTCCAGGATAGTGATCTCTGCTCTCCGTGGTAGTTGAAACTGTTCTACGGCAGAGCAGCGCCCATTACCCTCCACTGTTCATAAATTACCAATTATAAACTACTTTTTCAATTCTGAGGTAAGATGTACAAATATTGAATCATATAAACTTATATTTAATTAATATAAGTATTTTAATAATTTATGGTAACATTTTGAATATTTTGTAGCATGCAACATTCATGTATTTTATTCTTAAATTTAAATTTAAGAGAGCTTTCAGTTAAGGTTGCTAGCTTCATTTAATTACATTATATATCATAACATTATCCACTCATATAATCCAGTTAGAAACATGAAAATAAATAAAAAATACGTAAGAATGATGTATAATTTATCCAATTATATATATACAGTGATTCCTTTATAGGGAAGAGATGGAACATGGATGTCGGTTTTTAATGACGATGGGCTCGGACAACATATACTCGAGCCAGGGTTTAGATTAAATTATTTTCAGTTGTTATCTCGGGTTGTTCCCGAAAGCTAATGTCAAGCTCGTCAATCCCTTCAGAGAAATTGACGAGATATCTTTTTTAAGACTGAAGGCGCCGATTATTATTATATTCCCGTTTACGGCAGTTTTCGATTACATGTCCAGGGTTTTAGCAGTATCGGCAGATTGGAGAGTTTTCGGCATTGACGGTATTGTTGACATTAGGCCTTAACTGATTACTCGTACTAATAGGCTTATTATTATTTGACTGATCGATTCATGAGGATTTGAAAGTTTTTGCGTTATTTTTATATATGTTATGAATAAAATGTATATTTTTAGAACGCATCTGTCGAGTGTTCGGTGGACGATTCTGTTTTTTGTGTGTGGTAACACTTCTCCCACTTGGAGCTGTCAAAAACCTCGGATAGGACGTAATTTTGGAAAAGGTCGCGGTCGACCACTTTATTTGGGATATTAACAATTTAATACAAGGGAAATCGATGTGGACATCGTAAAAAACATTATTGGGTCAGGGTCTGACAATATTTTGGCGTGAAGGCCACTTTCAGTGTATTTCCTGTGTGTGTGACATAACCTATATACACGCGGTGTGCAACAAGTGGACTTGTCAATTACCATTTCTTCTGGGTTTGGATGCATCCAGGTGTAGGTGGGTTGTGTGTAGATTCTTCGTGACGGTGAGCAGCGTGTCACAGCACCGGAACGCCTTGGAGTCCACGTGCGAAAGGACTTCGTGCGAGGACTAGCTGATGAGGTCATCATACAATTGTCTGGTAGGACATTTTGTACTATATTTTGTAGAATATAAGATATTTGTAGAATATAAATCTGGGACAGCTTATGGGCCCCTGTTCCAGCTGCTAATATCGCCCTTTAACATACAATTAGTGGTGTCTGAGCGTGGTTATGGAACCCTCGCACCAGTGACGCCGATGCCCGTCACTAGTCAGAAACATTATCACTTTCTAAGCTACAATTTGTGGTAGCAACGAGCGTGTTTTATCAAACATATATAAACGACATTATTTTCTCTTCTGAATTTGCGATATTAATAGCATCATTCAGTGTTTTCGGGGATCTAACCCTAATAGCATTTGAAATGTTAGGACGTAACCCAAGGATAAAAGTCGTTAAACCAACTTCTTGCATTGCTGCAATTCTTCCCAGTAACTTCAATTTCTTTGGACAACAAATATTAACTTCGGTTAGTTATTTTAACAAACAAGTCTCCAAACGGATCACGAATTGAGCCACCAATTCGTTTTGACTCTGTTTGCATTCTTGTAAGTCAGTAAGTAGGTGAATGTATGCTTTTGTTTCACCAAATTGAGCGAAAAGGAAATATTTTAATTGGTCCCAGTCACTGAATTCTTTGATCGAACATGCCGATTCAGCCTTTCCTTGAAGTTGGCTCAAAATATATTGGAAAACTATGCTTTTCTGATATTCAGAAGCCAATTTGTAAGCATTATTTAAAAAAGGCGTTAAAAATTCTCGAAACCAATTGAAGGGTTTAATAAATTTCAATAAAACATTTAGGTCGACTTCTTTAACTTCCAATACAATGTTGTTTTTACTCTTTTGCTCTTCCGGTGGGGCCATGATTAAAAGAGTATTTAATTTATCTTATAATAATTCGCAGAACTTATAGTCCAAATTACACTTCCTTAGAAAGCACTGTGTAGATGTTTATATTATCTGGTCTCGTCGTGCACTGTTGATATAAACACAGTTCAGTTTCACTGATAATCGCGTTGACTGATCGAGGTTTAGCTTGAAAGTTTTAACTTTGAAATGAATACGGCAAACACTTCACTTGATAGTATAATAATAGGAACGATAAAACTCACAGTACGATGAGTATATACGGCAGGAACAAGTTTCAGGATATCTGCTTCTATACAGGAACTCAGGCTTCAGGCTTTTAAGCTTTTTCAGGCCTGAACTATCACCACAAAAAACACAAAACACGAAACTGGCTGAGTTGATCCGGAGATCTTTCATTGATCCCTTTACGCTGCCACCAAATGCTAGACCAGATTATATTAGATAAATGTTTTAAATAATAGATTTATTTATTTAACTAGAAATGTTCATATCATGATATAGTACAAGGTTTACTATGTCTGGCAGTCATGGCGGAGGTTGGAGTCTAACTGAACTATCGGGCGAATGACAATGAACTTCTGATGGGAAAAGTGCTGATATAGCAAAAAGGGGTTAATTCAGCATAACCCTTACAAAGTCAGGGTATAACAGTACTATGTCATAGAAATCCTGGGTTCTAGCCTCAGAAAACATGCTTGATGCACTACAGTGACGCAGCAGCCCCATCAATATCCTGAATGCATTATTATACTGAAAACGCAGGGTGTTGCAATAACTGCCATACACTAGAACAGTTGATACAAACTTATTTAATTTATGTTGAGACCTACGGTCTGCCAAAAAATTCTTGTACAGTTTAGCTAATATTATTAAAGTTTGTATTGTGTAAATTTTTTATGAAATAAATGTCTTAAATGTCTTAAAAAAAGCTTTTGGATTAGATTTTACGATAGCTCAGAACTACTTTGGCCTAGGCTTAACTTGTTTGACTTAAAATCGGGTTGGGCCGTTTATTATATGTATAGACTTAAGAATAATAAAATCTTAAACAGTATATTTACATTTTAAACTTCTGATTATATATGCATTTTGAGATTTGTCACTTTTGACATATGTTATTTCTGAAATCTGTCAATTTTGAAATTGGTCACTTTTGACATCTGCCACTTATGACATCTGTCACTTTAGATATTTGTTACTTTTGACATTTGTCACGTCTAACACGTGTTACTTCTGACGTCAATGAATTTTGACATTTGTCACTTTTGATAAACACATCGCTGCCCCTGTGGAGCTGACGTGGACTGTTCCGGGCTCCACGGCCTATCGTGTCGACGCAGTGCTGTCCACCACTCTCGCCATGCTGCCCTGAATGACATTATCCGAAGGGCCTTCACCACGATAAACGTACCATCGACCCGTGAACCGACAGGAGTCGTTCGGGACGATGGAAAGAGGCCCGACGGCATGACTTTGACAGCATGGAAGCATGGGCGGCCGCTAGTGTGGGACGCAACATGCGTGGACACGCTGGCGGCTTCTTATTTCCAACAAAGCTGCAGGGCCGCTGGTGCAGCGGTGGGCACTGCCGAAATCGACAAACGGCGCAAGTATTCCGCACTGGACAGGTGCTATGTGTTTGCGCCGTTTGGGGTGGAGACGCTGGGTCCGTGGGGTCCGGAGGCGCGGCGACTGTTTAAAGAACTTTCGTCACGCCTGGTCGATGTCTCGGGTGACCGGAGGGCTGGCGCTTACCTCGGCCAGAGGATCAGTCTGGCCATCCAAAGAGGGAGCGTTGCCAGCATTCTGGGCACCCTACCGGGGGACAGAGACCTGGACCGGGTGTTTTATCTTTAATTTCTTTATTCTTATTATAATATTTTTTTTTTTTGGTTAGGCATTTTATTTTTAGTTTAGTTTTTAATTTTAGGAACTCTAGGTTTTTTGTTTAATTTGTCATTTTAGTTAATATTATTTTTTTTAGGATTATTTAGTTTTAAATTAAGTTAATTTTTTGTTATTTAAGTTTTGAATAAATTTTGTACATTATTATAATAATTTTGAGATCAAACTGCCAATTCATTCTGCTTTAAAGATGTCTTTATTTGAAAATAAATATTTTGATAAAGATAATTTTTTTTTTTTTTTATCACCAACAATATAACACTATCCTTACAGCTAGGTCAATGCGATAGTGAACATTCATCAAAATTTTTATCTATACTTACAAATAACTATATTACAAAAAACACATTAAAAACAAAGCAGATACATTTTTATAATACGACAACAACAACAAAAGGCAGAAGCATTAATATTATACACAATCATTAGTAACAAATAACATATAACGCTGTTCGTATGAACTCGCTCAAGAAACAGTATGTCATGGATCCTATTAAGCAGCTCCAGCGCTAGTGTCAGAGGAGCCTTCTGGTGGAGGTTGGTCTTACTGCGCCCTATCTTAAACAGTCGGCTCTGCCGCACCCTTAGTGAGTCATTGGGCACCCGTAACGTACATTTCGCAAGCAAAACTAAGTTAAATTCCTTCCCACGCCATACCCTAAACAAGTATGACGCCAGATTATATATCTTTAAATTAAATAAAATGAGGGTAAAGGGAAAGAAGTATATCAGGATCGTAACAGATAAATATATCCACCAGGCTGGTGCTGGGTGTGTGGGTGGTGCGCGCCGACACGCCAGTGGTGCGTGCCAGCGGCAAGGAGCTGTCTCTGGTGCTGCTGGCCGGCATCCTGATGTGCTATCTGGTCACCTTCGTAACAGATAATTATATCCACCAGGCTGGTGCTGGGTGTGTGGGTGGTGCGCGCCGACACGCCAGTGGTGCGTGCCAGTGGCAAGGAGCTGTCTCTGGTGCTGCTGGCCGGCATCTTGATGTGCTATCTGGTCACCTTCGCGCTCGTCTTCCGACCAAACGATGTTCTCTGTTCCTTACAAAGGTGAGTTTTTGAGTGTTCTTTATGTAGCTACACATTATTATTCTTATTCTTTATTGTACACAGAAAATAAACATTTAAAAACATTATAAACAAATTAACATGAACAAAGGTAAACTTATCTCTATAAAGAGATTTCTTCCAGTCTACCTCTGAGGATAAAATACTATATTTGATAAAAAAGTAGACATAATACGTGTACACAGATGAAATAATAAATACGTATAATAATAATATTTTTACAAACATAATAAAGTACTATTAATGTAAAACTAGCCTACTGTATAATATGTATTATAATAAACACATTATAAATATTATATATACAGACAATCCCGAACGTTCGAGGGAAGTGAATTCCACAGTGTGACAGCCTCAACAGTAAACGACTTGCTAAACGACGCAGAGTTGTGTGCAGGAGTTTTAAGAAGGGAGACATTGGAAAACAGATACTTAAATCGAGCACGAAGGTATTTAGGGGAAAGGGGGTTTTTGAGAACACTGTAGAATTATAGAGAATTGTAAGAATATACAAGTGATAAGATAACGAATAAATCTAATGCCGAGATTCTGAAGCCATTCAAGCTTTTTAATCAACTCGATGCTATGGATATCGGCATAGTCAATTATAGGGAGAATAAGAAATTGAGCAAGAGAGACTTTAGTTTAAAAGTCTCTCTTGCTAGTATGTTTTTTTCTGCTTATTTCACTGACATACGACCGACGCCCAAGTAAGATTGCTATTAAAGATGACATCCAGATTTTTAGCACTTTTTGAAAATGCAATAATTTAGTCCCATCGAATATAACGGAGGGTGTATGATGAGTATGCGCACTGTCAACCTTGCGACCTACCTACTGTAACGACTGAAGTTTCTCAATCGTACAGAATTATTAATAAAATACGTGTTTTAAATACCAGTAACTCCATCTGTGATGTAAATGGATGAAGCACCTTCATACACTTATAGACGAGCTGAAGTGGAAGCTGAGCATACAAGCTGATATAGTTCTGCCGTATTAGCGACCTTATTTCATAGCGTCACAAGGGTCAAGCTACAGGGCATAAAAACGCTTTCATCTATATTTTACTTACATAGCAATTGGCGCCAGTATGATTTTTTTTAGAGTTCCCATGCAATAAAACAAACATTATAAGTTTCGTCCTAGAGAATGTATCAAATTTTATGATGTTGAAATCATGTTCGTATTTTTTGTGAAACTTGTAAAATCTTGGAAGAAGCCACATATCTACAAATGTCGGAGAGGTGGTGTGTTTTTATTGCTAAAATTTGTTTAAAAACTTGAATCATAAAAAGTGTGTTATTTCATGTTCGGAAGCTAGATCTGATGTAATGATAAATAATAGTTAAATGACTTAGAACACAAACATATAAAATAAAACGTGCTCTACTTCATGTTCTTTCAATTAATCGATTTCATAAAATTCAAAAAGGCCCCAAAATAATTTGCATCATGAGTAAGATTAAAATAGCAGTAATTGGACTAGTAAATTATCCAGAACACTATATGTAAATGTTTATTTCCTTATTTTCTATAGATTTGAATGGCACATCTAAAATTATTGTAGATCTATGTTTCACGAGTTGAAAAAGAGATTAGTTTTAATGTGTTTCACGCTCTTGACTGTTTTTGTTGAGTTTTAGCTAAACAAGCCTCAAATAGTGTTTGAAAACTAATTAATTTACAAAATAACGTGTCTGGAAAGAAGGCGGAGCTTAAAACTATGCAAAATCTGGAAAAAAAACCGTGCGTCCCCACGCACAAAGAAGGAGTGGACAGTTGGGTGACGGGACGCTTGGAAACAGGTCGATCCAGGAAACACGTCGCGTACAGTTTGTTTTCTTAGATTAAAATAAACACCCCTAGGTCATAGATAGTCGAAGGACACTCAGGTTACGCGTGGACCCGCGAGGTCACCTGAAATCTGGGTCTATCACTCGTACGGGCGGAAAGGAACGTTTATAAGAAAACTTATCGAAGTGTTGTGGTTTGCGTTGTGTTTTAGCGTCGGTTCTGAAATAATTTTTATAGCACACCGTGCGTTAAATGACCACTTTACGCACGCTCCGCGTGCGTAAAGTCGACATTTTCCGCACTTGTGCTATAAAAAATTATACGAAACTCGTGCGAGAAACTTTTTCTCGACTCGTGTGATTGCGGCACGAGCCGAAGGCGAGAAGGCGAAACTCACACTCGTCAGAAAACGTTTCATCGCTCTCGTATCGTAATGTACTAATATAAGTGACGTGCGCGGTTGCAATTCAGAGCTCTGAAATTAAATTCTCGCGATCGAAATGAATGTAGTGTCGCCACAGGTTTGTAAGTACGCGAGTGTTTTGGCTCGTGCAAAATATATTTGTGTCTATATATATTTACTTTTAATACATACACAAATCTCCACTTTACATAATGTACTTTCTACAAGAACATTATATTTGGCGTTTTATCTATTTACTACTTCCGTTTTGTCCTTAGAATCGTCTACGTTTTCTCCGGAACTGCTTACCTTAGATTGTAGGGGAATCCAATGGGTTTTTAGATGCAGAGTGGCTTCAATCGACTTTCATTATATTTCTATTTGCCATATAGCTATTTTCCTTTAACAGATTTCTACGTAGCGGAGCTGATTAACGAAAGGACTCCCCGAAAACAATTCTTAGACGTTAGGTTTCATATTTTAGCTTTTGTATGTGAGTGCTGTGGTATGAAAATGTGTCTTTATCTTAGGAACCACAGAGGTTTAGGGGTTGGTTTTTGGAGACTGTGTCTTGCCAGAGTTCCGGTCCCTGATAGCTGTCAGTTTGGAATGATACCCTCGCTTAAGTGCCCGTGTGTTAACCCCAGGTCGTTCAGGATGGTGCCTGTGAGCTGGAAGGTTCACCTTTAAAAGCCTATCAAAAACGTCAAGCGTAAAAAACCGTAGAACTGACTGGATGTCTAGTCGTAGGAAAGATGAATGCTTAAGTGATGTTTTGCGAGGGTTTTGTATGATTGAGTAAATTTCTAGGGCCATTTAGGTGTACTAGGATGGCTAGCTTTGATCGCAGGATTCTGCTGGAAACGCTGTCGTTCTGTGCGATAGCGTGAGGACGTCTATGAAGGTGTGTTGGGAGGGCGTTTTCTAAATCTGTAGGACCCCCACTTCATTCTGGACTCATCTGGGTCTAGAATCCCCTCAAATACCAAAATTCTAGCTAAATCAACGTACAGCGTGCAGCCACCGTGCCTCGAGTATCTACGGTTCATCAACCCCTTTTTCTAACTCAAATAACTGCAATATTATATTTTACATACACACACACACACACACACATTTTACTATTATGTCAGATATTTACATAATAATTTATCTAATTAAAAATATAATGTCGCGCGCAACTTACGATTATGAAAGTGTTATTTGTTAAACGTCTTACGGATTGTCGAATCAAAAGTTGTTTTACATAGTGATTTAGTCATTAATGTGTTTCGTTTTCCCTTGAATTTTCAATGGCAATAATAGCCTAATAGCTGAGTTCCAGAATACAGCTAAGTCGTATCATTTAACAAATACCTAGTAGGTACATTAGTTTTTCTTGATTAATTTATTTTCCTTTGTCGAATTATGATATACATTGTTTTGAGCATAACCGTTTTGTAACATAACGTAGTGTCCTAATCTACTAGACGATCACACAAATAAATCACGGCCAATCATTTAATTTGTAAAAAATAAATCGATGTACTCTCAAGTATGTCATAGTAACGTAGGAGACGTAGAGAGGTATATACATTACAATTACCTCCATCTACGGGTGTTGTCGCTTCCAGCGGTCATTCTTTAAGTATTAAATAAATACATACTAAGTACTGTAAGTACATATGACTGTACATAACACATCTATAAGCAGGATGTTTATTTCTCTTACAGTATAAATAGTCCAGAAACTATTTGTTACACTACACTTATCTACGTCAGTAATAAACCGGCTACAGTTACACTCGGTTGTGACTCGGTCGTTTCCTTTATGTTCTCTTCCGTACATCTCAGTGTACCAGTGTCGCCGAGTGCATTAAGCATCTGTATCTGTATCTTTACCTCTAGATTCCCTAGTACATCTACAATGTTGCAGATATATTCCACTAATACTACGACACATGACCTCATCAAAATAGACGTATTAATAAGTTTAAAAATAAATAACTATGAAACAAACATTTATTAAATTCGTAAAACAATAATTTGATTTCAGAGTTTATGATAAAATTTACCGGACGCCATTGCTGTCAACTTTTCTTACTGAGCCGTACAACAAATATCAATACAGAAATGCATTGTATAGGGTTATTCTTATGCCTCCAATATCTATTATTTTCAAAAAATGAATCTTTCACACACCAATTCCCGCTGCTTCCAAAAATAAATTTAAAGAAACTTTTTATTTCCCACCTCTTCCAAAAGCTATTTTTTACAATAAAAACAACTTAAGGGGGAGAGGACCAGAATTGTATGCACTAAAAAAGTAGTTGTCGTCTCATTTGTACGCTTATAAAATTTAAAATGTCTTTGTCTATTGCCCAATCTATTCTTCTTATCTATCTTGAAATTAAGGTTTAAAAGTTTGTTTGAAAAATACAACTAAATAATCAGAAATCTTGTGTTTTTAGCTGCAAAATTTCCCATTTTCGAATAGGTTTGGTGTTTTCGTAAACTGTATCTTTCGTAAACTGTATCTGGTTTGAAATTTACCGTAATTCAGAAAAACATAAAGAGCGCATTAAAGTGGTGCTGGTTATAAAAATTACTAATGAATTCAATTATAAATAACTCTCTATGTTTAACAACTGCATATGAAACAATATAAACATGTTATCATATTCGTGAACAATATAAAATTAAAACTAATACATCACAAAATCATTTTGATAATTTAGAATCTCAGCCTTAGTATAACATATGGATCGTGGGTATTTTAAGACAGGAGAAATTATAAAAAGATATTAACTTACTAGGACCATCAATAGACCCCAACTCCGTTTCCTTGCTAGGCCCAGCTTCGAGGTAATTTACACTTCCACTCATTTTACTTATTTATGACACGCGCGCATTGCAAATGAAGGAATCTTAACTAAATGCATTTTTTTTTATGTTTCTTCCTATCTCACTTTACCACGCTAACGTAAGAAAATATGGGGATAAAGATGGTTACGAAATTATCGTCAAGAAACTAAATTAGTTGGAAAAAAGTTAAATCAAAGTAGGAAAAGGCAACGTCATTCTTCTTCGTCATCAAGCTCAAGCTCCGAGAATTCGTCTTCTACTTCGAGAGATTCGAAGACTTTGTCACCTAACAATGAAGGTTAGTTTTATTTGTACCTATAGAGTGCGCATATTTAAAGGGAAGCATTATGATAGTCGTCATCTATGATATTAACGATGACCTACATTTTCAAGTTACATAACAAGTCAGTACTGCGGATAACCGGTTGGGTTATTACTTTATTGCGATATTTATGTAACATTATACCCACATGTGAATAAATTTTGGCTTTGGTGGCAGTTTGCGGGACTGTCACTTAGCTAAGCAGTACATGAAATATACGCGTGTTGCAGACTACCGTTTTGGTTGTCACTTCACCGTTATCAAAGGTTATTCATACCTAAGAAAATATATTGTCTACTGCTAAGCGGTTTATTCATGTTGCGGGCAATCGTTTGAGTTGTTACTTCATAATACATTATGGCTGGCATGCAAGCATTTTTTCTTAATCCACAAGTACTTACTTCGCTCAAGGTTTTTTTCCCCTTATCTCAGCGCTTATGTGTCTCATTAATAGGTACGTACAATTGTGTTTAACATGTTTACCACAGCCAACACAGCATTCCAGAGGGCGGGTATGCTGAACGTGAACCGAAGGTTGTTGACGAGAACTTTGTCGGATCGGATCCCAGGGCATCCCAAAATGCTAAATCTACACCAGAGCCTAAACCGGTGCAATCTAAAGACGTGGAACCGGGTTCATCGTGTATCCAGTAGTTGACTTCTGAACCTGCACAAACTAAAGAAAACACACCTACAACAGAAACAGATAGTGGTGTTATCTAAGAGTTATAAGGTGAAGACCCGTCGATTGCTAAGACTTACGGTAAGGATATTAATTCATACCTCGCAGTGCGACCGCAACATACTGCAACAGTGGGACTTTCAAAGGAAACCCGCAAAGAGCTGCAAGATAAATATCTGCCACCTAATAACTGCCCATTAATCGATAGAGATCAAGGTGGTTGTGTCAGAATCTGTCTTGAAGAGGGACAAGAGTGTCAAGCTCAAGCAAAAACAATTAGGCTCTGCTGTCGTCTGCATTGGAGAAGTTATCACTACTCTTCTCGAGGAGCAGAACAAAAACACGACTCTTATCAAACAGCTGATAGACGCTAGCCGTTTATTATGTGATGTTCAAAACGCTAGAAGAAGTTTTGTCCCATTTAACTTAAAAAAAGATATTAAAGAGAAGTTGCAGAAAAGTAAAATAGATGATTTTCTTTTCGGTAAAGACCTAACCGAAACATTGAAAACAGCTAAGTCTATAACAAAATCTGGCGCAGAATTAAAATCTACTCCACCCCCGAGGATTTCTGTTACAAAGAATAAACAGGCACCAATTCCACAAAGGAATTTAAACTGGAAGGCTCCTCCCTCGAGTCGCAGGCAAAAGGGGACTCAGGGGAGGAAGGAGACTGTCCAGAGGAACCAGCCCGCGATTTTCTTGAGACAATCGCATCAAGCGCCGCCGCCATGAAGTCGTCGGTAGATACTACGGTGAGCTTCGCTGGTAGGCTTTCCCTATTTTATAATCAGTGGTCAATGTTGACTCGCAAGTAGCACAGTGCTTTTGTGGATTATCGGATATAAAATACATTACATTGCATTTAATCACATTCCAAGACTGAAAACTCCGAATTTATTAAATGCATAAACGATATATTGTCTATCGGTGCTCTATCCCGATGTCAGCCGTGCGAAGGCCAATTACTGTTTAACTGTTTTCTCGTTCCAAAGCCAAACAGTAAATTAATACTTAATCTTAAAAAAATTAATAAAATTATAGACACTGAACACTTCAAACTTAAAGATTTACGTACCGCTGTTTAATTTATCTCAGAAAATTGTTTTCTATGTGCTCTGGACCTAAAAGACGCTTATTTTTTAATTAGTATTCATAAATATTGCAAAAAATACCTTCATTTTAAAGTTGGTGATAAAAATGAACTTTATGAATGTAATGTTTTACCGTTTGGCCTTAATACGGCCGCTTTGATTAAAGTGACGAAACTGTCTAAGTCTGCTTAGTCTGCTTAGATTGTGCAATTATTTATCAACTATACAGGGTGGAAAAAATGAATGGGCCCTGGAGGAGAACTACCTTAAATCCTTTAGTTAGCTCATTTTACTGAAATGAAACATTCCTTTATTTTTTAAAAGAAACAAAACTGCATTCAAAGATCTTCTAAAATTCGCTTGTCTCACCCGGGAATCCAAATAACTAAAAATGAAAAAAATAAACCCTCGCTATTTTATTATACGAATCGGTAGGATTATTGTTCAGGATAAAATGTTTCTAATAAACATTTGATCTTACACTTATCTGTTGTACGAGATACCCACGAAATTGAATATTTATTACAAGTTCTTTGTTAACAATACCTAATAAAATACTGTTCACTTGTAACAAGTAAATGACACGTTTTAATTTTGTTATCTCTCTAACATCCAAAGACATCGTATGAAGTACAAGCTTGCTAATGTTATTTACCTTAAGTACCTTGTTGAAGACTTCGATAAGAAAATCGTTATAAATCTATGCACAGCACAATTCCTTCTTGCACTAGGCGTACTGACGAAAAGTTTAAAAAGGGAAACTATTTTTTTTTGAAACGCCGTGCAACAAATTTGAAATTCGAATGATAACTTTCAACATTTTTAAAATGGATAAAACTATTCGTTCGAATTTCAAATTTAGTTTTAGTTTGCTTTCATTCCGTGCTGTCATTGTGTAATAATGGCGTATCAAGAACAATTTTATTTATTAGAAGCTTGTTTTCACTTTTTTTTATTTCCAAGACCAAATATTTATTAAACAAATTTTATCCTGAACGATAATCCTACCAATTCGTATAATAAAATAGCGAGGGTTTATTTTTTAGTTGGTTGGATTCCCGGGTGAGACAAGCGAATTTTAGAAGATCTTTGAATGCAGTTTTGTTTCTTTTAAAAAATAAAGGAATGTTTCTTTTCAGCAAAATGAGCTAACTAAAGGATTTAAGGTAGCTCCCCTCCAGGGCCCTTGAATTTTTTCCAGCCTGTATACTTTGATGACCAACTTCTTATAGCTGACAGTTATGATGCTTGCTTAAATTATTTAGAAGTAACTAAAAATTATTAGGTGGTCTGGGATTTATAATAAACTATGAAAAAGCAACTTACAACCTAGTACATCATGTAAACTTTTAGATTTCATTATTGACACTGAAAAATTCCAAGTTAGTCTGCTACCAAAAAAGGTAATAAAATTTATACTAAAAGGAAAATATTACAAAAATTACGTCAGTGCAAAATAAGAAATTTTGCCCGTTTTATTGGCCTGCTTATTTCGGCTTGTCCTGCCGTTGAATAATTTTTGAAAGATGCAAAAATTTGATTTTAAAAAATAGTTATGATAATTTTGACAATTATATACCATTCATGTTGCAACCGGATTTTAATTGGTGGTTTAGGGCACTAGATAACCCAGTAACTAATTTTAAATACGATGACTATTGCTTGGAAATTTTCACTGATGCTTCAACTTCGGGGTGGGGGTCGGCATGCGGAGAGGAAACTGCTAGTGGTCTGTGGTCTCAAAAAGAAAGCTGAAAACACATTTACAACTTGGAAATTGTAGCAGCTTATTTAGGCCTTAAAGTTTTTCCTAAAAACATGCGAAACTTTCAGATTCTCCTTAGAAACGACTACACCACAGCCATTTTATACATAAATTGTATGGAAGGCGTGCAGTTCCCTCACCTAACGCAGATAACACGAGACCTGTGGTAGTGGTGCGAGGCAAGAAGTATCATTGTATTCACCTCATATATAAGCTCCACGGATAACGTAGCAGACGTTGAATCCCGACGAATGCATCGGTAAATAGAATGGGAACTAGCGGACCATGCATTTAAATAATAACAAATACTTTTGGCTCTACAGAAATTAATATTTTTGCAAGTAGAATAAACAAAATATATCCCAAGTACATTTCTTGGCATCGTGATCGAGATGCGTTCGCTACAAATGCTTTAACTACATCATGGTCTAACTTTTTCTTTTATGGTTTTCCTTCCTTTATAATGATACTTAAGGCTATTTGAAAAATTATTTAAGATAAGGCCAGGGGCATACTCATAGTTCCTTCGTGGTCGACGCAACAGTGGTTCCCTCTATTTAAAAAACTTCTTGTTTCGAAATCAATATTTTTTAAACCTAGTCAGGACCTTATTCTGTCTCATTTCAGCAACTGCAACGTTCACCATCGAGTTACCCTGGTTGCCGGAATCTTGTCACCACTTCAATATTAAAGAAACAAGTCCTATCATCATACATCCATATTTTTGGCTTCGTTGTCGATTTGATTAAGCAGTATGACACGTGTCTAAAAAAGTGGTTCAAGTTTTGTTCTGTTAATAAGCTCAACATGTTTGAAGTATCTGTCCCTAATGTGATGACATTTCTCACAGAAATGTTTGAAGCTGGAGCTCATGGGTCTTTGAACAGTTGTAGATCCCCTTTATCTTTGATTTTAGGGTCAGAAATCAGGATCGATGACAGGCTTAAACGTGTTTTTAAAGGAGTATTTAGATTACGCCCTGTATTACCAAAATTCAAATATACTTGGGATACCTCGCTAGTTTTGACTCATTTAGAAAACTGGTACCCAAATGAATCGTTAAATTTAGGAAAGATTTCCAAAAAATTAGTGACTATTTTAGTCCTTATTACTGCTCACCAAATGCAACTCTCCTTAATAATAATATATATCTCCTTAATTTAATAATTAATACAACAACCTGTTTTGCTTTTATCTTATATATTCAATATATAATTTTATCCAGTGGTAAAGGTTGCCATGAATACCAACGTGGAGGAGCTTCTCAAGGAGTATGTTATGTTTAATTTTGTCGAAGGCTTTTAAAAAGTCTGTTTATATGGCATCAACTTGATAACTGTCGGCAAAGGCATTAAATACGAAGTCGGTAAAGGTGATGCCGTTAGTTTCAATGCTACGGCGATGCAAAACTATGTTGTTGTGGCAAAATATATCTTGAAAATGTAAAAGTAAGTTGCTACATTACGCGCCCCTCTCTTTAGCTTTTCTACAATATTTGGATACATTAAAGTAAAGTTATTAATGTTTACTGTTGCTTATTGTGAATCGTAAAGCCAATGCTCTGTAATACATAAAATGTCACATTTTAAGTCAGTTTTAAGTAACACTTCAAGTCTTTGCATTTTTCTGTCTAATCCGGCGACGTTTTGGTTACATACTATTAGAGTACGTGAATTATTATTGTCATTATTACATTTCTGTGCGGTACGCGAAATGTGTTGTTTACATCTTTGTATTGTGGTGGTCGTTGCTTTGCAGTGGGTGCGGGGAGCGGAGTATGGCCATAGTAAAATGTATGGCTGTGGAACCGGTTTGCGCGTGGGCTGCACTATCATCGATTGTGGGTGACTTGACTTTGCCGCCAGTCGTATTGAGGTTTTGATACGAATACGTTGATTGTAACGTCACACCGCCGATGTTCTGCGGTAGAGGCAGCTGGTTCGTTTGTTGAGCTCTAACGATTTTATTTTTCACCCCGCTGGTCATGGGGACGGACGAGAAACCAGTCAATGAATCTGACTCCTGGTGGCCACACAGTGGGATTTGTCATTTTTTCGTACAGTGAATCCGGAATGCTTATTAAAAAGGATGCATGTTTGTATATTTTCATATCACGTTTCACGACAGTGTAGCCTTCGAATTTGGCGATTTTATTTAAAAAGTTAAAAAGTATCGTCGTCATTGTGGGTTTGAATGACCAAGCCTGGATGTATTTAAGGTTTTCCACGGTTTGTAGACTGTCGTCAACTTCACTAGCACCTACGATAACTGTCTGTGTCGGCGCTTCCGATTGTGTTTAATAGACTTAACAGTAGTCCATTCGTCGGTGTCATTGTTGATGTTGTTGACACATGGGTGGTAAACCTAACAGGCCCACGGCGCCAAAATCTTAAAACACCCCACTGCACATGGGGGTAGATGTTGAGCCTGCTGAGGTGCCGTGTGGAAAACATCGAGGGTTTCCACCGGCTATGGTGCAACAGTAGGTGTCACTTCGGAGGTCTTCAGATTGCTAACCGTTGTCAGTGTAACCGTTGCTAATGCGGGGGAAGAGTTAGTGTCGCTTGCTGCTGCGGGAACCTGTTTGGCTACTTTTGCCGCGTTGGTGATGGATAGCGTTGTGCATGTGTGTGTAGATTAGAAGTCGTAGCTACCCCTCGTTTTTGTAGCCGTTCCTTTCTAGCATCACTAAGCGTCACAGAGACAAAAGATTTGCGCGTCTGCTCATTGGCTGTGCGCGGTCGTATGCCGGTCTAAGAAGTCTCTTGTCCTGCTCCGGTTTGATTTTTACCGGAATTTTGGTCACGTATTTCACGTTTTAGGGCTTGAACTAGGTTCACTTGACTCACAATTTTTTCTTCCAGCGGTTTAACAACAGTTCGCACTATTTCTGTTATCACGTTTTTGTCGATTTTAGACATTTTTAATCAGATAACTAATATTTTTAGTACGGAGCACAGTTTAGCACATCTGTTAGATCACGCGCACGCAAACACGCAGACATTGTTTGACACTGTCTCTGCTTCCTCTCTTGTGTAGTTTTGTTTAACACTGTCTTTGTTTCCTCCCTTGTGTAGTATGGTTTGACACTGTGTCTGCTTTCTTCCTTGTGTATCAGGAGACACAGGAGACAGTGCCTATCAAAATATTTCCGAGAAAACAACCATGTTCTAAGCAGAGATTACATGCGTTGGTAAAATGAGTCGCTTTGATCTCGTTTTGATATTACTATGATATAATATAACTATTTCTGATGTATTTAATTACATTTAATAGTATGTATTAGTGCAACTGTGACATGATGCGAGACATTGGGACACGACTTGCACGAGTGTCCCAATGTCTACTTATGTCCAGTTGCATACAATACTTTATCTACGAAATGTAATATTATAACATCGGTCAAACAATATGGGAACTCCTAAAACCACTTTTCATGTAATTAGGTACCTTATTGAAGTATGGGAGTAGTTATCGTTATTTTATTAAATAATAAATTGTATTTATTAAATAAATAACCTTGTTTTAGGTTCGGCACAGGATTCTGTTTCACCGTGGTGTACGCAGCACTACTAACAAAGACCAACAGAATAGCGCGTATATTTGATGCAAGCAAACATTCCGCCAGAAGACCCGCTCTCATATCTCCGAAGTCTCAGCTCGTTGTTTGTTCGATATTGGTGTCGATACAGGTAACTCAGTTCTGTTGTACATATATGTAAAGTCAGTGCCCCCAGATAACGTATGTATACAGGGGACGAATAACTCAGAAATAGGTAGTTAGTATAAGTTATGTGCTATATTGGTAATTTTTTTACTTTTAATTCTTAAATATTATAACACTGACCTTAAAATTGTTATTATTAAATATTGTCTTAAATAAATGTTTTTTCCGTATTCTAAGGTCCAGCGAATTTTATTATGTTCACTTTTAATTTATATTGTAATTCTGCACTAAAATCGTCCCTGCTAATTTTTAAGATTTTTTTCTTCTGTAATTATTGCACTAATAAAGAAAAAAAGGGGCTCTTAAATTGTGCTCACCAAACGTACTACTGTTTAAACTACTTTTAAATGTTAAAGCATTTAATTTAAATACATTGCTAGGTGTGAAACCATTAAAATGCCAGAAATAATTTAAATTATATTAAGTAGGCAGCGACGTGTCCCTGTTGCATGTTTGATACCTTGTTCACGTTGTCCAGGTAGTGATAGTGGTGGTTTGGCAGATAGTGTCACCAGCTCGAGCCATGCATCACTATCCAACGCGTGAGGACAACATGCTCGTGTGTGACTCGTACGTGGACGCGTCCTACACCATCGCCTTCTTCTACCCGATCTTGCTGATCCTCGTGTGCACCGTGTACGCCGTGCTCACCAGGAAGATACCCGAGGCGTTCAACGAGAGCAAGCATATCGGTCAGTCACTCAAGCTCTAACAGATAATGTATCCGGTCCAAGCGAATGCATCACTATCCAACGAGCTTACTTGATCTATCTAGCCTCGTCTTCTTAGATGCTTCCAAAACACCATGAACCTTACTAACGTTCGTTTTAACGTTAATGTTCTAACATTTTTTGTAACTTGAAACTTATAACCAAGGTCAATTCCAACATGTTGTGTGCCCATCCCCTAGAATAAATCAATTCGCTCCCTTATGATGGTGATGATTTAGAGGTGGGACGCCTGCTGGGCACAGGCGGATGGTCGGCTCTCCAGTTGCAGCTATTCCATCCAATTCCTATTACTTGGAGCTTTGGTATCCTATTGTCCCAGTTGCATTCCCTCCTCAAATCTTCCACTTCTCTTAATATATCTTAATATGTCTGAGTACCCAAGGCACTGAAGGTCTTCTTCTTTAATGTGATCATTACCAAATACTACCCATCTTAGGCTAGAATATATAAAGCATTCACCTAAGTAGTGCTTACTCGTTTCCTCCTCGCTGCAGTGCGGGCAAGAGGAGTCCTCCTGTACCTTCATTATTGACAGATGTCTGTTCAGCCTACAGTGGCCAGTTGGAATACCCACCAACGTACCTAGATTGATTCTACTTAGATTAAAAATGTACCTTGCTTTTTTGTAGACGATAGTCGAGAGAAACATTTTCGACTGTCGAGAGCCCTCAATGTTCCTCCATTCATCTGCTGATTCTACTGAAGCCAGACGGCTTATTACCTTATTAGTGACGTTTGCTGGAATAGGAAGCCTAGGTTCAGGTCCAATGAACCTATCCTCTGCAGCTTCTCTAGCTAATTCGTCTGCTTTTTCATTACCTTCAACTCCTTGATGTCCTGGGACCCAGGCTACTATTGTTTCAGTTTTTTCACCTAGCTTATTAAGTGTATTTTTACACTCTCTTACTAGAGCCGGTTTATTTACTGGATTTTTAAGCGCAAGAAGTGCTGCTTGGCTGTCCGAGTAAATAATGACTATTTTTTTCTCGTTTATGTCCGACCTTGAGAGTACCATACTGGCGCATTCCATGTTGGAAAATGTTTCTGCCTAAAATACGATAGCCAAGGTACCTAGTGAGTAGGATGCGCTTCCATCTTCTTCATCTTAATCAGGTATAAAGACACCAGCTCCTGCTAGTCCTGTACTACCTTTCCTTGAGCCGTCCGTATAACAATTAATGCTCGGTCGGTCTGTCGGTAACTTCCAGTCTTCTCTGGTTCCTATATGTATGCGATATTTTTATCGAATAATATTTCTTTCTTTATCAGGTCGTTATTGGCAAGGAGCATTTCGAAATTACAGCCTGATTTATCTGCTATGGAGGCATGCCCTTTATCCATAAAGTTGCCCTTCAACTCTTTGTTTATTTTCATTGTGTACCATTGCTCGGTAGCTCTCTTTTTGACCTTATGGTTGTCACCACTCATTGTGTTCTGGTAGAACCACCATCTTTTTTAGTTCTTCAGTGAAGAAGTCCTGTTGTAATATTTTGTTGATTTGTAATAAACATTTATAACATTTTGCTTCGGAAAGGACTTTGAGAATCTTTGTAACAATTACTCCTTGAAATTGACTCATCCATCATGTATTGAAAATGAACAACAAATGGCAGAAATTTGAAACGATTGTATTTTTTTTCATGTTAAAATATACTTACATCTGTAAAAAGAAAATGCTGTCCAGGCATGCATATTTTCTTTCATATGTCTACAATACCAGTGCAAAAAAGTGAATCCGAACTCCTATTGAGCACGGTTCACAGTAAAAATATACAACGTAAAATAATTAAATACGTAACTTTTGACAGAATTATCCGCGACTTTATTTCATATTTTTTATTTATTTTTTTATTTTGACTTTTTTTCATGGTTGCAACGGAAAGGCAGGCACCGCAAGGCTGTGATTGGTTTGTCTCATTTGTCTGTTTCCCGCGCAGTAACAACTGCACGTTTCTGGGCCCGTAGGTACAGTCGCGCACACAAATATTTTTAGTAAAGCGTTTTGTGACCCAGATGCTGAAAAGAAACGTTTTGACTAGACTGGCAAGGAAAATGGTACACGACGTATGCTGTTTCATGAAAACGTATACTGTGGAAATAGTTAAAAAAAGTACCTAATAAAAAATAAGAAAGAAGCTACCAGTGAATTGCAAAAAATCTTGAATCGCGTTATTATAGGATCAAAACTTATTCAATACAAAACAGAACAGAACAAAGTACCTAATACATCTAGATACATTAATTCAAACCTTAAATGTTATTGAACCTTAATTTTGTCCACTTGCCGAGTCCACAGTAAGAATTTGGCTACATAAATAAAAGTCACCTTGTATATGTAAAGTTTTAGTATACCTTTTGGTAAGCATTTAAACTACAGCCTTTTTGTCATTCGTGTAACATTTTCTCATATTAATTAATTGAGTCATATAAAATATAACACTATCTCATATTTTTTATATTTATTAGCCATCATGATTGTGTTTTAACATACACAAACAACTAACCAAGTCCATTTACACAATAAAATATCTTTAGGTAATGTAGGTATGTTAGTCATAAAATCTGGCTAAGCAATTACGTGCGTGAGTGTACGTATACGCCCACTACTATCCTATCCCCCACTACTTTTGCTCTTACATTTTTTTTAAATGTCAATTTATATAAGAAAGAGTTCCATTTTTTGTCGATAAAATAGGGTCTAGTTCCACCCCCTTTCTGATGTGCACTCTTAAAAGGAACACACTGAAGATTGATTATTTATTTTCTTAAGGTTTCACGATGTACACGACGTGCGTGATTTGGATGGCTTTCGTGCCGCTGTACTTTGGTACTGCGTCGCACGTCCCACTGCGTGTCACTAGCATGGCTGTCACTATCTCGCTCTCAGCCAGCGTCACCCTCGTCTGTCTCTTCTCTCCTAAAGTAAGTAACGTTTGTACCACACTGTGCTTCAGTACTACGTTGCACGTCACTAGCATGGCCATCACTATCTCGCCTCAGCCAGCATCACCCTTATCTGTCTCTTCTCTCCTAAAGTAAGTAATGTTTGTACCACACTGTGCTTCAGTTATGCGTTGCACGTCACCAGCATGTCCGTTACTATCTCGACTCAGCCAGCGTTTCCCTCGTCTAACTCTTCTCTCCTAAAGTAATTACCGTTTGTAACGCGCTGTGCTTTGGTACCGCGTCGCACGTTACCAGCAAAGCCGTCAACATCTCGGTCGCAGCCAGCGTCTCTCTCATCTACCTCTACCCTTAAGTATTTTTTTACTTCAATAGTTCCTTATGTAGACTTAAAATTTTTCTGAAGTTTTACTTTAAGAGCACTTGTAAATACTCATGTTTCTTAATTTAACTACAAATGAGCATTATGTTGTCACCTTATCAGTTGTATATAATCCTGGTCCGGCCGGAGCGCAACGTGCGTGCTACGCTGACAGCGGCACGGTGGCGCGGGCCGGGTGGTGCGCGGGGCGCGGCAGGGGTAGCGGTGTGTGCTGCACTGGTTGGTGCTGCGCCGCTGCCGAGACCGGCAGACCCGACGCCTTCCACTGATCGCTCTACGCTTATCGATACCGGTGGGTTTATTTATCACTTCGTCCGCGTAGAAAAAGAAAATGCGGCTGCAGTGGGATTTCCGTAGCAGAAAGTATCCAGTTTTTAATTAGATAATAAAGCCGATTCTAAAGGCTTTAATTTTAGTTTTAGTGCTGTCAAAACTAAATTTTCTTCGATACAAAATAGTCCTTAAGAGTCAGGATTAGAAGCTAAATTTCTTTGGAAATTTTTAAGCTTTGACAGCACTAAAACTAAAATGAAAGTCTTCAGAATTGGTTTTATTAAGTTATTGAACAGTTATCTTCCTTCCTTCTTTAATTGTAATTAATGCCTCACTGCTGAGGATCGAACAGTGGTAACCAAAACAAAACTCGTTTATTAGTTTTTGCGTGATGCATGAAAGTCCGACAAAAATACCGTTTTTCTTTTGTGTCAGTGTCCTACAACGCTATTTTTTTTTGGAATATTGTCTATGTACAGACAGATAGATACGGTTCTATTACAGTTTTAAATAATATTTTAAATACTTAACTTTACAATTTTCAGTTGTTGTAGTGGTAAAAAAAAATATATTTATTATAACTGTTGCCCGCGACTTCGTCCGCGTGGAATTTAGTGTTACGAGTATCTTGTACCACTTATAATTTTGAATATTGTATATTTGACAGTAGGGACTGTCGTAGTAGTTTTCTTATGTTCACAAATGATAACCTTCCCTTCTATTTCAAGCTTTGCTAAGAAAATAGGTTATTGCGTAACTTTTGGGCGAATAAGCCTCTAGTTTCAATTTTAATATATTTAAGCCACATAAAAGAATTTCTTTTAACACAACATTTACCGTTTCTCCATCTTGGGCTAGCATGAAAAGATTGTTTGCATTACTGACCCGCGAGCAAGCAGTTGGCCGTGAAAAAAACAATCAGACCTTAAGGATCTGACCCTGGGACTTGTTTATCGCCATCGCAAAGCAAACGGCTACTGGAAACTGCGCTTTAATTCGAACGGGAAGTTATTAAGGATGAGTGGTATACGCGGTATAAAAACAGTTTCGCCTAAGCCACATCTAGTAAGAATCTCAGCTTCAATAATTTTTCGTTGAAAAGATTTTCTCTCTCAAATTTTATGGCCGAATCAAATAATTGCGCGATGTAATTTACTTGCAGTGCCATGTACTTTTCAATTCCAGAACTAACCAAAATAATTCAGATCTTGGACGTAAAACTAAAAAAAATTCGATTATATTTAGATCATAACGGGCCAATTACAGGAAAACTATAGCGATATATTATATAGAGGTATTTTATAATAATGCAATATGGGTATAAAATTGTATGTAGGTACCTATTAAAAATCTGATTATAAACATATATAGTTTGGCTACATTTAATTGCTTCTATTTTGAGAAATCCTTGAAAAACCATAAAAAATTATTTCCTTATTCCTTTTCTCTAAAACTGGTGAACTGAAAAATATGAAAAGATCATGGTAATATGTGTTCACGTAAATATTACAGGAAAAATAAAGCATAATCCTGATATTTGATCCTGATATTCTGATCCTGATATCCTGATATTTGATAAAATAAATCCTGATGTTTTATCACAAATTTGTCATGCGGCCGCAAGTTACCGCAAACGTTATAAATATTTTTAATTAGAGGATCACTTGATTATTCATAATAATATGGAAGTCAAACTCGTGACACTTTACAACATTACGAGAAAAAAAAATGATTTTCTCCATACAAAAAAAAATATTTATTTTTTATCTCAAAAACTATCACTTTTACAGAAATTTACCAATCAGTATTTGTCACTTGAAATATAAATATCCATCATATAAAAAAATCAGCAGGTCAATATTCTGTCTTGAGGCCCTATGTCCATAAAATTTCAAATTGGGATCACTGTGTGACGATCACTCGCGTTCGGCGCTACACACTGGTTCCATATCAAGAAATTGTGGACTTAGGGTTAAGTCCACTTGGAGGTCAAGGAATCGAACTGTTTTTTTTTTGGTAGACTGCTGATGCCTTTACAAACACCTTTCACTTCTGTAATTTTTCTGAAATATGCATTACTTTCTGAGAAAAAAATATAAAATTATTTTTTTATGGAGAAAATAATGTTTCAGTAAATTTCTTGAAAACTTCATACTTATTTAAAATGAAACTTACTGCAGGTGATAGAGGAAGTTACAGCCAACATTTTTTTTCATTACAATTAACTGCGGAAATCTGCGCTTTTGGAACTACAGGCACTTGAAAGTATTTAATATATAGGTTAAGGAATTGAACAATTTTTTTTAAAAATGGAATTGAACAGTTCGTTTCCTTGACCTTCAACTTATTTATTTATTTATTTATTCACAAACATCTATCCTTACAGGCTAGCCTAATTCGATAGATATGTATATTTACAACCACAAATCTTACTTTCTACAACCTTTATAAGTATAAAATTTCAATAATAATTTTACAAAAACAACTTCTTGTAGCACAGCACAAACAACGCTGTTCTCGTAAACTCATTCCGAGCAACATGGAATATATCCTCTGTTTCCGAAATATAATTTAAGGCGCGTAGCGCTCGCGTCAACGGCACTTGTGCCAGTAAGTTAGTTCGTGCGCGGGGCACCAGCAGCAGCGGCGGCCGGCGGCGGCGCTCCACGTACCCATCCGGCACGCACACACTCAGCGTGCTCAGTAACACTGGATTGCGCCCATACCATAGCATTAGTTTCTAGTTGACTCCTGACCAGAGCGTTAAACAGAGCTACAACAGCGCCAATGCGCGAAAAAACCCGCCCCTTACGGAGGATAAAACCAAGATTCCTATAAGCCTTCTTGCAGATGTTCTCAATATTATGCTCTCTATAGTTTAGGTTTGAAGTCAATCTAACTCCCAGGTCTTTGACCTCATTTACTCGCTGAATTTGCTTATCTCCTACTTTGTAATCGATTTTTATTGGATTTTGTTTCCGGATAAATGTGATCAGTACACATTTAGATACATTAAAAGCAAGCCCATTATTAGTGCTTCACTGAACCACTCGGTCTATATTTTCTTGTAGCTTCTCGCAATCTGATGTACTCGTTATTGTATATGAAAGTTTGAGGTTATCCGCGAACAACAAACAACTTGCATTTTTGACAACATGTGGTAAGTCGTTTATCATGATTGTGAACTCGAGGGGGGCCCAAATTGCTACCCTGGCTTACCCCCGATCTAGTAAAATTATGGTTCTGACCTGTGTCCATTGTACTCCACGTATTGTGTTCTATCGCCCATGTAACTAATGAAAAACCTAAGTAAATGTGGAGTACAACCTATGTTTGCAAGTTTTTTAAGTAGTACGTTATTATCTACTAAGTCAAATGCCTTTCTGTAGTCAAAGTAGGCAGCATCTACCTGACCCCCACTGTCTACGGCTGGGATTACTTTTGACATAAAGTTCAGGAGATTGCTAGATGTGCTACGAGCAGGTCGAAACCCATGTTGAGCATCCGACAGGTGCGGCTCAATCTGGACTAAAACTGCCCGTTGAATCGCCGATTCTAGTACTTTTGCGGGCGTTGAAAGTACCGCTACGGGTCTATAATCCTCCACGTTTTGGCTGACCCTACCCTTCGGAACTGGGATTACTCGTGTTACTTTCCACCTTTCCGGAAAAACGGAGGCTGTAAGACACTGGTTATAAATGTAAGTTAATGGTTCCGCTAAAACCAACCGACAATCCCGGATTATATATGAAGGAATGCCATCCGGTCCCGCCGACCGTTTCGGTTTGAGCCGCGCCAGTGCGCTACGTACTTCTTGCAGCTTTAGCTGGTCCACCTGCACGCTTGCTGAGTTCGCCTCTGCCTCCGCCATAGCTGCATCGACATCCAGCTTAGTGCGGTTCGCACTATAAACCGAGTGAAAGTAATTCGCAAACTCCTGGGCGCACTCCTCCACGGTCAATACAATATCATTCTTGACAATTTTTTGTGGGCACCTATTACCTTTCATTGACTTTATATAACTCCAAAACGCCCTTGGATCCTCTTTTAAATGATTTTGTACACGATTCCTGTACTGTTCTTGTGCTAACATATTAAAACACTTAACCCTCGCTCTGCAAAGTGAAAATTTTTCGTAATCTACTGATGATTTGCTAGCCTTGTATTTTTTATGAAGTTCTCCTTTTAATTTTATGTCGAGAATCAAATCTTTTGTAAACCACTCTGGGTACATATACCCCGATTTATTACAATATTGCCTTTTTTTTGGAACCGATTCATCGAAAATACTATAATATAATACTTGACTTAACAAAGTCCACAATTTCTTGATATGGAACCAGTGTGCGCCAGTTGGTAAAGTGCACTAGTGATTTTGCATTTTATAAAAAGATTAAAAAGTTAGCGGAATGATAATGGACTGAGGTACGTGTTACTTTTGTTATATTATATACTATGTAAATTTTTGACAAAATTATGTGTTTTCATATTATACTTCAATGTTTTCATTATATGTACCTATAGGGTCTTTCTGCTCAACCTCAATAGTTTTGATGTGGATACTTCTCGTGAATACGAAGTTTATGAAACTGGCACTTAAAGAGGTTATTAAAACACGAGTGTGAGTTTAAAAACCGGCCAAGTGCGAGTCGGACTCGCACACGAAGGGTTCCGTACCATTATCTATAAAAACGGCAAAAAAAACATGTCTGTTGTATGGGAGCCGCCTTAAATATTTATTTTATTCTATGTTTCAGTATAGCGGCAACAGAAATACATCATCTGTGAAAATTTCAACTGTCTAACTATCACGGTTCATGAGATACAGCCTGGTGACAGATGGACAGACAGGCGGACATACGGACAGCGGAGTCTTAGTAATAGGGTCCCGTTTGTTACTCTTTGGGTACGGAACCCTAAAAACGGGCCGTACGCGAGTTTTTTAATTGTATACACGAGTGTTTTAATACCTAGTTATGTGTAGTTTCGTACACTACTTTACACTCATGCAACTCATAGGTTACCTAGGTACCTAACTATTTTTCAATCCATAAGATCTTGGTAAAAATTGTCGTAAGTTTTTCTTGATTTTGCAGATAAAATTTTAATGTTTATTTTTAATTATTTTCAATAAATAAGGAGGGCTTAGGTTGGGGTTCTTATATTTAAGGGGCTTCAGAAGCAAAACTGCGTTTACAGACGTTTTTAAATTGCTTTAAACTTTCTTTATGAATATTAAAAAACGTTGAAAAAAATATATCACACATATTGACCCATGTCCCGTAATTGTGATGTTTTAAAATCTTAAAAGCATTAACCTACAACGAGAAAATAATTACCTTTAATAACCTTTCCCATGCTTTAAAAAACTGATAAGTAGTTTAAACTTTTTAAATTCAAAAGAGACAAGGTTAAAACGTATACACACATACAAAAAAACGTATACAAAAATCGTACCTAATGATGTTTAAAACTTTTAAATATCAAACTTAACACATGTGAAAAGCATTATTTTCTCTATTTTGCGCTAGCCGGCGACACAGCGATCGTCGTAACAGCCACTTTGCAATGCACTCTGACATGAACGTTATTTCTATTTCGTTAGTGTCGATATTTGTACAGACATATTTCGAGCTGCTAATTTAGCTTACTGAAGCCTCTTGACCGACTTCAAAAAGGGGGAGGTTCTCAATTGGAATGTATGCTTTTTTTGTTTGTTTTTGTTACTTCATAACTCCGTCATTTTTGAACCGATTTGAATGATTCTTTTTTGTTTGGAAGAGTGTGCTTCCAAGTAGGTCCCATTTTAGATTTGGTCATGATCTGATAAAGGTCTTCAGAGATAGGCAGTGAAACTCCTCAGAAAATAACAGCATACCTCTCAAGATTGAGGTAATCGCTTTGTACCAGAATGCTGATTGCAGGGTATTACTTGTAAAATCGACATTCTTCCACCTGACCTTCGATTCTGGCTTCATCATCATAATATTCACCATAGAACTCCTCAACGAATCGGAGCACATAGCTCGAGATTGCGGCAGTTACTGTGTTAGGGTGCAGATTGAAGGATATTACTTGGAGATTATCAGAATACCCACCTGACCTTTGATCCTGGCTTCATCACCGTAGAACTTCTCAACGGATGACAGCACATAACTTAGGATTGCAGCAATCAGCTTGTGTTAGGGTGCTGATTGCAGGGCATTGCTAGAAAATTTCCAGTATACCCACCTAACCTTCGATCTTGGCTTCATCACCGTAGAATTTTTCAACGGATGACAGCACATAACTCGAGATTGCGGTAATCCTGTTGTGTTAGGGTGCTGATAGCAGGAAGCTACTCAAACATAGTTACTTATACTCACTTGAACTTCGTTTCATATTAACACCACGTTTACAAGAACTACCCATACTTCACTATTTAACCCAGCAACACTAAAAAATGTGAAATAAAATAAACGTTTAACAAAAAAATAGTAACCGACTTTAATAGTAACAGCAGTTATTCACTAAAAAGTTAATAATAATTCTATAAAGACCGATAGTACCGAAGAAACACTTTGCCGACTTCTTTCTTCCTGAAACAATAAGTTATCTAGAAGTCGGCGTATTTCCTACGATAAAGCAACATAAAAACCAATATAAGAGCGCCGACTTCTAGATAACATAATGTTTCAGAAAGAAAGAAGTCGGCAAAAATGTTGCTTCGGTACCATCGGTCATTAATTTATAGAATTATTATTAACTTTTTAAGTCGGTTACTATTTTTTTGTTAAAAGTTTATTTTATAGTTAGTGCTGACAAAACGAAATTTTCTTAATTCCAAAAGTTTTGTAACAATACAATGTCAGCCCTTAGCCGAAATAAGGCAAAATATAATAAATTTTTGCAAACGGATTTCTTAGTGGGTACCTTATTTCTTTCATTACCAAAGTTCGGCCGCTTTAAAACAGGAGGGTGTAAATCTGATCATGTACTTTCATTCCTTACCTATTGAACATCCTATTGAATATTTCTTTTGCAGCAAAAAACATTTTTTGGCGGCAAAAGAAATATTTAGATGATGAATGATTCCCACAAATAACGCACTATTCATTCATCTTGACGGATCGCCATACTCACACGCCGCCTCGCCGCTGTGTGAATTGCGTTGCACGCGAGCAATCCATCCTTAGGTCAGTGGAACGCCCTTCACCCCGCCACTTCACCCCGCGTGGCTCTTTGTACGACGATGCTGACACGCTAAAATCAAAGCGAGGCAGCGTCTCGATGATTGACACGCGGCCTGGCGTCCGCTCCAGCCCCGCGTTTCACCCCGCGCCTTTGTTTGTATGCCATGATCATAGAAATTATGTTTTCTTAAAGTTACGGGTACGAATTTTTATAATCTTTTGAATGTTGATCGGGTATGTTATTATAAGGTACTTAGCTGCCAACTTTTGAATTCCATTTTTTTGTATTTCTCATTATATGAAAAGAAACTTAATTAAACCGAAAAGCATACTAAATAAATTTCTAAACTTTCTATTTTAGGTAAAGATAAATTATACCATATGATGTAAACTACTAAAGTCCCTCTAATATTATATTGAAATAGTATTTCACAATTTTCAGTTTTCCTAATTTCCATGTATGCAATCTTTTTAATAAATGAATAACAACAAAATACGCATATTTTATGTCAGATAAAATTAAAACTTTTAATTCTTAGTTCGTAATGACCTTTTTAAATTAAATTATTGCAAATACCTAAATAATACCTACAGCAACATCCCAAAATTTTCCAATTTTTTAATATAATCTTTAAATATATATTATACTTAATTAATCCTGCAAAGATAAACAATTTTAATAATATCATAAGCATGAATCGTACTGCTACGCGCCGATTTGCTAGATGTCAGTCACAAAATTCACAGTTAAAACTCCGATTACTGCACCATCGTCATTTGTTTTAGGACATCCGTAAACCGACATAATAAAAGTATTTTTGATTTTTCTAGATAAACATGTTATAATGTAGATTGCATCGTAATGCTCAAGTATAGCGGTCAAATGATAATTTATTAAAAATAACTATCTTTTGCTTAAATGAATACCTAAACAACGATAGAAAGAGACGGATATAAATTAAGTAATGCTGGCAACGTCGCATTTACGCACAGCAGCAAACCACAAGACGTCAAGAAGTCGATGCCTCAGGTACTTAAATCATTAACGATATACGCAGGAAACCAAAAACTCATCACCATGGTTTGGAGTTCATAAATGCTTGGGCACAACTGCAAGATGAATATTGTGAAAAATAAAGTTACAGGAAAGTGACTGAGTCAGAAAATAAAAAATTAGGCAATATTCACAGAGAGATCATAAAAAATATAAGCAGGACAGAGAGACGTCGTAATGATGCACAACATGCAGGACGCCAAAAGTGTTACATGTTCACTTATGATTATAACACATTATGATCTGCAAAAAAAAATTTATAGTTTTAACTCTAAGCTTTGTAAGTAAATACTTTTAATACTAATAAGTCATCCATAGCAACTTATTGCTCACAAAACACGACCTAAAACCATACCCAGAGGTACAAATAAACGGCATGCTATCTGTGCGTCAGACAGTTTTTTAATAAACTAGCACGGCGAATGGCTTTTGCCCTTGTTTTTTTTATCCTTACGCATGTACATTAAATTTACAATATGTAATTATAACTACTAGGTAAAAATTCTTTTACTTGTAATACCTGATAAGTCTTACTTTGTATTACCTGATAAGTCTGTATGTACTTTTTATTAAATAAATTCTCATTCTCATTCTCATTCATTCTCAAGATGTCAAATTAATTTCGCCCATATTGATATAAATGTTTTTTTTTTGTAACATTGAGCTTCCAGATCATTTACCGAGTACACTGGATTAAAAAAACAAAAGGCTTGTAAAATGTCGAAATTCATTTTACATACGATAACATGTTTTTTGTTAAATTGAGCTTGCAGATCATTTATATTAATCCATTACTTATGTAATGTTATGAAACTTTTCAGGAAGAGTAATATCCAAATCCGTAAACAAGAGTCGTCAGATAAAGATAAAGATAATTTATTTGGTTCAGCACAATTTACATTATTCAGGTATGCAAATTATATTATAAAAGTATCTTTAATATTATCACTACATAGTGTGTAGGCAACCCAACAAACAAATACGAACGCAATTATATTAGGAAATTGACAAATTGTAATAGAGTAGGTAATCGATAAATTGTAATACATTAGGTAATCGACTAATTGTAATATATCAGGTAATCGACAAATTGTATGATATTATTATATTATTAACTTTATCTTAGAAAAATTTTCTGATTTTTACGATAGATGTAAAATAACTAAAAAAATTAACCTAAGTAAGAGAAAATCTTGTAAGTGGTTAAGTAAAACAATAATTTGTATGTGTAAGAAAAGATCTGGAAAAAGGACGAAAGTAAATTAGAAAATAGAGTATTGTATAATTCATACAAAAATAAAACCAATAAACATATAAATAATGTAAAAAATAACTAATGTAAATAACTAATGTAAAAAGAAATATGTGAAAATTTTAAAAATCCTAAAAAAATGTGGGAAATTGTGAATCGTCTTTACGGTAAAATAATGAAGTCTATTGATGAGGTAATAACTAAACATTTCAAGAATAATATTGATCCCATCAAATGTACAAAAATGTCGAGTCTCGCAATGCAATCCTTCCACCGTAAAAAGTTGTGAGATCTTATGTAAAACCAAGTCTGTTATTTTAGTTTGTATGGAAGCACCTTTTCATTTTAGTTAGTATGGGAGCACCTATTGAACAAATGTATCATTAATTGTTTCCTAATTAGTTACCTACCAACATTAAGTGACTGTATTAATATTAGTCATCTTTATTTCTATAATAAAATATAGTGACTTCGCAATCGCACACCAACATATCTACCTAATACCAATTTCTTTGCGATTTGAGAAGATATTTCTACGCATCAGCGCTTTATTTGTGCTCTGCGATTGCCAAGTCACTATATTTTATTAGAGAAATAAAGATGACTAATATTAATACAGTCACTTAATGTTGGTAGGTAACTAATTAGGAAACAATTAATGATACATTTGTTCAATAGGTGCTCCCATACTTACTAAAATGAAAAGGTGCTTCCATACAAACTAAAATAACAGACTTGGTTTTACATAAGATCTCACAACTTTTTACGGTGGAAGGATTGCATTGCGAGACTCGACATTTTTGTACATTTTATGTTTTTGATGGGATCTCATTTCTTTTTGTAGGTAGTCCTCCTTTTTTTCTTCTCGGGTAATATTTCTTGTACGTCTGCTACGGATTTTCTTAAAGCCCACTCCCTTTTACTGATCATTTGGACATACTCCAGAGAAACTAGTACCGGGAAGGAGCATTTCATAATGACCACCTAAGAAACTACCAGAGATATATTAAATAGTATACCAGGTAAAGTGTTGCAAGACATAGATGTCAAACCTAACAAGGTAAGAGAAATCATGAAGAGACATCTATTCTCTTGAACTAATTAATTATGTTAGTTAAATGTTTTTATTATTTACTTGTATTTTTTGTTATGTACTGTACCACTAAGAAGTGGCTCAGAAATCACATTTAAACCCACTAAGGGTTTACGTGATTTTTTTTATAAGATAAAAATATGTACAAAACATGTTATTTAAATAAATAAAAAAAAAAAAATTGGTAAATCGACTAATTGTAATATATCAAGTAATCGACAAATTGTAATACATTAGGTAATCGACAAAATATAAGCGTGTTGATATGGGAACATATTCGAGAATCTCGTCATCGATTGTTATTATAAAACAAAGGCCATGATTTTGTCTAACAAATACGAGCTGGACTGCATATCAAAGTTGTATGGCTGTAGCGATTGTGAAAGTAAGAGGGTTAATAAAATAATCTTGTTACAGATAAAACAACTCTGTCAGACAAGTGCAGTCAAACCGAGGAGCTCTCAGATGGTTCCCGCAAGGCCACGAATGGGAACCTGCACGTGGTGCCCCCCACGGACCCCGCGCTCCCGCTTAGCGCCGCCGCCCTGCCCCTGCACCGCGTTGTTCTCCCGAACTTCAAGACGGATGACAGCAAGAGGCGGGGAGTGCCGAATGGACCACTAGGTGTGACGGTCATCGGGCCCGAGATCTCTTTATAGCAAGAGATGAAACAATTGTACGAGGAAACCTAATATTAGTTTGAGAGTATTTAACTAGAAACCGGTTTGATCTTATCATACCGTTCTGTTGGTTACAAAAGTCAAAAAAGTCTATTTTTGTTGTCGGTCCTTAAATCTGCAATTGTATGCCCAGTGATAAAAAATCACATGAAAACAAACCTTAACCTATCGTTTTGAACTGGCATTATATAAATTACAAGACTTTATGGACCAAGTAAAAATAATAAAATGTAACAATATAATGTGCGTACATTATAATGCCCAATTTCAATACTTCCTTTTCTGTCCAAAGTCCTTGAGAAAATTTTTCACAGTCATTTGAGTGAATATCTGTCCCATAACGATTTGGTGAAACCGCTACAGTCAGGTTTTCGTCCCGGACAAAGCACTGTTACTGCCCTTGTCAAAGTCTCGTAGAGGAACTTCTAAATAAAAATGAACGGCTTCAAAATTTACGTAGTCGTTTCATTTTTTCTCTTCGTAAATACGATACGATTCTTTTGATCTCCTTCCTTCCTGATAAGCATTCACGCCTTTCTTTTGTTATTTCCTAAACTTTCTGTTTTTAAAGGTTGTCTGAAAGATATTCCTATTAGCAATAAGTGCTGCTTTTGTACACCATGTTTCATTGTTTTATGTTATGTTAGGGTGTATTATGTTGTGTAAATGTGCAAAACGTGTTATAAATATAATAAAATAAAATAAAGTATTTTTATTATTATGTAAATCTTAACAATTATTATTCATATTATTTTATCTTTCGTTTATACACATTGACACACCTTCTCACACTCACACATATACACTCTACACCACAGGGATGCCTTTGCTTCACTGTTGTACGAGATCACTTGACGCCAGTTATTGCCCCACCCTTCACTACTACAAGTGAACTACTACTATTTTCCAAAAAGTATTTGATCGCGTGGATAATCAAATTTTAATGAAGAAGTTTGCTGAGATATGGTTTTCATCGAATCTTTTTAAAATTATTTGCCAGTTACCTTAGTGATCGGTCACAATATGTGCAGCGTGCGGGATTTAAATCTCAACCCTTCTACACCAGATCTGGTGTGAGCCAGGGAAGTACCTTGGGCCCTACCCAGTTCTTAATCATGATTAATGATTTACCCAAGGTACTCGAGGGAACTAAATGCCTCATGTTTGCAGACGGTTTAAATCTTTCCTCTGGCATGAGTGATGTCAGTGACTGCGAGCACCTACAGAGGGACATCGAAAGTGTAGTCGAGTGGAGCGAGCGAACTGCGAGAATGCAGTTTAACAGCAGTAAGTGTAAGGCGATTAGCTTCACCCGGGCCCAGATGCCGCTGGAGTATAAGCATTGTCTCCCCGACGCTCAGATGGAGCGTGTTGACGAAATTTGCGACTTAGGACTGACATTAGACACTAAACTTGACTTCCAACGAGACATGACAAATATCAGGAAAACAGCCAAGAGAACTTTGGGTTTCGTCATGAGACAAACTGCTAGATTTCAAGATCCACGTCCTGCAATCATGCTTGATAATGCTTATGTTCGTAGTTGTCTCGAGAACAATGCAGTCTTTTGGGATCCACGAGAAAACAGACATTGCTTATCGCTGGAAAAAATGCATAACAATTTTAGTCGCTACCTCTATAAAAAACTATATGGGTACTATCCGTTTCGTTATCCGTCTCTTTTTGTGACAGGTGTGATTGGACTAGATACCCTAGAGCTGACGCGAAAGCTGCAATTTATAATACACTATTGCCTTCTACTACGGAATATCATAGATAATCTGTCTATTTTCGAGACGCAAACGCTCTACGGTAACAAACTCGAATTACTCGAACTCTCACCCGGATTAGATATACTTGTTGACCCTTTGTATCGTATTAAATATACAAGTAACTATTTCCTTACTCTTAGTTTATTAAGGTTAAGCCATACTCTATGATTTATTTAAATGTATATTTAATTAGTTGATGCCCGCAACTTCGTCCAAGTGGATGAAGATAATGCGGCCACAGTGGAATTCCCGCAGTAGAAAGTATCCAGTTGTTAGCTACTTAATAAGTTATTGAAGAGTGATGTTCCTTCCTTCTTGATTTGTTATTCTTTATTTGTAATTAATGCCTCATTGCTCAAGATCGAACAGTGGTAACCATACCATAACTCGTTCAGTAATTTTTGCGTGCATGAAATAACGATAAAAATACCTTTTTTTTGTATCAGTATCCTACACCGCAATTTTTTTTTGGAATATCGTCAATGTTCAGGCAGATAGACACTGCTCTTTAACAGTTTCTTATAATATTTTAATTATTTAACTTTACAATTTTCAGTTATTATAATGGTAAAAAAACATTTATTATAACTTTTGTTTTTTTTTTAATGTAAATATACTGATAAATATGATAATACAAATAATACAAATAATTTTTGTAATTTTAGGTAATATTGATTTAGATTAGTTTAATTTAATTAATAGATTTATTTTATTTATAGGATAGTTTTAACCAGTTTTTTTTGTATAATTAAGTTTAGGAATATTTAGTTTTAAATTAAGTAACTTTTTTTTTGTTATTTAAGTTTTAAATATACAAATATAACTTAATCTCAAGATATATTTCGGGTCCGACCTGGACCCGGCATCAGTTGAGTTTTAAAACTTTTTTAAAACAGTTTTAATAGTAATAGTAGTTTATTATATGCATAAACGTATTCTAAAAGACATTATGATATATTATGATATATAAGAGTAAAGTTACTTAGAATTTTTTAATTAAATTTTTCTAACTTCACTTTATGGGAAAAAAAGTTATTTTTAAGCTACCAAAATGTCATTAACAATACGTTTATGCATTAAGTAAACTTTTCGTAGTCATTGTTCTTTGCTAAATGTTGTCTATTGGCCGTTATAATATTACAATTTCGGAGAATCGACCTTTAAATAAGGAATTTATGATTTTATTTTCCAAAAAGTGCAAAGAATGTTGTTTGTATTTTTTTATTTGTAAATAGATAAATGCAAAGTTTTCAATTGTATCACATTATCCAAGACATTATTAGACTTCAAAGTAACGAATACCAAATATAGTTTATCAATTACAATCTCCATCATCATAAACCTCGTCTTCACTTTCTATAGCTGATTCATTGCATTCATCTATGTCTTCTGTATCCTTAGAGTTTTCACATACTTCTGGATCACTTTCACATCTACACATATACATATACATGGTGGACAACAGCGACGTATGGAGCACGTAGAACTACAAAGCTCTGCCATAAGATCTGGAACACATGGTGAGGTGCGCGATTTGTTATTATTGGTACTTCTGTATCACAGATTTCTTATAATAATATCCCGATTGCCTACGTAAAAAAAGTAAAAAATCTAGGTGTTATCTTCGACTGCAATTTATGTTGGTAATCGCACGTTACTGAGATTAGCCAACGTGTATTTGCTACTTTTCATTCGCTCAAACGCCTCTAGAAATTCCTCCCCTTACGTTACTAAAGTCACTCTCACATAATCTTTTCCGAGTTTTCGTAATGTATGTCATTTTTAAAGAGACAATTAGAACTTTAACATATTTTTACATATTCTGTTTTAATACAAGTCTCGGCGAATGGAGCGAATCCATTTAAATTTTGGTATAGGATGAATTATTTACATTTATTTTGCTTTAGTAGCGCCGACTAGTTCAATAATTTCAGATTGGTTTTCTCTTTTACCACCTTTAGCTTCCATTGATTTCTATGTATAGCGGGACCCAAGGTGAGCAAGATGATCAACAGCACGCGCATCGACTTGCCTGTTTGGCCGCTAAACATATTTAAACTTTCGAAATTTGCACTTTGAAAAATTTCACAAATTTGACTAAATGTGCATTTCATTTCAAACTGTCGATTTATAAACCTAACTCACACTAAACTATTGGCGTGAATTGCAACAGGCCAATATCTTTTTCACTAATAAATTCCTAACAAGAAAAACTAAGTTAAGTTGTGCACTTTGTACCGAAAGACTGAAGTTTAACCTTAACCAATACATTTTTTTTCATGGAGTTCCGCTTGCTTGAGAACGACATTATGTCCTCTTATTTATCATACATAATCTTAATCTTGGCGGTCCTTGGAACAACTCCCATACAAGTTTGCCCAGTCATTTACTGATGATAGATAAAAAATACCTTTTCAAAAGAATCTGCACGAATAAAAAAAAACTTCAAATTCTATACTTGTTAAGTTTAAATGCAAATAATAAATAGTTAGAGTTTAAATGAGCAATAGAAAAATAAAATGAAATTAATTTTGGAAAACTTGTTTTTGGTTTTAAATGAAATGCAGTATGTAAAACGAAATATATTTGAAACGAAATGAAATATTTCCATCTATGTAATATACGTATAGGTACATTAAATACACGTTTATTACAGGTAAAATCTAATGTACTAAAAAAAAACAATTGAACTATATTACATTAAGGGGAAATACAATAAAAAAAAATCGGCATATTTAATTCTCCACAACACGAACCTGAAGGTCCCTCAAGGTTCCCCTTTTATTATGTTGACTGGACTTGAACATTTAATCTCAGGTCAGTGCCTTTGATCCTTGTCTGCTTCGGTAATAAGACTAAGTACTTGTGACAGACAGGCGGAACCTGTGACAAGGGTCTGCTGTTACTTTTATTTATTACATGCATGGACCAGGAACACCCAGTGTCAGATTGTTGTGATGGTATAAGCCCGACTCCCCCCCCCTCTGGCGATATATGATGTGAAAGTCTAATACAATAATAGTAATTGAATAACTACGATCATTCTTTATTCTTTAATGTACACAGAAAAGCAGTTAAAACATATAATACATTAAAAGATATGTACACAGGCGAGCTTATCTCTAAAAAGAGATTTCTTCCAACAAACCTAAGCGGGAAAGGGAAATTTTATTAAAATAAGTAATCATACATACGTGTACTACAAAAGATATATCCTAAATAATATATATATATATATATATATATTACGATACCTAAACAAAATATACATACATAATTATAATATACTTACTTACACTTACTTACCTATAATAATACATATAAAGTATACATAAACTTACCTATTTACTATGACAGTGAGAGGTAGTGCTCTTTTAGCTTTTTCTTGAAAAGGCTCTTGGTGGGACAGTTACGAATACTGTGCGGTTCCACAGTCCAATTGCTGTAACATTATATGATTTGCTGTAAGCCCCAGTGTTATGTACAGGAGTTTTTAACAAGAACATGTTAGAAGGACGTTAGAGCTTGTCTTGAGTATACAGGTATTGAAAGCGATCACGTAAATAAGAAGGGGATAGTGGGCTCTTAATAATATTATAAAGGCGAGAGAGGATATTATAATTGCGACGAAGGCGAATAGGGAGCCATTTTAACTCAGAGCGAAAGTGGGACACGTGATCGAATTTGCGCAAACCATAGATGAAGCGGATACCCAAGTTTTGAAGTCGTTCGAGTTTGTTTAAGAGTTCCTCGGTGATATCAACGAAACAGATATCAGCATAATCAATAAGAGGAAGAAGAAGGGATTGAACGAGAGTGATTTTAGTTTTAAAGGGTAGAAAATTCTGGAGTTGCTTTAGGGAGTGGAATGCACTGTGTACTCTACGGCTAATCTCATTGATATGAGCAGCCCAAGAGAAGTTGCTATCAAATATAACCCCTAAATTTTTTGCTTTTTCAGTAAATATTAAAGGGATCCCATTATAGCACACACGAGAAACCGACATATTATTAAGCACGTTAAGCATATATCTACTGCCAATAAACATGATTTATGACTTATTTGGGTTGACAAGCAGACCATATGATTTTGCCCAATTCAATATATTAGAGAGGTCATGGTTTAACTCTAGTAAGTCTGTTTCCACCTGATTTACTGGAAAATGACTATATATTTGCAAATCGTCTGCATAGAGATGGTAGGAAGAAGATAACGTTTCCGTGATGGAGTTAATAAAAATTGAAAACAGGAGAGTTGAAAGGACGCCACCTTGCGGTAAACCAGCAGTAAGCTCGCACCATTCTCATGTAACATCATCGGAGCAAATACACTGCTGACGACTGCGCAAATACGAATCAAACCATTCCGTTACTAGAGGAGATACGTTAAGAGAGCGCAGGACTCCCAGGAGTATATCAAAGTTGACACAGTTAAAAGTGCTACTGAAGTCTAACAGGGTTAGCACAGTTACTTGTTTATTATCAGTAGCAAACCTGATGTCGTCAGTAACCTTGAGAAGTGCAGTGACAGTACTATGTCCAGGACGGAAACCGGATTGAAAACGATTAAGTAGGTTATTTTGGGCCAAGTACAAGGACAGTTGTTTGGAAACAATGGCTTCTAGGACTTTGGACAGGATAGGTAAGATGGAGATGGGTCTAAATTCAGAAAAGGAACAGGGGTTAGAAGTTTTGGGTAAAGGAATGACATGGGCCATTTTCCACGCTGTAGGAAAGGAACTGGTTACAAGGGAGTGATTAAGAATGTGAGAAACGGTAGGAACAAGTTCTTCGAGGATAGAAAGAAGCATCTGTGAGCATCTTAAGTGCATTAAATCAATATGAAGATTAGCAGAAGAATTAGGAGATTTGCCAATCCCAAGCGTTTTCAGAAATTTCCAAACTTGATCTGGACTAAAGTTATCAATTGAATCATGAATGTGGCGTCTCTTTGCGTCCCTACACATCTTGGTACAGCGATTGCGCAATTTTTTAAAGAAGACAAAGTTTTCCTCCGTCGGATCCTTCTTGTACTTGCGTTTGGCTTTATCACGTTTGGCCATGAGATTACGAATTTGTTTGCTTAGCCAAGGTGCAGGTAGGTGTCTAACTTTAACTTTTTTGATAGGTGCATGTTTGTCAAACAGGTTTTGTAAGATTTTGTTAAAATTAGCAACTTTCTCGTCAATTGTGAGACTGTCTGTGACAGGCGTCCAGTCCACTGCTGAGGCATCTATCTGCCTTTAGCTCCTCCAGATTCAAACCCTTAAAACTACGAAGAAGAAGATACTTGGGCTTTTGTTTGGGAGGGCGTACTTTAAATGAAAGAAAAATCAAATCATGATATGAGAAAGGTGCATTAAGCTGACCATGAGAGGCAAACTTATGAGGATTGGAGACAATCATAAGATCAATTAGAGAGGGTGTACAGTGTGGGGAATGATGAGTGGCTAACAGTGGAAGAATGTGCAGATTTAAGCTGGAAGCAATAGAGATCAGCTTGGCGGAACGAGAATCATTTTTAAGGAGATCAGTGTTAAAATCACTAAGAATAAGAGTATCATCATATAATGGGCTAAAATCATTAAGTAGAGATTCAAAGTAATCAAAGTAGTCACCGTTACGATCAGGGGGATAAAATACACCAAGAAGAAGTTTGGAGTGGTGGACAAAGATTTCAAGAAAGAGATGTTCAGCAAATCCAGAATATTGACCAGGGGATTGACTTACGATTTTACAAGGGATATCAGAGCGTAGATATATTGCGACACCACCACATCCTTTTCCGATTCTATCGTTCCTTATGAGGTGAAATCCAGGTAAACAATACATTGTGGAGGGGATGGAGGGTTTAAGATATGACTCAGAGATAAGTATGGCATCAATGCGTTGGTTGCTAAAAGAAGCAAGAAGATCTGAGTAATGAATTTTAGTTTATGTGAACAATTTTAAAGTTGTTCTTGAAACCCTGAAAAGCAGAAGAGAGTCTATCATGTAGGCACAGTGTGGAACTAGACTGGGGTCATCACTCACATAAAAACTAGCGGAGCGGTAGCAATTCCAAATGGGAGGCAGGTCATCTGATAAAGGGTCTGTTTGTAAACAAGGGACAGAAACCTTCGGTGACTCTTTAGAACGGGGACATGAAAATAACCACTCTTTAAATCTACCTTTACAAGAAAGTCGCCCATTTAAATGAAATCCGGTATCTTCAGATAATTGATCAGACGAAACGGCTTCGGTCTCAAATAGTCGTTCAACTGTTTGAGATTGAAGACCGGTCTCATTTCCCCACCTTCCTTTGGGACCAAAAAGATTTTTGATATGAAGCCTGATGGGAAATTTGATATTTCTATTGACCCGTCTGTTATAAGTTTCCTTATCTGAATGTCCATGGCCGGTGATGGTTGAGTTTGTAGATGTGCTGGGACGTGAACAGTCAATGTGACTACAGGAGAGACTGTCATAAATGGGATAGCGTAGCCTGTTATTGCTTGTAAGATGTATTTTGGTCCTCCAAGACGCTCCCAAACTTCCACAAACTCTCTCAGTTGTCCTGCATGAAATGTCATGCGAGAGTCACATTCGCCTTTTTCTTTCTTTCTCAGATGGTCGTGTATTAGACTTTGACGTATACTTTTTGTTCTTTGGAACATAGGACTGTGGAGCAGGTCGGGAAAGATTGGAAGGTCTTCGATTCGTTTGCTTTGTCTTATATTGTATAGTATAAGTTTTATGTAAAAAAAAAAGACATGATCTTGCTAAGTTTCTTGCCCTTCTTCTTAGCAAGACTAATCGAATGGGCGGAGGTAGGCATGTATTTATATATGTAACCTATTAGTATGTAGTATATAGGATGGGATTTGGTCGGCCGCCTGGATTTGTGCTAGGGGCTCGGTTGGTGATCATTGAACCTTGTTCCTGGTCCCTGGCCGGATCTCCGGTATGGGTTCGGGCGGCTGATTGGATTTTACCTTGTATAATATATATTTTACCTATCATTTTAATCGTAAATATATTGCTACATAAATTAAATAAACCTTTAATTTAGTTCATGTACATTCATCATTTTATTACATATATTTTTTTATTAGATTAAATTTGACGTGTAAAAAGTGTATATATCTATACCTGCTTTGCAAAATAAACTATTTGAATTTGAATTTGAATTTGTCCGGTCAGCTCGAAACTTTGGTGCCCGTTCCCTTGGTTTAAGATCCCTCTGAGCAGGTGGCTGAAATGCGCACCTGTTGAAAAATTAAAAAAAGACGTCCATGGTTTTTTAACATTTCCGTTAATTTTGCTTCGTCAAACAAATGAGTCTTGACGGAGGGATTGCTTTTAAATTAGCATCCATATTTTTTGATGAAGCTTTAGTTAATTCTCTTCTGTTCTTTATTATATCAGCCCTTCTTCCACATGCAAACTGCAGTACTTCGTCAGAGACTATCTTAAATTCACTGTCACTATCGGTCATATGTTTCCTTATAATTTCCCTCAGTTTTGGATCACTTGATTCTTTAATGATAGCCTCAATGGCTTTTGAGAATGAAGTACGTTGTTTCAAGTGACCATAAGAAACAGCACTCATCGCTTGGTCAAACTGGGTAAGGACACTACTGTCACACCACTTTTTATCTTTGCCTTTTAGTTGGTCAGTTAGTTTCAAAGCCGTAAAAATAGGCGTTGCCTCTAGTTTCTTCAAGGCCTTTGCAAAACAAATATGATTCCAGCTCGAAGATTCCAAACGCTGACAACTCGTTCCCAAGTTAACTAACTCCGTTGTCGCCTCAGGGACCAAAGGTTCTACTTTCTTCACTTGAGGCGTGATACCCATCGAATCGTTTCCATATTTTTCTTTTGGATCTAATAGCTCAGGTATGAATATATCTTCTTCTTCAACATCTTCCCAGTGTCTTTCTTCTTCCACATCACTTGCTTTGTTTTCTGATTGACTAGGTTGACTTGGTTGGTTAGAAGTTAATTGATTATCTTAAATTTGCTTTAGTAGATTTTCAATGTTCTGAGTCCTCTTTGATAAATCCGCCACCGTCTTTTCCGTAGCATCTAGTCGTCTTGATTTTGAGGGAAGGTCACTTTCTACAGATGTCGAACGCTTTTTCCTTGGAGCTATCTCCTCTCCCTTTAAAAGACAATTGGCGTCTTCTCTAGATATTATCAATTCTTTCACACTTTCTACTGCCTTGCTAAAGATGTCGTATTGAGCGTTAGACCCTCTAACTCCTCTTACTCCAAGTGAAACTGGGTAAATAATCAGTGCTCTTGTAAATGGCCAATCTAACAAAGCTAGTTTTAGATCCTTAAATGCCTTCTTAGAAATATCACAAGAATGGGATCGAAAGCTTTTATTAACTCTACGGTAGGAATGGCATATCTCCATTTGTTGAGCGTCACAGGATCCGGTTTCTTTCCGATTATATAATCTCTAGACAACTCTAACACTTTAAATATCTCCCAACCCTCGGGATAGTGTTCCTTAACTCTATGAATAATTGACTGTAAGATTTCATTATCATCCTCATCTTCGGCAGGAATATTTGCTAATTCACCCAATGTCGCGAAATTCTTCGGGAGAACCATTACCTGATGGACAAACAACAGTATTTTAATTATTTAAACCTGTAGATTTAAAAAACATAAGCAATTGCGTTCGAGGGCCGTAATGGCGCATCAAAGTTGGTGTGTCCGACGGTCCGGCATTTTTTGCTCGTGGACAGTGGCGTGCCCAAAGGGCCTGGATATTTTAGCTGACGGCCGTGGGTACTATGCCCGATGGCTGTGGTGGGCCCAATGGCCGTCGGTGCTATTCCCGACGGCTGCGGTGGGCCCGACAGCCACGGTGGGGCCGACGGCCGTGGGTGGTGTGCCAGACGGCCGTGAGAAAAGTGCCCGAAAGCCATGGGTAGGGTGCCCGACCGCCTCGGTTGGTATGCTCGATAGTAGATAGATACACAAATACCTAGATGAAACAGGGCTATATTACACCAAAAATAAATCATGCCTAATTGTTGAACAAATTTATCATAAAATAAATATGAAGAAAGTACTTATTAAGTGCCACATTTATTAAGTATTAAGTACCACATATTATCAAGTACCATATTATTAAGTACCATAATTAGAAACAGTATTTTAAGATGTACAACAAAGTATCCATAGCATGGTGTTCGATGCCACGTTTGTTTTATACATTTGCAAAGTTCCAGGACGATCTGTATAACGAACCCTATTATTATATTGTACTACAGTACAAACTTACCCCGAATTTCAAGAAATCCTTATTTAATGTCACACAACGTATCACTCGAAGTGCCACAAGGACAAATCTCGAACAGTACACACTGTTTGAATGGATAAAAGCGAAAATATGGTTGCGTACGTGTCAAAGCGAGGTAAAAAGAACGCGCACTGACATGACAAGCGAAGCTAGCGCCCACCAGCTCAAGCTTACAGCCCCGGCCCGCGCCCCCTTCCCGCGGCGCGTGCGGCCTATATATGTGGATGCGTATACGTCACATCGAGATAAAAGGTACAGTGTAATCTCCAAGGGTCAAGCCGTAGGCTCGGACCTAAAATACGATCCACCCAGGCATATCACAATATCTTCAAACTTACGATATGAACACAACATAATATATACATGTTGTTGCCATGTGGTTAGATCAGCTTCCTAACTAAATTGCTAGTAGACTTTGATGGATTATGGGCATTAAAGGAAACTAATCAATAGGATCACAACAGATTATATTTAAGGATTTGGATCTTCACAAAACAGTCAGACATTACAGTCGGCGCAAGAGAGAGAGAGAGAGCAAAGTGAGACAGACGTCAGCTGTCAGAGTAAACTGTTTACAAAGCATGCTATTAATATATATTGGATTGCGTTTACAGAGGATATTACTTATCACCAACAGCCTTTTGATTTAAATGGTATTTCTGGGTGGTCATAAAAAAAAATTGCCACGAAGCGTGACTCGCCATACCTAACCTTCTAACCTAACCTACCGGCTCTCTTCCACGCTGCAGGACTTCGGAAAAACTGATTTCAATCAGAAGGCTGATTTAACTACAAAATGGCGGCGACATACGCACCAGCAGCTGGGCTTGGTTTAGGGTCGGTTAACCATGTGTATATTGTGTATGTTTGTATTTAAATAAAATTGTCCAACTCTAATAAAAGTATTTGTTTTTACAGATAAATGTCCGTATTGTCACCAGTTCTATACAAAGGACCTAAATCTGCAAAGGGAGCGGGAATGAAATAGCTCCCAAATGGAGCTATTGCGAAGTTTGCGGTATCGAGACACAACGTGCGAAACGTTTAAAACGCGCAAAAATTTGTCTAGCTGGGCAAAAATACACGGGGATACGGACACCAGCAGATCTTTCGACTTTAGGCTGATTTGGTCGGTCTTAATGAGTGTGTTTGTAAAATATGGTGACTTGGTTCTAATGATGAGACTTTAAGGTGGATATGATATCTTCTCAACGGACAATAACAGCAGACCCTTCGAATTCGGGCTTATTTGATTGATCTTGATTAGTACTTTAGTAAATCATATTGACTAGGGTCTGATAATGGCACTGAAAGGTGGAAACGGCAACTCAAAAGGATAATTGAGGATTTCCGTTGAAGCTTGGGCTGACGATAAAGTCATAAGGCTCGAAAAATCATGTTCCTTTGATTTATTCAACGCGGGCGAAGCCACGGGAAAAAGTTAGTAATATATAAACCAAAATAAATCAGTGTAAATTTAAAAGGGACAAGTAGAAATAAAAATAATAATAAGAAGAATAATAAAGAACGAATTTGACCAAAGTAAGAGATAATGTTGTTTAACCAGAGTTTTGAAATCTTGTAGGTAAGGATGGAGCTTGTCTTATTGCAAAAGGAAGAGAATTCCATAGACGTAAACGAGTTACCATAAAACCAAGTAGTATAAACTGGAAATGCTAAATGAAGACACATTTTGTCGTCAGCAGTAGGTAGGCACCACTCGGTACTAGTGACAATGAGGCACTTATCACGAGACACATTTTCTCTTTTTGACTCGCAGCAGCGGGAGCAAGTGATACATATGTCTACAATGTACCGGTTTCATAATTAATGTTATTTTCTTGAATTCTAGCTGAACAGAACAGAACAGAATTTCATTTTTAAAAAAATGTCTCTTTCCAAGCATATTCGTTTTAATCTGAGAAGGAATCTACCGAAGCTATTACTTCGAGCTTTGTCAAAGTATGATTAAGGTATTAAACCAGATTTGTTTCGACTTTCGAGCTTTCTCCGTAATTCTCATTCTTTCAAAATATCTTTCACCCAAAACTTATATGGCAGAAATCGCTCGAAGCAATAAGACCGCCCATTGTTGCATCAATCTACAAAACTGTATTGTCTTTTTCTATTGTTTTTCTTTTGGTGCTCAATAAAGATTATTTATGATAAGTTATTTTGTAGATTTATCAAAAAAAAAAGCTTTTTTGTTTTCTTCAGATTAAAATTATTGAGTATTGTTTAACTTTATTTCTTTATTATCAACTCGTAGAACGTTATAGATTCATGAAAAATCTACTTTGTTTCTTTGTTCTCAACTCGAAGAACGTTATAGATTCATAGAGAATCTACTTTGTTTCTATATTCTCAACTCGAAGAACGTTATAGATTCATAGATAATCTACTTTGTTTCTTTATTCTCAACTCAAAGAACGTTATAGATTCATAGAGAATCTACTTTGTTTCTATATTCTCAACTCGAAGAACGTTATAGATTCATAGAGAATCTACTTTGTTTCTATATTCTCAACTCGAAGAACGTTATAGATTCATAGAGAATCTCCTTTGTTTCTTTATTCTCAACTCGAAGAACGTTATAGATTCATAGAGAATCTACTTTGTTTCTATATTCTCAACTCGAAGAACGTTATAGATTCATAGATAATCTACTTTGTTTCTTTATTCTCAACTCAAAGAACGTTATAGATTCATAGAGAATCTACTTTGTTTCTATATTCTCAACTCGAAGAACGTTATAGATTCATAGATAATCTACTTTGTTTCTTCATTCTCAACTCAAAGAACGTTATAGATTCATAGAGAATCTATTTTGTTTCTTTATTCTCAACTCGAAGAACGTTATAGATTCATAGATAATCTACTTTGTTTCTTTATTCTCAACTCGAAGAACGTTATAGATTCATAGATAATCTACTTTGTTTCTTTATTTTCAACTCAAAGAACGTTATAGATTCATAGAGAATCTACTTTGTTTCTATATTCTCAACTCGAAGAACGTTATAGATTCATAGAGAATCTACTTTGTTATTTTATTCTCAACTCAAAGAACGTTATAGATTCATAGAGAATCTACTTTGTTTCTTTATTCTCAACTCGAAGAACGTTATAGATTCATAGAGAATCTACTTTGTTTCTTTATTCTCAACTCGAAGAACGTTATAGATTCATAGATAATCTACTTTGTTTCTTTATTCTCAACTCAAAGAACGTTATAGATTCATAGAGAATCTACTTTGTTTCTTTATTCTCAACTCGAAGAACGTTATAGATTTATAGAGAATCTACTTTGTTTCTATATTCTCAACTCGAAGAACGTTATAGAAATTCAAAATTCAAAATTCAAAAAGTTTATTTTGCAAAGTAGGTATATATAATACACGTTTCACAAGTCAAATTTTAATCTTATAAAAATATATGTAATAAAATAATAAATGTACATGAACTACTTAGATTAAATGTTTATTTAATTTATGTAGCAATATATATACAATTAAAATTATAGGTAATATATTATTATACAAGGTGAAATCCAATCAACCGCCCGAACCCATACCGGAGACCCGGCCAGGGACCAGGAACAAGGTTCAATGATCACCAACCGAGCCCCCAGCACGAATCCAGGCGGCCGACCAAATCGCATCCTATATACTACATAGTAATAGGTTACATATATAAATACATGCCTACCTCCGCCCATTCGATTAGTCTTGCTAAGAAGAACGGGCAAGAAACTTGGCAAGATCATGTCTTTTTTTTTTTTAACATAAACTTAAACTATACATTGAATTACTTATATCTACTTTAACCAAGGGATAAGAAAATACAAGACAGCAGGAATTCAGGTTAATGAAAAAAGAAAAACATATATATCTTTGCCTACCTGTCTCATATAGTCTATTTCCTTTTACAGTCTGTAATTAATTAATGTTAACTCTTAAGAGGAATCAAAAGTTAGGAAATTATATTAATTAATTAAATTATTACCTACTATCATCAAAATCAGTATCACTATAACACCATGCTTCACCATCATCCAAATATTCATTTATTTTATAATATGCCTTTTTCAGTAGGCCCTGCTTAATATACTGTTTAAACTTATTCTCTGACAAAGTAAGGACCTCTTTTGGAAGTTTATTGTAAAATCTTATACCATGTCCTACGAAAGAGGTACTCACTTTGGCGAGTCTGATTTTTGGAAAAGCCAGTTTATACTTATTTCTGGTTTCCTTACAATGTTGCTCACCAAGCCTTGGAAGAGACTCAACATTTTTTCTAACATATCTAAGGACCTGGTAAATATATTCACAAGAAACAGTTAATATATTAATTTCTTTGAACTTTTCTCTTAATGAATCCCGGTGCTTCATATTATAAATAGCCCGAATTGCTCTCTTCTGCAAAACAAAGACTGCGTCTGTATCCGCGGCTCTACCCCATAACAGCATGCCGTATGACATAATGCTGTGAAAGTAACTAAAATAGACTAGTCTAGCAGTATCTACATCAGTAATTTGTCTTATGCGTCTAACAGCGTATGCGGCCGAACTAAGTCTACCACATAGGGCTTCTATGTGGGGACCCCACTGAAGACGAGAGTCTACCGTAATGCCCAAAAACTTAGTTTCGTTAACTAACTCCAGCTTGGACCCCTGCAAAAGCAAATTACAATCCACTTGAATAACATTTGGTAACGTGAATTTTATACATTTTGTCTTTTTTGCGTTTAAAACTAAATTATTTACAGTAAACCAATCAAGCACCAGTGATAAAGTTGTATTCGCGCCGTCAAGGATATCTTTACGTCTATTAACTTTAAAAATAAGTGACGTGTCGTCTGCGAATAGTACTATCTTAGTTAAGTCTTTAATTAAATAGGGAAGGTCATTTATGTAAATTAAAAACAGCAAGGGCCCCAATATGGAACCCTGCGGGACACCCATTTTAACTAATGCTCCACATGATTTTACCCCATTAATGTCTACCTTTTGAATACGATCACTAAGATACGACTTCATTAACGCCAAAGATTTGCCCCTCACTCCGTAGTGATCTAATTTACATAAGAGTGTTTCATGATTAACGCAATCGAAGGCTTTCGAGAGGTCACAAAATACACCAAATGCATCCTGCTTTTCTTCCCAAGCATCAAAAATGTGCTTAACTAAAGCAACTCCTGCATCTGTGGTTGACCTCCCTCTAGTGAATCCGTATTGTTCACAGTGAAGCAACTTATTTAAATTAAAATGAAATAACAATTGATTAAAAACTATTTTTTCAAAAACCTTACTCAAAACCGGTAAAACTGACACAGGTCTATAGTTTGATGGGTCACCGTTGTCGCCTGATTTAAAAAGGGGGATCAATTTACTAAACTTCATTAAGTCAGGAAAGATACCATCATCTACACATTTATTAAAAATTAATGCCAAATAAGGAGCTATTAAATCAATAACAGAACTTATAACTTTCACAGATAGTCCCCATAAGTCCTCGGTTTTTTTCAAGTTAAGCGATTTAAATGCTTTAATTACAGTTAATGAATTAATATGTTTAAAAGCAAATACAGAAAGACACTGAGGTACGTTATCTATTAAAAGATCCTGCGCAAGCCCAGGGCTTGAATTTAAATCTTTAGTTGTTAAGGACGGAATTTCAGTAAAGAATTGTTCAAAGGCATTCGCAACCTCTTTATCTCCCGTAACGACTTCATTGTTAATACTTAACTTAAGCTCGTTATCACGTTTCTTACTTTTCCCAGTTTCAGTATTTATGATGTTCCATACTGTTTTTACTTTGTTATCGGACCTTTTAAGTTTTTTATTTAAGTAGATACTTTTTGCTTTTAAACACACCAATTTAAAGATGCGTGAGTAATTTTTCATGAATTCAGTAAATTTAACATTATTATTGTAGGACTTCATGTCGTATAATTCGTATAAATGATTTCTGCTTTTGTAAATACCTGGAGTCGCCCAGTCACTGAAGGTGATTTTACTTTTGTTAGAAAGTTTTTGCATCTTAAACGTATTTTCGAACTCTTTGGAGACTATGTTGAAAAGGTCTGTAAAGAGAGCGTTTGGATCGTCTTGGAGAAGATTAAAATGTGCTAATTTAACTTCTAGGTTTGCTTTGAAACAATCTACTTTGTGAGTTGTAATAGGCCTGCAAAAAGCTTTTTTGGGCAATTGATTCACGCTTTGTTTAATGGTTATAGTTTGGCCACTGTGATCGGACTGCAAGCGGTTGATTACTTTATTGTCTGAATATTCGCAATCACAGAATATATTGTCGAGGCATGACGCAGTATCCCGAGTAATTCGAGTAGGTTCTAAGAACACATTAGACAAATTAAATGATTTGAATAAATGTATTAATTTTGAGCGCATAATCGATTTTTCTAGTAAATCTACGTTAAAATCTCCACATATAATAACTTTTTTCTTGGCATCAAATAATAATTTTAAAACCTCTTCCATTGCTTTTTCAAAAATGTTGTAATCTTGTCCAGAGGGTCGGTAAACACAGAGGATAATATATGTACTCATTTCTATGCAAGCTAATTCAATTTGATGTTCTACAGAAAGTTTTACAATGTCTTTTCTTTCCTTTGCTTTTATATTATTTTTTACAAGAATCATGGATCCACCTTTTTGTATTTTTAATCTATTGTAGCAGCTAAGAACACTAAAATTATTCACATTAAACTGCATATTATGTTCATGTAGATGGTGTTCGGTTACACACAAAATATCTGTTTTTGATTCCTCTAAGAACAACTCGATTGAAAGTATTTTGCCGAGAAAGCCGCCTTGTATATTTTGATGTACCAACTTTAATACAGGCAGCCCTCCCGTTGTCTTCAATTTTAAAAAGAATTTTTTACAATTTTGTTAGTACTTGTACTAACCGTGTCAATAGGGACAAAATTATGTAAATAATTAACATTACAAATACCATCAATTATAACAGGTATTGGAAAATTTTCTGTTACACACTTTGTAACAGATTCACTACATTCTAAAATGCATGCTAACTTAGTAGCTAATTGTTTTTTATAATAATTTGCAAGGTACAAAGTACCTTCTGTCAAAGATTCATAGAGAATCTACTTTGTTTCTTTATTCTCAACTCAAAGAACGTTATAGATTCATAGATAATCTACTTTGTTTCTATATTCTCAACTCGAAGAACGTTATAGATTCATAGAGAATCTACTTTGTTTCTTTATTCTCAACTCGAAGAACGTTATAGATTCATAGATAATCTACTTTGTTTCTTTATTCTCAACTCGAAGAACGTTATAGATTCATAGATAATCTACTTTGTTTCTTTATTCTCAACTCAAAGAACGTTATAGATTCATAGAGAATCTACTTTGTTTCTTTATTCTCAACTCAAAGAACGTTATAGATTCATAGAGAATCTACTTTGTTTCTTTATTCTCAACTCGAAGAACGTTATAGATTCATAGATAATCTACTTTGTTTCTTTATTCTCAACTCGAAGAACGTTATAGATTCATAGATAATCTACTTTGTTTCTTTATTCTCAACTCGAAGAACGTTATAGATTCATAGATAATCTACTTTGTTTCTTTATTCTCAACTCAAAGAACGTTATAGATTCATAGAGAATCTACTTTGTTTCTATATTCTCAACTCGAAGAACGTTATAGATTCATAGAGAATCTACTTTGTTTCTTTATTCTCAACTCGAAGAACGTTATAGATTCATAGATAATCTACTTTGTTTCTTTATTCTCAACTCGAAGAACGTTATAGATTTATAGAGAATCTACTTTGTTTCTTTATTTTCAACTCGAAGAACGTTATAGATTCATAGAGAATCTACTTTGTTTCTATATTCTCAACTCGAAGAACGTTATAGATTCATGGATAATCTAAAAATACACAAGGCTCAAAATATAAAATATGTGTCCATTTTCCGTAACGTGAGTTATTCTTTTTAACCTTTTTATAATATTAAATGTAATAATTTAACTAAAGATTATCTTTTTATTTAAGTAACACAAATTAACTTGGATTGACTCTATTGCCCTTTATGTAATCAATTTCATACAAAATTGGCTGACCATGAAAACTTATAGGGCACTTCTAGTTAACTTAGAAACATGAACTCCGTTCACAATTAACTGTTATAGGATACGTATAGGGAAAAATCTAAATTATTACTTATTTTTAATAATTGAAGAACATAATAACGGATCAACTTTGTAAGATCCTTTAGATTCGTTTAGATACATTATATTTTAATGAATCGCAAGTGTCAAGTCTAGTTGGCCGTTAATAACTGCAAGTGGAATAAGTTTGCTTTTAAACGGTATTCACGGAACTCTCAGGGCACGATTCCTAAAAGCACTCGACCAGTTTTATTTTAAAACAAGATAAATCCGCAGAGCTTGTCCGTTCCTGAATCGCACCGATATTACTTACGTCACAACCTTGTCCGTCCCTGAGTCGCACCGATATTACTTACGTCACAAGCCTGTCCGTTCCTGAGTCGCACCGATATTACTTACGTCACAAGCTTGTCCGTTCCTGAGTCGCACCGATATTACTTACGTCACAAGCTTGTCCGTCCCTGAGTCGCACCGATATTACTTACGTCACAAGTTTGTCCGTTCCTGAGTCGCACCGATATTACTTACGTCACAAGCTTGTCCGTCCCTGAGTCGCACCAATATTACTTACGTCACACGCTTGTCCGTTCCTGAGTCGCACCGATATTACTTACGTCACAAGCTTGTCCGTTCCTGAGTCGCACCGATATTACTTACGTCACAAGCTTGTCCGTTCCTGAGTCGCACCGATATTACTTACGTCACAAGCTTGTCCGTCCCTGAGTCGCACCGATATTACTTACGTCACAAGCCTGTCCGTTCCTGAGTCGCACCGATATTACTTACGTCACAAGCTTGTCCGTTTCTGAGTCGCACCGATATTACTTACGTCACAAGCTTGTCCGTCCCTGAGTCGCACCGATATTACTTACGTCACAAGCTTGTCCGTTCCTGAGTCGCACCGATATTAATTACGTCACAAGCTTGTCCGTCCCTGAGTCGCACCGATATTACTTACGTCACAAGCTTGTCCGTCCCTGAGTCGCACCGATATTACTTACCGATATTATTATTACTTCCAGACTTACGTTACAAACTTGTCCGTGCCTTAGTCGCACAGATATTACTTCCAGACTTACGTCACAAAGGCTGCAAATTGTAGAGTGGCAATCTCTGCAAGTCGTTAAATGAATAGAATAATTTTTCACAGTCTGTAGTAGATGTTCGTCATTCAAAGTATGGAATGTTCTTTTTAAGATAAGGTCAGAGCTATTGCGTACTCGTGGCCTAGAACTTGGTTTAATTGACTTTTCTGGCATTATGTTATTATTTTTTCAATGCATGTGCTCGTAAAGGCCCACTTTTTATGCATCAAAACCGAACAAAAAGTCGATTATTTTGCCCTAGGGCTTTATTATTATTTTTTTTTATTTATTTATTTACAATGGTTGGCTAACCTGCAGCCTTTCCTGTGTACCATAGATGTTATACTTTTTTTTCCACTGTTTAACGGCTCTGGATACAGTCCTTTTGAGCCAATTATAATTTAAAGTTCACAAGATTATATTTATTTTCATTTCCTCACACTATGCATTGAAAAACGTAGTATGATACACGGGCGTAAAAGCAATAAATTACTCGGTTACGTTTAAAACACTCGCTACGCTCGTGTTTTAAATCGTCCTCGTAATTTATTCCTTTTCGCCCTAGTAGCATAAACTACTATTAATATGTTTGAACTGAAATATTAGGTCTTTACATATGAAATGGCTGTTTCCTATAGAGAATTTGAAGGAAACTCAATTTTCAATACTACCATTTTTGTATTTTTTTTGGGAATGACAAATCCAAATTGTGTAATTTTTATGTTTATGAATGAGACAACATTAAGCTAACAGAAACATGAATGAAATTATTGAAAAGTGTCAGCTGTAAAAAATTATATTGAATCTTATCATGGATATGGATAACATTTAAGGACGAACTAACTGTCTTTAAAGATTTAATTTTTATAATCAAACTGGAAATAAAAACAAAATTTAGTACGTATATGTAAAACCTTGAAATCAACTTTCAAGTAAAAAAAATACTGACACTTCCCTTAAGCGCGAACCGTGCTGGTGTCTTAATCCATTGCCTCTTAGGTGATGAGGAGCTGACTAGTTGCACTTACTTATAGTTCCTTGTACTCTACGACGAGGTTTTTGTTCTCCTTCACTCAGGGCTACAGGAAAGCTAGTGAGTGTTCGAGGCGTGACCATTCTCGTGTGAGAGTCCTCATATGTCTTTGGTCCTCTAGCTAGTTCATTATTCATGTCATGGCGGACAAATTGTACCGGGACGCGTATTTACACTCCCATATACAGCACAGACGCCCATAGTCTGTGGTTCAATACTTTGTGTAAATGCGAAACTCTGTATGAGCCTTACAATCTCAAAGCGGTCACAGCGCAATAGGAATGCTCTGTGTTGTTACATGATTAGTAAATTGCTAAACTAAGGTAGCGCTACATTATCATATCTTATTTATTTTTATTTTTATTTATTTACACACATACAGTTGCACAAACATATTTCAAATATACACCACTTAAACCCTTAGGGGTTTGTTTGCGGTGCTATTACAATCTACCACATAAGTAAATTGATTAATCGAAGTTAATACATAGTTAAGTTTTATGTTAAATTAAATGTTCATAATATGATTTTATCTTAGCGGGTAGGTTTTAAAAGGAAAAATTACATTTTGATTTCTACTACAAATCCACAAATATATCCGTGGCATCACGATGTTCCATAATGCTTTAATATTAGAGCGCATTATTGATTGTGATGAATCCACCGACAAGTTTGTAGTCTTCTTACAAAGGAAGGTGCAAAATCAAATACAATAGGAGCGTCAATTGTAACCGAAACAAGTTATTTTATGTTTGATGAATGATCTACAGGCTGTTTGTTACCTTGTAAGTTTGAGAAAAGGTAAACTTTTAATTTTGACTTCAGGTTTTTGTGCGTGATTTCTTGTCTCAAGTCAATTGGAATTGTGTTTATTAATTTGGCAATAAGTCGTGCAGTAGTACGATCACCATAATAATTAGTGGCCTTAGTTATATATAGGTGCTTTTTTGCCATTCGTCTGGTGTAAATTTTATGAGAAACTGGCTGTTGTATCTCTGAGTTGAAGTAATGATCTCGAAGTAAAAGATATTTAAATTTTAAGTTAACTGGTAAATCTAATCTAATCCCATATACAGTACAGACAGAAATACTTACTCTGTTGTTTATTAACCCTTAACTACTACCTATTGCCCCGCCACGCTTCACTCGCGTGGAAGTGTCTTTCAACTATCGACACTTGTCGGCTTAGCGGTTATCTTATCAATACTCCTTATAGCTTACACTGCGATTATAATAAAGAAAACCGCATTCAAATTTGTTGATTGGTTCTGGAGTTAAAACTGAACAGACAGAAAGACAGACAAACATTGTTAAAATAGTTTTGGCCTCAGTATAATATTAACCCGTTTCATTTAAAATTGTGCAAACATATTCAATGTATAGACACTTTCTTACATTTTATCATATATGATTACAATATGTCGTTGCTGTTTAGTTCCTCTAGCAATATATATGGTATTTGAATAGCAGATCAGAGTTTTCTAAATAAAACTAATAATTTAATTCTTAAACATACATGTGATATGTAATCAATGTCAATCATAAATTAAACTAATGCTGAAAACTGCAACACAAAATCCTTACACTCGAGTACATAGTCGCGTTTCTTGAAATGGCAGTTTGCATTGTATCTTTGCATCGAACGTTTCTGTATCATTACACAAATACTCAATAATACGAAATTCGATACAAGCCGTTTCTAAAAATTGTCTTCAATTTACTTTCATTCCACATGTTATAGAAAAAGTATCAAATTAAAGCAAACAAACCGCTTCGTATCGTAAACAGACACTAGGTCATTGACGAGGTGAGTGAACTGATTTGATTTGGTTTTGAACGGCAAGTGTCATACGATCAGCGTCATTGGTCAGTTATTGTCCAATCACAACATTTTGCTCTGTACTCGCTTAAACTTTGTAAAGTCTCTTTTGATTAAGTAAATTTACAGTCTCTGTAACGCCACAGACAAAAAAAGTGCTCTGTGTTGTACATGACTTAGTACGGATAGATGCACTATCACTCCCTTACAAAGTTTATGTAAACAATGATATAACAAATAATATAGAACATTCAAACTCCTTACTTTATGCTGACGACACAAAATTATTTAAAATTATACGTAACCCTATTGACTGTAATGATTTACAACTTGACCTACTTAAATTTGAAAGCTTTTGTATTGAAAATAATTTATTTTTAAATCCAGACAAATGCAGTATAATTACTTTTAGCAGGAAGAAGAAACCTATTTTTTACGATTACAAATTATGTAACACTAATCTTAAACGGGTCACACAAATTCGTGATCTCGGTGTTATAATGGACTCTGGACTCACTTATGTACCACACATTGATACAATACTCAGCAAATCTTATAAACAATTAGGTTTTATTTTAAGAGCCGGAAAGCTGTTTCAAAATCCGTTAACTTATAAAATTTTGTACAACAGTTTTGTTCGCAGTAGATTGGAGTTTGCCTGTTCAGTCTGGCACCCATTTAGTAAGATTCATATTGATAGACTTGAGAAACTGCAAAAAAAAAGTTTGTGAAAGCCCTCGACTATAGAACAGGTTATGCTTATCTTGACTATAATAGTTCAGCTGATAGACACAAAGTACAACTTCTATCCCATAGGCGTGACTACATTGACGCTTGTATGCTTTATAAAATAATTTATAATATCATAGATACCCCCGATTTGTTACATAAAATCAACTTTAGAATACCTCGCAGATGTGAACGTGCATGCCGTAAAAAGAATTTGTTTGCTATAGCTCCCTGTAAAACGTGCTATGCACAAAACAGTTTTGTTAGGCGTGTTTGCCGATTTTACAATGACAATTTAACAAATGTCGACATGTTTTGTGTATCTTTTTCCACATTTAAAATATCTGTTACCAGAAAAATTTTTAGTTCTTTATTAGATAGCAATTCTTAAACTCAAATTCAGTTGAGCCATTATTTGTAAAAATTATTTACATAAGTTTTTGATTTATTTCGCTTAGCGGAAATATACGTAATATTTTAAATTAAGGAGACTTTAGGCCTAAATTAATTAAGTCCATTTGTAATGTTAATTTTTATGTGGCTGTTTGTTTCTTAAATAAATAAATAAATAAAAAAAATAAACACAGAGCAATTGCTGTCTGTAGTGTATATGGGACTATAAATACGCTACCGGGACGGAAAGAGCTTTTTTACTATTAAGAGTGCGGCGCAAAAAGCTCGCAACTACGATTCGAGGTGAACTGCAAAATTGGTCGGAATATTGCTGTCTCTGTCGGACGCGCGGTGGACGCGGTACGTAGCTGTGTGTGTATATAATGTACAGCTACACCTACCATTTATTATTCATAACGTCACGAAGGCACCTACCTAAAACTTGTGTTATTTTGTTTAGTAATTATGTTAATTATTTGCTATCTTTCTGTTAACTATTTCGGGGAATCGTTAGTGAATATACATACTAGTAATGCGTCTCTATCTCAAGTTGTAAGGATATCCGGAGATCTAGGTTTTGTAGAGAAAACCTGCCTTAAGTATAATAAACGGTTCAGGTCCGATTGTCGATAAGGGGGCACGATACCGGACTTAAAATTTTTGTTATTTTCGGCGCCGCCCCCGTTTCCCTTAGAGTGTAGACAAAGGGGCGGACGGAAATACAAAATTTTTTTTTTTTGGGACTAATTATTTTTTTTCAATTTTTGCTTTTCTTTTTTAATTGTTTTTACTTGTGCATCATGTAGATACACTTAATTTTACCATTTTATGTCCGATGTCTTTTTGTCCCAAAACTTACCTTTGTCGAGATATGTTAGAAAGAGATGTAACTCTTAAGAAATCTATTTATTATATCCCGGTATACATTAGTTATATAAAAAAGACACATCACATAAAATGTCAACAAAAAGCACCACCAAGAGATGCACAAATAAAAATAAGCAAAATAAGAATAAAAGTTGTTTTATCGCGTAAATTTCAAAGTCCCCAGTTTACGGTGCTATTGTACCTAAGTGGGCAGAGAATTTACGATTTTTTTTTAATTTATTAGTGCATTGTATGAAATTTCTTTTTGTCGTAATTTTATATCATATTACTTTTTTCCGTATGACTACTTTTTACTGAGATATAGCAAAACAATATATTTCAGGGCTTTTATCCAAAAAAAAAAAGTAAGTTGCATGAAGAAAATGCATAAGACATTAATTGACGGCTAGAAAAAACCCTAAACGATCGTAAAAAGAAAACATTAAAAAGGTAAAAAATAAATGTTACTAACATTTTCATTTTATTACAGGCAAAAATTAAATTGAGGTGGTGGAGCGAATGAACAGGCAAGGTTTTCGGATATGAGACCTAGGCTCATGCTAGTTGCAGTAGACAACAACAGCCAATGGCTCGGCAAGAAACGGGAACGGAGCAAAAGCGCGGGAATGGTAGCAATTACGCTATAGTACACCGGCCAATCACAGATCAAGAGAACGTGACGTCACAGGCGTGGGCCTGCGTCAACGAGATATAAATATGTTGTTCTGTGATTAAGGGCGGATTCGACCAACCAAGCTTTATACCAGGAATAACTAATCTCGGAATAAATTTACTCCCTCGATTTTAATCTCGGTATAACTTTTTGCATTCTACCAAACTATTTTTATACTCGGATAGCTATTCCAGAGAATAAGAACGGACCACAGAGCAGTTATAACAAAATTGAACGAATGGCCAGATGATCGTAAAAACCGACAAAATTACCGTGGTAATATTCCTTAAACCAAAGTACTAAATGTTACGTCAACTTAATTTCGCCGGATTACAAGCTGTCAAAAACGTCAATTATGAGGTTAGGAATTTGAATTATTTATTTCTGACATTTCTGTCCGCTGAGTTTGGTGATTCTTGCTTCGTTCGTTTATGAATTGTTTTGTTTGGGATTTGATATGTACCTACGGTTTTAAATAATGGTAAATGAAAACGAGAAACAAGCGTAGTCCTAACTGGCTACCTTACGAGAAACATTTATTCATAGATAGACATAGGATTCGCTGATTTATTGCTGGCTAAAAGAAGCTACCTATCCGAATGGAACAAAATGCAAGAATACAACGCTCGCACTGTCAACTGCAGGTCTGCAAACAACCCAAAACCCCAGTGGGAGCTGCTAGAAAAGAAGCAGCAGAAAATGAAAGCTGTTTGACTCAAACAGGTTAGTTTACTTCTAAGCAAAAAGTAGGCTTGTTAAATTTCAGCTTTTGTTATCTCTCTCTCTCTACCAGTCACTAATCAGTACCTACTGACTACTATCACGGACTTAAATATTAATATTCTAACAAATTCATTATATTGCAGGTGGTGGACCTCAAAAAGCATTAAAGGATGACAAAGTTTCATTAAAACTACTGCTGTTAGCCTATGTAATCCTTTTGACAGTGCACAGTGACAATGTGGAGGCTTCAGGATCTCAGGATATCACAGACACAATAGTAGTGGAAAGTAAGTAATAAGCGACATGACTAGAATGATCAGCCCGTAAAAAGATCCAACAGTACAAGTAATTTACTTAACATGAAAGTCAGTGAAGTACAGACTTCTTTTATGTTACAGATATGGATTTAAGACAAACAGACGGCAATTCTGTGGATGAAATAGGAGGATTTGAGAAATTATGTTCCCGAGAAAGAAGATATTTGAATGATAATTTGTAATAATAATCATAATAGGTATCTGTATTATTTATTGTAGTGCAAATATATAATATACAATACAAACCATACCTACCCTTGACAGTAATTTAATTTGGGATGGATAAAATTTAGTTACCTACTAGTTAATAGAAGGTGAAGAGAAATACACAGGTTGATAATTTAAGAAGTTTATTGGAATATTTTTAATGAAACTATAATATATTTATTAAATAAATGTATTTAAATCAATTTATATGTTCAATCTAGTATGACAAATTAATGTTAAGCTCATAAATGTTATCTTGCTTAAATTTAATTAAATAATATATTTTCACAAATTAAAAAACAGATGTTGTTTTTTTGCTCACAGGAGCCTCCACTGATTTGAACAGAATTTTGATTCACATTATTTACTCGTATTTGCCCACTTTTTATAATTTCCTCCCATCGTGCATTTTCTCCACAGTGGTGTAGAATATTATGCAGCACAGCAGTGGCCACAATAATAACCAAAGCTTTATCCAATTTCACAAGCTTTCCCATACCTAATACAGGGAAACGTCTCTTCCATACACCATAGGACCTTTCGACTAGGTTCTGTGTCCTTATTTGAGACTCATTATAGAGCTGCTCGACTGGCGTTGCGGGTTTCCTAAAGGAGCGAATATGTATGGTATTGTGGACGCATAACCCGCATCTACTACCAAATGTGCAATGCCATAAGCACCAGCTTCAAACTTTGTTTTTCTATAGCAGCTATTGAAAATAGTGCTATCATGAGCTTGTCCTGGCCATCTTGCTACTATATCCATTATCTCGAGGTTGGCATTGCATATAGTTTGCACGTTGATGGAAAAGTAAAGCTTTCTATTCTTATACAGTTCTGCTTCTTCGCCACCTGAAACAAAAACTGTTTAGTTATCTTGTGATTTAATTTTAATCTATGCTACTCTTTACACATTTATTTTATATACCTGGAGATGCAATACGAATGTGTGTACAATCCATGGCACTACTAGTGGAAATCGGGCTTTGCGATAAAATGCATCTTGCTCTCTTCTAATTTCTTCAGGCGTTTAGGGAATTTGATATATTCCTTGTGCAATGAACTATTGCTGCACTAACTTGGTGTATGATTTTATTTGAAGTGGAAACACTCAAGCCAGAGTAATCACCAATACTTCTTTGTGTGTTATTAGTAGCATAAAATCTTAATGTAGCTAGTAGCTGGTTTACTGGTGATATTGGATAGTTCCTGTAAAAAGAAACACCTTTGAAATGTTTACAGCACACAATGCTACTTGGTTATAGTTTCAGCTTGTTGTAGGCAGGTACTAAATAGAGTAATAACTTAAATGGGCTCAGTAGATACTTACCGATTAGATATACATATACTCCAAACTATGTTCGATTTTGGACAGCAAAAACAACGTTGATGTCTTGAATAATCGAAACCCCACTGTAAAATCATAGTCGTCATAACTTTTGAAGTAATTGCATCTTTCTCTGATCAATCTTAGACGCCTATTTAGGTCTAAAAATTTCCTCGTTACTATCGGAGTCGTCAATCATATCTCGCAAGCGCCGTGACATCATTTTCTTAGAAAAAAACCTTTACTTAATTCAATTCAAGCTCAATTCCTTCCTACCACACGAACATGACACGAAACTAACCTCGCGCACACTTTTACAAACACAGGCTAACACAGCTGACTGAAGTGTCGGTCGCCATTTTGATTTTCGTATTTAATCCAAGAATAAGATCGTTATACCGTGAGAATCGGCGGAATAGCGCTATACCCGGAATAGTGTGAAGTAATCCGAGATTAGTGGTTGGTCGAACGTAATATAGGTTTACTCCTGAGTATAACTCGATTTATTCTAGGAATAAGACTTATACTAGTTTGGTCGAATCGGCCCTAAGTGAAATTAGACATTATATGTGCCTTGATAAGAGCGAAAATAAATTTACTAGATTATAATGTATTATTGACAATCTTTAATTGTAAAGTTGAAAATCGTGAAAAGCATTGGAATTTTGTACGCGTTTAAAGTTGAACGCAGAAGTAAACCTGAACGCAGAATTATATTAAATCTAGCTATCTGTTCAAGTTGTGACGTGAGGTGAGACCTTTGATAAAAACTTAGTGCCTTTATAAACAATCGGTAGAAGATCAATATTGTGGTGGGATTTTTCTATATATTTTTTTCCGATATTATCTTGTATTTGCATTATTTGTTGGAGTACCTACGCAATGTTATTTTACATCTTACTAAATGACAGAGAGTTCGATACATATCTAAGATAATCAGACATTAAGCAGCATGAAATTTGCATACTCTCACAAATTGTTTATTTGTTCCTTTGTTTTCCTTAATTTTCTTTCTGGGACATAAAGGAACATAAACCCGAAGGCCTCGGCTTTGGCACTGACAGAGGCGTCTCGTAACCAGATATTTTCGTTAAATTTCCAACTGTTGAAGATTTAAACAATCGTATCGTTTTCAACAAATTTCAGATCATAATTAAAGAATTATAAAATCATTTCACCCACCATTGACAGATATAAAATTAAGGACGTGGGAATACTCGTACATATGGTCACTTGGTGCGCACTACGGACCAGGACTAAACAAACAACACTGACTCGACTTTGACTGACTCGACTCGACTCGACCAGGACCTGACTTACAACAAAAACAATTCCCATCAAGATCAGGGTACCTGGGCAGCAATGCCATCTTGCGGGTTTGAGTGCGCCCAATATTGTAAATGAACTTCAGGGTAGCGCATAAAGTACCCACAGGGTGGCCTCTACATTTTTTATTTTTATTTTTTCTGTTAAAGTAGGTTAAGCTCATTCATGTCATAAGGTTGTATATATATTTATTATTCATACTCAAATGTCATTCATTTAAAATCATTAGTTACAAGGTTGTATATATTTTATGTCATTTACTGTTTTTAATTCGACTGACGCCGGCCCCAAAAAGGGCCGAAATTTATTTCGAAAATAATGTTTATACAATGTTTTAATTAAACAAAAAATAAAATTCAACAAATTTCAGAAATATCTGAGGTCATCTACCATGCAATTCGGTGACAACTATTATTAATAAAGAAAAAGACAACGATTATGCCCCAGTTATGTAATATACTTTATAAGGGAGTGGTGGGGAATATAATAATGTTTGTTATGTTGAAAAGAGTAAATATAATGGTTATATCATTATTTTAAAGCCAAGAGAGTTGGTGGCGTTATTAATGTCTACCGGATGACATAAACAAGTACCTACGGCTTGTTTATATATACATTTTGTTATACAAAGGAGAGAGCTCAGTTCAGTTTTCAGTCATGTACTTGTTTATAGAAAGGACTTTATAGTCATATTTGGAATTTATTTGTTAACGATGATGAGCAGATTTCACAAACTCGGTATTATGAGCTGGTGATGGAATGAGAATTTTGAGACGGCACTAGAACTCAGGAACAAGGAACAAGGAATAGAGCTAAAAAAGAAAACACATTCCAAGACCTCAAACAGACTGCAACTATGAATTTAAGCAAAAAAATTGCTACACAAATAAATGAGAATACTGAAAATACATTGAAAGAAACCTGTACACAAAAAATTTACAACAAAATAGAAGAAGTGAAACAAATAATGTTAAAATTAGAAAAAAAAGTTAACAAAAATACAGATAAAATAAATCTAAATACAAAAACATTAATGGAAAAGATATAAATATTCAAAAAAATAAAAAACAACTCTGATAAGGATATAAAAGAGATGAGTAAAATTCAAAACGAAGTTAACTTTAATCTACAATAAGACCTAGAAAAATATTATAACTCTAGAATAGAAAAAATATTGGCTACAATAGGCTCAACAAAAAGTATTGAGAAATTAAGAAAAATAGGAAAATCACTAATCCCGTCTCTTCACAACAAAAACAACAAGAAGTGTACAAATCGAAAAGAGTTACTCCAAATAGCAACAGAGTTTTATAAAGATATTTATAAAGACCCGAAAAAGCTAGAGCCCAAATGTAACAGCAACTAGACTTACCAAGAAACTTGTTCAGACGTAGTACCATGATTTTTGGAAAGCAAATTAATACAAGCACTGAGATCCCTTAAAAACGAAAAGGCTCCAAGAATAGACAATATAACAAATGAAATCCTTAAAATATACGAAGGAGAATTAATTGAACCACTTCTACATTTATTAAATAACATACTTAGGACGAAAGAAATCCTAAAACAGTGACTCCCTTCATCCATCGTTCTTCTTTACAAAAAAGGCTCCCAAACGGATATCAAAAATTATCGACCTGAAGAGGGTTCGCACGCAATTTGTGGCGATGTTACTTGAACATATTGCTATCTCATTTGATTTAACGATGACTTCGTCACACCAATACTTTTAAATTACACCTCATAAAACGCAGCTATCCAATTTAAAAATCTGAGATAAAACTTGAATCCTGTACGTCTTAAAGGTCTTAGTTCCCTCGGCGAGTCTTAATTAGTTAATTTAAAAGATTGTCCCGACGGAGGAGTCACAGCCTCCAACAAACTGTCCTCGACTAACTAGGTCAGAATTTCACTTTACTTCATAATTTGGTGATGAAGATGGTAATTTTGAATTATAGAAATGGAAAATTTTTAATAGTCAATACGACTGAACAATGATACCTACAGTTACTAGCCAACAATGATACCTACAGTTACTAGCCAACAATGATACCTACAGTTACTAGCCAACAATGATACCTACAGTTACTAGCCAACAATGATACCTACAGTTACTAGCCAACAATGACACCTACAGTTACTAGCCAACAATGATACCTACAGTTACTAGCCAACAATGATACCTACAGTTACTAGCCAACAATGATACCTACAGTTACTAGCCAACAATGATACCTACAGTTACTAGCCAACAATGATACCTACAGTTACTAGCCAACAATGATACCTACAGTTACTAGCCAACAATGATACCTACAGTTACTAGCCAACAATGATACCTACAGTTACTAGCCAACAATGACACCTACAGTTACTAGCCAACAATGATACCTACAGTTACTAGCCAACAATGATACCTACAGTTACTAGCCAACAATGATACCTACAGTTACTAGCCAACAATGATACCTACAGTTACTAGCCAACAATAATACCTACAGTTACTAGCCAACAATGATACCTACAGTTACTAGCCAACAATGATACCTACAGTTACTAGCCAACAATGATACCTACAGTTACTAGCCAACAATGATACCTACAGTTACTAGCCAACAATGATACCTACAGTTACTAGCCAACAATGATACCTACAGTTACTAGCCAACAATGATACCTACAGTTACTAGCCTAAGCTATAACGCCGTAGTATTTCAACTCATAGAGTCTTGTAGATTTCCTACAGTGAAGTTAGACACTTGCATTACTAAATTAGACCCTTAAGGCGAGGAACTTTGAGGTGTATGCAAAGTCGCGTGTTTTTAAATAAATTTTTGAGCAGTTAAAATTAAGATAAAAATCTAAATAAAATAAATGTGCTATTTCATTGTCATACCTTATTTAATCCCAGATTACTTTCGTTATAATTATAATTTTACAGCATTAAATTATTTTTTAAACTTGAGGTCAATTTACGGATAAAAACTGTTTTATTCACTGTTAAATCGTCATACTGTCAAAAAAAAATCATGTGGTGTGTTTTTAATTCTCTAGTTTAATCTCAAATTACTTTTAGTAATTTATTTAAAATTAAAAAACAACTCAAATTACGGCCGGCACTCCTCCCACGCCGAAGAATCAGTCAGTCCCGAGCGCGAGCGGGACGTTGTCAACGAATCAGTCAGTCCCGAGCGGGACGTTGTCAACGAATCAGTCAGTCCCGAGCGGGACGTTGTCAACGAATCAGTCAGTCCCGAGCGGGACGTTGTCAACGAATCAGTCAGTCCCGAGCGGGACGTTGTCAACGAATCAGTTTTTATCGCTGACACAAAAACACCACTATAAAGGCCGTATTAACAATTCTAATCACAAATCTAGGGCAATTAGGCAGATAATAAAAGAAAAAACTAATAAACAAGCAAAACGCGACACCACTAACGTCCAACTGAAAATAAATACTGAATTAATAAATGACCCACTCTCGGTAGCTAACGCATTCAATAGTTATTTCGCAAACGTAGGCAAAACAGGTTCCGATCCAACTTCATCTGGTTCGAATGGCAGTTCATACAGCACCGATCGAGTTTTGCATTCCATGTATTTACAGCCGGTTACTGTTGATGAAATAAAATGAATTATCATGAGACTTAAAAACACTAGCAGCGCAGGCCACGACAAGATACCTATTAGTTTACTGAAGCATTGTGTTGACGAATTCAGTCAGATATTATGTTTTCTCATCAATTTATCGTTTGACGAAGATGAATTCCCCGACGAATTAAAATTATCTACAATTATACCTATTCATAAAAAAAACTCTGTACTTGACTCAAATTTTTATAGACCCATTGCACTACTGTGTACTTTCTCTAAAGTTTTTGAAAAAGCTGTTAGTTTACGCTTGACAAAATATCTTGAAAAAAATAATATCTTGGACACCTGTCAACATGATTTTAGGAAAAAACACTCGACTATACTAGCTGTTGTATATAAATATGTAGACAAAATTTTATCCTACATTGACAAAAAGAAATATGCAGTGGGTCTCTTGCTTGATATGTCGAAGGCATACGATCGAGTTTCCCATGGCATTCTCGTGCAGAAGCTGGAGTCAGTCGGTGTGCGCGGCCCGCTGCTGCAATGGTTCAGATCCTACCTGCGCGCGCGCCCACAGCGCGTGCAGCTGCTACATTGGGATCATGACGCCAGCATTGTGAGTGGCGTCACCTCCGCTGACCACTCTATTCCGCAAGGAAGCGTATTAGGATGTATTCTGTTCTTAGTGTACATAAATGTACGTAAGGAAGCGTATTAGGATGTATTATGTTCTTAGTGTACATAAATGTACGTAAGGAAGCGTATTAGGATTTATTCTGTTCTTAGTGTACATAAATGTACGTAAGGAAGCGTATTAGGATGTATTATGTTCTTAGTGTACATAAATGTACGTAAGGAAGCGTATTAGGATTTATTCTGTTCTTAGTGTACATAAATGTACGTAAGGAAGCGTATTAGGATGTATTATGTTCTTAGTGTACATAAATGTACGTAAGGAAGCGTATTAGGATGTATTCTGTTCTTAGTGTACATAAATGTACGTAAGGAAGCGTATTAGGATGTATTATGTTCTTAGTGTACATAAATGTACGTAAGGAAGCGTATTAGGATTTATTCTGTTCTTAGTGTACATAAATGTACGTAAGGAAGCGAATTAGGATGTATTCTGTTCTTAGTGTACATAAATGTACGTAAGGAAGCGTATTAGGATGTATTATGTTCTTAGTGTACATAAATGTACGTAAGGAAGCGTATTAGGATGTATTATGTTCTTAGTGTACATAAATGTACGTAAGGAAGCGTATTAGGATGTATTCTGTTCTTAGTGTACATAAATGTACGTAAGGAAGCGTATTAGGATGTATTATGTTCTTAGTGTACATAAATGTACGTAAGGAAGCGAATTAGGATGTATTATGTTCTTAGTGTACATAATTAGGATGTATTCTGTTCTTAGTGTACATAAATGTACGTAAGGAAGCGAATTAGGATGTATTATGTTCTTAGTGTACATAATTAGGATGTATTCTGTTCTTAGTGTACATAAATGTACGTAAGGAAGCGTATTAGGATGTAATATGTTCTTAGTGTACATAATTAGGATGTATTCTGTTCTTAGTGTACATAAATGCCTTGCCTTAGATTTTACATGATGTGTACAGTGTACTATTTGCTGACGATGTATCAATTTTGTTTGCTGTTGAGAATGAAAATGAATTTCAGGCGCTCTTATCCCAGAAGAGTGACTCTCTGTCTTTTTCTTTACGTGTAAGGAGTAAAGAAAATAACCACACTTTTGTACTTTTTCCTTGTTTTTATCGGTTTTTAAATTGTTTAAAAATAAGGGATATGTTTATTAAAACCCACTTACGTGGTCAACCTAAAAAATTTAAAGAGCAATATTGCCAGATATGTTTCGTTAATAAAAGAGTGGAATTATGGAAATGGCATGATTTGAAAGGTCTTATTACATGCTGTGTTCGTGAATTATTTCTATCGAGCAAAGTGTATCTGATGGTGTAACACATGCGTGGAAGACCTAGATAAAGGTTAGAACTATATTGCGTTTTTTTTTTTGAAGTTTTAGACGATATTTGAAAGTTCTATTTGACTTTGAAATTACTGATTTTGGGATAAGAGCGCCTTAATGGTAGAATTCACCAAATTTTGGATACTGTTATGGAATGGCTCAAAAATCACAATCTCGAAATCAACCTGAGTAAAACCAAAATTATTCCTTTCCACCCTTACCAAAAAAAAAACACTGTGCCTAAAACTTAACTATAAGTGACGCGCGTGCGAGCATACAAGCGTGACGTGTGTGCAGGCGCTATCGATCGAGTAAGCCACTTTATTCGAAATGGCTTCTACGGTGAAATGTAATACGTGTAACATCGTAATAGATGAGTTGTTAGCATACGTGCAAAATAAAATATCAGTGATCGACGAGGATACACTCATAAGGATCTGTGTGTCGTCTTTTAAAAGCGAGGACATCAAGCGATCGAAGTCGTTACTTTATGACTCATTACCCACTGACAAACGAAAAATATTACGGAAGAAACAAGGCAAAGAAGGACGGGATATGGAGGATATTGTCTCTCTTCTTAAGGGATCAGATCCAGAGATAATACCAGTTTTTGTGGCCAAAGATTTGGAAAAACTGCCGCCGATCCTGTTTGACCATCTTGACGTCACACAGCTCCTAAAGGATTTGTTGTTTCTTCAGAACGAACTTAAGGACATGAAAACAAGATTTGTCACGTCTGAACAATTGGAGGAACTGAAAATGGACATAAAAAAGATGAAGATGATGACCACTGCAGATCAGTCAACTCCAAATATGTATCGTTGTATGCAAAATGTTAACACCCGCCGTGGTGCTTACAGAGAGTGTGGACCGATTGGTCTTTCAAATTTCGACTTGACATTGGCAGAGAAGACTAGTATTGAATCAAGTTCTCCGTCTCTTAATGAAAATAACGGTAGAAATCAGCAAGATCAGTCATTTGTTTCGTGTCAGCAGCAGAACAGCCGTGCATCTGTTATCGAGACGGTGCGAGCGAGAGCGCATGAGTCAGTATTAGAGCAAGAAACTGCGGTGGAAGCGGCGGAATCAGCTAATCAATCAACCGGTTTGGCGAGCGAGACGCTCACACATCAGCTGTTAGATACAGCTATACATAGTGCCGCAAATAACAACAACACACCCGCTGATAACAAGCGATCCTATGTAGACACGATGAAAACAGAGGGCGAATGGAAGAAAGTAACCCGACGAAAACCTAAAAATAATTACCGTTATCTGGGTAAGACTGGCAGCTGTAGTGAAAGCGAGGGAAAGTTTAGGGCGGCTGAATCGAAAATACCGATTTTTATTACCAGAGTCCACAAGGAAACCACTGACCTTGATATACGGGATTATATACAGAGAAAAACACTAGAAAGTGTTAAGCTAGAAAAAGTCTATTTTAAAGAAGAAAAAAGCTATAACGCGTACAAATTTTTCGTGTCTGAAGGAAAATTACCAATGTTTCTGGATGAAAAACTATGGCCGCAAGGAGTAATTTTTCGACGTTTCGTGCATTTTAGGCAACGAGATATGAACGGTGGTCACACTGTAAACGGCCCTATAAAATTATAATTATGGCTAGTTGGCTATATAAATTAGTCAGTTTTAACTGTAAAAATGTGAAACGTTCAATCGAGAGTATTCGAGAACTATGTCAGACATCAGACATAATTGCGTTACAGGAAACGTGGTTGATGCCAGATGAGCTCCCGTTTCTCAGCACCATTGACCTGGACTACGAAACCACGGGTACCTCATCTGTAGACACGGGGACAGGAATGCTCCGGGGCAGACCATACGGTGGAGTCGCTATACTATGGAACAAACGTATATTTCAGAATGTGTCTGTCATACAGTGTGGTAATCCAAGAGTGTGTGCTATTAAAGTATCTATGGGCCAAAGGTCGTTCCTAGTGTTTAGTGTTTACATGCCTACTGATAAGGTGGAGAACTTAACGGATTTTACGGATTGTCTTGGCTTGGTAAGTGCTGTTGTTCACAATGACAATACAGAGTCAGTTTACATACTAGGGGACTTCAACGCTCATCCGACTGAACTATTTTACAACGAGTTAACAAGTTTTTGTAAGGATCTCCAATGGACTTGTGCAGATGTAGATACATTGGGGCTGTTGTCTGACACCTATACGTTTATCAGCGAGGCGCATGGTTCTAGGCGCTGGCTAGATCATTGCGTAGCCACAAAGGCAGCGATGCGTTCTATTGTGAATGTGTGTGTGAGATACGATGTTATGTGGTCTGACCATTTTCCGTTGATAATAGAGTGTAACCTGGATGTTATTAAGCCTAAAATATCACCTGACATTAACAAAACATGTAACAAAGTAGTGTGGGGTGAAAGGAAACCTGAACAAATCAATGTATATAATAAGGAATGTCACAGGCAGCTAAGTCAGATAGATTTTCCTAGTGAGTTGAGTGACTGTTGTGAACATATATGCAGTAATGTCTACCACAAAACTATTATTGACAGGATGTATAGAGACATAGTATATTCACTGAGCCGGGCGGCTACTGTTAGTCACTCTCTAAACACTTTTAAAAAGAAAAAGCTTGTAGTTGGATGGAACAAGCACGTGGGTGAAGCTCACCGGGAGGCTAGGTATGACTTTCACACATGGGTATGGTTTGGTAAACCAAAATCGGGACATGTGTATGATAAAATGACTGAGAGCCGGAAAATTTTCAAAGCTCGATTAAAATGGTGTCAAAACCATGAAAACCAAATAAGGATGGACATAATAGCATATCATCATTCAAAACAAGATTTTCGTAGGTTTTGGAAGTCCACCAACAAGTTAAATAGCAAGCCCGGTCTCCCTGTGAGTGTCGATGGTTTAAATGACCATAAGTGTATAGCTGAGAGGTTCAAGGAACACTTTGCTGTTAAATCGCCTCTGGGGCCATCACAGTCGGTGTTTGGTGCTGAGCATAGTGGTAAGGAGCTACGTACTAGATTTACAGCTAAAGATGTTAGTGTGGCTATAAGATCTATGTCGAGGGGAAAATCTCCTGGCCATGACGGGCTCAGTATCGAACATCTTCAACACGCCGGCCCACATCTAAATAGAACGTTAGCTATGTTCTATACACTTTGTATAGGACACTCGTACTTACCTGCCGAAATGACAAAGACTGTGGTGGTGCCAATTGTGAAAAATAAAACGGGTGATATAGGTGACAAGAACAACTATAGGCCAATTTCACTGGCAACTATTGTGGCTAAAGTACTGGATAGTTTGCTTAATTCACAATTAGACAAATATCTAACATTAAACGATAACCAGTTCGGTTTCAGACCAGGATTGTCGACAGATACTGCCATATTGTGTTTAAAGCAGACTGTCCGGTATTATACAAATCGAAAAACACCTATTTATGCTTGTTTCCTCGATCTATCGAAGGCATTCGACTTGGTTTGCTACGACATCTTATGGCGTAAATTTGAAGAACTACAGATACCAATAGAGTTAAATAATATCTTTAAATTCTGGTATCAAAGTCAAGTCAATGTTGTTAAATGGTCGAATGCTTTCTCGGAGCCGTATGGGTTGGAGTGCGGGGTGAGGCAGGGGGGCCTGTCCTCGCCAAAGCTCTTTAACCTGTACGTTAATGCACTAATAGAGGAGCTCAGCGGCACCAGGGTCGGCTGTCATATTGACAGGATATGTCTTAATAATATTAGTTACGCAGATGACATGGTGCTGCTGAGTGCCTCTGTCTGTGGTCTCAACAAGCTGTTAGGCATTTGTGAAAAATATGCTGCAAGCCATGGCCTGAAGTATAATGAAAATAAAAGCGAATGCATTGTGTTTCAGGCAGGGAGCAAATGTCCATCTAATGTTCCACCAATAAAATTGAATGGACGCCCACTAAAAATGGTGGAACAGTTTAAATATCTGGGTCATATAATAACATCCGATCTGAAGGACAATGCAGATATTGAAAGGGAGCGCAGGGCGTTGTCTGTCAGAGCGAACATGATAGCTCGCAGATTTGCTCGTTGTTCCACTGAAGCTAAGATCACTCTTTTTAGAGCTTATTGTACATCCTTTTACACGAGCAGTCTGTGGGTCGACTATACGCAAAGACAGTACAGCGCTCTGCGCGTTCAATATAACAACGCGTTCAGGATGCTGATGGGGCTTCCCCGGTTCTGCAGTGCGTCGGGAATGTTCGCGGAAGGGCGAGTAGATTGCTTCTACGCGACCATGCGCAAACGGTGCGTATCCCTGGTAGGCAGAGTTCGGGCCAGTACCAATGGCATCCTGAGCATGTTCGCGAGCAGGTTTGATTTTCAGTACATGAACCATTGTACGATGATTCATGTACTGAAAAATAAAAATATGTAAATATAGGTTTATGTTACTAACAATAGGTTAAGCAGTTTTATTTTTCTTACTAACACTATTGTAGATACTGTGTGTGTTATATGGCTTTATGGTGGCCGAAATAAATGAATTATTATTATTATTATTATTATTATAACGGCTGTCATAGAAGCTGTAAAAAGTTTTAGACTTTTAGGGATAGAAATTGATACCTATGGTAACTGGAAAGCCCAATTCGGTAAAATAAACAAAAAAATTAACCAACTTAAATACGCACTACGCGAAATTAAAAAGTCAACTGACGCAGCAACTGCGATAACGGCATACTACGGATACGCCTACGCTTGGTTGAAGTATGGTATAATACTGTGGGGATATAGTACTGAATTTTAACAGTTATTTATATCACAGAAAAGTTGTATCAGAATTATAGCAAAAATTTCACGGAGACAAAGCGTAAACAATTTTTCAAAAATTCAAAATATTAACTCTACCGTCACTATACATACCTACTTGAATTGTGTATATTTGCAGGTAAGCAGACACATCTTTTTATAAAAAAATCCTAAACTAAAAGCCGCTCCTACAGTCTGATATAAGGATCACTTGGTGCTCCCAACTTCACGACTTAAGGCCCTCAGTGATAACACCCAACAGATGACAATTAAAGTGTTTAATAAACTACCTAATAACATTAAAAATATAATTAGTGATAGTGTGTACATAAACAAAATCAAAATGTTTTTGATTAAAAATGTCTCTGTTGTTAAACTCTGTTGTCGAATATTTAAATGATAATAATGTTTTATTCAATTAATTGTATTGTTAAATTATTTAATTATGTAAAATTTTATTTTTAATTGCATTACATTGTAACTGATATTAGATTTAATTGTAAATGGATAATAATGTCATGCATGTTCTAATAATTTGCAATACCGACAAGGTCGAATATGTATGTGCCTTTTATTTTTAACACCATTGTAAACTCATATTCAGCAATAAAGATTTATGATTTATGATTAAATATACGGATCTAAGATTATGGTATGAACAACTGGAACATATTTTTACTAACCGTGATGTAAAAACAAAAAACATTTTACCTATGAAACAAACAAACTGCTTACGTATTATTGTGTCTAAGCTAATATTTCCGTAAAACAATACAACTGCGCAAATTTCCATCTGTATCAATATAATATTTTCCGAATATGAAAAGTATTTCTTGTACCTTTGGGTTACATACAAGTGTATAAATTCCGTGTTCCTTTGGGTTACAAGAGTATAAAATCACACAAAGAACCCTAGTGTTTTAATTTGCTCCTTTCAGACGGAGTTATAAGTACTTAGTTTCGTGAGTTCTTTTAGTGAAAAAGGTAAAGTTCTCCAAAGATTTCCGGGCCGAGTCACGTCCCCATACTAGGGGACTCCCCGTATTGGGGGACTCCCCACATACGAAACGAAAAAGAAAATTTACTTCTTGTTATTAGAGTGTGTGAGACCTACTTTTACTTTTACTTTTTTTGTAACTTTTCCACTTAAGCGTGCGCTGAAAGCTAAAAGCTCAAAACAAACTGCTTACTTTATAAGAAAAATACAGGGTAAAGCCTTACGTTTTATTAGATTCTAGTTAGTGGAAATACTTTGTGTTTACTTATTTATAATATCTTCAAAAATGTGTGTACAAAGAGATTAAAATTTCAAATACCTACCTACTTAAAGTTCCATATTCAAAATACAAAGTAAATCTGAATTTTTGTAAGTAAATCTTTTTAATTTGTGTCTATCCAACCTATTCATGGTAATTTGCTGAAATAATTCAAAATATGTGTTTCAATATTTTATCATTTCTTAATGTTCAGTTTCCACAGCGCTACATAGTCGTAGTTTCGTAAATCTTTTGACGTTAATGTTATCTTGCACATGGATCATGAAACAGATAGAACGAATCGTGTTTTATTTTCTACCTTCAGAAAATATAAAGAAGAAAGGGAAAGTCAAATATTTTATCCAGCAACCAGCATCCTTAAACCAAATATTATTTTTATTTTGTCTGAACCAGAATCCAATACAAAAATAAATTTTATACTAAGAAGGGTTAAAGTTAAAGTACATAGGTATACTTTATTGTTATCTAAGTAAGTAATTAATAACCAGAATCTATCAAAACGGAGCTCTGTTATGTTTGTAATGTAAGTTTACCCGTCTCCTCTCCTCTCCTCTCCTCTCCTCTCCTCTCCTCTCCGCTCAACTTCGATAGACTCCGTTCAAACAGAGCAGAGAGGAGATATATATATATATAAAGTGAAATTTAATCAACTGCCCGAATTCATACTGCGGGGTCGGTTACTGATTAGAAAAAATGTTTAATGACCGTTCAGGTGAAATTCGAAAAATTGTATTTGAACTAGTCCAGTTCGTATGGGAACAAATATTTGAACTAGTCCAGTTCGTATGAGAATAAATATTTTTTTAAATCGTAATAAGAATCATTGAACCTTGTTCCTGATCTTTAACCGAGTCTCTGGTATGAATTCGGGTGATCGATTAAATTTCACCTTGTTTATAAGGTGTAATATATTTATTGTTCTTACTTACCACTTGCTGAACGGTGAAGTGAAATATCGTAAGAAAACCTGCTTGTCATAAAAAGCGTGTATTTGTGTCCGAAGAACGGCGATTGGCTCATTCATCACTCATCACTTTGGGATGTAATAACCGTCGGTGAAACGTGGGTGTTTGGATTGTGGACTGTGGTATGCATTTCACTGTTCACAATAATAGGAACACCTATTATTTACACTGCCAAATTGATACTGGAGACTCGGTAAGTGGTCAGGACCAAGGTTCAATGACCCTTTTTGTGAAAATCGCAAAATAAAATTTAGGCTTCCCAAAGTAATTGACTCGTAGTGGTCCGCAAAAACGTTTTTTCATATTCTGCAAAAATGGATCATTAAACCTTGGTCCTGACCACTTACCAGAATGAATTTTATAAATAAAAGTCACTTTATTCAAACTGTAACAGAAATATGTGGTCATATATTATTTGAAGTGCTCACTCAGTCAGCTGAAATCACCAAAAAAAAATTAACTGTCTCATAGTTTTTTTTTTTTTCGTCATTTCAGGTTTAGTTCCACAGTAAAAGTTGATCTATATATCATTGAGATCTTCAAATAAGACCCAACCTTTCTGTTACACCTTGTATATATATATATATAAATATCTATTATATTCCACATACATACACGTTGTATATATCTAATATTTATTTGGAATGGTAGCGTTGGTAGGTAGGTAGGTAGGTAGTTAGGTAGGTAGGTAGGTAGGTAGGTAGGTAGGTAGGTAGGTAGGTAGGTAGGTAGGTAGGTGGGCTATCACTAGAACTGAACTGGAACACTCGTAACGTCCACTTTTCACCGACTAACAAAAACGAACACTTGTCAATAGCCACCTCCGCACACAGCCTATCTTTACACTGACCAGGGTAGCTAAAAAGGCCAACTTGGGTGAATCATAAAATGATTTGAAAGTAGGATAGAGTCAGAGTTTTTTCACGCGTGCAAAAGAGACAGCATTAGAACAAAATCATAATGTGATTCATGCAAAACGGCGTTTTTAGAGGACCTGAACACTTTTCCACTCAGCTCTACTCATGCAGCTTCGGTGGATACACCCTACCTACCTGCTTAGCCCCTACGATCATCTCCGCTCCACCCCGCCACACCCCGCCACACCCCGCCACACCCCGCCACACCCCGCCGCACCCCGCCACACCCCGCCACACCCCGCCACACCCTGCTCCGCCTTGGTGGATTCCGGGCCTAACCCAAGTGAAGTGAACGACGAAGCGAGATTGCGAACCAGGTGGTGACGTCATTTACCTTAATTGATACTTACTGCTAGGAATTTAACTGGTTTTATAACTTCCAAGCTCAATAAATTAACAATTTGTAACATAATAAATAACACGCCCAACCGGTGGGTGCAAAATTCAAAATTCAAAAAGTTTATTTTGCAAAGTAGGTATATACAGGGTGTCCCATAATAAGCGAATCAAATTGTTATGGGAGGTAGCTTAGTCCAATTCCTATCAAATAAAATAAACATAGGTGAAACAAAAGTTCGATGGTTTTTGAGTTAATTAACTTTTTCAAAAAAATTTGAAAACATCTTCCCGTCCCTGTTTTTTTTGCTGTCATTACTTTATTTTTCAGTTAAGAATTTTTTTTATTTTCAGAATATTATTTAAAAATAACTATTTCATGAATTGGCTACCAAACATTTTAGAAAAGTTACACCAAATTTAAATGGCAAGACTTTGTTTTCACTTCTTGTGTAAATTCGAAAAAAATCTTTAAACTTTGGATCAATGTGATGATAAAAAAAAGTATGGAGTGGGAATGATAAACTATTTTAAAAACTTGCTCATTTAATGTTCTTTTTAGAAATGTAAGATATGTGACCATTTTCATAAGAATAAGCCTATTTATTAACCTTGATCAACAGCAGCAATGGATATTTAAAAAATATTATCCATAATAAATTTGAACTAAAAATCTTATTTACACTATCGCATCGACGTTCTAACCGTTCTTTTGACTATTTATCTAAGAACAGTTAAAAAATAAACAAAGACATCAACAGCGTGATGTATAGCTGTCTCGTTTTAACATGAAGCTAGCTGCCATGCCACCACTAATTTGCCATTGTTGTTTGTTTGCGCACTCACTTGTCGCTCAGTGCAACACTTTACCTACTGTGCTACACTCGTGTACTATCACTGCTTCCGTATTGCGATATTCCAACGAACCTGGCTTTAATTTGGACTTTGCTGTGCTCTTGATTTGGTATCTTGTGAAGTGTACGACTTGGCGCTTCTCGGGACTTGTTTTGCTTGTGAATTGGATCATTGTGTTTGTGATTTGTTGCATCATGGCAAATCATCAAGACCATCCATTTACCCATCATGAGTATGCAGATATGCATTTGATTTATGGAGAAACCAGACATTTCGACGAAATACGTGGAAGTGTCACATACTCTGCTAGACAAGCTGCAAGGATTTATGCTGATCGTTATCCAAACCGACAACACCCACAATATGGAGTTTTTTTAAGGGTTGACAAAGCCTTCAGAGAAGGAAGAAATCCAGGCAGACACGGTGGTGAGGGTAGACCTGTAGAGGTTGACGATGAGGAAGTTCTCTTACAAATTGAAGACGATCCATCAACTTCTTGTCGGCGCATCGAACAAACTACGGGAATACCGAAATCCACTGTGCATAGAGTACTCAAACGATATCAATATCATCCTTACCATGTTACGCGTGTACAAGCACTTCTGACACGCGATTATGCGAAGCGCGTGGTATTTTGCCAACGAATGCTACGCAAACACCAAGAAGACCCGGATTTTTTTAATCACGTATTGTGGAGTGATGAGTCCGCCTGCAGGAAAGATGGCTACATCAATTTGCATCATCTCCACAGTTGGCGGATGGTCAATCCGCATGAAAAGAAGGAAGACCATTCACAGTACCAATTTAAAATAAACATGTGGGCCGGAATTTACAACGGTCGAATCGTGGGCCCGGTAGAACTGCCCTCAGTTCTGAATGGACAAAATTACTTGGAATTTCTGCAAAATACTTTGCCAGTATTGTAAGAAGACGAGTCACTTCAAGCCCGAGCACAAATGTGGCTGCAAAATGACGGGTGTCCGGCTCATTATGCTGTTCAAGTAAGATCTCATCTCAACGAAGCATACCCCAGCCGTTGGATTGGCAGACTAGGCCCCATTCTGTGGCCACCAAGGTCGCCAGACCTTAATCCACTCGACTTCTTCTACTGGGGCTGTTTAAAGGATCGAGTGTACGCAAAGCCCATTCACAATGAGGGAGAACTACGCGAACGAGTGACACAAGCCGCCAGAAGCATATCGGCACTCAGCCTGCGCCGACTAAAACGAAATTTTTTGAAAAGGTGTCGTTTATGCATTCGCACAGGCGGGCGTCAGTTCGAACATTTGTTATAAGGAGATATTCTTAAAAAAAATTGTATCACTTTTTCTTGTCGGTATACACTTTTTTATAAAAAAAAAATAATCACTTCTTCACATTGTTTTAATTAAAACTCAACAATTTTTACTTTTATAGCATTTTAGTTCAAATTATGCAAAGTAAATATTTTTAAAAATCCATTCCAGCCGGTGGTCAAGGCCAATAACTAGTCTTGCCCTTATGAAAGTGGTCAAATGTTATACATTTTTGGAAATAACATTAAATGAGCAAGTTTTCAAAATAGTTTATCATTCCCACTCCATACTTTTTTTTTTCATCACAGTGATCCAAAGTTTAAAGATTTTTTTCGAATTTACACAAGAAGTGAAAACAAAGTCTTGCCATTTAAATTTGGTGTAACTTTTCTAAAATGTTTGGTAGCCAATTCATGAAATAGTTATTTTTAAATAATATTCTGAAAATAAAAAAATTCTAAACTGAATGAAAAATAAAGTAATGACAGCAAAAAAAACAGGGACGGGAAGATGTTTTCAATTTTTTTTGAAAAAGTTAATTAACTCAAAAACCATCGAACTTTTGTTTCACCTATGTTTATTTTATTTGATAGGAATTGGACTAAGCTACCTCCCATAACAATTTGATTCGCTTATTATGGGACACCCTGTATAATACACGTTTCACAAGTCAAATTTTAATCTTATAAAAATATATGTAATAAAATAATAAATGTACATGAACTACTTAGATTAAATGTTTATTTAATTTATGTAGCAATATATATACGATTAAAATCATAGGTAAAATATTATTATATAAGGTGAAATCCAATCAACTGTCCGAACCCATACCGGAGACCCGGCCAGGAACCAGGAACTAGGTTCAATGATCACCAACCGAGCCCCCAGCACGAATCCAGGCGGCCGACCAAATCCCATCCTATATACTACATAGTAATAGGTTACATATATAAATACATGCCTACCTCCGCCCATTCGATTAGTCTTGCTAAGAAGAACGGGCAAGAAACTTGGCAAGATCATGTCTTTTTTTTTTTAATAAACTTATACTATACATCAAATTACTTATATCTACTTTAACCAAGGGATAAGAAAATACAAGACAGCAGGAATTCAGGTAAATAAAAAAAGAAAAACATATATATTTGCCTACCTGTCTCATATAGTCTTATTTCCTTTTACAGTCTGTAATTAATTAATGTTAACTCTTTAGAGGAATCAAAAGTTAGGTTATTATATTAATTAATTAAATAATTACCTACTATCATCAAAATCAGTATCACTATAACACCATGCTTCACCATCATCCAAATATTCATTTATTTTGTAACGAAGATGCGGAATAATAAACTTAATATAGAAAATCAATTACTTTCTCTTTATTTTTCCAATTGTCAGTTTTTATATCCATAGATTTAGAATGTTAAAAAAAGAAAAGAGTCCACTAGAAAGATAACAAAGACATGTCTCCACAGACGACTTTACCAATTCTCCACAGATAGCCCAACTCTCCTCTCCTCTCCTCACCAACGCTCACGCCACCTCGCCTCGCCTCTCTCTAGTCCTCTCCTCTGCTCTTGTTACAATTTTATAATATGCCTTTTTCAGTAGGCCCTGCTTAATATACTGTTTAAACTTATTCTCTGACAAAGTAAGGACCTCTTTTGGAAGTTTATTGTAAAATCTTATACCATGTCCTACTAAAGAGGTACTCACTTTGGCGAGTCTGATTTTTGGAAAAGCCAGTTTATACTTATTTCTAGTTTCCTTACAATGTTGCTCACCAAGCCTTGGGAGAGACTCAACATTTTTTCTGACATATCTAAGAACTTGGTAAATATATTCACAAGGAACAGTTAATATATTAATTTCTTTGAACTTTTCTCTTAATGAATCCCGGTGCTTCATATTATAAATAGCCCGAATTGCTCTCTTCTGCAAAACAAAGACTGCGTCTGTATCCGTGGCTCTACCCCATAACAGCATGCCGTATGACATAACGCTGTGAAAGTAACTAAAATAGACTAGTCTAGCAGTATCTACATCAGTAATTTGCCTTATGCGTCTAACAGCGTATGCGGCCGAACTAAGTCTACCACATAGGGCTTCTATGTGGGGACCCCACTGAAGACGAGAGTCTACCGTAATACCCAAAAACTTAGTTTCGTTAACTAACTCCAGCTTGGACCCCTGCAAAAGCAAATTAACATCCACTTGAATTACATTTGGTAACGTGAATTTCATAAATTTTGTCTTTTTTGCGTTTAATACTAAATTATTTACAGTAAACCAATCAAGCACAAGTGATAAAGTTGTATTCGCGTCGTCAAGGATATCTTTACGTCTATTAACTTTAAAAATAAGTGACTGCTGCTATGCATAAATTAGATAAACCTTTAATTTAGTTCATGTACATTTATTATTTTATTACATATATTTTTATAATATATTACATATATATATCCTCGCCCCCTCCTCGCCCCGCTTGCCCTCTCCTCACCCCGCTTGCCCCTTCTTCGCACCGCTTGCCCCCTCCTCGCCCAGCTTGCCCCTTCCTCGCCATGCTTGCCCTCTCCTTGCCCTGCTTGCCTCCTCCTCACCAAACTAATCAGTCGGGCCTCAACATAGTATATAATATATATTTATCTATCGTACGATACCTTAACAAAGTATATAAGGTCTTTCAATTTAAATGAAAAGTAATTGAGGAGGTGATTCAGTATCGTTAATACATCATATTCCACTGCAAAGTACATTTTTTTGCACGAACTTTTTCTGTACTTGTCCATACAAACTGAGTCAGCTGATCGGACCACTTTGTACTGAGAATTGAAAAAAAAGTTCGCACAAAAAAAGTGCTTTGCAGTGAAATGTGATTTATTAACGATACTAAATCACCTCCTTAATTACTTTCCATTTAAATTGAAAGACCTTATATACATACACATAATTATTATATCTTAAACTAACCTATTACAAAATGACTTGATAAAGTGTGATAAATGAGTAAAATGGATATAAGATTAGATTAGATTAGATATGTACCTAATTTGTAAATGTCATAAGCCCACTAAATCTAAATTTAAATTTGAAATTTATATTTACAATTTTGCCTACTCTATAATTATTAATTTTCTATTTATGTGTTAAGAAAGTGATGTTTTTTATTTTCTCTTTCTAAGATTTTTAAAATTCTCTAGTTTCGTTATTGTTTTATAAGTATTTTTTTTTTGTTTTCTTGAAATGTTCACCTGCCACCTGCAGTTAATACTAAACCATATTATTGTACACTGGCACCCACGGGTCAGGCTATGCTTATATTGGGGCCACATATTGTACACTGGCACCCACGGGTCAGGCTATGCTTATATTGGGGCCACATATTGTACACTGGCACCCACGGGTCAGGCTTTGCTTATATTGGGGCCACATATTGTACACTGGCACCCACGGGTCAGGCTATGCTTATATTGGGGCCACATATTGTACACTGGCACCCACGGGTCAGGCTATGCTTATATTGGGGCCACATATTGTACACTGGCACCCACGGGTCAGGCTATGCTTATATTGGGGCCACATATTGTACACTGGCACCCACGGGTCAGGCTTTGCTTATATTGGGGCCACATATTGTACACTGGCACCCACGGGTCAGGCTATGCTTATATTGGGGCCACATATTGTACACTGGCACCCACGGGTCAGGCTATGCTTATATTGGGGCCACATATTGTACACTGGCACCCACGGGTCAGGCTTTGCTTATATTGGGGCCACATATTGTACACTGGCACCCACGGGTCAGGCTATGCTTATATTGGGGCCACATATTGTACACTGGCACCCACGGGTCAGGCTATGCTTATATTGGGGCCACAGAATTATTTATTGTTTTTGGTTTAGACATTTCTTGGTGAAGTCAATATTTTTTGATTATTTATTCGATTAAGAAAATCATTATTGTTTCAGAAAAGCCAATCGTACAAATTTTAAATTTTACTGTGACGTCAATTATTTTATTTTGTCTTTGTAGTTGATTTTAATGTTTCTGGGTTTAAAATAGAGCACTTTTGGGTACTCAACATACTTGTACCAAACTGCTACCGTCTCGAGTGGCTACAGTTGGAGGAACCTCAAAAGGTTAAGCGAGGTCCTTGCGCCGCACTGCTATTGTGAGTGGAAAGCTGGAAGGCCTTTGAGTTACAATTTGTGTGTACTGTACTTTTGTCCAAATATATATAACACTTCTACTATGTTCATACATACTAGATTTACTTCACTTTGTACCGACTCAGTAATAATGGCAAAAATAATAAATAATAAGTATAAAAAATTATACGTTTATTCGTACATAATAACATCTTAAGTATTAACATTTTTTTGGTGTTACTATTTAGAACATAAGCTTCAGTATTCCTAGCATGATGTAAAGATACAGGGCTGGAGAGTAAAGGATATATTTAGTAAATGGCATGAGAGATGGGTTGGCTGACAGCCAAAATATTCCACAGTGAATATAAGCCATATTCGTATCTGCCACAGTTCGCTTCTTGTCGTACCTCGGCGTATTGATCGGTAACTATTCTACTAGTGTGTGTAACGTTTGCTGAAAAATGAACTAAAGTTCTGCCACGACTGCGGTCAGACGTGTGATGGGTGACGTCATCACGTGTGGCGCGGTGACGTCATCAGATCAACGATTCGTATTTTGTTCGATAAAACTAACGGGGAACTATTTTACGTAGCCACCAGTTTTCTTTCATATATTTAGATTTATTCAGTAAATAAACGATAAATCGTTCTTCTACACGTCAAAGTTTTATAATTACTAGCATAAAAAGGTAAATGCGTTACGAGCAAGTTAAAATTAAAAATAAATGTAATTTACTTCGACTAATAGTCAAAGGTAATTTAGTACATAATTAACTTATGTTGCCTCTTTATTCAATCACAGAGGAAGGTTTTAATGTTATCATAATAATATGTCATTCTTCACTCACACGATATACATTACAGATCATGTTATATGTCCAATCAGTATAACATGGTAAACAGGTAAATAAAAATAAATATTGACTTAAAAAAATAGCAATCAAGATATTAAATATCAAAAATAAACAATCAAAATAAAATAAAATATATTAATAGATGATTACTGTGTGCGTGGATATCATAGACAACCCCTATCGGTATATATGATATATAGATATGGTATATATATGGGTTTATATGGTATATATGGTATATATGGTATATATATACCATACCATATACCATATGGTAAATGGGATATGGAACAGAGATGCAGAGAAAATATCCCCCTCAGGTTGAAATACCCCTAGCCATACCGTTAATAAGTGAAGCAAATTGATAGCAGCGCATTTCGCTTAGATTAAATTATGTTAAGGTGTGTTAATTCGAAAACCATTTCGAGATTTAGGTATAGGTAAGCCGTATTTTTGAACTTGTGGTCTGAAAAATCTCATGATGATGGGGTTTCAAATTACTTTTAATGTCAAGTGCTAAATACGAAAATGTCTAGATTTGCTTCTAGGGACTTCTTTCGTGAAGTTCAGCTCGGAAGTGACGCACAAGTTCTGAACAGGCCCCCTATATGAGACGCGAACATAGAAGTGACGCACAAGTTCTGAACAGGCCTCCTATATGAGACGCGAACATAGAAGTGACGCACAAGTTCTGAACATGCCCTCTATATGAGACGCAAACATAGAAGTGATGCACAAGTTCTGAACAGGCCCCCTATATGAGACGCAAACATAGAAGTGACGCACAAGTTCTGAACATGCCCCCTATATGAGACGCAAACATAGAAGTGATGCACAAGTTCTGAACAGGCCCCCTATATGAGACGCGAACATAGAAGTGACACACAAGTTTTGAACATGCCCCCTATATGAGACGCAAACATAGAAGTGACGCACAAGTTCTGAACATGCCCCCTATATGAGACGCAAACATAGAAGTGACGCACAAGTTCTGAACAGGCCCCCTATATGAGACGCAAACATAGAAGTGACACACAAGTTCTGAACAGGCCCCCTATATGAGACGCAAACATAGAAGGAACGCACAAGTTCTGAACAGGCCCCCTATATGAGACGCAAACATAGAAGTGACGCACAAGTTCTGAACAGGCCCCCTATATGAGACGCAAAGATAGAAGTGACGCACAAGTTCTGAACAAGCCCCCTATATGAGACGCAAACATAGAAGGAACGCACAAGTTCTGAACAGGCCCGCTATATGAGACGCGAACATAGAAGTGACGCAAAAGTTCAGAACAGGCCCCCTATATGAGACGCGAACATAGGAGAATCCACTTCAAAAAAAAATGAACCACTATATCCAAAATCCAAAGTAAATTTTTAAAAGGAGAAGTGAATACTTTTTGTCAGTAAGATTTGAATTATCTTTTTCATTTCCTCTGGTATGTTGCTTTGGGAAAATTGTTCATGACAATCAGCAGATTATAAAATTACTATACGTTTTTAGATATATACATATATGTGCATAAACGACCGCGGCTTTGTTGACAATAGACTAGAGAATCTATTCTACGATGCCTTTACACTTCTTATTTCACTTTTCAGCTACTTAACTAGTGAAGAAAAATTCATAAAGAATACATTATACCTTCCCATAAATTTATTTCAGAAATAACTGGAGAGCAAGAAACACTAATTTATTTGAAGTTCACTCAAAGAAACCTGAACAACCAGAGGAACAGACTTTGAGGGTAAGTGTTTATTTTATCCTCGAATCGATTCTCCATCAGTCCGAGAAAATCGTTTTCATGCCTTCTCTTCACCAAAACTTTCTCGCTTTATACAGTATTCTTTTAACTAACACACAAACAAACATTCAAACGTTCAGTTTACGTGAGTTAAAATACTGGCTAATAATTTCTGTAATAATAATCTCTATAATGTATGTACATAATATATAAATTATGTATACATTCTCGTAGTTGAATAAAATAAAATGTAATTTGGTTCATGGAGCCGCTGAGGAGTGAGGTCACAGCTCAGTGATCCCACCTGTCCGGACACAGGATTCAAATTATTTAATAGCTGCCCTTCATACATATATACCAATTTTATGAAAAATAAAACCAAGTCGATCCTTTAACCACGTTTGCCTATGAAACGTCTAAAAACAAAAAAAATGAGTTTGAAATATATTTTTTTAGACAAAAGTATATACCTACTAGTCTAAGAGCTAGCGACCAAATCGGTCATGTGGCTTCAGCTGTATTGAAACTCCGTTAACCACTTCCCTGAAGAACCTTTTCCGATAATCTTCGTGCTGGCAGGCCGCGGGCGGTGGGTGCGGGTGTAGTGGGGTGGGGAAAAAATGAAAAAAAATGTGGGCTCAGCGACATTTTTTTTTTCAAACAGTTGCTCTGTACTCCTTGTGCACCCAAAAAAGTTTTTAATCGATCGGGTGGTGGGAAGGGTTTGCCAGCGTTCATTAAAAGTAACAAGCCGCCGTGAGCCGTGAGCGCGATGACGCGTTCGCCGGCTGATATCTGAGCCCACATGAAAATTATTATTATTTTGGTACTTTTAATTAACGCTGGCAACCCCTTCCCACCACCCGATCGATTTAAATTTTTTTTTGCATGCACAGGAAGTACAGAGCAACTGTTTGAAAAAAAAAATAAAGTCGCTGAGCCCACATTATTTTTAATTTTTTTCCACACCCTACTACACCCGCACCCACCGCCCGCGGCCTGCCAGCACGAAGATTATCGGAAAAGGTTGTTCAGGAAAGTAGCTAACGGAGTTTTAATACAGCTGAAGCCACATGACCGATTTGGTCGCTAGCTCTCAGTCTATACACTTTATATGTACGTTACCTTAATAAAACGCCAACAAAATAATTGTATTTTTTTTAAATATACGGAGAGACCTAATTCCAAAGAACCCTAAAAAGCCTGGCGTTGTTTTTCTAGGCTCAGGTAGATACTTAAGGCGATACGTAAAAGTTTAAGCGTCACTGTTACTCCATATGCGAAAAAATCCTCAGTGCGAGTGGGATGGATTCGTGGAAAAGTAGCAAAAAGTCGGTTTTTTATAAATATAAAATGTAAAAAGACATTTTGTAAAAAAAAAAATTCAAAGCGACTTTAAAAATACATAATTTCTACATTTTGAATGCAATTTCACAATAAAATTAGTTAAGATTTCAGAATTACAGGAAAAATAAAACAATTTAGAGGTCTTTTCGGAATTAAATTCTATCAAGAAAATTTCATCCATTCGCGATTTCCCAAAAATGAAATACGCAGATGACGTTATAGTGAGTAGCTATTAGTAGGTATTAAAAAGTTGATTCCACAAATATATATTTTTAATATATTTACTGACACTGGTTTCGAGAAATCTTTAAAAAAAAACAAAAATATGCATGTCCCCCCCCCCTTATCTCCGAAACTGGTAGACGGAAAAATATGAAAAAAATTATAATTATAGATCATGATTGGCCAATTTCAAGAAAACTATAGCGATTTAAAAAAAAGAAGTAAAATGAATTTAATTTTGTTTTTTATAAAAATACAATTTCATCAATTTGGGTACCAAATTGTAGGTATTAAAAAGCTGATGGTAAAGATATATATATATACTTTTAATATATTTACTGACACTGGTTTCGAGAAATCTTTAAAAAATCCCAAAAATATGTATGTCCCACCCCTTATCTTCGAAACTGGTAAAACGGAAAATATGAAAAGAATGTCAACTATAGATCATAGCTGGCCAATTAAAGGAAAACTATAGCGATTTAAAAAAAAATCAGCACTAATGAGAAATACGAAAAAAGAAGTAAAATAAATAAAAAAAATATTTTATAAAAATACAATATGGGTATTAAATTGTAGGTATTAAAAATCTCATCGTAAAAATATATACTTTTAACGTATTTACTGACACGGGTTTCGAGAAATCTTTAAAAAACCCCAAAAATATGTATGTCCCCCCCCCCCCTTATCTCCAAAACTGGTGGACCAAAAAATTACGTGGTAGAGCCCCAAGATGCTGTCAAGTACTTATGATGGGAGTTAAGAATGCTATCAAGTACTTTTGCCATGATAGTAGCCAGCAATATGGGTCGGTAATTCATATTCATATTGATATCTGAAGTATTACCAGTTTAACATTCAACGATAGGAACTTTAATTGTTTTTGTTAGCTGCTCTGGAAGATATCTCCAACCAAGCACAATATTATATAACCAAGAGAGTAGTCTTGGTAAATGAGTGCCCACATCCGCGATACACAAGTTGTTCAATACTGAGTCCATTGTGACCGGGAGATTTACCTAACGTCATATTTTTTTGTACTTCTCTAACATGACTCTACCTGTCATGTTGCCTCTTTCTACAGTATTTTGCTGTAAAGTCATGTAGTCTCTTTCTAGAGTATTTTGTACTTCTCTAACATGACTACCTGTCATGTTGCCTCTTTCTACAGTATTTTGCTGTAAAGTCATGTCGCCTCTTTCTACAGTATTTTGCTGTAAAGTCATGTTGCCTCTTTCTAGAGTATTTTGTACTTCACTAACATGACTACCTTTCATGTTGCCTCTTTCTACAGTATTTTGCTGTAAAGTCATGTCGCCTCTTTCTACAGTATTTTGCTGTAAAGTAATGTAGCCTCTTTCTAGAGTATTTTGTACTTCTCTAACATGACTACCTGTCATGTTGCCTCTTTCTACAGTATTTTGCTGTAAAGTCATGTCGCCTCTTTCTACAGTATTTTGCTGTAAAATCATGTAGCCTCTTTCTAGAGTATTTAGTACTTGTCTAACATGACTACCTGTCATGTTGCCTCTTTCTACAGTATTTTGCTGTAAAGTCATGTTGCCTCTTTCTACAGTATTTTTCTGTAAAGTCATGTCGCCTCTTTCTACAGTATTTTGCTGTAAAGTCATGTAGCCTCTTTCTAGAGTATTTTGTACTTCTCTAACATGACTACCTGTCATGTTGCCTCTTTCTACAGTATTTTGCTGTAAAGTCATGTTGCCTCTTTCTAGAGTATTTTGTACTTCTCTAACATGACTACCTGTCATGTCGCCTCTTTCTACAGTATTTTGCTGTAAAGTCATGTCACCTCTTTCTACAGTATTTTGCTGTAAAGTCACGTCGCCTCTTTCTAGAGTATTTTGTACTTCTCTAACATGACTACCTGTCATGTTGCCTCTTTCTACAGTATTTTGCTGTAAAGTCATGTCGCCTCTTTCTACAGTATTTTGCTGTAAAGTCATGAAGCCTCTTTCTACAGTATTTTGCTGTAAATTCATGTAGCCTCTTTCAAGAGTATTTTGTACTTCTCTAACATGACTACCTGTCATGTTGCCTCTTTCTACAGTATTTTGCTATATAATCAAGTGAAAATGTGTTGTTAACGTAAACAATAATTGAATAATAATTCACTATAAACTTGTTACCGCCTTATAGTATCGTTAACTAATATTCTTTGGTTGTTTTTAAAATTGTTTTTACAACTTAATATTCCAAATGTTGGCTACGAAATCCTTCAGTATTAGCTAACAACACTCCGATTCGTCGTTTCGCTGCGTGATTATTTGTACGCATCCAAGAAAAAAACATATAATCGCCTCTATCAAAGGCAAACAAATTCTTCGCCATTTAACTTATTGTTCTGGACCGGTGGTAAAAAAAGTTCAGCAAATATGGGTAGGCCATACTCTTAATCTTTATCATTAATCATACTCTTAATAGTTATTACTGTTAGAAGCCATGCTGCTACGAATGTTGTTAATTATTACTTAACATAATATGACATTGTTCTGTGATTAATGTTAATTTAAGTCTGCTTACATTAAAACAACAAATTTTTTCGACTTTTACATACAAAACGTAATGTTTTGGTAAAACATTAAATAATATAATATTTGTTCTACTGTTAGTTTTGTTTTGAAATTGAGATTTAGCAACTAGTAATTTGGTTGTAATTTGTGTGGTAAGAATATTTTTCTTCAAAATTTTCGTATAAGGTTTATTTTTGGTCTTCGCAAGTACGATCACGTTTTTGAATTTCATTCTTGACTGAACTGACTCCTATTCGTCAGCGCCGTTATGCCCACAAACTGTATCTAATATTTTCTTTGTTGCACAATTATGCAAATACGTCTTATCTAATTCTTTCGTTCCTTCATAATACTCATGATCGTTCCTTACGATCTCATGATCTTCTTTTGGTAACTCCAAATCTCATTCATCGTCCTTCTTCACTATTTCCTTTTCAGTCCTAACTGTTCAGTTGTGGAATGATCTTCCTTTGCCAATAAAGAGAGCTCCATCACTGCCTGTCTTAAAAAATTCAGTCAAGGATTATTACTTGTCAATTTGATTCTTTTGTCGCATATTTTGTATGTATTTAGAGTTTTTATATTATTGTTTAACTGTATATATTTTATTTGATATAATCATTTATAAATGAAGGTACATGTATGTATTTATTTTATATAACTATATTTTTTACTATTATTTATATTACTTTGCTACTATTTTATAAGCCTTATTTTACGTGTACACCGCCTCTTCAGCAATCCTATTGTAAAATTTCTTCCACCTAAATCTTATCTAGAAGAGATCGCTTTAAGCGATATGACCGCCTATTTGTACCTACCCTTTGTACTCGTATTTTTAAAATTAAATTTATTATTTTCTTCTCCTTTGTGTTGTGACAATAAAGCTATATTGTATTGTATTGTGGCTTGACCTCATCATTTTACACAATGGATCGATTTCTCGGGAACTCGCAGATCGTGAAAAGACACTTTCTTTGAAATGTAAGTAACAAAGAATTTCTCAGACAGAAAATGGATAAATTAACGAAAAACTGAACGAAAACACAACAGGATCCAATTCCTGTAGAGTGTTCAGAGACTGTGAGTGACCTCAGCTGACACGACAAAATATTCAAGGGAAAATTATCTTAAAACCGTGGACGATAAGGGCTTTAATAAATAAATACAGTTATATATTGCACTCTGAACGGAAGAATTCAATATTATTGTGTAAAGGTTTTCTTCACGATATACGAGTAGAAAAACCAACAACGTTCCAAACTTGTTAAATGCTTTGTAACATGAACATTTTGCACCCTTAAGGCGCTCTTATCCACAAATCAGTAATTTCAAAGTCAAATAGAACTTTCAAATATCGTCTAAACTTCCAAAAAAAAATACGCAATATAGTTCGAACCTTTATCTAGGTCTTCCATGCATGTGTTACACGATCAAATAAACTTTGCTTGATAGAAATAATTCATGAACACAGCATGTGATAAGACCTTTTAAATCATGCCATTTCCATAATTCCACTCTTTTATTAACGAAACATATTATCTGGTAATATTGCTCTTTAAATTTTCTAGGTCGACCACGTAAGTGGGTTTTAATAAACATATCCCTTATTTTTAAACAATTTAAAAACCGATAAAAACAACGTAAAAGTACAAAAGTGTGGTTATTTTCTTTATTCCTTACACGTAAAGAAAAAGACAGAGTCACTCTTCTGGGATAAGAGCGACTTAAGTTTGCTTTTTGATTATCTCATCCACTGAAACATCCGGAATCTCAAGTGGCTCTTCTCGTCTAACGTCCACAATCTTGCCTTATTTCCGCACGCCCCACGCGTCTGTCTCGTTTTAAGTAAAACTTTCATAGCTGCTCAACAACAACAGCTATAAAAGAGAAAAAGAATACGTAGAATTAAACGGTACCTTCTTGTTTGAGAAAAGACCATTTCTGTCCCTTCGTGCAAAGCGAGAAATGATTGTAAGCCCAAAATAGGTATTGGCCTTTGACACTGAAAAGTGTTCAGTGCTTGGCACATTTATGGTTTCGAACATGCGATGCCACCAACAAAACTTGTATTTATAGCATCTTGATTTTGAACAGAAACACTTGTACTATTTGTTTCATAGCATAATATATATTTGTTGCATACTTTCCGTTGCACATTACCCAACAGGTTTCAGAAATTTAATTTTATTTTATTTTATTTATTAGGCATGCACAAGAGATAACAATTAAAGAAATTTCTTAAGTCTAAATAATAAATAAGAGTTTCGAACTAGATTGCCATCCAATGCACAGCATGCAAGACTTTATTTGTAAAAAAACATGAATAATTTTGAAACATAAAATTATAGGAAATTAAAAATACACAAATATATATATGTATATTATAATTAGAACACACTTTTTTATGATTAGTAAAATGACATAATTTATTGTAAATACATAAATAAATACTGAAAAGGAATTTGTTGAATTATTATTAATAAATAATGAGGTTCCTAACAAGCCTTTTAAACACTGCAAGATTGCCATTAAATACATCGAGCCCTTTGTTGTCGCTGGATAACACATTGTATTGGCGGCACGTTCTCACAATCGGATTAAAAAATGAAACGTTATTTTTATAACTTTGTAGAATAAAGTGTTGGGAGAGCGAGTGACATACCTTGTGTTTAAAGAAAGACAGGCGACCAAAGCCCGAGAATCCAATCCTGACTGGACTAACTTGTGGAGGACTACAAAGTCTTGCTGTCTTCCACGGGCGTGGAGAGGAGTCACATTAAATTCTTTTATTCTAGCTTCATATGATGAAAGCCTTCTACCATAACCTTTGTATATAATAATCTTAAGACATTATCTTTGGATTCTTTCTATGGAGTTTGAATGGACAGCGTAGTGCGGAGACCATAGGACAGAACAGTACTTACAAGGTGTAGCGTTTCTTTTTAAAAAAATAATTGGGTTTAGCCACTACATATTCACGAACGTAATTTCGTCGGTTCGATCTAAATTTGGACTGCCACCAGGCAAGCCTGGTGACAGCCAAAAAAAGAGGTAAATCTGGATAAAGAAACCGTATAATTTAACTTTAAATAAACTAAAAATAACAAAACTGAAGTAAGAAAAATATGGTATAAAACACAATAATATCTGAAGAGTATTGGGTACTAAGGAACTTATTAAATCAACACAAAAATTATGCCTAATTCGTCTTATTTAGGATTTTGTTTTCCTTTAGCTTAAACGACGCATTTGTTCACAAAATAATGGATTTAAATTTGGATATCGAAACTAGTTTATAGGATCCCAGAAACTAAGATTACACGGAAGTTTTAATAACTTCTAATCCGAAAGAAAACGTAATATTAAGGTGTTAAGGGCAATCGTTATCTAGCTTTACACTAAGGAAGAAAAATAATTGATGCTGGATATCCAGACTACTGGATGTTAGGCTACGGATACTAAAAACCTGGTAAGGGTCTCTTCGTGACTTGGGTGTTTCCAGTCTTCCTGGGAGTAGTCGATGAAGCCAAGCCGACTTCTGTTTTAATACCCGAAGCTTTAGCCCTCCAGAGTACGTAGTCCTTATATCCGGCCTCAATAGGTACAACCGTACGAGAAGGCTGGAGGAATTGAAGTAGAAATGGGGAAAAAACTGGGAAGAACCAGAACCCTTAAAAAAAAACCTGAAGGGTCGCAGGAAATGCAGAAAAAAACTGGCTTTCACTATCTTTAGAGCAAATGTGCTCTGTTTCGTTTTAAAATTTGATATTTTAAATTTAGTGTGGCAAATTTCCTTTTTCTTGTACCACCATACTCTTTGATATGAGAAAAATAACAAAAAAATCTGACAAGATCATTCCAAATATTCGAATTCGAAAATTCAGCAAAGCAGCCAACGATAAAGAAAGACTAAAAATATATGAAAAAGGTTGAATACTTGTAGCGAATGCTACAAAGGCTATACTTAAACTTCTTACAAGGCTATAAAAAAGATAAAGAAAACTTTGTGGTTTCTTAAAACCTCATGTAGAACGATTTAAGAATCCAAGTAATTGGAACTTTTGGTAATCACATGATTGTAATGGTCTCTAAAAGTAATTTTTTCGTCAAACAAAATACCCAAATCCTTGGCGACTGTCTTACGTTGAAGAAAATGACCCTGCATATGGTAAGTAAGGTTAAATTTTTAACTTTTATTAGAAAAAGATATAACGAAACACTTACTGATGTTTAAAGACATCTTGTTCCTCTGACACCAGAGGTCTATCCTGTCAATATATTCTTGGAGAAGAAAATATTCATTGGTGATTTTCACTTCGGTAAATATTTTTAAGTCATCGGCGTACAATAAGCAATTACAAGAAAGTTCTTCTACAGGATCGTTGATAAAGATAAGAAAGAAAAGAGGACCCAAGTGTGAACCCTGAGGAAAACCAGATGTAATGGTTAGCGGGGATGATTTGTGCCCTTTGATGATCACCAATTGACTTCTCAGACTTCAACAGACTTCCATGTATACCGTGTCTGGCTATCTTATGACAAAGCAGATAATAAATTGAGTCTGCCTGACTGCGCTTGTCGAAGATATGCACAGAAAGTTTTTATACTCTAGAAGATTAGTAACGGTAGATTTGTTTGTTAAAAAACCATGTTGCTTATCTGAAATGAAAGGCTTGACTTAGTGGTAGATGTGATCATACACTAAGGATTCAAAAAACTTAAAATAGTCGAGAGTATGCTAATAAGTCTATAGTTTTCGCATTCTGATTTATTACCTGTCTTATGAAAGGGGAACTATATGGGCAATTTTCCAATAAGATGGAAAGATTCCAAGTTTTAAGGATCTATTAAACAATATGTGTAAGGGCTCAGACAATTCTTCAGCGCACAGCTTTAAGAATTTAGACGGAACACCATCAAGGCCCACAGCCTTGTTAGAATCAAGAAGGTTGATCTTATTTGCTATTTCCTCTTTGGTTTGCCAAGGAACTGCTGCAATAAGTAGAGCAGGCCTCAGCATCACTAATGATATTGAAAGGATTTGATTTGAAACCTCGTAAACAAATGCAAAGTATTCCGACGTAAGATCACAAAACCCAGCACACTCAGAAGAGGACTTCTCACCAAATTTCATAGTCTGAGGAATACTGTGATATTTCTTTTTACTGTTTATAAATGTCCAAAACGCTTTGCTGTTACTCTGTAATGATGCCTCAGTTGAAGAGATGACATTTTTATAACATGATGCAGTCAAATTTTTGCACCTTGCCCTAAGCATGGAAAAAGTATCATAATCCCTAGGATTGTGATACTTTTTAAAACGACTATGTTATTTTTTTTTTCAGTTAGGCATTTTTTCAGGGCAGGGGTATACCAAACTGGATACTTATGTGAGTCATCATTTATCATTGGTGTATATTTTTTGTATGATATTGTTAATTTATCCATCTTCAGCGGATACAAAATACTTATTATTTAAATATTAAATTAATAAGTATTTTGTATCCCCTGAAGATGGATTCATTTCCTAAATTGGAAATGAATCCATCTTCAGGGGATACAAAAGGAAAGTGTGCAATGGGAAGTTATAAAACAAATATATGTTATAAAACAAATAGTACAAGTGTTTGCGTTCAAAATCAAGATGATTTTTATGTTTCATTAAAGTGCTGACAATCACAAGTTTAAATATTGTATTTATAGTTTAGTATCTATAAAGTTTAAAAAGTAAATATCACCTTATTATATTTAGATTATTTTGATAAATCTACAAATACAGGTGTTGCAATTGTGAAGGAATGGCTTGACGTGAACCTCCTCACGCTCAACATAAGTAAAACAAAATATTTATGTTTCAGTAAAACAAACCACACGGAAGCTGAGTATGATTTTCATTTAAAGCTACACACTTGCAATAACCATTCGCATTCATACAGCTCACATTGCCAATGCGATATAATTGAGCGTGCAACTAACATTCGGTATCTTGGCATCATTGTAGATGATAGACTTAACTGGCAAGCTCACATAAAAACCCTATCAGGTCGCGTACGAAAATTATCATTCTTTTTTAGGTCAGTTAGGAACATTTTAACCCTTTAACGGGCAGATTTTTTTTTGTGAGGTATTCAAATTTTTGGCATCGGTTATTGTTAATAGGTCTATTAGTATCTCAAAACAAGTGAAATTGACTACTTATGTTTTGCGGTTTTGCCTGTAGGCCGTGGTTACATATGTAACCGTGACCGTTTAGGGAATAAGACAAGTGGCTACATATGTGACTATGACCGTTTAGGGGAAAAGACAAGTGGCTATATATGTGACTATGACCGTTTAGGGGAAAGACAAGTGGCTACATATGTGACTATGACCGTTTAGGGGAAAGACAAGTGGCTACATATGTGACTATGACCGTTTAAAGAATAAGCTGAATATTTTGAAGTAAGTATGGGTGTTTGCGGTCTTTCTAAGTAAAGAATTAAATTAGTAAAACAATTAGACTCGTTTTAATTTAATGTTTATTCTTTTTACTCTAATATTATAGTATCATTATGTAAAATCAACAGAAACAATAAATTACAGAGAGGCAACTTCAACTAAGAGGCAACTTCAACTGAGAGGCAATGTCAACTACTCGAAATGAACTAATGTGATGATAACTTGGCAGTCTTATTTCTTTTAAACATTTAGGCAACTTAAATCTCTAACTTTAATACAGCTAAGTCACAAAAACCTATTCTATGTATCACATGCAAAATCACAAACAGTTATGCATTAGGCAGTCTTGAGTTATTCATTCCGGTGGAATTAAATGTTTATCAGTATAATTTTTCTCAAACATTTACGTACTTAACGTTCTTTACGTTTTAAATCTCTAATTTACCTATAATGTAAGTCACAATAACAATTTTTAATCAAAAAAGTAATATAAAGAATCAACAATCATTATAAAATGTTACTGAACAATTATGTATAACAATAGTAAATATTCCTGTTCCAGAAACAGTCTAGTCTAGTCTAAAGTGTTTTTCTGGCAGTCATTATAATGGAAGTCTTTGAAACATCCAACAGATAGGCTTACTTCACAAATATCGCAACCTACCCTGCTGCGGAAAGGCTTAGCTCTAGTGTTGCAATACGCACAACGCTTGCAGGTAGTTTTTGTAGGAAAGTGAGACTTATCAGCAACAAACTTAGGTGTGTTAATGATTGCGGGCTGTCACTTCCTTTTTGCATAATTGCCAATAAGTTCATCAGCTAGTTTACTCCGAAAAGATAAATGCGTAAGTCTTTGAGACCGCGGGACAACATCTTCTGCAACTTCTCGATAAATTATATAAGAATTAACGATAGCAGAGAGTAGATAACTATGAAACCAGTCAATTACCGTTGGAGATATTTTAAGAGAAAATAAAATTCCCAAAAGAAATGGTCAAAGTCAACGGTATTGAATGCATTGCTAAAGTCTAGCAATGACAGCACTATGAGCTCACCTGAATTCCTATATCACTATATATCACTATATCACAATCTACACTAAGGTGTTAAATTTACTCATAATAATGGTTTTATCATATGACGGGACAAAAGTCTGAAGAAGGTTATCAGGAGAGAAAAAATAGTTTACAGACAAAGAAGGAGGGTTATATACGTCAAGCAAAAGATTTGTGTATGATAGAGTGACTTCAATAAAAATGTGCTCACCAGTATCTACTGCGAGGGGCTGAGCAGACTGACTAACAGTGCAAAAAGGAATATGAGATCGAAGATAGATTGCTACTACTCCATATCCTTAGCCTATACGGTCATTACGGATAAGGTGAAAACCTGGAAGAGAGTAAGAAGTGGATGGTTAGCTAGTAAAACTTTAGTACCTTGTTTGTGGTGCTGTTTATAACATGCGAACATGTATTTGGTCTTAAATTTTACCTTTTTTTATAGATTTCACTTAATTTACTAACGTATTGATATATTTTACTAATACTAAATCATATCTTACAGATTCCAAGTAAAGTGTTAAAATATTCAAATTAAAGATGATACATAATGTGATAATATAAGTTGTGAGTTTGTTTTAGGTCTCACGCAAAAACGATTTTACTATGTTCTTAAGATTCAAGGAGATATTGAGATCATTAGGCAGTTCATATATGTATTAGACGAGGGATAATTATAACAGCTCGTAAATAATCGTCATGACCATTGTTTACATAATTTATATTTATTTTATTTATTTATTTATTTTTATTCAGGAAACACACAGTCACAAACATAACGGATAACAATATACAAGACACACAAACAGACCTACAGTTCCTTAAAAGATCGTTTACAAAAATAATGTGGGAATCAACAGGGGTGGTTTTGATAACATTAAATAAACACTGATAACATAAAGGTACGATAAACATTAAATACACACTGATAACATAGAGATACATTATTAAACCTTAAAGATTAAACAATATTTCGTCAGTCCTTTTTTTAAGCGCGCCCAAGGAAAGATTAAAAATATCTACATCACCAAGGCCTTTATTATAGAGATACAAGGTTCGCCAGAAAAATGAATGTTTTGCCATATTTGTTGAACATAAATGGGTAGAAAACGTATCTTTAGATCGTGAAGAAATGCGATATTATAATATTATATTTAGTAATTAGTTTATCTCGAGCGTACGTAACAGTATGTATTACTATCATTAAGGTCATAACATGCTCGTAGTTAACTAATATCCATCCATCAGCCTGGTTAATCAACTGCTAGACATAAATAAGCCTTTCCAAGATTTCACCACCCTTGGCGGTCCCCTTTTAGGAAATTACCATAATATGATGTATCGTTGTAAATGTAAATGTTATAATTGTTGAATTTTGGCAATGTCTTACATCTCAAAGCCAATAAAATAAAACCAATACATATTTTCAAAATCCAATACATACAACTTCAATTATATGCTAAGTCTTTGCATTTAAAAATCCACTAAGTAAAAATATAAAAATCTTTTCTCTTTGTCATCCATAACGGCTGATATCTCGTGACCGGTGAGTAGCGAGTAGAGTAGAAATCCCCTAGTGTTATTGCCGCACGTATCCTATTGTCTGTGACAACGCAAGAGCTCTCAAATCCTCAGAATTATAAGAAGGTTTCTTGAGGGTTGCCTCTGCACCCATGTCACGTCACACGGCCAGAGGGGAACTGTCTATCAGATTAATCTTTTAAGTTATTAAAAATATTGTTCGTGTCTAGTGAGATCAGACAGTGTCGGACTGCCATTTATATTATTTGCCGCTGTTCTAATGACACGTGTAACGTTAGAAATGATTTGGCGGGACAGTTTCTGCCGATATTTTCTCAAGTTTATCGACTAATCCATACGTCGTACACATTGTATGAGTGACATCATAGTCGATGAGACTGTACAAAATACGTCGCAATAAAATAAAATACGCAAGTCTAAGTAGGTGCTTCGCAATTTGTACTTCATCATTTATTATCCCAGAAAAAGTCAGGTTAAAATAGACCGAATTATTAGCAAGTAGCTGAGTGACCAAGCTCCGCTCAATCAAAATATTTCGTGGACAAAAATATGTAAACAAAAAGAAACGTCCGTCTGTCACAGGGTCTACAGCTTCAGGGTCTACAGGTTCAGGGTCTACAGCTTCAGGGTCTACAGCTTCAGCCGTTACGGGTAGCCAGTTAAAATTTTCACAGAATAAGTTTTGCCATAGCACGGCCAAAAATAATAATAAACAAAATTCAAGTCCAAGGAGCGTCCCTGCAAAAAACTTCGAAAACATTACATTTTTCATTATCATGCACCTCCCTCCCCTTTATCTTCGAAACAAGAAGACCTTAAAAATGTTGTATTTTTTTTGGCAATTTCTATTTCTCTCTTTTGTATTGGAAATATTTTGAACAATTTCAGATCTTGAAATTTTTTTTACAATCAGTTTTGGGGGCAAATTAACACGAAGTATAGAAAAAAAACCCAGGCCCAGCGCAAACGAAATGTATCTCAGATTGTTCATAGTAATGGGTGATAAAATAATGTGTAGGGGGCATCATCAAAATCGATGGCTAAATGTAAGAAATTGCTATTTGTTTATTGGCAGGGGTAATATTGAGATATCTCAAATAGTGATTAATAGTAGTTTATGCTACAAGGGCGAAAAGGAATAAATTACGAGGACGATTTAATATACGAGCGTAGCGAGTGTTTTAAACGTAACCGAGTAATTTATTGCTCTTACGCCCGTGTATCATACTACGTTTTTCAATGCATAGTGTGAGAAAATAAAACAAATATTCCTTAGAAACCTCCCAGGACAACAAGAAGCTGCCAAAGCTTGCTCAGGGATCAGTTAAACCCCATACGAGGCCAAAACGAGGAGCAGCTGGCTCAGTCACAAGCAAGCAAACATGAGTTTTACGGATTTCTTTCCTCCTGTTCGGTTCAAGTAGTAGTTTGTGATCTTCTTAACTGTCTGGATTATCGTCATACGGGTAGTGTTAATTATTCTTTTTATATTTTTTTGTAGAATATTTCATTGGCTTTGACAGAATGTAGTTAATGACTTTTTATTTTTTTTAATTCTTATGTTGTGTGACGTACTTTTACTAGTTGTGTTGTGTCTGGAAGTCAGGGGCGCGTTCAGTTTGATCACCGGACGACGCTCGCTCATGATGACAAATTATCTATCAAATAATGTCTTTATTCGTGGATTAGTAATGGTTTGCAACTTTATCCAATCTGTAACATTATACACGCATTGTAAAGATTCTTATGGGATAAAGCTTTTATTTTTCTCTTCTGCAGTCCACAAAGAATAAGAAGTCGTGTAGTTTTTTAGTGTTTTAACTTTTGTATACTTAGTTTTAGTTTTGTTGTGTATATTTTGGTATTTATTTTATTTATGTCTGATATTTTAAACAGTAGCACTGACAGTATTTACTTTTCTCTTTCTTCTTCTTCTTCTGAGGGTCTTCTGAGTTCTGATAGTGAGTTTTCTGATATCCCTGATCTTGGTAACAGGCTTCATGCCACCTTTTGTCCTGTCCCAAAAAATTTTAATGTAGTGCATATAAACGCACAAAGTGTTAACGCACATTATCCGGATTTATTGGCATCTTTCACTACCAAGCATATCCATGCAATCTGTATATCAGAATCCCATCTTCGGCCAACGCTTCCTTCGACGTTATATCCTATATCTGGCTACCGACTTATTAGACGGGACAGGACTCATAGTACTGGTGGTGGTGTCGCAGTATATTTACGTGCTGATCTAGAATGCAAGGTTGTCTCGGAGTCTGATCCCGGAAGCCCTACCGAGCATTTGTTTCTAGAATTATCACTTCGCCATACAAAGCTTCTCTTATGTGTTTTTATAGTCCATCTTGTCATGTCAATTATTTTTCTACACTCGAAACAACCCTGGAATCGTTTAGGTCTCAGTATGAGCAAATTATCCTAATGGGAGACTTCAATACCTACCTCATTAAAAATGACCATAGGGCAAATGTACTACAGTCAATGATGAAGTCCCTAAATTTAAATATTTTACCTTCTGGTCCAACTCATTTTCAACCTGGTGCTCACCCCTCACTCCTTGAATTAATAATTACTTCGTCTCCGGCTCATGTTATTTTCCATGGCCAATTCAATGCTGCTGGTTTTTCTCATCACGATCTGATATTCCTCTCTTATAATCTTCGTCCTCCTAAATTCAAGCAAAAAGTTCTTCTTCTTCGTAATTTCAGTGGTATGGATCTGGAGGCGCTACGAGTTGATGTGAATATGATTGATTGGTCTTGTGTTACTGAAAACTCGTCAGTAAACGACAAGGTCGAGTATTTTAATAGAATCATTTTAACTATATATGATAAGCATGCCCCTTTAAAGCAAACCAGAGTAAAACATCTCCCAGCCCCATGGCTTACACCGGAGATTAAAGCGCTAATGGCACAAAGAGATAAGGCTCAAGTTCGGTTAAGGCAAGATCCTTCAGATCTGAATGTCAAACGGTTCAAGTTGCTACGTAACCGCTACAATAACGCCTGCAGGCATGCTAGACGTCAGCATATATTTGAGTCCATCAAGAACTGTCCACCGCACAATCTTTGGAAGTTCCTAAAATCTCTTGGTGTTGGCAAGCCAAAGCCTGGTCCTCTTTCCAATATTGACTTAAATGCTATCAATAACCATTTTAGTAGTCCATCTTCCTTTTTATCTAGCATTTCAAAATCTGATACCCTGAATACTCTACACAATACCATTCCTTCCTCTGATTACCTACCTTTCCAGTTCCATGAGATTACCTCTGTAGATGTTCGGAAGATTCTTCGCTCTATAACAACTAAGGCAGTAGGTGATGATGGTCTTAGTAAAGATATGTTTATCCCAATTTCTGATGCGGTTTGTCCTATAATAGCAGATATCATTAACTGTTCCCTGTTGTCAGGAGATTTCCCTAGTCGCTGGAAGAAAGCTCACATTATCCCTCTTCCAAAAAAGTTCAATCCTGCTTCTTTCTCAGATTTTCACCCCATATCTATTCTTCCCATTCTTTCCAAAATCCTTGAGCATTTTGTTCACGAGCAACTTGCTGATTTCCTATCCTATAACCATCTCCTTAATCCCTATCAGTCTGGATTTCGTCCAGGTCATAGCACTACAACAGCTCTTGTAAATGTGTCAGATGGCATAAGGCTAAACATTGAGCAGAAGAATCTCACCGTCCTAACGCTCCTAGACTTCAGCAACGCTTTCAACACTGTCGACTTTGACATACTTGTTGGCATGCTGAAGTCTCTTAGTGTTTCTCCGGAGGTAGTATCATGGTTCAATTCCTATCTTCGCGGCAGACAGCAGCTAGTCAAAATCGATAGCTCCAAATCTGATTGGTGTAATCTGACTGCCAGCGTTCCACAAGGTGGTGTTCTTTCTCCTCTTCTTTTCTCTATCTTTATCAATTCTATTACTGCATCCTTATCCTCCTCCTTTCATTTATATGCTGACGACTTGCAGTTATATACGGCTGCACCGCTGGACGACATAAACAGGGCAGTACATACTGTTAACACTGATCTTGTCGCCATCAGGGAATGGACAAGGCGTTTTGGTCTGCATGTCAACCCAAAGAAGTTGCAAGCTATAATCATCGGTAGTAATTACTACTTCTCCCGCTTGGACATGTCTGACGTGGCTGACGTGGTTTTTGATGGAGTGATAGTGCCTTATTGCACGACCGTTAGGAATTTGGGTTTGTGGATGGACCAAACTCTTTCGTGGTCTCCACATGTTAATGAAGTAAGCCGTAAAGTTTTCGGCTCATATCACTCGCTTAAGCGCCTACAGAATTTCTTGCCACTGAGAACGAAAATTACCTTAGCACAATCTCTTCTACTTCCCCTTCTGGATTATGCCGATGTCGCTTATCTAGATCCCACTGAAGAGCTGCTCGATAAGCTGGAACGTCTTCAGAACTTGTGCATTCGATTCGTTTTCGGACTGCGCAAGTATGACCACGTCTCGGAGTTTCAATGCAGGCTTAAGTGGCTTCCTATTAGTCTTCGCAGGAACGTACACATTCTTTCCCTGTTATATAATGTTCTTCATAATCCTGTTTACCCTAACTATTTAAAAAAAAAAAAATCCTACGCACTGATCGCAGCAACAGAGCGCTTCGGTTTTGTCATCATATCGATCTGGCGATGCCTGCGCACACCACTGATCGTTTTTCTAAATCATTTACGGTCAATGCAGTTCGGCTTTGGAATGAACTTCCGCAAACCCTCAGAAATCTTCCTTCTGTGTGCTCTTTTAGATTTAACCTGAAAAATTATTACCTTTCATTTCTCTGACAAGACTGACTATGCTACTTTATTTGTATGTATGTATTTATGTATTTGTGTATGTATTAGTATGTAGTGTATTATATTAAAATATTAGGCTTGAAGAAGATTATTTTTCTTTTCGCACAAATATGATACTTGTAATTTTTTTTTCCTTTCTCCACACCATCGGTTGACTGGAAGAAATTTCTTTAAGGAATAAGTCCGCCCTTGCCTTTTATTTTTCTGTATTCTGTGTTTTATTTTAATTTTTCTGTGCAATAAAGTGTTTATACATGCATTCATTCATTCAATACTCGTATAATAAAAAAAAACAATTTAATTATTAAAGTTGAAAGTTACATTGTTACAATTTTGCAAGTTAATGATTGGCTCAAAAGGACTGTATCCAGAGCCGTTAAACAGTGGAAAAAAGTATAACATTTATGGTACACAGGAAAGGTTGCGGGTTAGCCAACTTCTCGTAAATAAACAAAAAAAAAAGCCCTAGGGCAAAATAATCGACTTTCTGTTCGGTTTTGATGCATAAAAAGTAGGACTTTCAGAGCACTTGCATTAAAAAATATTGGCAATCAGCATTTTAGATAATAAAATTAAACGCTTTACATTGAAACTGATGGGTGAATGTAAATAATTGCTAATTGTTTTATGGCAGGGGTAACTTTAAGGTACCTTAACATAGTTACAACTGGCATAAAGATCTTGACATTGACTTTGCAAACATCTGTTATCCCCCTTACTCTTTACAGTGAACCTACTAAAATCTAGTATCCAGTAAGTAAAGATATACCACTTGTATAATGCACATAGGAATCTTCGCCACTGTTCATGTCACGTCACTTCAAGGTCACGTGGTACGTCCGGTTGCTCAACTATATATTTCTATGTGCATTATATCATCTTTAAACGCACTTTATGCCAGTTGTAACTATTTTAGGTACCTTAAGTTACCCCTACCATAAAACAAATAGCAATTTTTTACATTCACCCATCAGTTTCAATTTAAAGCACTTCATTTTGTTATCTAACATGCTGATTGTAAATATTTTTAATACTATTTGAGATACCTCAATATTACCCCTGCCATTAAACAAATAGCAATTTCTTACATTTAGCCATCGATATCGATGATAAAAATATGTGGTATTTCATTACATATTTATACTAAAAATATGAGATATATTTCATTGGCGCCGGGCCTGGGTTTTTTTTGAGCATTCACCTTTCAAGTCTTTACCGGTGCTAGAGTTATGAGGCTGTGACATACGGATGGACGGACGGACAACAAAGTATTACTATAAAGGTTCTACTACTACGGAACGCTAAAAACAAGCTTCGTGTGAAATTGGAACAAACAATATTTATTTATTCTACTCAGCGTTTTAATATTCTGCGCAAACACCTTATTACATTGTAGAGAAATTATTATCACAAAGGTACAAAGACTTAATTTAGTTTGTGATTTAAAATGTAAATATGATCGGCTAAACGAAGTCTTTTGAAAGTTGTAAACTTACAGAAAGTTAGCGTATAAAATATGGATAACATTAACCTGAAACAAGTTCTTTGCGTATCATAATATAATATATGCTACTTGTGCTGCAACTATCAGTTTCCTATAATATTTTAAATGTGACTCGCTATTATCAAAATTTAATTTAAAATGCCTTCTCGTTCTCCTCGTAACATGAAACTATTTCATACACCCCTAGCTCTCACAAATTACACAAAAATTTCGTTTCTAATACGTAGTCTTGATTATTGTAACAAAAACCTTAGAAACATTGACCTCTATTGTAATAGTATAACTACAGTAAAATTGAAATTAAGGTAATGAGTTGTACATAGAATATCAAAAATTATTTGTAAGTATCTACCATTTTGAACTCATTGTACGTAATTTATTTGTAAGTAAGTAAGTAGCGTTTATTCATGAACAATATAAATAGGTCTTAAAATTTGTTAACAGTACATTCCATGTTCTACCCATATGGGCATATGAATATTAAATTAGCAGACACCCAATTATAATTAAGTGTTATCAAAAGAAATGAAACAAAGTCTTGGAGAATTAAATACAATACCTATGTCAAAATTATTAGAATTGTAAGTACCTACCATCTTGAACTTATTGTACGTAATTTATTTATAAGTGCCTACCAACTTGAACTTATTGCACGTTAATTAGTAGGTGCGATTTCATATTGCTTTGGAACTATAGGTCAATTGGAATATAAGTTAGTTATAAAAATTTTGTAACGACCGTATGTTTCCAGAATAAACAGAAATAAGTAAATAAATAATAAATATCCGATTTTCATTAAACCAAGTCAAATATATCAGAACATTTATACAAAATGTACGAAATGTAGTTTTGTGTCAAAGAAAATCTCTCGCTACAGATGTCACAAAGTTTACGGTGAAAGCACGATATAATGAACTAACTGAGCTCATCAATAATCACCTTAATGCCCTTTGAATAAAGGCTACCACGGCTGTCTATTTATCTTGGTTTTTAGAGAAAGAACCAGTAGGTAAGTATAAAAGAACAGTTTCCTGTCGAGTGTCACAACACAAGTGGAGCGACTGACACGAGTTGCTAATGAGCACAGTCACATTCCAATCTCTGATCTGCTTTAACAATGACTATATTGAAATAGTTGTTTCTCGTAAACGATATGTTTAAAAATGATGAAAAAAATATATTATATTGTTATATAAACTATTAAAACACCTTCATTTTAGGAAAGTATTCACAAGAATAAGAACCAGCATGGAAATTTAATTGTTCCAAGTCAAGCTGTTTTAAGACTAAAATTAAATTAAATTGGTTTTTTCTTTGAATCCACTAATGGTATTTGTGTGGTTCTTGCACTTAAATATAAATAAAATATTGCTTAGAAAAAATATTTCGTATTTGAAAAGTATAATTTTCTCCTATTTGACGCTATCCAGAGACGCAGCGATGTCGTCGGTCGTGCTGATATGAACGTTATTTAAGTATAGTTTCTGTCCCTTAAGAGTTCGGTGCTAAAAGCTCCCAACTACGATTCGAGGCGAGTGCAAAATTGGTCGGAATACTGCTGTCCCTATCAGGCGCGCGCGCGCAGCTGTGTGTGTGTGTACCATTCATTCATAACCATAACGTCTCGTATGCACTATGTTCATGATTTGCTTTTTTAACCGACTTCAAAAAGGAGGCGGTTCTCAATTCGACTGTATGTTTTTTTTTTTTTTTTAGCTTTGTTACTCCATAACTCTGTTATTTTTGAACAATTCTTTTTTTGTTTGAAAGAGTATACTTCCAGGTAGGTCCCATTTTGGGTTTAGTCATGATCTGATGAAGGTCTTCAGAGATAGGCAGTGGAACTCCTCAGAAAATGACAGCATATCTCTCAAACTTGAGGCAATCGCTATGTACTTGGGTGCTGATTACAAGGTATTACTTGAAAATCGACATTCTTCCACCTGACCTTCGATCCTGGCTTCATCAACATATTCACCATAGAACTCTTCAACGGATCAGAGCACATAACTCGAGATTGCGGTAATCACTGCGTTAGGGTGCTGATTCAAGGGTATTACTTGGAGATTATCAGAATACCCACCTGACCTTCGATCCTGGCTTCATCACCATAGAACTCCTCAACGGATGACAGCACATAACTTTAGATTGCGGCAACCAGTTTGTGTTAGGGTGCTCATTGCAGGGCATTGCTGAAAATTGCCAGTGTACCCACCTGAATTTCGATCTTGGCTTCATCACCGTAAAACTCTTCAACGGATGACAGCACATAACTCGAGATTGCGGTAATCATGTTGTGTTAGGGTACTGATAGCAGGAAGCTACTCAAACATGGCTACTTATACTCACTTGAACTTCGTTTCATATTAACACCACGTTTGCAAGAACTACCTATACCTCACAATTTAACCCAGCTACACTAAAAAATGTGAAATAAAATAAACTTTTAACAAAAAAATAGCAACCGACTTCAATAGTAACAGCAGTTATTCACTAAAAAGTTAATAATAATTCTATAAAGACCGATGGTACCGAAGCAACACTTTTGCCGACTTCTTTCTTTCTGAAACATTATGTTATCTAGAAGTCGGCGTATTTCCTACGATAAAGCAACATAGAAACCAATATAAGAACGCCGACTTCTAGACAACATAACGTTTCAGGAAGAAAGAAGTCGGCAAAAGTGTTGCTTCGGTACCATCGGTCTTTATAGAATTATTATTAACTTTTTAGTGAATGACTGCTGTTACTATTGAAGTCGGTTGCTATTTTTTTGTTAAAAGTTTATTGTTATCTACGTCGTCGGGGAATCGTAAGTGAACATACCTACTAGTAATGCGTTTTATGGAAATTCCTCTACAAGTCAATGCTTGTATCTCAAATTATTTATTTATCAAAATATAAGGATATCTGGAGATCGAGGCTTTGTAGAGAAAACCTACCTAAAGTAAGTACCAAGTGCGAGTCGGACCCACAAACCGAGGTGGGAGCGCCGGTTGCCAATCTTTATTCTTTTTAAGTGGACTGTATCGCGGTTTATTTAAGATGCTTGGTCTCAATGGATAAATATATATAATACAACATGGGAAGCAATCGTGCACTGACCTTAGACGTAGTAGGAAGATGCTGGATGGTCTGCCGTGCGGCCGCCTTTGTCTCGTAACAGCGATCACTTATTGTCCCTTTTTTTTTCACCTCAAAGAGTCTTAGCACATTAAATGATGTAAAGATCGACACCAGAACGACACTCGCAGTTTCTTTTTGGGTAACTGAAGGGCTCATCTATAAGCGGGAGTCCATAAACGGTGCGCGATGGTTCGACGATGCTTCTTTCGAAACGTCCAGAAGTCAAGTCGTAGTGACGTGTGTTCGGATTAGTTCCGAATCCTCGCTGCCTGTCAGGTGGCAGCACTCGTCGGTAAAAACAGTGCAACAATTGCTTTAGGTTGAAGAAATACGATGGAGACCAATCAGTAAAAAAAGTATCAAATAATAAAGCGGTTCCAATCATTATAGATGGCGCCACCACGAGGGTTCCGTACAAACTTATAGGTTTAGAAAAAGGGTATTGCATTGACAGGGTACTAAACCCTAAAAAAAATATGATAAATTATTCCAGTTGCAGTTATGAGGTACCAACTTGACACTTACGTACAAAAAAAGTAAAATTTTGTAATCAGAAAGATCACTCAACACTCTGGTTTATAGGATTTAGATTTTTACCATACGTTGGTTGTAAGCAGCGGTAGCTCAGGGGTAGAACGCTGGCCTAGCAATTTTGAAGTTCCAGGTTCGATCCCCGGTCGGATTTGTGCCCGAAGTACGGCGATAGAGCTCACCACCCATCACGTTGGGACGTAATATATTCGTCGGTGAAACGCGGGTGTACTGAGTGTGGACTGTGACTTGACAAGTTCACACTCGGAACACCTCTGTGACCCCTTCTGACAAGTTAACACTCGGAACACCTCTGACACCTCTTCTGACAAGTTCACACTCGGAACACCTCTGACACCCCTTCTGACAAGTTCACACTCGGAACACCTCTGACACCCCTTCTGACAAGTTTACACTCGGAACACCTCTGACACCCCTTCTGACAAGTTAACACTCGGAACACCTCTGACACCTCTTCTGACAAGTTCACACTCGGAACACCTCTGACACCCCTTCTGACAAGTTCACACTCGGAACACCTCTGACACCCCTTCTGACAAGTTTACACTCGGAACACCTCTGACACCCCTTCTGACAAGTTCACACTCGGAACACCTCTGACACCCCTTCTGACAAGTTTACACTCGGAACACCTCTGACACCCCTTCTGACAAGTTCACACTCAGAACACCTCTGACACCCGTTCAGGTATTGATGTCGTGACGATACATATACAATGTGTAACAGAAAGGTGTAACCATATTTGAAGAGCTTATTCAGTCAATGGTATAGAACAACTTTTACTATGGAACAAACCCTGTATCTCGAAAACAATATTGATGTCGTGACGAAACATATACAACGTGTAACAGAAAGGTGTAACCATATTCGACCCTTCGGGGTTCAAATGTCGTAAAAGCCATTTTGGCCAAAATCGACTTTTAATGCCATCTTACTTAGTTTTTTGCGCTCTATCGATCTGTATACTTAGAATTTTGATAATCTAATAAAAATGTCTTTTACTACTCGAAAAATTATGCAGTCTAAATACTAATTTTGTAAAAAAAATGCTGTATAAGACGTTGCAATTCATAATTAAATGTGGTAAAATCAATGTTTCTTTCTACATGGCTGATACCACATTTTCAAACAAACACAAAAAAGTTATTGAGGATTCATTCAGAAACATTTGTCGTAAAAGCCAAACATTTCTTACCTTTGCTATGGAGCAAAGATTGATGTAACGATTATTAAAATTGTTACTCATAAGTCATATAGAACTGGATTTGCTGTTTTTCTATTAATAAAACACTGACGTAGTGGTTATTAAAAGTTGATAGCTTTAGCAAAGGAACTGCCGATTTTCTATGAAGCAAATATTGTTTTAGTAACTACAAAAAATGTTACTTATAGGAATGGATCTGCCGTTTTCCTGTTATATAAATGCATTTAGTCATTTTTTAAATTGTTACCATAGGATAGTACCGAATTTGCTGTTTTTCTATTGAGAAAAGACTGATGTAGTGATTAGTAAAAGTTGATAACTCTAGCACTAGATCTGCTGCTTTCCTATGAAGCAAATATTTATATAATGATTATTAAAATTGTTACTTATAAGTCCTATAAGACTGGTTCTGCTGTTTTCCTATTAAGAAAAGACTGATGATTAATAAAAATGATAGTTATAGCACTAATTCTGCTGTTTTCCTATGTAGCAAATAATTTTTGTTTAAGTGATAATAAAAATTGTTACTTATAGGACTGTATCTGCTGCATTCCTATTTAAAATACTTTATTTTTATAAATTGTTTTTTTTTGCTTCATTGCTGCGCGAGTCTCACTGATTTAAATAAAACGACATTATATTTTACTTTAACTACTTCAAAGTTTGTGAGTTAATTTTTTTGTTTTTTTTTTTTATACATTTTTATTGCGATTTCATTTAAATAGTACAGTGTAATGATTGATTTCAAATGATTTTTATAAGCTTTCCAATGTTTCTACTTCAATATACTACAATGTGACATAACTAACCGTGTCATATACTACATAAAAAGGCTCGAAAAATTTGTACTCATACAACGATACAACAAACCGTGCAGCTCCTTAGGTGACGAATTTTGTTTTAAAAGCCAGTCAAAATCATTTTTTTTGTAGTAAAAGCCATGCTAACTTCTAAACAAAGATAGCTATTGAATTTTAAGTTTCTGTTGATAGAAGAACTCAAAAAACTATGACTGAACGGCATAGACCACATTAATGTAGCGATAAAAACAAAAAAGATAGAAAGGAAATAAATTTTTAAATTTTGTTTTTTGGCTCTCCTGACAAATCGTGTTTTGGCTTTTACTACATTTGAACCCCAAAGGGTCGAATATTTGAAGAGCTTATTCAGTCAATGGTATAGAACAACTTTTACTATGGAACAAACCCTGTATCTCGAAAAAAAATATTGATGTCGTGACGATACATATACAACGTGTAACAGAAAGGTGTTACCATATTTGAAGAGCTTATTCAGTCAATGGTATAGAACAACTTTTACTATGGAACAAACCCTGTATCTCAAAAAAAATATTTATGTCGTGACGATACATATACAACGTGTAACAGAAAGGTGTAACCATATTTGAAGAGCTTATTCAGTCAATGGTATAGAACAACTTTTACTATGAAACAAACCCTGTATCTCGAAAAAAATATTGATGTCGTGACGATACATATACAATATGTAACAGAAAGGTGTAACCATATTTGAAGAGCTTATTCAGTCAAGTAATCGTCACTGACAATTATGTCAGTTATCGAGCGAGCAACTAAAGTAAAATGCAAAACTATTGTACCCTAACCCAAAGGAGGCCCCAGGCAGAGACGCGCGAATCCACGCGACATGTCTCTATGTCTCTACTCTGTGAATGTGTGCGTGCGTCAAACAAGATGCGACACAGCTACTAGCCGTTCAGAATTTGTACTGAATACGGGTGTGTTTCGTAATACCAAAAATGATGAATGAAAACTTAATGTGTTTTAAATTTTGTTTTAATAATCTGTAACATGATAACATAGGCTATGTTTCCGCTCGAACAATATCATACGTTTTGTTGTTTTTAATACAAAACAAATAAGAAGAAAACGGGTAATTTATGGTGTAAAAATGTGCGAATTGCAAATCGCTGACATTTCGTTTCAGGTTAGTATTTTGGAAGGAAACATATTCATGAACCTATAAAAATACTGTCTTAATCAGAATAACAGCATAATTTGGTTGAAATATGCTCGAATTGCAAATGATTTTGGTATTGTATGGATAATTAATTTTGGACCGGCCTCTTAAGTGCCAAGCATAATTGAGCTGCTGTTTGCCATTCTATACAGGCATAACTATAATAATAATACATGTTTAGTTTCATGGTTACAGTTAGCCTCAGTCACACTCAATTTATAGTTCTGTGGTCACACCCGTCCAAAATAATATGTACGAAACAATGCACCCAGATCGACGAGTTAGACGTCCAAAATAATATGTACTTAAGAATGCACAGAGATCCACGAGTAAGATATCTAAAATACATAATATGTACTAAAGAATGCCCTCAGAACGACGAGTTAGACGTCTAAAATAATATGTACGAAAGAATGCACCCAAATTGATGAGTTAGACATCCAAAATGACACCCCTGTGTCATTTTTCTTGTTGGAGGTTTTTTTTTACTGAATTTAAAAAATCTAATTGGAATTAACCTCAAAACGTAAGATTGTTACTGATTTATGGGGGGAGGGAATTGAGAAAGAGAAGCGGGGGGATGGGGAGAAACCCCTCTGCCATTTTTTATTGCCAGAGGTACGTGGTTTTTATTTAAAAAATCTTGTGAAATTAATTTTAAAATAATATGATAATTAAATAATTAAATAATATACACAGATATTAATTTTGTTTTCATAGTAATTTAAGTTGGGTTTCCATAGTCAATCTTTGAACCATTTAAACCTACCAGTACAGATGTCGATTTTCGGACCATTTGAACCTACCAGTAGTCAGAACAGAAGTTACTTTTTTGACACAAATTCACTTCTGCATCGGCTCCGGCGCTTCGGGATGTGCACCCTCTTTGCCCTTGCGTAACAAAGTGCAGGCAATCGTGCGAGCTATAACATCTGAGGCTGGTCACCGTAGGCCGTGGGCGGGGGCTACCCTCCATATGCGCCTCCGGATTTTTATAAACACTCTAGGGGTAGTAACCACAAGACTGTATAGAGTCGGGGTGAGCTGTGTCGGCTTTTGAATATTATTTACCTACCAGTACAGAAGTCGGCTTTTAGACCGTTTGAATCTACCAGTACATAAGTTCATTTACGATCCACAAAACAAGATTTTTAGTGCGTGTTCGAAAAATTACAAAAGGGGCCCCTAGATCCAAATACATTGTTATATACTCCAAGTTACGGTAGATAATATTAAAAGGCAACCCAGTTATTGCTCTTTGTACACTTATAAATTACTTTAAATAGGTCGGGCGGGTTAGGTAAACTGTTGTTTGTACAGTAACGGAGATAGTAGCAGGTAAACCTTATATTTAGTAGGTAGCAGTGTAAATAACTTTGTTTTCTTACGTTTTAAAATAAAACTTGCGATATCTATTGCTACACTTGAGTGGATTATTGTGTTCTATGTGACGGAGAGGGGGCTATTGCTATACTTCGTTGGATTATTCTGATTTATGTGATGGAGGGGGGGCTAATTGCTTGCTACACTTCGGGCACGGTTTAAAAGTCTCACGAAAAGGCAGATGGAAAACAGGGCGTTGTCGTGACAATATGATAGTATTGGCAGTTTGTTATTGGCGGACGATTTGCTACGCAGATTAACCAATCAATGTTATCATTTACTACCGAAAATCCCAAATATTTTGCCCATATTATATTCTCATTGGTGCATATCAGGATGGCAGGCGTCGAACTTAGACCCTCTGATAAGTCTAACATCCTTGCGACTGTGCTTATGCTGATAGAACGTCTGAATTTACTCAAAATTATGATAAGCCTTTCACACTTTGATGCGTTTGAGTATAACGAACATGGGTTTGCTATTAGCGCAGGGGGGGAGGGGGGGGGGGACACGCGCAACGGAAATCCGATCATTTACATAAACAAGATGGATTCCTGTGGCTGATGTGTGCTCAGAGACTTGTTGGCGTGATGTTTTATTTGTGTAAAAACGAGCACATTCATGAAGTATTCTCGGTGGCACTCAGAATAACAAAACATATTAATTTTCCAACTACGATACTTATACCACAGTATAAGGAAAGGAAGCAGTATTATGTCTTTATAGAAATGGCCCGAAACGACGCGCTTCGAAATCTCGGGGGCTTCGGGGGGCGGCAGTCGCAGTTGTGCCTTAGTCACGTACGCACGCTAAAACTTCGAGACGCTCCCGCGCCCGAGTTTTTTACGTAATTATGGCACGTAGCTATCATGCTAATTGTTCAGTGTACGGATGTTTCAATACACCTCTATCGGAACCAGGATTAATGTTTTTTAAATTACCAACTAAGCCAAAACTATTCTAGGAAGCTTTAAAAGGATTGTAAGCTACCATCTGCTACGATCCGAACCCACCTCTTTCATTATATTTGTGTTACATTTAAAATTTTAATTTGCTCAATTACTGAATAAATATCTGGAAGATTCCTAAAAGTCTTGAAGAAATTGTAGACTACCATCAATTACGATCCTGACACACGTCTTTCGTATTTTTGTTCCCTTTTAACGATTTATGCACTGAAATCAACCTTGACAAATTTTGGTGAAAAAGAAACACAAAATGTATTTTTACCACACAATTTTTTGTCGTTCCCTCCATAGTACTCGTAACTTACAATCACTTTTACAACTAGAAATTAAACCCAAGTAGAAATAATCAAAACTTGAAAAAATTGCAGTAATTTTTAATCAAAAGATAATACGTCAATTTAATATAGCATTATCAAATACGTAACGCAACAAACAGTCACTGGCCACGGGGCAGCCCTAGTGCGTGTTTACGTACCGAGCGGCCGTAGGTATTTATTTCAAGGACACTACCCAGTCGTAATACTGCTTCCTTTCCTTATACTGTGCTTATACTCGCTTAAATGGGTGGTGTCTTGGGTTTCCAAAAAACGACCTTTCGCAATTCCGCGAGTTTCCAAATTTTTATTTAATAAACAAATTCAGTTACTCTTGTTCCCAAAACCAAGATGGGGTACAGTCAGCATCAGAAGCAAGTTATAATAGCATAAATAAATCTTTTTTCTACTATTTTTTTCTACTATGACTTATTGTTATGAACCGTTTAGTTAACAGAAATCGCAAGTTGATTTTCCAGGTGGCTTTCGTTGTAAAGCTATTGTTAAGTTTGCCAACCCGTTTCCGAGGAATAAGAAGGCGGTCTTCGTGCATGTGTAACAATATAGTAAATGAAAGCGTTACAGTAATAAAGTCGTCTATTTTCTATAAATAATAACTGCGAGATAGATCTAAATACAATTATATTAATTAAAAAGGAACACATTAGATAAGTAATAGTATAAATTAATAATCACTTGCTCCCGCTGTCGACTGTACAAACAAAATTTTTGGAAACTAAAAGGAAATCAATTTCATAAATAAAATATTTCTTGGAAACTGGAAGAATTAATGTATGGAGTTTTGATTTTCTAGAGAACAAAAGAATTGGAAACCCAAGGCAGTGTTTTGTATTACTAAGATACCTACACTTGTGTATGTGTTTTAGGTTTTGGCTACAAACTAAAACCTAATTAAGAAAATAATAGGCATAGGGATGTGACGACCGGTACGTCCAGTGCAATCAGTCACCACAAGTACGTTGTAATACTTGGGCCGAGCTGATGGTGAGTGGTGACACCATGTTATGTATTTGGTTGGGAAATGGTGCACGAATGCTTAAATGAAAGCTGTTATAATTACTACCTAAAAAGTTTATTTATCTAACATAACGGCTAACTAATTATGACACTTAGTACACTCTAACATTATCTTAATCTAGGTAAATCCTCTTGGGACTTGACTTATATATTTATCTTAACCTAATGTTGGACGCCAGGAGGGTTTCTACGTTGGCTTACGGGACCCTGCCTACCCAATGCTCCGGCTATTGCTCAATGGTGGATGTTCATTGCGTTGTTCAATAATTATAATTTAACCGACCCTACCTCCAGCTGAAACACACATACACCCTTGTTTGCTGAATCCTAGATGTGAAGCGTTTGATTTACACCCGGCGTAGTACCCAAAAGCGAGACCTCAGTGATCTATGCATATTTTTTACTACTTATAATTTTTTTTAAGCTTGCCTAGTGTTTTCTCACTCTAACTGTCTATACCATGTATGTCTATCACGTTTACGACGAAAGATATAAGTGATAAGGTAAAAGTGCTAACATACCCAAACCCGAGGCATGCACATATGCACAATTGTGAGACTCCGCCTCACATTTATGGTGTTTGTAAACCACCTCGGTTTTAAGTGTGTGAATACGACTCGGTTTTGGTATTGCCAAAATAACCAAAATTGAGACCGCTTTATTTTAAGCTATTGTTTTGAGTAAGGAGACTTGGTTTTGATCATGTCAAAAGCATCAATATGAGGCCGTCTCTTAATTATGATACGGTTGTATGTTAAGGGTATACTACTTTCCAACACGCCAAAAGAAACGATTATTCACACCAGTTTGTTCACAGAACATATTTTTTGTTCTTGGAGTTTGTTGCTATTCAAGATTCAGTATTCATTTATTTTTATCACATAAATAGGTATTAGCACTTTATCAAGTTCATCATTTCAATTACTGATGTCTAAATTAAAAATGATATTGTAATAATTTCAATTTCAGAATTTTCAGAAATTTCAGAAATTTATACAGAAAAAACTGTGCCCGATATAGCATTCAACACAGCATCCGGACAACGTAAATAGAAATAAAAAAGTAAATATAATTATTTAAAAAAATATTTGAAATATAATTATTTATAAATATTAGGCATATATTTATTTAAAATTATCACCTTTGCAGATGACACAGTCCTTTTGTTCCGGGGAGAGGGCTGGACCGACACATTTAAGCGAGCACAACTTGGCTTTGATAAGGTTCATGGATGGCTGTTGTGTCATAAACTAACACTTAATGCTGATAAAACCAAATGTGTACCGTTTTCAATAAGAAGGCCGCAATTACCACCATCTGCTCACAAAGTTCTGGCTCATTCTTTCTGTTGTAGATCGTCAAGCCTGGTTGACACATTATTTCCCTACAGTCCAAACCCTCTCTGTAACTGCCCCAAACTTGAATTAGTATCACATATCAAATATTTGGGTGTGATAATAGACTCTCACCTTACTTTCAGGCAACATATTACGAACATCACACTTAGAGTGAGAAGACTCATGGCCGTTTTTAAAACTATACGCCATGTAGCAGATGCGGGGATAATAAGAATGCTCTATATCACTTTGTGCCAATCAATTACTACTTACTGCATAGGATCATGGGGTGGCACCTGTAAGACTTTTCTTCTTCCTCTTGAAAGAGCTCAAAGAGCAGTTTTGAAAGTTAGTTCGTTACGTCCCTTCAAATACCAAACAGCTGACTTATATAAGGAATGTGATTTTCTTACAGTGAGGCAACTATTTGTTCTTAATGTGATTCTGAAACAGCATTCAAATGCTTCATACACTCCCCCACAGGACATCTCTTCTCGACGAGTACTCCCCATCTTCAAAATATCACGTTCACGGACGTGTTTCGTGGAAAGATTTGAGAACTATCTTGGTCGGTTTCTCTATAACCTAGTAAATAACCTTCACGCTATCTACTCTCTAAATGCGTATGAAGTTAAAAATAAACTAATACCCTGGCTTAAGTCCCTAAGTTATGAGGTAATAGAGAATCTTCTTGTCTCTCGTTTTAAATGTTAAATGTTAATTTACTTGTTGTTTAATATTTTTCATCAAATTTTTGACACACTCACCCACACATTCACAAACACACCCTCTCCCTAGTAGTAAATATACGGATCCCAAGACCTTGGTCGTAGGGCTGGGGAAACACATACACTAACATACACCCTCTTCCTTCACACCCTCTCTCATTCTCATCCACACTCTTCACACAGACCCACCCTCTCATATGCCCTTGATTTTTTATATTTTTTATTTTTATTATAAGTTAAGCTGCATGCTCTGTTGTTTTTTTTGCATTCTCGTTTATTTTATATTACTTCTAATTTTTAATGTAATACTCTGTAAGTGAAGAGCTTGGCGCCTATAGCACCGGTACATACACCCTTGTAGGCGTCAAGGTAATACTATTAATGTAATACTCTGTAAGTGAAGAGCTTGGCGCCTATAGCACCGGTACATACACCCTTGTAGGCGTCAAGGTAATACTATTAATGTAATACTCTGTAAGTGAAGAGCTTGGCGCCTATAGCACCGGTACATACACCCTTGTAGGCGTCAAGGTAATACTATTAATGTAATACTCTGTAAGGGAAGAGCTTGGCGCCTATAGCACCGGTACATACACCCTTGTAGGCGTCAAGGTAATACTATTAATGTAATACTCTGTAAGTGAAGAGCTTGGCGCCTATAGCACCGGTACATACACCCTTGTAGGCGTCAAGGTAATACTATTAATGTAATACTCTGTAAGTGAAGAGCTTGGCGCCTATAGCACCGGTACATACACCCTTGTAGGCGTCAAGGTAATCCTATTCTGTTATTGTGTAATTTTTAGATGAATAAAATCATATTCTATATTCTATTCTATTCTATTTATACAAAAAGTGTTTTTTTTTTTTCGTTAAATATTCGTTTAGTAATAACAGTTTGGGGCGGAAAGCAATCAATTTTATAGTACGATAATGATGTTGCGGAAACCGGAAACCTACACGTCCATACAAATCTGGGGGCATGATAGTGCCCCCCGCCAAGACGAGCCAAAGGAAGCGGGGCACTACGTACCTTTTCTCGAAGCGTTTCGTCATATCATCGAACCCTCATAGCTTCGGTCTAGATAATACTAGAGATACCAAATTCTCAATTTAACATGAAGGAAGCAGTTTTATTTAACACGATAAGTTTCATTTGTCTAGCTGTTACAATTTGAATGTTATTAATACCTAAAATACGTCGATTTCGTCACTCACTGACTCACTCACTCACTGATGATCGTCAAAAATCTAGGGTACTTCCTGAAGTCCTAGAAAGCTGAAATTTGGTACGCAGGCTATACTAGCACACAAACAACAACAAAATTAAGAAATCTGTCACTTTCACCCTCCAACCTCTCTTAAGGGTGGTCTGGTTCTGTATTAAATACAATTTAAATTCCAAATTTCCTAAAGTCCTGGAAAGCTGAAATTTGGTATGCAGGATAGAATTAGCACACAAAAAACAAGACAATTAAGAAATCTGTAACTTTCACCATCCAACCCCTCTTAAGGGGGATCTGGTTCTGTATTAAATGAAAATTTTAACTTCAAACTTCCTGAAGTCCTAGAAAGCTGAAATTTGGTATGCAGACTAAGACTTGCACACTCACAATGAAAAAAATAATGAATCTGTTACTTGCACCCTCCAACCCTTCTTGAAGGGGGTCCGGTTCTATAATATTAAAAATATATTCCCAACTTCCAAGTCCTAGAAATTTTAATTTTATTATTTGCCGTGTTAGATACTATAGTAACAGGTAAGTATTTTGTAAAATAGTAATCCAGTAACTATCAATAGCTATCTATAACGGCTGAAGCCACGCCCCCCCGGACGGTCCTCTAAACGCGAAAAGACAAGTTTTTAGTTCTTTCAGACGAATGTAGACGGCGCTACGTGTCGTTTACATCACGATATAACTCGCTTGCGAGCTGCCCGTCAAATACTCAAGTGAACTTTTCCCTACACGTTGTAATCGTTACTAATATTAGTTATACTCTTGATACTCTCTGGTAGCTAACTGATTTCTGTTCTATTATTGAAAGTTAGACATCGTCATCAAAATCGAAGGTCCGGTTGCTTGTACCTGAAGTGACAGCAATTGTCCAGAAGACTCCAGCCAGACTAGAATTGCTCATGTTATTGCGCGCGCAGATAAATATTAACGAGTATACTAATATTGCTTACTTAATACATAATATTCGAGTATCTTGTGTGTATTTATTAGATAGGTACTTAATTAAAGGGTAAGGTTAGGTACTTCTTAGATTTAAAGGTTTTTACGTTGAAAAAATACTAATACCTCTAATTATTATCCATTAAATAAGCCTATTGTATTTTTAAGTAGGAATAACGGTACCCCTGTCGTTTACCTAGAAATAGCAGTGTATTAGGGGTTGGGAAATAATTTCACTAGAAGTACAAAAAGAAATGAAATCCCATCAAAAACGTTTCATGTAAACTAGGTCGCCAAGTCTAATAAGCTCATAACGCTTTCACTATTAAAAAGTAATCGGATCTCATGTTAAGCCAAGTCCTTAACTCTACAAGGCCTAACTCTACAAACCCTCACTCTACAACCCCTACATCTTGATCAAAAAGTATGGCTTGGCCGTTTCGTGGTCAATAAACAGACACTCTATTTTACAGAAAACATAAAATTGATGATGGCTCTTAGAGATACGCCTGAAATTAGACATAGAAAAACAGGCAAGTTAGAGCATAAGCAATATTTAACTTTAAACTCTCGCGTTTCGTACACATTATAATATATATAATCGGGTCTACCGCGATAAATTTTTACCTTTTTTACGAAAAGGGGACACCCGCCGTTTCGAGACAGTTGCATGTCTCGTGGTCTACGGGAAACTGGCAAGTATGGCGAGGCGCAGTGATGAGATGCAGGTGACGACCGAAGTATTTTTCTTTTACCCGCATAAACACTTTAGTCTTTAAAATTAATTGTTAAGAAGAAACCCGTGATTTAAATTTCCCGATAACTGGACTCCATGTGGGAGACAATTTGAAACCATCTTCCCGATTGAAATTATTTAGATGTTTCTTGATTTCAATCGCTTCACGCACAATTCTAGGGAAGTAATGGCGGTCAGTGGAGAGAATTTTCGGGTTATGCAATTCTATCCAGTGGCTGGTCGCGGATTCTAAAAGATGTTCTTGGTTGCTTGGATGGCAACTACTTTCTTTACCAGGGTCAATATTTTCTCCAGATAGATGGTGTGGCGATGGGAAGTCCTGTGGCTCCGGTTCTCGCCAATATCTGGATGGAACATTTTGAGGAGAAGGCTTTACGTACCGGTCCCTCAACAATCAGACTCCGGATGAGATATGTTGATGACGTATTTAGCATTCTCAAGGGGGGTAGCGAGGAAGCAAAACAGTATGCAGATCATCTTAATTCCATCCATCCAAAAATAAAATTTACTTATAAGATGGAAAGTGACAGAACTTTGGCATTCCTTGATGTCAAATTAATGGTGAGATCTGATGGTTCTCTGGCCCACACTGTATATCGAAAACCAACACACACAGATAGATACCTGCATGCCTCTTCACACCACTATCCTCGTCACATCCAATCCGTCATGACATCACTAACAAACAGAGCACATGATCTCTGTGACCCTGACCATCTTAAAGATGAGCTGTCACATGTTCAGGAGGTACTCAGACAAAACGGATATCAGATGAAGAGGCGACATCCAAGACCAAAAAAGGAAAAGTGTCCTGAGGTTAACAGAAAACCAGCGTTTATGCCCTATATCAAAGGTATTACGGATAAGATTGGAACAGCATTAAATAAATACTCCATTAAGACTGTATATACTCCGTTATCCAAAGTGGCAAGCCATTTACGCACACCGAAGGATGTGATTCCTTTTCAAAACCCAGATGTCTATGAAATAAAATGCAGCTGTGGAAGTTCCTACATTGGCCAAACAAAACGTAGCATACAGGAAAGGGTCAAGGAACACATAGCAGCTGTGAAAAACCGGCAGATGTATAAATCAGCGATAGCAGAACATCTTTTAGAATCCGGGACCAACCACTGGATAGAACTGCATAACCCGAAAATTCTCTCCACTGACCGCCATTACTACCCTAGGATTGTGCGTGAAGCGATTGAAATCAAGAAACATCCAAACAATTTCAATCGGGAAGATGGTTTCAAATTGTCTCCCACATGGAGTCCAGTTATCGGGAAATTTAAATCGCGGGTTTCTTCTCTTAGTGCATCTCCGGATACTGTGAGTGTTGTGTGCCGTGCGTGAACTAGATAACAATTAATTTTAAAGACTAAAGTGTTTATGCGGGTAAAAGAAAAATACTTCGGTCGTCACCTGCATCTCATCACTGCGCCTCGCCATACTTGCCAGTTTCCCGTTGACCACGAGACATGCAACTGTCTCGAAACGTCGGGTGTCCCCTTTTCGTACAAAAGGTAAACATTTATCGCGGTAGACCCGATTATATATATTATAATAAGCAATATTACTCTTCTTTACGTAATTTAGTAACATCAGCACGACGTAAAGAAAAAGAAGCCTATCTTGCTCAGCATGTTTACCAACATGAGAAAAATCCACGGAAGATGTGGAGGGACATCAATAAAATTCTAGGAAGTCAAAAGCAAGACCCTTTACCAAACCATTTGTGCAATCCAGATGAAATAAATTACTACTTTTTAAGTTCTATTCCTGTTTCACAAGTTATAATGGCAGATTTACATAACGATTTAGCCCCTGTGAATGACTCATTCCAATTTAAATATGTTAGGCCCGATGATATAAAAAAAATAATTAGTTCAATCACGTGTAAAGCTGTCGGTAGTGATAAAATTTCAATTGAAATGATAAAACTTACATTAACGTTTTCACTTACAGCTATTACAGCTATTGTAAATAGCTCTCTCTAATCAAGTAAAGTCTCTACCCTATGGAAAATTTCAAATTTAAAGCCACTTCCGAAAAAGAAAAAAATAGAAACACATGCAAATTTAAGACCAATAGGCATTCTACCGGCCTTTACAAAAATAATAGAAAAGGTTGTTCTAAACCAAATGCGTCCTTATATTGAAAGACATGAAATAATTACTGAAACACAATCTGGATTCCGTAATCATCACAGCACCACAACAGCACTCACTGATGTAGTTGATGATGCTTTAAATGCGTCAAATGAGGGTCTTGCCACAATATTAGTACTTTTAGATTATAGCCGAGCTTTTGACATAAATAGGAATTTAGAGGTTGTTTTCGTTACACAGCTTCTAAATGTTGGAATAACATTCCCCCGCCTATAAGGCTGCAGAAATATTTTCCTACATTCAAAAAACATTGTAAAGAGTGGTTTATAAACTTACAAATAAAAAGATAAGGAAAATGGTGTCAGTATGTACATTATAAATAACATAATATATTAATATATATTTTAAATCGATTAATAATACATTTAAGTTAATATAATATATATATATATATATATATATATATATATATATTAATAACACATATAATACTCTTAATATTATTAAATGGTACGTAAATTTAGCTGCAAAACAATAGAAGTTCCAAGTTCCTAAAAATGGCTATTGTTTTTTATGTGTTTTAATCATAGTTGTGTTAATTTTTGTTAATTGTTTTAAGTATCCTTATGGATGAACAGGCAGTGACAGAATAACAGCGTCCCTTTGCTTCTGGCTTAAGGGACAAAAGCTGAGTCATTGAACTTTTCAACAGAACCTGTCTAATCCTGAATAGTCTTTAAGTATTATGTGTTTTGTGTTGTGTTCTGTTGAATAAAAATATTTTTATTTATTTATTTACTCCCATGTAATATAATACTATGTCATGTAATAGTTTGATGAAACGGCCAAGCCATACTTTTTGATCAAGATGTAGGGTTTGTAGAGTTAGAGTTTGTAGAGTATGGCCTTGTAGAGCTAAGGACTATTAACATATAACTATGACCTTTACACATAAATAATTTAATTACTTATATTACATTAAAACTTAACTGTTATAAGTGTATCTGTTATACCTACATTACATAAATAAATCTATTTCATATTTCAACTGTCATGTGGCTTAAATTATCCAGTGTTACAAAATATCCTTAGGTTAGTCCTGAGTTGATAGATTTAAGTTTTACAGAATTAAGTTTCATCAAAATCTCGTTAAAATTTCCAAGATCACAGTGCTTCATCCAGGAATTGCCCTTCAAAAGTAAAAGTAAAGTCACTTAAAAGATTGTTCCGTTTAATTCTATTTTTGTTATTTATTTAGTTCACTTAATCTTTGTCGCCTTTCTTACAATTTTCCTGTTCAATTCCTTACAAACGGTCGTTAACCAATTCTCGCGCAGAAACACTTTTCTTTATACAATTTGTTCGAGGGTCATTGATTTCCGCTCAAAAGAAATTGATTTACTATTTTGAGACTGAAAGAGGAAAAAAACTGTTAGGTAATTCTTATAAAGAAAACTTTTGTATTTTTTCAGTGGTTTGAATATTGTGCTAAAAGCTTTGAATTGATTCCCAAACGTATGTGTTGTTCAAATAAATATTGATAATGTTGAGATTATGTTTTTATAGCGAACTCTTATTATTATAAAGAGCTCGTGAGTGTTCAGTATGTGCATTACACACCATTAACCATTACCGATTACCATTATGGTGGAAAAATTCGTCGTGGTTGTCATCGTCATCATCGTCAGCTCGTTTCCGCCCACTGCTGGGTATAAGCACAAGATAACCACTTACACAAAGTTCACTCCGTATAACAAGCGAAAACAGGTGCACGCACACAAAGACGCGTACGTGCGATGATCTCGGTCAAAGTCAGCCGAATTCCAATACGAAATTCTGCCGAGATTATCATACGTACGCGTCTATGCATGTGTGTGTCTGTTTTCGCTCGTTGTATGGAGTCAGCCTTCTGGTAGTATATATTTTGTGGTATATTTACGGGAAATACTTGAAATGACGTCTACAGCCATGCGGAGGAAGGCTTCTCTATAGTGACTAACTGGCTTCAACTCAATTTACTAACACTGAATGAATACTGATAAGACTACATTACCTTTACAATGAGAAACCCACAACAACCAACATGTGGGAAAACAATCAGAACTCACCATTGTTCTCCTACAAATCGGAAGGTAATGTCCACTCATTCACAAAATTAATTTCATTAAATATCTGGGCATACTGATCGATGAGATTTTTTTTTTTGCCAAAAATTGACCTACTTGCTTTCAGAGTCCGCAAGTTTATTTTTGTCTTCTAAAAACCACGATCCATTCCATCTATCCACCAGCCTAGTTCGTCCTCTACTGGACATAAGCCTTTCCAGGACTTTGCCACTCCCAGCGGTCATCCTGGAAGAATTGCCCATACTTACACACGCTGGGCAGGCGGGTTGGTGAGCGCGGTGCCCGTCACCAGTCTGTTCCATATAAGGCTCAATTAGCAGTGGCGTGCATAGAACTAATTTCCGGAAAAGCAATCAGAAGGTCAAGATTGACAATAAAAAAATATGAAAAAATTTAAATAACACTTTGAAAAAAGAAAGTTTGTATGACGCCAGGGCTAGGCACTGCCTACCCTAGAGTGAACATTTTCATACAAACTTTTTTTTTCAAAGTGTTGTTTAAATTTTTTCACATTTTTTTTTATTTTCGGACTTGACCTTCTGATTGTTTTTCCAGAAAAAGTTATATGCACGCCACTGGCTATTTGGGATGGATATACCGCCATCCATCGGTCCCAGGCATGGTGGGTGTCCTGGTTTTTTGCCTGTAAGCTGTCCTTTTACTCTCCCCCGAATAACTTCAAGGGGGTCTCCAAGTAAGATAGTGGTACCTCCACACTCGAACCCGGCATCAGCTATACCACAAAAATATTAATTGTGTTATTAATAATATAGGATTGTAATAAAGATGTTTTTAGTATATAAGAATAACACTAAGTTGTTAAAACGGATTACTATTACTGACTTCATATTGAGTTTATCTCAACCAACCTCATCTCTTCATACTAACACAACGAACATGAACAGAGGTTTAAGGATAATTTTCTACAAACGCAACAATCTCACTTCGCTCGTTTCCCTAAACATCTCATATCAAATTTGTAAATTACGCTCCTTGATCCCCTTGACAGTCTCCTATTGTAACAAAGTGGTACCTCAGTTGGTAGGACTGAAGATTGAGGGACATGAGTCACAGTATAAACTTTATACTGTGCTAGCGTCCTACTGACTGAGCTACCCACAGTGTAAACTTTATACTGTGCCAGCACCCTACTGACTGAGCTACCCACAGTGTAAACTTTATACTGTGCCAGCGTCCTACTGACTGAGCTACCCACAGTATAAACTTTATACTGTGCCAGCGTCCTACTGACTGAGCTACCCACAGTATAAACTTTATACTGTTCTAGCGTCCTACTGACTGAGCTACCCACAGTATAAACTTTATACTGTGCCAGCGTCCTACTGACTGAGCTACCCACAGTATAAACTTTATACTGTGCCAGCGTCCTACTGACTGAGCTACCCACAGTATAAACTTTATACTGTGCCAGCGTCCTACTGACTGAGCTACCCACAGTATAAACTTTATACTGTTCTAGCGTCCTACTGACTGAGCTACCTACAGTATAAACTTTATACTGTGCCAGCGTCCTACTGACTGAGCTACCCACAGTGTAAACTTTATACTGTGCCAGCGTCCTACTGACTGAGCTACCCACAGTATAAACTTTATACTGTGCCAGCGTCCTACTGACTGAGCTACCCACAGTATAAACTTTATACTGTTCTAGCGTCCTACTGACTGAGCTACCCACAGTATAAACTTTAAACTGTGCCAGCGTCCTACTGACTGAGCTACCCACAGTATAAACTTTATACTGTGCCAGCGTCCTACTGACTGAGCTACCCACAGTATAAACTTTATACTGTGCCAGCGTCCTACTGACTAAGCTACCCACAGTATAAACTTTATACTGTGCCAGCGTCCTACTGACTGAGCTACCCACAGTATAAAATTTATACTGTGCCAGCGTCCTACTGACTGAGCTACTCACAGTATAAACTTTATACTGTGCCAGCGTCCTACTCACTGAGCTACCCACAGTATACACTTTATACTGTGCCAGCGTCCTACTGACTGAGCTACCCACAGTATAAAATTTATACTGTGCCAGCGTCCTACTGACTGAGCTACCCACAGTATAAACTTTATAATGTGCCAGCGCCCTACTGACTGAGCTACCCACAGTATAAACTTTATACTGTGCTAGCGTCCTACTGACTGAGCTACCCATAGTATAAACTTTATACTGTGCCAGCGCCCTACTGACTGAACTACCCACAGTATAAACTTTATACTGTTATAATATCGGGTCTACCGCGATAAATTTTTACCTTTTTTACGAAAAGGGGACACCCGACGTTTCGAGACAGTTGCATGTCTCGTGGTCTACGGGAAACTCTAGACTAAAAAAAACGTACAAAATTATCGCGGTAGACCCGACAATATATATTATAATGTGTACAAAACGCGAGAGTTTAAAGTTATATAACTTTATACTGTGCCAGCGTCCTACTGACTGAGCTACCCACAGAACATATAATGTAGCTATCCCTGCTGCTGCTTTTTGCCGCGTAATTACAAAACTGAAATTTTTTAAAAGTAAATATTTTTGTAATAATTTATTTAAACTATAAGGACACGTAACCTGGAATAATAATTGGCATTCTCTGTTTTGTATTTTAACCTCAATTCGATGCTTTCTGTCCCTGGTCCCACTAATAACCCTTTTGTTAAACACAAAAGACCGGCCCCAGGCGGCTTCTATACAGCTGGGTTACTACACTAATAGTAGTTGTGCTTCTCGGAAGCCTTTATTTCACTTCAAAGGTGAAATATTCCAAAATAAACCTCATGTACTTAAAAATAATGTCAAAAATAAGGAAAATAATCATGTCTCCTGAACAGCAAATACGCATAAAGCGGTACAACGAAATAGAAAGCAGATTTGTTTGAAATGAGAGCAAATCAATACCTTTTATGAGTTTATTAGGGAATCATGTATCCATCTAGGTACATAGATAACAAAAAGTGTATTTAAATTTAACTTAATAATAAAATTCAAAATAACGGTAGATTTTGCTTTGAGCTGGGGTTAGAGATAAATAAATGTATACTAATTTACACCAAAACACTGACGCTTTATTAAGACAGTCACAGATAATCAGAAATAACAGTAATCGCTTCACAATTATACTCGTATCACATAATAATATGATCTTCCCGGTATCGCAATCCAAACACAACTCATCCACAGCGCACGCGGACCTATACTATATACGCAGAGCCAAAACTTCCAGAAACGTCGATGCAATTCAATAACATTCTAGCATAGTCGGGAAGGACCTGGAATGTTCCAATACGACAATTCTTCTAGAAAACTATGGAATGTTCTCGCAATGACCGTCGAGTAAGTAACCTTCTGGAACAGATCGGCCAATTTCCGTCACAAGCGCAGCGCAGCGTTTGCTCTCCTTGCGTCCTCAATATTATCTTTATCTATAATTAAATCGTTAGCAGGTGTAGCCGCTGGCTACAGAACTGCAGGGCTGATGAGATTTGAGGATATGACACGGGAGAAGAAAAGATTGTGGGAAACAATGTGGGTGCACTGACCTGGTTGGAATGTTGGCGAGCCGACGTATGCGCTGAAACTGTGCCGCGTGGTGTATTCCTTGTCGGGCTGATGATGACAGGGATATGCAGAATGTCTTGGAGTAATACACAGCACTGATATGTTCACAAGACACGGTAAATACGCGAGATTGGTTGTAGCGTCGCGAATGTGTGCACACATGTATTGTTCGGTCGACGGTTGCGGCGAAACAGAGAGAGACCAGCGCCCGCGCGCGCCTCGACCGGCGCGCGGCGGGGGGGGGGGTGGTCGTCCGCGCATGCGCGCGCGAATCACACGTCATGTTCGAACGTCACGCTGGTAACGTAGCGTAGCGTGAACAGCAGGCTTAGACCGTAAATATTTTCATAGTAAAAGATTCCTTAAACCTGTCAAATAATAACTATATACACTGTAAAACGGGAAGTGTATACGTTTAATAGTTGATAATTATTCAATTAGTAGGAAATAAAAAAAAAATGAAAAAAAAATATTTCCTATTTAATATAACATTAACGACGAAATTTTTACGAACGAAGCGATTCTAAGTTTAAGGCTTTCAATAGTTAGGTAAGTTAGTTAAGTATCTGGACATATTTAATACACACTCTTCTTAATCTTTATTAACGGTTTGCTTAATATGCAGTTAGATAATGCCAAAGTATTTTCATATGCTGACCATACTGGCATTGTCTTTAAAGGCAAAACATGGGAGTCTATCCGTGAAGACACTGAAAAAGGACTCACACAGGTATATCTCTGGCTAAAGCACAATCTCTTAAATTCCTTCAAAACTAAGTATATATGCTACACTATAAATAAATCTACCCAGCCACAACCACAATTCAAAATAAACGTTCACGAGTACAATTGTAACGTATGATGACGCCTACCACTGATGTCCTACCATTATAATTTTACCTCTTCAATTACATATCTTTGCATTCACATTTAGAGGCAATCACCAGTAGAGTTCGAAAACTGATCTGGATCTTTTTAAAATTGCATTATGTGGCATCTAAACCCTTACTTAATTCAATATATACAGCACTAACGCAGTCTATACTTATCTACTGTATTCCCATATGGGGAGGAGCTACCAAAGTAGAATTCTTAGAAGTGGAACGATCTCAGAGAGCCCTTGCATATTTTAAACCACGTTTATATCCCAGTCACAAACTGTACCTGGATTGTGATCTGTTGACAGTACGTAAGCTTTATATCCTGTTTGTAACTCTAAAAAGGCATAAAACTATAACCCCTGACCCCTTTTATTTATTAAAACGTAGAAAACACGCTGTTGAAGTGGCTATAAGACTTCTTTTGCACAACGATAGTACAAAACGCTAGCAACACATTTATACAATCTAATCAATGTTACATTGGATATCGACAGGCTTACAAATTATGAATCCAAAAAACGCAATAATACTATTATCCATACTTAGATTTAAGATAAATACTTTAGAGTAAGTTTATTTAGTACGATAACTTGATGGATGTGTAAGAGCGTGTCATTTTAAAACAGGTGTACTTCACTCAATAAAAGGTCACAGCCACCAAGATATAAGTATGTACCATTTTTGTTTAAGAAATAAATATATATTTTTTTACTATATACACCTTTATAGTTATAGTATTAGTGGTAAATAAGTTGTTAACCGTTAAATCTTTCTGAGAATGTAAATACATTCAGAATTAGGACGAATTATTTTTACAGAAAAGTTTTTAATTTTAAGAAATATATTACAAGATTGATTGATACAGCTGATGGATATTTTTTCTTGAAAGTTATAAAGTTAAAGAGTTATAAATTTATAAAGTTATGAAGCCCACATTAACTAAGAAATATTTGAAAGAGTATTATTTATTATTATGTCATGAGATAATTAAACGCATAACGTAGTCATAAATCTTTTAATTATATTATATTACTGATAATAATACCTACATTACATAAATAAATATATTTGATTTCATTCCTATACCATAACGACGTTATCCGGATGGTCGCGAGTTCAGGTATCGTAGGGAGACATTTTTATTCGGTCTCCGTGCTTTGAAAAGCACGTTATGATAACGTGCTTTTCAAAGCACGGAGACCGAACAAAAATGTCTCCCTACGATACTTGAACTCGCGACCATCCGGATTAGTAGTTATACCACCCGACCACAGACTTCATTATATTAGTAGTTGTACCACCAGACCACAGACTTCATTATATTAGTAGTTGCACCACCAGACCACAGACTTCATTATATTAGTAGTTGCACCACCAGACCACAGACTTCATTATATTAGTAGTTGTACCACCAGACCACAGACTTCATTATATTAGTAGTTGCACCACCAGACCACAGACTTCATTACATTAGTAGTTGTAGCACTGACATTTTAACATGAAGTATTTGGGTTCTCGAATTTACAACGGATCTACGAGAGCGGCAACTAACCGTTGGCGGGGTTTTCCCTCGATCATTGTCGGTTGGAACGGCGCGCGGCTGGCGTGATGCGAGTTCAGCCAATAAGAGGCCACAAATAAGACGCGACGCTTGCATTTTGAATTTCGGCGCCCTCAAGCTACGAATTGAAAGACAAAGAAAGAAATAGTCCAAGAGAGAGGTCGGAGATGGCGTGTGCAACGACGTTTAGATAGACTGGAAGCGGCCCTCCCTCGTGAGAGATAGTCGAGTGCAATAGTTGCGTGCAAGTTATTTCACTGAAGACAGGCTCGAAGCGGCCCTCGTGAGAGATAGTCGAGTGCAATAGTTGCGTGCAAGTTATTTCACTGAAGACAGACTAGAGGCGGCCCTCGTCGGAGATATGTAGTCGAGTGCAAGTTATTCCACTGGAGGATTATTGAAAACGAAGTATTGCTGTGGCTCTCGAGAATTGTAACGGTACGTCGTGCGACTGCGGGAGTTCCATCCGACAGCCGTGGAAAACGGAAAACCTACCGCAGACAAGAAGTCTGTCGTCGCATACAGGTAGACCCAAATTTAGGTACCTTAAGATAGCTCAGGTTTTAGAAATAGGGCCTTAGGTATTAAGTCTTGATATAAATAAATATCTCATGTCCTGTTAATATGTTTTTATTAGTCTTAACTTTCCCGCTATGTCACGATTACTAGAATCCGTATAGCAGAGGCCAAACCCTCCCTAGGAAGTCCTTGCTGGCTGCCGTGGCATCAATTAGTATTCTTGACCTTTCAATTTGTATCCGTGACATAGTTGTACCACCAGACCAAAGACTTCATTATATTAGTAGTTGTACCACCAGACCACAGACTTCATTATATTAGTAGTTGTACCACCAGACCACAGACTTCATTATATTAGTAGTTGTACCACCAGACCACAGACTTCATAATATTAGTAGTTGCACCACCAGACCAAAGACTTCATTATATTAGTAGTTGTACCACCAGACCACAGACTTCATTATATTAGTAGTTGTACCACCAGACCACAGACTTCATTATATTAGTAGTTGCACCACCAGACCACAGACTTCATTATATTAGTAGTTGCACCACCAGACCACAGACTTCATTATATTAGTAGTTGCACCACCAGACCACAGACTTCATTATATTAGTAGTTGCACCACCAGACCACAGACATCATTATATTAGTGGTTGCACCACCAGACCACAGACTTCATTATATTAGTACACGGGAAAATTAGTGTATTAAAATTCCTCGAAATAATATTATTCATTTTAAATTGAAAATGTTACCTTATTAATAAAGTCTGGATTGAAATGATTTCAACTGAAGTTAATGAGCTCATAAAACTCTTGAAATTCTCGGATTGTTCGTTACAAAGTTCTAGTTTAGTGCGGAAATTTTAATATTTGATCGCCATTTTATATTCAACAATAACTTGTTTATTTCAGAAGGTACATTATACTCGTATGATCAATGTTTATACAGAGACTTATTGTGACACCATGATACGGCACAACACTAGCGAGCAAGTTTGACAAGTAAGGGAGCATACATTACTGATTTACTCCATCTTAGCCAAAATTGTGAGCGTACATTGCAGGTAATGTATATTTTTGTTGTCACCATGAGTAAATTAGTTATTTATCTAAAATTCTCATATTATACAAAGTTTTTATACTTACAGGTAAAAGAAAATATCTCAATTTTTCCGGTTTGCTTTGTTACTTGTGATTCTGCAAGTAATTATTGCACACGATGGCATTTCTCTTTAGATTAGGCAGAGCTATTCACAGAGTCACGGTTCGCGAGCGACTATGAGCAGCGATCGCGTGTTTTGGTCTAAGTAATGGCGTTTAACAGTAGTTGTGGCGCGCGTGACACGCCCACTTAGCCTTTCTATTTGATTTAAATGTTCTGTGGTTATAATATATTAATTAACTTTAATTTTAGCCAAAATAAAATTTTAACATATATTTCAAGTACAATTGTATTTTGGTTATACCATAGTGAAAAATCCTGCGTTGTTATAAAATTTTTCGATACTTATAAATTTAATTTTTTTTCACTTTGAAAAGGCTGAAAAACCAGTCCGCCAGGCTGACGCATGGCAACCATTTTTTTAATCAATGGGACCCTGAGAGATATTATCCTGCACCAGTTTCATTCATGTATCTGATGAGGTAAAAATAATTATTTATGGCACTATATAACATGGCTAAATGAAGAACGTGCCAGGATAGGGGATGGCAACCATATCAGAATGTGGTCTCCTTAGGGGTCTCTTATATCAGAATGTGGTCTCCTTAGGGGTCTCTTATATCAGAATTTGGTCTCCTTAGGGGTCTCTTTTACTACATCGAAGTTCTGTTCATGTATCTTGTGAGGTATTTTTGGGGTCAAAATGGTGTCAACATTGCTAAATTTTTTCAGGTTAGGGAATTGCAACCATATATAGTTTATTATTACTAAGTAAGTACTTACTTTTAGTACATGATGCTCCAGTTCATGTAGTGGTGAGGTCACTTTATTGCAGTGGAACTCTAATCTAATACTGTTTCTTTAAATTCAAGATTATACTTTTATTCATTTCAGCAAAAGTATCCCTTTAAATAAAAAAATATTCATAAAAACTCTGCAATAATTATTTTTTGTTACCATAGGTATAATTACAAAGGCAAAAGTTTTATTTTATGAAAACCAAAATTAATTATTAGAAGATAATGTTATTTATCACGACATATTTTCCATTTTTTTTATTATTTACGATAATTTTTAGGTTTTGAGTCAAGTTTAATCCAGTAAAATTGAAAATTAATATCGATTAATTTTGGGACAGTAACAAAATAAGAGTAATAAAATAGGATCAGTAACAGGAAAGGAAATATAAGGCTTAGTGTTAATTTTAACAAAAAAGGCAACTTTAGTTATGAAAACAATGAAGTTTAATTTCAAACTACTTTTTTATATTTGTATTGTTTATCTTTTCTATTTTTTTTTCTTTTTTCCCTTTACTTTTTGTGATTATTTTGAAGTTGCTCCCGGTACCACCACATTTTGAAGTTGCTCCCGGTACCACCACATTTTGAAGTTGCTTCCGGTACCACCACATTTTGAAGTTGCTCCCGGTACCACCACATTTTGAAGTTGCTCCCGGTACCACCACATTTTGAAGTTGCTTCCGGTACCACCACATTTTGAAGTTGCTCCCGGTACCACCACATTTTGAAGTTGCTTCCGGTACCACCACATTTTGAAGTTGCTCCCGGTACCACCACATTTTGAAGTTGCTCCCGGTACCACCACATTTTGAAGTTGCTCCCGGTACCACCACATTTTGAAGTTGCTCCCGGTACCACCACATTTTGAAGTTGCTCCCGGTACCGCCACATTTTCTCTGCTGCAGTCAGTGGCTAAAAGGAGTAAGGTTTGTGTCGGCTTATCGGAGTTTTTATTTTGTTTTAAACCCTGAATCAGTAACAAGGTTTATTATAAGACAATACAACGTTACTCACGGTTTGTAAACCCTGAATCAGTAACAAGGTTTATTATAAGACAATACAACGTTACTCACGGTTTGTAAAATGCAAATCTATCTCTAGCCTATACTTATAATAATTTCCTACTTAAAATGTGGACATTGGCGATCGGGCAATATAAAGTGGCGATCGGGCAATATAAAGTGGTAAAGTGGTAAATTCCCTAATCGAGAACCGGCACCGTTTTTTAGAACCTGGAATTTCGTTACTAGTCTTCAAAGGAACCAGGATTTCCCAGTAATTTCGGTGTTTTCGGTACTACTTTTTTTCTTCTCTTTGGTGATGTAGAAACGGTTTAAGGTGATAGTCACCAAGAGCGGCCAATTCAAAAATTAATTTAAATGTAAAAAAAAAGAAAAATAGATAAAAACTGCAGATTTAGGTGTTCTATCAATATGGAATCATGTTCTGAACTGATATGTCCCAACAAACACTTGAAAAATGATGGAAAACATTAGTTTCACCGGTAAATATGACAACGCTTTACAAAGTTTGATATACGTATTTTTACATAAAATGTTGCAAAATTGTAGTTTTATTAATAAAATGTAAAATTATTTTTTGACCTCTTGTTTGATCCCTAGGTGTAAAGTATCTTTGTCGAGACCGAAGGTCGAGCCGCGTTTTCGAACTTAAATATTTATTGTTGTATTATAAATTGAATCTCAAAGTCCCTAAAAATCGAAAATCTCTGATAAAACAAGACACTCCCGTCAACTCGCACGCAACCGACCCGAAATCTGCCGAAAATCCTCTGTTTTCTTCACTCCATCCGTTTCCGGCCGAAGTTCATAATCTATGGTAGGGAGTCAATACACATTGGGAGCCTATACACAAGATTACAAGAAGTTTCCCTTGTCTATGGTGTCCGACGTGCTGCAGGACTGCAGAGTGAAAAAGAATAGCCATCTCGCCCTATTTGCTATCTCTCTTTCGCTCGAACTGACTTACAGTTGTATAAATTTGATTCTCTGCTACGAACAAAATTATTTTTGATTTTGAATTAGACTCTTAGACAATGTGTCTTCGGTGAGGCCAAAAACCGAGCCGCGTTTCCGAACGGCATTATTTCTTGATCTCATATTAGATTCCCAGGTACTTGGTGAGGCCGAAGGCCTACCCGAGTTTCTTAATCTCGTATTCGATTCACAGGTAATGTGTCTTTACTATAACTATATCTTGATCTCTTATATGATTCGGTCTAGCTGCGTTTCCGAACGAAATTATATCTTGTTCTCCGAATTGATCCTCTGCTAAAGCGTCTTTGGCGAGTTCAAAGGCCAAGCCGCGTTTCCGAACAAAATTATTTTTTGATCTCGAATTTGATTCCCAGATACTTAGTGAGGCCGAAGGCCTACCCGTGTTTTTGAACAAAATTATTTCTTGATCTCGTATTTGATTCGCAGGTAATGTGTCTTTGGCGTGGCTGAACAAAACTATATCTTGGTCACTTATTTGATTCTAAGTTAAAGTGTCTTTAGAAAGACCGAAATAAATTATTGATCTCGAATTTGTTTCCCAGGTAAAGTGTCTTTGGCAAGGCCGAAGGCCGAACCGCGTTTCCAAACGAAACTATTTGTTGTTCTCTGAATTGACTCTCCACTAAAGTGTCTTTGGCGAGGCTGAAGTCCGAGCCGCATTTCAGAACGAAATTATTTTTTGATCTCGTATTTGATTCCCAGGTAAAGTGCCTGTGGCGAGGCCGAAAACTCAACCGCGTTTCCGAACGAAACTTATTCGGAATAGTTAGAAAAGAAGTTTCTAAAATGTCAATGTTGCAAATTATGATGTTCAGAACGCAATTGGTCTTGCCTCAGTTATATTTTATCTCAGGGTCTTGTACTGTCAAATTGCTCATGTTTGATGTTATGAAAATAACCTGTGAAAGGACTCGTGTTTTTGAGACAAAGAAACAGAAAATTGTGATTAGGCAAACTCATGGATATTTTGTGCTAACTTATAGATTCTTTCAAAAGTCCTTTAAATGCTTGTGAAAGTCCCGAAAAAATTAGTTAAGTTGTTTGGGAGATTAGCCCACACAAACAGACATACAATTTCCTGCAGTAAAAAAAATATAAAATATAAATATATAATTATAATAATACTTATATAACAATCTATAGATTAATCATTTGATAAATTAATCATTTGCATACTGTGATTTTTTTAATAAGTTAGAAATTAAGCATTTAATTAAGTTTGAATTGTGTTTGTATTTAAGGCTTACTAACTGATAGAAATCCTAATAAAGAAAATCTAAATCTAAATCTATATTAGTTCTACTTTACAAAATTTGTACCATTTTCTGTTTTTACTCCGTGTCCCAATAATTAAATACCTAAATAAAATATTGTAGCTTAACATTGAATGATAGAGTGAAAAATATCGATATACGGACTGAAAGAAGATGTATTGATTATAATAGAAAAAAGAATGCTTCGGTGGTTTGCACATGTAGAGAGGATTAATGAAAGTAGAGCGACGAAAGAAATTTATGGTGCACAAGTGCAAAGTACAGCTCAACCAGGCCGCCGTATACGAAGGACGTATGCTGACCAAATTGGCGCCATACTGAAGAAACCCGGAAAAGTACCCGGAATAGGAGAGCTTGGATGACTAGATTGATGGATGTGAAAGATACGAAGGAGGTGTGTCTGGATCGTAGCAGATGGAAATCTGTAGTCTTTGCCTATCCCTCTGGAAGACCGGCGTGAGTATATGTATGTTATTTTTACTTCGGAGCTCTCGGAAAGTTGCAGAAAAAAATATTTGCAAAATAAACACGGATTTTAGTGACTTAGTGCATTTTACGACTTCCCCGCCAACTTCACAGTGCTAGTCGCCTTCAAGTAAACTACTTCATGTACTGATCATACTCGTACTTAACAACTTTCCCAAAAACATTCCAGCGGAGACTAAAAGCGAAGTTTGTGTTTGGGGTATGTTGGGATTATCTTATATTAAACTAACAGACAAAGGTAAACTCGTAAACGTTACCTTACTATCATCAGAAAGTCAGAAGTGCCGCGCGGGTAACATCAACAGTAACACATAGTTGACAATATGTTTTCAAAACACATTGCTTTGGGCTGTATTGTAACATTTACTCGCAAGTAATATGGGATCGGTACTTTCATTTGGTGTTTAAAGTAGTCGTACCAAAATACTATTTTGCACACCTGTAATTGAAAAGCCTTCAGCGCGATAGGTTAGAATGGCGTTACTACGTTCCACAACCGCCATACCTAACCTTCGTGGTTACTTTTTTAAGAACAAGCCCGAAATCCTAAAAGAGTTTAGTTAGTAATTTAGTATGCAAGTAAATAGTTTAGTTAGTAATTTAGTATGCAAGTAAAATAGTTTAGTTAGTAATTTAGTATGCAAGTAAATATTTTTTCGATGTGCAGTTAGTATTTTCTGTTGTGCGTTTAAATACGTGCCAAATTTAAATAATAAAACCGATTTTGAAGGCTTTAATTTTAGTTTTAGTACTGTCAAAACTTAAATTCTTTTAATGTAATTTAGCTGATGTCCTTAACAATTAAAGACAATTTTGCAATGAAGAAAATTTAGTTTTGACTGCACGAAAGTCAAAATGTCTTATTATGATGAAAGTACACAATACTTTACCTACAACCATCAAATATCGCGTTTGCGTGACTTTATTTATAATTTTATTAACTATTAGAAGAACACAAATTCATGAACCTCAGGTGCGTCGTTCGGTATTGTTGCCCGAGGGCCAATTAGAAGCCACGATGAAAAAAGAGGGCGTGGCTTTATAAATAAGAGCGGGACTTCTTTCTCGTCAATATCGATCGGTGTTATAATAAATTGGACCAATTACAGCGCAGAATCGCAGTGTTATAATGTAATATCTGATAAACTATGTATTAAAAAACCGCTTTTGATTGGTACTTACCTAAATGGGTGTTTTTCCATTTAACGGTTTTTCGACGGCACGGCAACGGCGACGGCAACGGCACGGCGAAGGTGGAGGCAAAAATGTATGAATGTATATGCACGCCTTTTCCACTTAAAAGCACGGCACCGGCAACGGCGATGCTTCGCCGGCGCACCGTCGCGGCTCTCCCGCCATGTGCTGGGTGGTAAGGGTAAACGCGCACTTGGCCGCACTGCTGGACCCACAGTCGCTAGTCGCCGCGTTTGAATTTTTATTATGAAGTTCTATTCGACACCCATTCGAGCTGTAGTATCCGAAGTCACAGCTGATAACAGCAGCAGCATCGATGCACACGGCGTTGTTTTGATTAAGTCATCTGCAGTTTTACGATGAATACTAAATGAAATGGTGGATGCGATGCGATGCATTCGATGTAGAAGATCCAGATAGGTGCACGACACCATTTATTGATGACTGCAGTGCGTGCGGTTAATGCGGTGCGGATAAGTGCGCGTTCATCTTAAAACTGCACATGTATTGCGTAATTACGTAACCTAAGGCAGTGTGCGTGAGCGGGGGTGGTGCGGTGTGGAAGGGTTCCCGCCGTTGCCGTCGCCGGTGACAGCAGGCTTCCCACTGCCTTGCCAGCGGTGTCAAAATTCAAAATTCAAAATACAAAAAGTTTATGTCGCGGCCCGACTGATTAGCGGGGCGAGGAGGGGACAAGCGTAGTGGCGCCAGTGCGGCGGACACGCGGGCAGAGCTGGAGAGACGGCCTACGGCGAAGTGCGCGTCGCTCATAATATTGTAAACAATAAATTAAAAACAAGAAAACATAAAGTCTTTCCAATTTGGCGACCGTGACAGGACAAAAACTCTGTGCTGTGCTCCTGACCTTAGTGCAGAACTCTGTGCAGTACAAAGGAAATTCCAAGAACGAAATCTCAACTCTGACGTGGCGTGGCAAACAAAGAAATACTGGAGGTGTTCGAGTCAAGTGGAAGCTGCCGGGAGTATTATCAAGGATTCACCGAGGGGAGTAGCCCAATTAGGGTTTGCAATTCGAATATTCGAATATTCATTTTATTCGAATATCCGCTCCAATTTCAAATTCGAATAATTCATTTAAATTATTCGAATAGTTGAATAATAATAAAGTTTTTGTTTTTGGTCTTATTCTTACTCTGCCCCTGAGTCCCACCCCACCTTGTGTTCATTTACTCGTTCAGCCTCGTTCGTTCGTTCACTCAGTCAGTCACGCGGCCAGCGACAGCGCGCACGCATCTGTGTTGTGTTAACTTGTGTTAACACAAACAAGAAAAATAATTAAAATACTTGATTTTATTTGAATAAAATTATGCAGCAATCAAACCAAACCACAGTCTAGCTGCTTTTGTTTGTTTTGAATTGATATTGTATTGTTTTCAATCAATGTTTAAAAATATTCGAATATCCGAATATTCGAATATTTGGCTCTAGAAGTATTCATTTTATTCGAATAGTAAAATTAAACGAATAGTGCAAACCCTAAGCCCAATCCTTTTCTTTATTTCCAATCCTTCCATTTCTTTTGTGTGAACAGTACGTACCTACCGCTTTTGCCTCGCAATCACTGCATTTATTTAAATTTATAAGGCAATTGTATTTTAGCCACCATATTGTTTACAATTATTTCGCAATAGCAGTAATAAGTGCATAATCATTATCTACACGGCCTTAAAGAAACCTACATGGCTACGTATGTACGCAACAGTACTTAAAAATTGTATTATTCAGCTTTCTATGGCCCATTTCATAACAATTGCAATTCAATTATAAAACTTTCGACGTTATCATCAATACTGAGACTTCGCCGGCTTAAATAGTGCCAAACGTCAATCTGCTTTCCTTTTTTCTTAGCAAAACGCTCATCATCGCCTACTGCAAGCATTCTTCCTTCAAGCTTCATTACTATTTGCGAGTGCATCTATTTTACGTAGATTTGCCGACCGTTTTCAGGTATTCACCGACCGGTCAAACCTCGGTCAAACCAAGATCACGTGTCCTCTGCGTGAACTTGTGGCGCGCGCGCCTCTAGCCGCTAGCCTGCCTGCCTGACTGGCTGTTACGTCACACAGCAAGCGGCCGGCGGCGGCAGCGCGGCGGATCGGAGAATCTACCCGTTCAGAACCGGATTGGTTTGCATAAAATTTATTTGTTTGTTATTTGCCCTTTACGATGATTGATAACGAAGAAAAGGAATCATTAACCGAGGCTGAGAAGAGGACGTTAAAGGAGTTAATTAAACAAAGAGGGTCCATAAAGGGACGGTTAACTTTATTCAAAGATCGTGTCGAGATTATATCTAAAATTCCTTGTGATGTCGTCAGTAAAATCGAAATTAAAGACTTAACCCTTCGATTACAAAAAATGGAATCTTTGTTTTGTGATTTTGATTCTATTCAAGCAAAAATAGAAATGATTTCTCTCGATGCCGATCAGCAATTATCTGAAAGAGAAATTGTTGAAAATACCTTTTACTCTGTTCTCTCAGTAGCTCGGGACATTATAGATTCTTCACCTCATAACAAGGATCAAAAAGACGAAGGTTCTCATGCTTTTAACTCAACTTCATCTCATACTGGTGACAAATTGCTTAATAATGTAAAATTGCCAACAATAAAGTTACCTACTTACGATGGTAACTACCTTAAATGGCTTGAATTTAGGGACACCTTCGACTCTTTGATCCACTCGAATGAATCGATTCCAGACATAAGCAAGTTCCATTACCTTCGTTCATCTTTAGAGGGAGGTGCCCTTGTTGTGATCAAGTCGCTCGAGTTTACCTCTCCTAACTATAAGGTTGCATGGAATTTATTGCGTGAGCGGTATGATAACGAAAAGATCTTAATTAACAATCACTTAAAGGCATTGCTTAATTTTGATTCCTTGACAAAAGAATCGCATAAATCGATTCGTTATCTTATCGATCACATGATCAAAAACCTTAGGGCCCTTGAATCTTTAGGCCAACATACTGATCATTGGGATGTTTTAATTATTTACATATTCTCAAACAAACTTGATTCTGTAACTGGTAGAAAATGGGAGGAACATAAAAATAGTCTAACCAACTTACCTTCACTATCAGACTTTACACAGTATTTACGTAGTCGTGCGGACATGCTTGAAATGATGCAGGTTAACAGAAGCGATAAAAATGATAATCGTAAATCATTTATTCATAAAGAACAAACTAAAATGACAAAATCATTTGTCTCTTCTGTTGACACAAATGCCATCAAATGTCCGATGTGTAATCAAGGTCATCGCATTATAGAATGCCCTTTATTCAAAGATATGTCACCAGAAGATAGATCGAGCGAAATCTTAAAGTTAAACCTTTGCTCGAACTGTCTTCGCAGAGGGCACGAGGCTTCGCGCTATCGACTGGGCTCATGTCGTATCTGTAAAAAGAAACATAACACATTATTGCACATAAATAAACATAATGAACATGCTCAAAGTCATAATGAGAGTAATGATATTAACAAATGCTTCCATACCTTACCTGTTTCACCCTCAGCTTCATCTCCCGGGCAGGTGCTTCTTGGAACAGCTTTAGTAAGGGTAAAGAACACATTAAATAATAATACTTACCTGGCCCGGGCCATCCTTGACGCCGGCTCTCAGTCCTCGTTTGCTTCCAGTAACCTGAAACATAAAATGGGTTTAATTGGAGAAAATACTGGTTCGATCTGCATATCAGGGGTCAATAATGCTCAATTTGCTTCAACAGAAAAATGTGAGATATCTGTACATTCCTTGACAAGTTCGTTTAGCATGAAACTAAATTGTTTGGTTATACCTAACATTACAGGGTACTTACCGAACGTCGAGATCAATGTCTCTGACTTGAACTTACCATCCAATATCCAGCTGGCTGATCCTGGTTTCTATCATCCTTCAGAAATCGATTTGCTTCTGGGTGCTGAGGTATTTTATGAGATATTGATGCCAAAACAAATAAAATTAGGTCCCAACAAACCAATCCTTCAAGACTCTCAATTGGGCTTCATAGTAGCAGGGCCTCTTGGCAGCAATAAAGATAAACAAAAACGTAAAATTCATTGTAACTTTAGTCAAGATATATCCGAGTCATTAGCCAAATTTTGGCAACTCGAAGAAATCCCTTCATCTAAATCACCAATACTAACGTCACCCGTCAATGAAATTTGTGAAAAACACTTTACCGAGACCACAAAGCGCCTTGAAGATGGCCGGTTTTCGGTGTCAATACCTTTTCGTGAAAGCCCTAAAGTATTAGGAGATTCATTCACGATGGCAAAAAGGCAATTCTTTAGTTTAGAGAAACGGCTCAATAAAAACGCTGTTCTCAAATCACAGTATTCAGACTTCATAAAGGAATATGAGACTTTAGGGCACTTAACCGAAGTAGATAGACCCCCATTCGGGTATTACATGCCTCATCACGCTGTCTTTCGTGACAACAGCGAAACAACTAAAATAAGAGTTATTTTTAATTGTTCGGCAAAAACTACTTCCGGAAAATCAATGAATGACATACAACACGTAGGCCCAGTAGTTCAAGATGAATTGTTCGATATTCTTGTTAGGTTTCGCCAGCATCGATATGTACTGACTGGGGACATTCTTAAAATGTACAGACAAATATCTTTAGATCCAGCAGAACGGCATCTACAACTGATCTTATGGAGAGATCAGGAACCTCACATTGATGATTCGTACGAAAGCAAGTCATTACGGGTATTACAGCTTAACACAGTTACATACGGCACGGCTTCGGCACCGTTCTTAAGTACACGATGTTTACTTCAACTTGCTAAGGAGTGTACAGATGAATCAGTATCCCAGGTATTACAGCATGACTTCTACGTCGACGATTTATTAACTGGGGGTGAGACTGAGGATGAATTACGTAAAACAAGCGAGTCAGTCATTAAAATCCTGAATTCTGCATGTTTTCCTATTCATAAACTCCGCACTAACTGTCCTCAAATATTTTCTGAGCAAACGGAGTCTCAATCTCTTAATTTAGACAAACAAGCGGGTGTATTGGGTCTTTTATGGTTTCCCAATACCGATACGTTAAAATTTTCAGTGAAGATTGATTCCGAAATGCAAACTCCTACTAAACGTAATATTTTGTCAAAAACATGCAAAATATTTGACCCACTGGGCATGCTAAGTGCATGTACCATAACTCTTAAAATTTTGCTACAAAAATTGTGGCTCTTAAAATTAGGATGGGATGATCCCGTTCCAAAAGACATAATTAAAATGTGGCATTCTGTCTCTAAAAATCTTCACCATTTGGGTACCGTTTCAGTTCCGAGACATGCAGTATGCATCTCGCCGACTTCAATCGAGCTTCACTGCTTCGTGGACGCCTCGCAGAATGCTTACGGAGCGTGTGTCTATTTACGTTCTGTAGATAGCTCCGATAACGTGACTATACAACTCTTATGTTCAAAGGCTCGTGTCGCTCCCCTGAAGCCCACAACAATTCCCCGCCTTGAGCTCCTAGCTGCATTAACGGGAGCCCGGCTTACAGATAGAGTCTCCAGAGCATTACGCTGCGACATTTCTAGAAGAGTTTTTTGGACCGATTCCACTGTGGTCTTAAGTTGGTTAAAAACTCAACCTAGAGTATTAAAGACATTCGTTTGTAATCGCATTCACGAAATCCATGAGTTAACGCCAAACGATGTCTGGAGGCATGTCCCCACAGACTCAAACCCAAGTGACTTAGCGTCTAGAGGTGTAGATCCCGTCCAGCTTCGATCCTCTTCGTTATGGTGGCAAGGACCTCCTTTTCTGAAAATGAATGAATCAGAATGGCCAAAAAATACACATGAAAAGACAGATTTACCTGAAATAAAAGTACACATTAACACAACACGTAATAAAACAGAACAAAGCTTTATAGAGTTTTCAAAATATTCTAAATCTAACAAACTAATACGAATCTTTGCTTATATACTAAGGTTTGTAAACAATTGCAGAAATACAAACAAACTTACACTAAACTTACAGCCTGATGAAATAAATAACGCACTTACTTACCTTATAAAGGCTTCCCAACAAGAGTCATTCTTTGAAGAGTTAAAAACTCTTGCTAAAAATCAAACACCAAAAGAGCGCAAAACATCATTTAAAACGCATTATGGGAAATGCTAGTCTTACTTTTGAAGAGCTGAGTACACTGTTTACACAGATTGAAGCAGTCCTCAACTCCCGACCTTTAACTCCTCTATCACCTGACCCACACGATTTTTCTCCTCTCACTCCAGGGCACTTCTTGATCGGGCGGCCGCTGACGTCACTACCTTCAAACCCCGTCACGCACAAGAGCACCTCCCGCTACGAATTCATAGAGAAGCTGCGTCAACACTTCTGGGAGCGTTGGAGAAAAGAATATTTGGTCGAACTTCAAAACCGCACTAAGTGGCGTATCCGCCAACAAGAACTCAAGCCGGGAGACATGGTAGTCTTCAAGGAAGAAAACCTACCACCATTGCTATGGAGGCTAGGTCGGGTGCAAAAATTGTATCCAGGCACCGACGGAGTGTGTCGAGTGGCTGACTTTACCACAGCTAGAGGAGCCACTCGCCGTGCCTTAAATAAGGTAGTTCCTCTCCCAACTCATGGGCCTGAGGGAGCTGAGGGTCTTGAAACCAGCAGTTTTCAAGGGGGCCCAGGATGTCGCGGCCCGACTGATTAGCGGGGCGAGGAGGGGACAAGCGTAGTGGCGCCAGTGCGGCGGACACGCGGGCAGAGCTGGAGAGACGGCCTACGGCGAAGTGCGCGTCGCTCATAATATTGTAAACAATAAATTAAAAACAAGAAAACATAAAGTCTTTCCAATTTATTTTGCAAAGTAGGTATATATAATACACGTTTCACAAGTCAAATTTTAATCTTATAAAAATATATGTAATAAAATAATAAATGTACATGAACTACTTAGATTAAATGTTTATTTAATTTATGTAGCAATATATATACAATTAAAATTATAGGTAAAATATTATTATACAAGCTGAAGTCCAATCAACCGCCCGAACCCATACCGGAGACCCGGCCAGGGACCAGGAACAAGGTTCAATGATCACCAACCGAGCCCCCAGCACGAATCCAGGCGGCCGACCAAATCCCATCCTATATACTACATAGTAATAGGTTACGTATATAAATACATGCCTACCTCCGCCCATTCGATTAGTCTTGCTAAGAAGAACGGGCAAGAAACTTGGCAAGATCATGTCTTTTTTTTAACATAAACTTAAACTTTACATTGAATTACTTATATCTACTTTAACCAAGGGATAAGAAAATACAAGACAGCAGGAATTCAGGTTAATGAAAAAAGAAAAACATATATATCTTTGCCTACCTGTCTCATACAGTCTATTTCCTTTTACAGTCTGTAATTAATTAATGTTAAGTCTTAAGAGGAATCAAAAGTTAGGAAATTATATTAATTAATTAAATTATTACCTACTATCATCAAAATCAGTATCACTATAACACCATGCTTCACCATCATCCAAATATTCATTTATTTTATAATATGCCTTTTTCAGTAGGCCCTGCTTAATATACTGTTTAAACTTATTCTCTGACAAGGTAAGGACCTCTTTTGGAAGTTAATTGTAAAATCTTATACCATGTCCTACGAAAGAGGTACTCACTTTGGCGAGTCTGATTTTTGGAAAAGCCAGTTTATACTTATTTCTAGTTTCCTTACAATGTTGCTCACCAAGCCTCGGGAGAGACTCAACATTTTTTCTAACATATCTAAGGACCTGGTAAATATATTCACAAGGAACAGTTAGTATATTGATTTCTTTGAACTTTTCTCTTAATGAATCCCGGTGCTTCATATTATAAATAGCCCGAATTGCTCTCTTCTGCAAAACAAAGACTGCGTCTGTATCCGCGGCTCTACCCCATAACAGCATGCCGTATGACATAATGCTGTGAAAGTAACTAAAATAGACTAGTCTAGCAGTATCTACATCAGTAATTTGCCTTATGCGTCTAACAGCGTATGCGGCCGAACTAAGTCTACCACATAGGTTTTCTATGTGGGGACCCCACTGAAGACGAGAGTCTACCGTAATGCCCAAAAACTTAGTTTCGTTAACTAACTCCAGCTTGGACCCCTGCAAAAGCAAATTACAATCCACTTGAATAACATTTGGTAACGTGAATTTTATACATTTTGTGTTTTTTGCGTTTAAAACTAAATTATTTACAGTAAACCAATCAAGCACCAGCGATAAAGTTGTATTCGCGTCGTCAAGGATATCTTTACGTCTATTAACTTTAAAAATAAGTGACGTGTCGTCTGCGAATAGTACTATCTTAGTTAAGTCTTTAATTAAATAGGGAAGGTCATTTATGTAAATTAAAAACAGCAAGGGCCCCAATATGGAACCCTGCGGGACACCCATTTTAACTAATGCTCCACATGATTTTACCCCATTAATGTCTACCTTTTGAATACGATCACTAAGATACGACTTCATTAACGCCAAAGATTTGCCCCTCACTCCGTAGTGATCTAATTTACATAAGAGTGTTTCATGATTAACGCAATCGAAGGCTTTCGAGAGGTCACAAAATACACCAAATGCATCCTGCTTTTCTTCCCAAGCATCAAAAATGTGCTTAACTAAAGCAACTCCTGCATCTGTGGTTGACCTCCCTCTAGTGAATCCATATTGTTCACAGTGAAGCAACTTATTTAAATTAAAATGAAATAACAATTGATTGAAAACTATTTTTTCAAAAACCTTACTCAAAACCGGTAAAACTGACACAGGTCTATAGTTTGATGGGTCACCGTTGTCGCCTGATTTAAAAAGGGGGATCAATTTACTAAACTTCATTAAGTCAGGAAAGACACCATCATCTACACATTTATTAAAAATTAATGCCAAATAAGGAGCTATTAAATCAATAACAGAACTTATAACTTTCACAGATAGGCCCCATAAGTCCTCGGTTTTTTTCAAGTTAAGCGAATTTTTCTAGTAAATCTACGTTAAAATCTCCACATATAATAACTTTTTTCTTGGAATCAAATAATAATTTTAAAACCTCTTCCATTGCTTTTTCAAAAATGTTGTAATCTTGTCCTGAGGGTCAGTAAACACAGAGGATAATATATGTACTCATTTCTATGCAAGCTAATTCAATTTGATGTTCTTCAGAAAGTTTTACAATGTCTTTTCTTTCCTTTGCTTTTATATTATTTTTTACAAGAATCATGGATCCACCTTTTTGTATTTTTAATCTATTGTAGCAGCTAAGAACACTAAAATTATTCACATTAAACTGCATATTATGTTCATGTAGATGGTGTTCGGTTACACACAAAATATCTGTTTTTGATTCCTCTAAGAACAACTCGATTGAAAGTATTTTGCCGAGAAAGCCGCCTTGTATATTTTGATGTACCAACTTTAATACAGGCAGCCCTCCCGTTGTCTTCAATTCTAAAAAGATTTTTTTACAATTTTGTTAGTACTTGTACTAACCGTGTCAATAGGGACAAAATTATGTAAATAATTAACATTACAAATACCATCAATTATAACAGGTATTGGAAAATTTTCTATTACACACTTTGTAACAGATTCACTACATTCTAAAATGCATGCTAACTTAGTAGCTAATTGTTTTTTATAATAATTTGCAAGGTACAAAGTACCTTCTGTCAAAGAAAAATTACGAATGTGGATATTCGTTTTAAAGTAGTGCATTTTGTCACTGTGACACGCCGAGAAGTTGTGCATGCACATATTCAAATTATATAAATTAGTTTTTTGTGACCCTGTAAGTAATTCTGAATAAGGGAATTCACAAATAATGATTTTTTTAACCCTAAGCTGTAACATTAGCTCGAGATATTTAATAAGGTCACTTTGTGTGATACCTGTACTATTTCCTATTAACAGAACAATTGTAGTATTTAATTTATATTCCATTTTAAGCAAACGTTCTACAATTTGTATGAAAGATGCACCTGGCATGCAAATATTGGTGACTTTCTGCACAAGTTTATTTCCTAATAAGGGCCCTAAGTTTTTTCCAATAGTGTCTGTAAACACAACAGTATTTTGCTAACTACCCCCAAAAAGGTGCTAGATTTGGGAAAATGCATTGTCGTAAAGTGGCTAGAATGAAATAAAATAAAAAAAAATTACATTTTGAATATTATTAATTTTAATAATGAAGCATGAAACAGGTATTCGCAAGGTAGTTGCAATTTTAAAGTTAAATTAATGTCCCAAGTGATCGTGACGGACGTCTCTTGAATTAACCAGTTGTTTTATTATTCTGTGAACGATTTCATAAGAATTGTCTACTGAACTCGTGCTAAAGGGGCATGTTATGATGGTAATTAATTTTATAGAAAGTGGCTAGAACAAGTAGCTAAAATATTTAGCCACCGAATATTTTTTTGTAGCTATAAACTTCAAAAATATTGCTAAGTCAAGCCAAGAAGTTTCTAGAGTGAGAAACTGCACATTGTGTGTTATGTAATAATAATTACCATGTAGTTTATCTTTATACAAAGATACATCGTGCGGCTGATATGTATGGGTGCTAGTACGCACGAACTACAGCACGCACACAACAGCAATATCTTAGCGTACAAGGTAGGCGCTACAGGGTACCGTGTAATTCTGATTTTCATCAACATCAACTTCTTATATTTCAGTCAAAGAATTAGCCTCGCTATCCAGCAAGGCAATGCTGCCAGCCTTCTGGGTACACTACCGAACGACGGTGGTGATCTGGCGAGCATTTTTTTATTTATTTAGATTATTTTAAAATTGTGCATGTAGGTATATACTCGTAATTTAGAATTTAGTTAGAACTTCTTATTGAAATTTGACTTGCGTGCGTCGACGCCCACCTAACATGCCATCTCTTTTGCACGCGCAAATCAGCTGCTTCTCAAGCTCTGCCCGAAAAGCCAGCGCAAAGGCGTCGCCGTCACCGTTGGAAAACCGGTAAATGGAAAAACGTTGCCCGGTTTTGTGCCGTGCCGTCGCCGTGTCGTCGCCGTCGCCGTTGCCGTGCCGTTGGAAAACCGTTAAATGGAAAAACAGCCATTCTTGTATGGGAGTAGATAAAGATATAATTGTAGCTAATTCCTTTAACAAATATTTTATATTAAATTTTGTACGGTTCTTTAACGGGCAGTCATAATTTATAGGCTCGTTAGACTGTGACTGAAATGTGACTATCTTCGTTTTGAATGTGTTTGAATGAAGGAACTTGAAGGAGTATAGATTTTGTATCGAACAAGATGTCTTCCTATCTTAACAAAATATTGCTGGTCAATATTAGAGCTATTTCAAACAAAATATCGTTCGTCAATATTCGAGTTATTTCAAACAAAGTATCGCTGGTCAATATTCGAGCTATTTCAAACAAAATATCTCGGACCAATATTTCAGCTGTTTCAAGCATAATATCGCTGGTCAATATACAAACTATTTTAAAAAAAATCGCTGGTCAACATTCCAGTTATTTCAAACAAAATGTTGCACGTCAATATTCAAGTAATTTCAAACAAAATATCGCAAGTAAATTTTTGAGCTATTTTAAATAAAACATCGCTGGTCAATATTTGAGCTATTTCAAACAAAATATCGCCGGTTAATATTTGAAATATTTTAAACAAACAAAGTATCACTCATCAATATTCGAGCTATTTCAAACAAAGCATGGCTCGTTAATATTCGAGCTATTTCAAACAAAATATCGCTCTTTAATATTCGAGCTATTTCAAACAATGTATCGCACGTCAATATTCGAGCTATTTCAAACAATGTATCGTACTTCAGTATTCGAGCTATTTCAAACAGATTTTTGATGGCCGCACATAAAGGTTTGTGTGCAACTGAACATAATGTCTAATTAAATTATAATAATAAAATTCTTTATTGCACTAAAAATTGTACAGAAGGCGAACTTAATGCTATCTAGCATTGTCTTCCAGTTAAATTATGTTAAGGTGTGTTAATTCGAAAACTATATCGAGATTTAGGTTTAATAAGCCGTATTTTAGAAATTATGGTCTAAAAATCCTCACGATAATGAATATTTTCACGAAACAGCTGCAACTTCCATTTGCCTTTGTGTGACGTCAGTTGAGAAATGGCTGTTGAGAAACATATCCTTTGCTATCAAGATAAATTTATAATAATTTGCTTCCAACTAATTTGACAGCTAGATGACAGATGAGTATACAGACAGAGACAGACCACTTTTTTATAAGCAATCACACATCACAATCACTATAATATCTAAAATTCTCAAGTGACATCGTATCGGACAATTCTTTTAAGTATCATAAAAAAATAATGGTTAATTTATATACGAGTACCAAAATAATGAAAACTATGTCCTTAAATGAGGTAAAGTATCTAAAAAAAATAAATAAAAAAAAATCTTTTAAAAATTAACCCTTGGGAATTATGTCCAGTTAGATCTACGGCCATCAAAAATATCTTCTTCCTGATATATTATTTATAATATTTTCAACAAACAATTTCACGAAAAATTAGAAAAAGTACAGCTGGAATTAGTATGTACATGTACTTGCCTAAGCACGGATGACAGAAAATGTCAGGGCTTGAAACATAAGGGTGGGTTTATTTCTCGTCGCCGGCGTCGGTGTCTATTAGTTTCCTAGCGGTGTTATAATAAATTATGCTAATCACAGCGCAGAATTGCGGTGTTATAATGTATTATTACAGCATTAGATAAACAATGTTGGTACCTACTTATAAAACCGCTTTTGATGTTGTTATATGGGAATAGATAAAACGTATAATTTGGGCTTCACCAAATTTACTGGTAGGGCGCGGGCGGTAGCTATGGGGTAGAACGTTGGCCTCTCAATTTCTCAAAACAGGTTAGATCCCCGGTCAGTTCATAATTTTTGTGCATAGTATTTGTTCACAATTACCACTTGCTGAATGGAGAAGGAAAACATCGTTATGCATACATGCCCTAAAAGTGTGTATTTGTGCCCGAACTACGGCGATAAGGCTCACCACCCTTCAAGTTGGGATGTAATATTTGTCGGTGAAACACGGGTGTTACAATTATGGAGTGTGACTTGCATTTCACAGTTCACACTGGGAACACCTCGGACACCCCCTCGGGGTTTCATGACATGACTTTATGTTTATTTATAAGTTTTATAACTAAATTTTTATAACTAAACTAATTATTATACTTAATAAACCAATTATTGGCAAAAAAAAGCAACGTTAAGATCGAAAGGTTCAAGAAAATAATGTTCATTACACAGACAGCGTCCAAGTTACAAAATAATGTTCATTACACAGACAGCGTCCGAGTTACAAAATAATGTTCATTACACAGACAGCGTCTGAGTTACAAAATAATGTTCATTACACAGACAGCGTCCGAGTTACAAAATAATGTTCATTACAAAGATAGCGTCCGAGTTACAAAATAATGTTCATTACACAGACAGCGTCCGCGTTACAAAATAATGTTCATTACACAGACAGCGTCCGAGTTACAAAATAATGTTCATTACAAAGATAGCGTCCGAGTTACAAAATAATGTTCATTACACAGACAGCGTCCGAGTTACAAAATAATGTTTATTACACAGACAGCGTCCGAGTTACAAAATAATGTTCATTACACAGACAGCGTCCGAGTTACAAAATAATGTTCATTACACAGACAGCGTCCAAGTTACAAAATAATGTTTATTACACAGACAGCGTCCGAGTTACAAAATAATGTTCATTACAAAGATAGCGTCCGAGTTACAAAATAATGTTCATTACACAGACAGCGTCCGAGTTACAAAATAATGTTTATTACACAGACAGCGTCCGAGTTACAAAATAATGTTCATTACACAGACAGCGTCCGAGTTACAAAATAATGTTCATTACAAAGATAGCGTCCGAGTTACAAAATAATGTTCATTACACAGATAGCGTCCGAGTTACAAAATAATGTTTATTACACAGACAGCGTCCGAGTTACAAAATAATGTTTATTACACAGACAGCGTCCGAGTTACAAAATAATGTTCATTACACAGACAGCGTCCGAGTTACAAAATAATGTTCATTACACAGACAGCGTCCGAGTTACAAAATAATGTTCATTACACAGACAGCGTCCGAGTTACAAAATAATGTTCATTACACAGACAGCGTCCGAGTTACAAAATAATGTTCATTACAAAGATAGCGTCCGAGTTACAAAATAATGTTCATTACACAGACAGCGTCCAAGTTACAAAATAATGTTTATTACACAGACAGCGTCCGAGTTACAAAATAATGTTCATTACACAGACAGCGTCCGAATTACAAAATAATTTTTATCACACAGACAGCGTCCGAGTTACAAAATAATGTTCATTACACAGACAGCGTCCGAGTTACAAAATAATGTTCATTACACAGACAGCGTCCGAGTTACAAAATAATGTTCATTACAAAGATAGCGTCCGAGTTACAAAATAATGTTCATTACACAGATAGCGTCCGAGTTACAAAATAATGTTTATTACACAGACAGCGTCCGAGTTACAAAATAATGTTTATTACACAGACAGCGTCCGAGTTACAAAATAATGTTCATTACACAGACAGCGTCCGAGTTACAAAATAATGTTCATTACACAGACAGCGTCCGAGTTACAAAATAATGTTCATTACACAGACAGCGTCCGAGTTACAAAATAATGTTCATTACACAGACAGCGTCCGAGTTACAAAATAATGTTCATTACAAAGATAGCGTCCGAGTTACAAAATAATGTTCATTACACAGACAGCGTCCAAGTTACAAAATAATGTTTATTACACAGACAGCGTCCGAGTTACAAAATAATGTTCATTACACAGACAGCGTCCGAATTACAAAATAATTTTTATCACACAGACAGCGTCCGAGTTACAAAATAATGTTCATTACACAGACAGCGTCCGAGTTACAAAATAATGTTTATTACACAGACAGCGTCCGAGTTACAAAATAATGTTCATTACAAAGATAGCGTCCGAGTTACAAAATAATGTTCATTACAAAGACAGCGTCCGAATTACAAAATAATGTTCATTACACAGATAGCGTCCGAGTTACAAAATAATGTTCATTACAAAGACAGCGTCCGAGTTACAAAATAATGTTTATTACACAGACAGCGTCCGAGTTACAAAATAATGTTCATTACACAGACAGCGTCCGAGTTACAAAATAATGTTCATTACAAAGATAGCGTCCGAGTTACAAAATAATGTTTATTACACAGACAGCGTCCGAGTTACAAAATAATGTTCATTACACAGACAGCGTCCGAGTTACAAAATAATGTTCATTACACAGATAGCGTCCGAGTTACAAAATAATGTTCATTACACAGACAGCGTCCGAGTTACAAAATAATGTTCATTACACAGATAGCGTCCGAGTTACAAAATAATGTTCAATACACAGACAGCGTCCGAGTTACAAAAGAAACAAGATCTTTAATAAATATTAAGTGGGTAATTCCCTGAGATGCGGAATGATTTTGGGTTTTTATTTGTGGCCAAAATACATTCAACGTTGCTTGTAGCCTTCTTATTACTGAAGCGAATAAAGCTTTATGCTAGAAATTTGGTACAGTCATAAGACTTGGAAGTGTCGCCCTATAGCTCCGCTAGGATTTAGCTGGATTAGAATAGTAAGTTTCTGAGTTTGTTTGGGCAAAACTTTGTGCAAGCGTCGCAAAATAAAATAATTTCTCGACATGTTTTCCCTGCTTTTATTGCAAATACTCGTGCGAGTTAATGTAATTTAGACTTTTATTTGACCAGAATTTAATCATACATACAAAAGATCAAGAAAATAAGGCACCGTTTTTACACGCTGCGACATGTGGACACCTTACCTTGAAAAAAAAAATTTGGTTGGGGTGGGAGTGGTGGTATATAAGTTTGTATATTATTTCATAAGTAGTTATTTATTTTATTTGAAATGTTTTACAGAAAATGTATGTAAACTAGTATTAAATTGTTATAATTATTTATTTTTACTCTTGGGTTTTAAACAGTTTTTTATCTTTGTGTGCACTTTTTATTTAATCGCTTCTATCACCAAGGGTGTGCTAGTAGAAATTTCTTTCAGAGATAAACTGGCCTTTTTCTTTAACTATATTATTATTGTTACTTATAATACTTTTTTTTGTGTGCAATATGGGATATTCAATGAATTTAATTTTTCTAAGACATGATACGGCTCCATATTTAACCACAATTTCGTCCGCGTGGATGAAGGTAATGCGGCCACAGTGTAGTCCCTTGGGAATCCCGCAATAAAAAGTATTCCAGTTTAGTTAAGTTGGATAATAAGTTATCAAACAGTGATGATCTTCCTTCCTTCTTTGTAATCCATGTTTCACTGCTGAGGATCGTACAATGGTAACCCCATCAAAACCCGTTCAGTAGTTCTTGCGTAATGAAATACCGACAAAATACAGTTTCTTTTTTGCATTGGTGTCCTGTACCTTTATTTTTTTAAATATCATCAATGTATAGACAGACACAGCTTTTTTGTTTTAGAGTTTTTAATTATTATACTACGTTTAATAACTGAAAATTGTAGCCCATTTCATCAAAGAAGTCATCAACATCTGTTATACAATTTCTGCGGCTAATTTCGCATTAAAACTTTATATTTACCAAAATATATGACGCTTTATGAAATAATTAATTAAATATTTATTAGGCTAAATAATTATACTGAGCACGCGATATGACGGCAGTGCTTTGTATCACCATAGGTTTTAAAAATAGCGGGAAGTGAAGAGAAATAATTACGAAGATGAAAGATCTGACCTTGGGAAGGAGCTGCATGCACCACAAACCACGCTTCGCCTGAGCCACCAAGTCTCTGGTGTTCTCCAAGATGGTTTTCTTCTTCCTCTTCGTGCCTGGTTGCGCTCTTCTCGGCTAATCTTCTTCGTAATAGTAATAGAGGAAAATGAGGCGCACAGCGGGTGCGATCTCAAAATGGCGGGCGGTAGGGTCGAGGTAGGACCTAGTCGAATGACAATCAGCGTATACCTCCGGCGTGAAAGGCTTCTGATTGACGACTCATTGATTTGCGTCCAAAACTAAGCGGGTGGAGATGCAGCGAAAATGACAGTTGAAAATATTAATTCACAACTACCCCGCAGTATGAGAGCCACAAGAAGTGGCGCGAACATTTGCCCCCGGCGTTAAAACCATTGGTTTTAAAATAAGAATAGAAAAGTAAAAATAAGACAGAGAATAACGAAATTTTGAAGCGGGGGCAAAGAAAGGAGTTATTGAGATGGGAGAGGGCAAAGACGCACGACAGGTCGTTTGTAACACACCTGTCGTCGTTTTGACAGAAGCTACCCTAATGACATTATCTTTGCCAGGGTATACAGCTACAATAACACCGAGCGGCCATTGAAGCGGTGGAGTGTTATCGGTAACTACAACGACAACAGATCCAATTTTGATTGGGTTGGAAGGTGTATTCCATTTTCCTCTAGACTGGAGAAGATGGAGATAATCATTCTTCCATCGCCTTGCGAACGATTCTACCATTTGATCAAGCAACGCGTAGCGACGTAATAAATTAACTGGCTCATCAGCCACCTTACAAGCGGGTAATTCTTTTAAAGGAGTTGACATCAGAAAATGTGCAGGAGTTAACGCGCTAAGTTCAGATGGATCTTCACTCAGCAGCGTAAGCGGACGAGAATTTATGACACATTCTATTTGCGTAACTACAGTTAATAATTCTTCGTAGGTCAACAGTTGAGTACCTACTACTCTATGCAAATGCGTCTTAAATCCTTTGACATATATCTCATAATGTCCCCCAAAATGTGGGCTACGTGGAATATTAAATTTCCATTGTATTCTATGATCGGCAAGTTCATTCGCGAAAGACGTTTTAAATTCTTCGGAGTTTGTCAAATTGTAAATTTCTGAGAGGGCATTTCTAGCGCCTACAAAGTTCGTAGCATTATCTGAATATACGAAAGACACTGCTCCACGTCTAGATAAAAAACGTTTGAACGCGGAAAGAAAAGTGTTCGTGCTAAGATCAGTTGCCAATTCAACGTGAACTGCACGAGTCACCAGGCATACAAATATGCAGAGGTAACATTTGACGGGACGGACTCCACGTTTTCGATACGGAGTGATACTGATAGGACCACAATAATCCACAGCGCAGTGGACAAAAGCTTTAGCCTCATTAACGCGGCATGATGGTAAATCTGCCATGAAAGGGAAGGTTTGTCTCGGCTTCGCCTTAAAACAATAATTGCAGCTATGTATTACGCGACGAACAATATTTCGACAGGAAAGTATCCAAAATTTTTGGCGGATTATTGACATTAAAGCCACTGGTCCAGTGTGACAATTTTTGCGATGATAATGAATGATAATCAATTCGACAATATGATTTTTACGAGGTAACAACACAGGGTGTTGTTGATCGAACGTCATGTCTGTGTTGCGAAGTCGACCACCAACGCGTAACAATCCATTTTTATCTAAAAATGGCGATAGTCGATTTAAAGCGGGAGAACAAAGTTTATTTGACTTTAATCTTTTTATTTCATCAAGAAAATAAAATGCTTGAAGAGCTTTAATCAATGCAACTTCAGCGAAATCCATATCGGTAGCGGTAAAAATATTAGAGCGCGGTAAAATACGTAAAAATCGGTAGATGTAAATGATTGTGTGTAAAAGCACAAGCCATGACGAAATTCTTTCCGAAAGAGAAAGAAGTGGATGCGGTTCTTCATTACTAAAAGCGGGAAGAGAAATTGTTTTTGATTCCGGCAAGTTTTCTTCAATAGAAGCTGATTCTATTGTTTTAATTGGCCACTCTTTAGCGTCCAGATAAAGCCAAGCAGGTCCAGTGAACCAGAGCGGGTGACTCATCAACTGCGTGGGAGTGAGACCACGGGAAAGACAGTCGCTCGGGTTTTGAGAACCAGCTGTATGGTAAAAACATTCAGCGGGAATAGCGGATATTATTTTTGTTATACGCGTCGCGACAAAGGTTTTAAACCTGTGCGGTGAGGAATGTATCCAGTGTAAAGTTACCATAGAATCGGTAAAACAGTAAATACGTTCAATATTGTGACGTATTTTATAAGCGTCAACTACACGACGAGTTAATTTCGACATGAGTAACGAGGCACAAAGCTCAAGGCGGGCGACACTGACGGTCTTGAGCGGACAGACTTTTGACTTTGCGCATACCAGCCGAATGCTAGTGCAAGTGTCTGAGTCATCTTGTACTCTAATATATACGACACATCCGTATCCACGTTCACTTGCGTCTGCAAATGATATTATCGAAATTTTCGAATTTTGGAACACGTCTAAGTGGCGTTTAATACGTAAATCCCGCAAAACAGGTAGCTCCTTCAAATAGTTTTGCCAAATCTGCGCAATATCAGAGGGTAGTGTTTCATCCCAGTCTAATTTTAAAATACAGATTTTCTGCAAGAGTAATTTTGCGTACAAGATCACAGGAGCGGTAAAGCCGAGGACGTCGTACTGACGTGCTATCACGGACAAAACATTGCGTTTAGTACATGGGCGACTATCTAGCGATACAGTAAAAGAGAACTCGTCAGAATCAGGCGACCACTGTAAGCCAAGAACTTTAAGAGTTTGAGTTTGTTCTTCAAAATTCTTACTAGAATTTAAGCGGTGAGTATCAGGCAGTGTATCAAGTAACTGTTGACAGTTACTAGACCACTTGACGAGCTCAAAGCCACCGGCCTTAAGCAATCCTACCAGCTCATCTCTGAGCTGTAAGGAGCCCTGCACGGTGGGCGTGCTATAGCAGATGTCGTCCATGTAACAGTTTCGTGCGGCTACAGTAGCGGCGAGCGGGTACGATGAACTCCCATCCTCACAGAGTTTCCTGACTACTCTCATCGCAAGGAAAGGGCTATTACGTAGTCCAAAGCAGACGCGATTGAACTGATAAGCGATAAGCGGTGAACACGTGTCAAAGCGGTATAAAAACTTTTGAAATTTGCGATCATCGGCGTTAACCAAAACTTGTAAGAACATTTGTTTGATATCCGAGGTAAAAGCGATTTCATACAAGCGGAAGTCAAGTAAAATTAAAAACAAATCGTTTTGCAAATTAGCACCTGTGTGCAGCGTGTCATTTAATGAGACACGAGTACCATCAGCGGAGTCAGTCTTAGTACTGGCATTCATACAAATACGCACCTTTGTCGTTGATTTATCAACACGCACTACGGGATGATGCGGAATATAATAACCAAGAGATAATTGGTCATCATTATGAAGCGGGGATATGTAACCTTTAGTTAGGTATTCATTTATTATATTGTTATACTCGGAACGTAAATCTGCGTTAGAAACAAACCTACGCTCAAGAGACATAAAACACTTTTTTGCGTGATGGTACGAGTTTCCTAGTATGTTAGGATTCCGTGCGAACGGTAAAGAAACCGAATAGCGACCAGCGGGGTCACGTGACACATTGTTAATAAATAATTTTTCACATTCATCATTTGCGGGACTAGAAGCAGGTTCACAATGCACCTCTTCTAATTGCCAAAATTTTGTAAAATAAAATCTATTGGCGGTTCAATCTCCATATAAGAGCATAACGAAATTGAACATGCGGTATTTTGGTAAACAGGCGTATTACCAATTAGCGTAAAACCGAAGATGGTCTGAAATCCCGTCGGCGTACCCGGGGGACCAGAGACGCGGCCTGATAACAAGATATCCGCGAATAAAGATGCACCGATAAGAATATCAATCTCGCCCGGTAAGTAAAAGGTTTCATCAGCAAGTGTGATACCTTTTAAATATGAAAGCGTAGACAAATCGACCTGCACCGATGGTAAGTTGTCGGTAATACGGTCGATTACATAAGTGTCAAGCGAAATTGAAACCGAATCATCAAATCGTGAAAACAATTTAAGGTTTGTCGCACCCTTAATTGGGTTTGATGAAGAGCCGATGCCCTTAACAAAAGCGCGGGGAATTTTCTCATATTTTAAGTTAAGCTTCTCACAACAGGAAACCGTCGAAAAACTGGATTGTGACGCAGGGTCGCAGAGCGCACGTAGACGGACTGACATACCGTTAGAATCTTTCACGATCACTTGAATTGTACCTAAAAGGCATGTTTCATTACGCTGCGAGTTAGGCTGTAAGTTACATAAAGAAATATTATTACTCGCAGTTGGTACGGATTGAGAATCATTAGTCATATGTTCTGTGTTAGTCGCCGATACGGCAGGATCCACCAACCTCGAAGATTGCGTATGTGTGCGTGGAGACACGGTAATATTTTGACCAAGCGCGGTGTGAGTATTCATCACATTTTGTTTGCGGCACAACATCGAATGGTGTTTACAATTACAATGGCGGCAATTATAAGACGATTTACAAGCGGAATTGTTATGCGTAATACTTAAACAATTGGTGCAACCGTTATTAGATTTGATAAACTGAAATCTTTTCTCGATATCTAGTTTCACAAATTCGGGACACTTATATAAATTATAGTGTTTTAATTGTTTACATAGCGGACAACAATTATTATTGGTCGAAGCGGAGACAAAAGCATGGGTTGACTTGGTACTGTACCCGGTTTTGTTGTTATTATTATTAACGGAGCGGTTCGGAGCGGGAGCGGTAATTGCGGGTGCAGTGCGGTTCAGTATCTTAGTTTGTTCCCGTAAAAATGATATTAATTCATCATAATGGGGTAAATCGGAACCACGTTTAAACATTTCAAATGAACGAGCGGTTTCAACATCAAGTTTTTTAAGGGCCAAATACATAAGGATAAAATCCGAAAGATCTTTAATATTCAGCGATTTTAAACACGAAACAGCGGAACAGAACTTGTCTAAAAACAAGTCCAAGTTTTTTGAACTAGCGGTAGTTAAAGGGCGAAATTCAAACATTTGATCCAAATAAGTAGTGGCTAAACTACGCGAGTCTTGAAAAGTAGAAACGAGTGTTTTCCAGATTATGTCGTAGTTAGTTGCGTTCGGTGTGATTCCAGAACAAATCGAAAGTGCCCGGCCAGAAAGTTTACCCATCAGGTATTGTACTCGTTCGTTGTCGGTCAAGTCCGGATTATCGTGAATCGTGGTTTTAAATGTTTCATAGAATGTTGGCCACATAGTAGCTTCACCAGAAAAACCAACGAGTTCCAGTTTTGGAAGCTTGATAGTAGGTTTTTTGGGACATTCCATGTCAAGTGGAGCTTTAACTTTAGAGTCAGCCGATTTCGAAGAATGTGATAACTTCCGGTTGATGTATTTGCAATGGGAGTAAAGATCCTCAAAAGCTGACCAACTTTGATAATTTGGTTCAAAATTAGGATTTATCAATACCTCTGTGTCATTAATTTCATCTATGATTACATGAATTTCTGAGCGTACAGTATCCAAAGTTTCGACATTGGCCATAAACAATTCTGCCGAAGAAACATCCTCTAAAGCGGTTTTAGAAAAGTCATAAACTCTCTGAAGGCGATTAAACAATTCTTGCCTTTTATTTTTAAGCTTCTTTAAACTATACGACATCTTTAATTTTGCAGCTTCTGCGGAATTTGGCATGTTATATAGTACAAAGTTAGGCAAGTACCAGAACTATCGAAAGTTTTATACTGACTACAACATAGAATAGTGCTAATGAGTTAGAGATAACACGGGCGGCGGACGAACCTGTGTACGAGTACCTCTCGATAATATTAAGAATTAGCAGGTAGGCAGATAATATTTTCTGTGAAATGATCAAATGGTATAATCGCAGCGGATAAATTAACAGAATGGCGTATTTCACTGTAGATTATTTACAATTTCCAGTATATAGGAAATGGAATCACTAATATTTTGACGAATGCGGGGTTTTAATGCATAGATAATGCAAATAAGAGCGGGAATGCGGGGTAATACTGCGGGCAGAGTGAAAATTAGAGCGGAATTCACGTGTTCTTTAGACAAAGAACATGAAGATAGCGGTTGGAAATACCAAAAAATGGTTATAGATCGCAGATCAAAGGGCCTAAAATGGATCTAGATCCGGCTCGAATGGCCAAAAAATGAGCACGCGATATGACGGCAGTGCTTTGTATCACCATAGGTTTTAAAAATAGCGGGAAGTGAAGAGAAATAATTACGAAGATGAAAGATCTGACCTTGGGAAGGAGCTGCATGCACCACAAACCACGCTTCGCCTGAGCCACCAAGTCTCTGGTGTTCTCCAAGATGGTTTTCTTCTTCCTCTTCGTGCCTGGTTGCGCTCTTCTCGGCTAATCTTCTTCGTAATAGTAATAGAGGAAAATGAGGCGCACAGCGGGTGCGATCTCAAAATGGCGGGCGGTAGGGTCGAGGTAGGACCTAGTCGAATGACAATCAGCGTATACCTCCGGCGTGAAAGGCTTCTGATTGACGACTCATTGATTTGCGTCCAAAACTAAGCGGGTGGAGATGCAGCGAAAATGACAGTTGAAAATATTAATTCACAACTACCCCGCAGTATGAGAGCCACAAGAAGTGGCGCGAACATATACTAATCAAAGTATTTTGTCACTTTACTTATCTTGTGTTATGATTCTTTCTGTGAGAAGGTTTAGGTTCTGCTGTTAAATAAATAAATCACAAGAAACCTAAGACGCTTCTCGTCGCTCTGATCACCGTTGCATCTATTTTTACTTGTTGTGTTTTTACTAGATATGTAAAACTTGGCAAGTTTTCATAGTCAATGTGAGCGTTGAAACTTTAGCAGGGAAAACTTGCTAAGTTCAGTTGCACAGAACTAAACAAATTTTTCTATTTAAAAAGTGAAAATCGTTGTACATTACTGCAGCTATTATTTAAAGAATTTCCCGAGACGTAGACACCCATTTAGATCTAAAATCTTTTTTCCGCAAACCTGACAATCCTGCTTATAGTTTTTACCGAACTCAGTCCTTTTTCGCATGTACACATACATATGTGTTTCACTTTACTGTCTGTCTAGTACCATGGGTGGTGAGGTGACCCCTGTAGCTACACTTTACTGTCTAGTACCATGGGTGGTGAGGTGACCCCTGTAGCTACACTTTACTGTCTAGTACCATGGGTGGTGAGGTGACCCCTGTAGCTACATTTTACTGCATAGTACCATGGGTGGTGAGGTGACCCCTGTAGCTACACTTTACTGTCTAGTACCATGGGTGGTGAGGTGACCCCTGTAGCTACACTTTACTGTCTAGTACCATGGGTGGTGAGGTGACCCCTGTAGCTACACTTTACTGTCTAGTACCATGAGTGGTGAGGTGACCCCTGTAGCTACATTTTACTGCATAGTACCATGGGTGGTGAGGTGACCCCTGTAGCTACATTTTACTGCATAGTACCATGGGTGGTGAGGTGAGCCCTGTAGCTACACTTTACTGTCTAGTACCATGGGTGGTGTGGTCAGCCCTGTAGCTACACTTAACTGTCTAGTACCATGGGTGGTGAGGTGAGCCCTGTAGCTACATTTTACTGCATAGTACCATGGGTGGTGAGGTGACCCCTGTAGCTACATTTTACTGCATAGTACCATGGGTGGTGTGGTGAGCCCTGTAGCTACACTTTACTGTCTAGTACTATGGGTGGTGAGGTGAGCCCTGTAGCTACACTTTACTGTCTAATACCATGGGTGGTGAGGTGAGCCCTGTAGCTACATTTTACTGCATAGTACAATGGGTGGTGTGGTGAGCCCTGTAGCTACACTTTACTGTCTAGTACTATGGGTGGTGAGGTGAGCCCTGTAGCTACACTTTACTGTCTAGTACCATGGGTGGTGAGGTGAGCCCTGTAGCTACATTTTACTGCATAGTACCATGGGTGGTGAGGTGACACCTGTAGCTACATTTTACTGCATAGTACCATGGGTGGTGAGGTGACCCCTGTAGCTACACTTTACTGTCTAGTACCATGGGTGGTGAGGTGAACCCTGTAGCTACACTTTACTGTCTAGTACCATGGGTGGTGAGGTGAGCCCTGTAGCTACATTTTACTGCATAGTACCATGGGTGGTGAGGTGACCCCTGTAGCTACATTTTACTGCATAGTACCATGGGTGGTGTGGTGAGCCCTGTAGCTACACTTTACTGTCTAGTACTATGGGTGGTGAGGTGAGCCCTGTAGCTACACTTTACTGTCTAGTACCATGGGTGGTGAGGTGAGCCCTGTAGCTACACTTTACTGTCTTGTACCATGGGTGGTGTGGTGAGCCCTGTAGCTACACTTTACTGTCTAGTACCATGGGTGGTGTGGTGAGCCCTGTAGCTACACTTTACTGTCTTGTACCATGGGTGGTGTGGTGAGCCCTGTAGCTACACTTTACTGTCTAATACCATGGATGGTGAGGTGACCCCTGTAGCTATATTTTACTGCATAGTACCATGGGTGGTGTGGTGAGCCCTGTAGCTACATTTTACTGCATAGTACCATGGGTGGTGTGGTGAGCCCTGTAGCTACATTTTACTGCATAGTATCATGGGTGGTGTGGTGAGCCCTGTAGCTACATTTTACTGCATAGTACCATGGGTGGTGAGGTGACCCCTGTAGCTACATTTTACTGCATAGTACCATGGGTGGTGTGGTGAGCCCTGTAGCTACATTTTACTGTCTAATACCATGGATGGTGAGGTGACTCCTGTAGCTACATTTTACTGCATAGTACCATGGGTGGTGTGGTGAGCCCTGTAGCTACATTTTACTGCATAGTACCATGGGTGGTGTGGTGAGCCCTGTAGCTACATTTTACTGCATAGTACCATGGGTGGTGTGGTGAGCCCTGTAGCTACATTTTACTGCATAGTACCATGGGTGGTGTGGTGAGCTCTGTAGCTACATTTTACTGCATAGTACCATGGGTGGTGAGGTGACCCCTGTAGCTACATTTTACTGCATAGTACCATGGGTGGTGTGGTGAGCCCTGTAGCTACATTTTACTGTCTAATACCATGGATGGTGAGGTGACCCCTGTAGCTACATTTTCCTGCATAGTACCATGGGTGATGTGGTGAGCCCTGTAGCTACATTTTACTGCATAGTACCATGGGTGGTGTGGTGAGCCCTGTAGCTACATTTTACTGTCTAGTACCATGGGAGGTGAGGTGAGCCCTGTAGCTACACTTTACTGTCTAGTACCATGGGTGGTGTGGTGAGCCCTGTAGCTACACTTTACTGTCTAGTACCATGGGTGGTGTGGTGAGCCCTGTAGCTACACTTTACTGTCTAGTACCATGGGTGGTGTGGTGAGCCCTGTAGCTACACTTTACTGTCTAGTACCATGGGTGGTGTGGTGAGCCCTGTAGCTACACTTTACTGTCTAGTACCATGGGTGGTGTGGTGAGCCCTGTAGCTACACTTTACTGTCTAGTACCATGGGTGGTGTGGTGAGCCCTGTAGCTACACTTTACTGTCTAGTACCATGGGTGGTGTGGTGAGCCCTGTAGCTACACTTTACTGCATAGTACCATGGGTGGTGTGGTGAGCCCTGTAGCTACACTTTACTGTCTAGTACCATGGGTGGTGAGGTGAGCCCTGTAACTACACTTTTCTGTCTAGTACCATGGGTGGTGTGGTGAGCCCTGTAGCTACACTTTACTGTCTAGTACCATGGGTGGTGTGGTGAACCCTGTAGCTACACTTTACTGTCTTGTACCATGGGTGGTAAGGTGAGCCCTGTAGCTACATTTTACTGCATAGTACAATGGGTGGTGTGGTGAGCCCTGTAGCTACACTTTACTGTCTAGTACCATGGGTGGTGTGGTGAGCCCTGTAGCTACACTTTACTGTCTAGTACCATGGGTGGTGTGGTGAGCCCTGTAGCTACACTTTACTGTCTAGTACCATGGGTGGTGTGGTGAGCCCTGTAGCTACACTTTACTGTCTAGTACCATGGGTGGTGAGGTGAGCCCTGTAGCTACACTTTACTGTCTAGTACCATGGGTGGTGTGGTGAGCCCTGTAGCTACACTTTACTGTCTAGTACCATGGGTGGTGTGGTGAGCCCTGTAGCTACACTTTACTGTCTAGTAACATGGGTGGTGTGGTGAGCCCTGTAGCTACACTTTACAGTCTAGTACCATGGGTGGTGAGGTGAGCCCTGTAGCTACACTTTACTGTCTAGTACCATGGGTGGTGTGGTGAGCCCTGTAGCTACACTTTACTGTCTAGTACCATGGGTGGTGTGGTGAGCCCTGTAGCTACACTTTACTGTCTAGTACCATGGATGGTGTGGTGAGCCCTGTAGCTACACTTTACTGTCTAGTAACATGGGTGGTGTGGTGAGCCCTGTAGCTATACTTTACTGTCTAGTACCATGGGTGGTGTGGTGAGCCCTGTAGCTACACTTTACTGTCTTGTACCATGGGTGGTGTGGTGAGCCCTGTAGCTACACTTTACTGTCTAGTACCATGGGTGGTGTGGTGAGCCCTGTAGCTACACTTTACTGTCTAGTACCATGGGTGGTGTGGTGAGCCCTGTAGCTACACTTTACTGCATAGTACCATGGGTGGTGTGGTGAGCCCTGTAGCTACACTTTACTGTCTAGTACCATGGGTGGTGAGGTGAGCCCTGTAGCTACACTTTACTGTCTAGTACCATGGGTGGTGTGGTGAGCCCTGTAGCTACACTTTACTGTCTAGTACCATGGGTGGTGTGGTGAGCCCTGTAGCTACACTTTACTGTCTAGTACCATGGGTGGTGTGGTGAGCCCTGTAGCTACACTTTACTGTCTAGTACCATGGGTGGTGAGGTGAGCCCTGTAGCTACACTTTACTGTCTAGTACCATGGGTGGTGTAGTGAGCCCTGTAGCTACACTTTACTGTCTAGTACCATGGGTGGTGTGGTGAGCCCTGTAGCTACACTTTACTGTCTAGTACCATGGGTGGTGTGGTGAGCCCTGTAGCTACACTTTACTGTCTAGTACCATGGGTGGTGAGGTGAGCCCTGTAGCTACACTTTACTGTCTAGTACCATGGGTGGTGTGGTGAGCCCTGTAGCTACACTTTACTGTCTAGTACCATGGGTGGTGTGGTGAGCCCTGTAGCTACACTTTACTGTCTAGTACCATGGGTGGTGTGGTGAGCCCTGTAGCTACACTTTACTGTCTAGTACCATGGGTGGTGAGGTGAGCCCTGTAGCTACACTTGACTGTCTAGTACCATGGGTGGTGTAGTGAGCCCTGTAGCTACACTTTACTGTCTAGTACCATGGGTGGTGTGGTGAGCCCTGTAGCTACACTTTACTGTCTAGTACCATGGGTGGTGTGGTGAGCCCTGTAGCTACACTTTACTGTCTAGTACCATGGGTGGTGTGGTGAGCCCTGTAGCTACACTTTACTGTCTAGTACCATGGGTGGAGTGGTGAGCCCTGTAGCTACACTTTACTGTCTTGTACCATGGGTGGTGTGGTGAGCCCTGTAGCTACACTTTACTGTCTAGTACCATGGGTGGTGTGGTGAGCCCTGTAGCTACACTTTACTGTCTAGTACCATGGGTGGTGTGGTGAGCCCTGTAGCTACACTTAACTGTCTAGTACCATGGGTGGTGTGGTGAGCCCTGTAGCTACACTTTACTGTCTAGTACCATGGGTGGTGTGGTGAGCCCTGTAGCTACACTTTACTGTCTAGTACCATGGGTGGTGTGGTGAGCCCTGTAGCTACACTTTACTGTCTAGTACCATGGGTGGTGTGGTGAGCCCTGTAGCTACACTTTACTGTCTAGCACCATGGGTTGTGTGGTGAGCCCTGTAGCTACACTTTACTGTCTTGTACCATGGGTGGTGTGGTGAGCCCTGTAGCTACACTTTACTGTCTAGTACCATGGGTGGTGTGGTGAGCCCTGTAGCTACACTTTACTGTCTAGTACCATGGGTGGTGTGGTGAGCCCTGTAGCTACACTTTACTGTCTAGTACCATGGGTGGTGTGGTGAGCCCTGTAACTACACTTTACTGTCTAGTACCATGGGTGGTGAGGTGAGCCCTGTAGCTACATTTTACTGCATAGTACCATGGGTGGTGAGGTGAGCCCTGTAGCTACATTTTACTGCATAGTACCATGGGTGGTGTGGTGAGCCCTGTAGCTACACTTTACTGTCTAGTACCATGGGTGGTGAGGTGAGCCCTGTAGCTACATTTTACTGCATAGTACCATGGGTGGTGTGGTGAGCCCTGTAGCTACACTTTACTGTCTAGTACCATGGGTGGTGAGGTGAGCCCTGTAGCTACATTTTACTGCATAGTACCGTGGGTGGTGAGGTGAGCCTTGTAGCTACACTTTACTGTCTAGTACCATGGGTGGTGAGGTGAGCCTTGTAGCTACACTTTACTGTCTAGTACCATGGGTGGTGTGATGAGCCCTGTAGCTACACTTTACTGTCGAGTACCATAAGTGGTGTGGTGAGCCCTGTAGCTACACTTTACTGTGTAGTACCATGGGTGGTGTGGTGAGCCCTGTAGCTACACTTTACTGTCTAGTACCATGGGTGGTGAGGTGAGCCCTGTAGCTACACTTTACTGTCTAGTACCATGGGTGGTGTGGTGAGCCCTGTAGCTACACTTTACTGTCTAGTACCATGGGTGGTGTGGTGAGCCCTGTAGCTACACTTTACTGTCTAGTACCATGGGTGGTGTGGTGAGCCCTGTAGCTACACTTTACTGCCTAGTACCATGGGTGGTGTGGTGAGCCCTGTAGCTACACTTTACTGTCTAGTACCATGGGTGGTGTGGTGAGCCCTGTAGCTACACTTTACTGTCTAGTACCATGGGTGGTGTGGTGAGCCCTGTAGCTACACTTTACTGTCTAGTACCATGGGTGGTGTGGTGAGCCCTGTAGCTACACTTTACTGCCTAGTACCATGGGTGGTGTGGTGAGCCCTGTAGCTACACTTTACTGTCTAGTACCATGGGTGGTGTGGTGAGCCCTGTAGCTACACTTTACTGTCTAGTACCATGGGTGGTGTGGTGAGCCCTGTAGCTACACTTTACTGTCTAGTACCATGGGTGGTGTGGTGAGCCCTGTAGCTACACTTTACTGCATAGTACCATGGGTCGTGTGGTGAGCCCTGTAGCTACACTTTACTGTCTAGTACCATGGGTGGTGAGGTGAGCCCTGTAGCTACACTTTTCTGTCTAGTATCATGGGTGGTGTGGTGAGCCCTGTAGCTACACTTTACTGTCTAGTACCATGGGTGGTGTGGTGAGCCCTGTAGCTACACTTTACTGTCTTGTACCATGGGTGGTAAGGTGAGCCCTGTAGCTACATTTTACTGCATAGTACAATGGGTGGTGTGGTGAGCCCTGTAGCTACACTTTACTGTCTAGTACCATGGGTGGTGTGGTGAGCCCTGTAGCTACACTTTACTGTCTAGTACCATGGGTGGTGTGGTGAGCCCTGTAGCTACACTTTACTGTCTAGTACCATGGGTGGTGTGGTGAGCCCTGTAGCTACACTTTACTGTCTAGTACCATGGGTGGTGAGGTGAGCCCTGTAGCTACACTTTTCTGTCTAGTACCATGGGTGGTGTGGTGAGCCCTGTAGCTACACTTTACTGCATAGTACCATGGGTGGTGTGGTGAGCCCTGTAGCTACACTTTACTGTCTAGTACCATGGGTGGTGTGGTGAGCCCTGTAGCTACACTTTACTGTCTAGTACCATGGGTGGTGTGGTGAGCCCTGTAGCTACACTTTACTGTCTAGTACCATGGGTGGTGTGGTGAGCCCTGTAGCTACACTTTACTGTCTAGTACCATGGGTCGTGTGGTGAGCCCTGTAGCTACACTTTACTGTCTAGTACCATGGGTGGTGTGGTGAGCCCTGTAGCTACACTTTACTGTCTAGTACCATGGGTGGTGTGGTGAGCCCTGTAGCTACACTTTACTGTCTAGTACCATGGGTGGTGTGGTGAGCCCTGTAGCTACACTTTACTGTCTAGTACCATGGGTGGTGAGGTGAGCCCTGTAGCTACACTTTTCTGTCTAGTACCATGGGTGGTGTGGTGAGCCCTGTAGCTACACTTTACTGTCTAGTACCATGGGTGGTGTGGTGAGCCCTGTAGCTACACTTTACTGTCTAGTACCATGGGTGGTGTGGTGAGCCCTGTAGCTACACTTTACTGTCTAGTACCATGGGTGGTGAGGTGAGCCCTGTAGCTACACTTTACTGTCTAGTACCATGGGTGGTGTGGTGAGCCCTGTAGCTACACTTTACTGTCTAGTACCATGGGTGGTGTGGTGAGCCCTGTAGCTACACTTTACTGTCTAGTACCATGGGTGGTATGGTGAGCCCTGTAGCTACACTTTACTGTCTAGTACCATGGGTGGTGTGGTGAGCCCTGTAGCTATGTCATGTTGCATAAAATTGTAAACTCAACCGCTGATACAGACCTGCTGTCACACTTATCCTTTAAGTGTAACAGAAGATCTGTTAGACATCCTTAGCCATTTCATATACCTAATACAAATAACAATGTTTCTCATAATAACCCACTGTATCGAATGTGTCGTGAGTACAACAACATTGCAGAGGATTGTGTTATTTTCTTTGACAGTCCTGGCTGCTTTAAACATAAATTATTTTTGTTATCAGACTAAGCTTGTATGTTTTGTAAATGTTAAAATTTATATAATTATATGTATTTAGTTATATTATATATTTATGTATATCTTCCTAATCTTTTTATAGTCATTTTATTCATGCTCTTTGTGTTCTAAATTGTCAATTGTTATATCTGTTATTTCCAATGTTGTGTACGGTTATTATCTAATTATGAACATTACTTGTTATTCGATTGTCAAAATGTTATGTGAATGTTTTGTTTGTAATTTGTTACTGTACCATTTAAATAAAATAAAATAAAATAAAATAAAATACACTTTACTGTCTAGTACCATGGGTGGTGTGGTGAGCCCTGTAGCTACACTTTACTGTCTTGTACCATGGGTGGTGTGGTGAGCCCTGTAGCTACACTTTACTGTCTAGTACCATGGGTGGTGTGGTGAGCCCTGTAGCTACACTTTACTGTCTAGTACCATGGGTGGTGTGGTGAGCCCTGTAGCTACACTTTACTGCATAGTACCATGGGTGGTGTGGTGAGCCCTGTAGCTACACTTTACTGTCTAGTACCATGGGTGGTGTGGTGAGCCCTGTAGCTACAATTTACTGTCTAGTACCATGGGTGGTGTGGTGAGCCCTGTAGCTACACTTTACTGTCTAGTACCATGGGTGGTGTGGTGAGCCCTGTAGCTACACTTTACTGTCTAGTACCATGGGTGGTGTGGTGAGCCCTGTAGCTACACTTTACTGTCTAGTACCATGGGTGTTGAGGTGAGCCCTGTAGCTACACTTTACTGTCTAGTACCATGGGTGGTGTAGTGAGCCCTGTAGCTACACTTTACTGTCTAGTACCATGGGTGGTGTGGTGAGCCCTGTAGCTACACTTTACTGTCTAGTACCATGGGTGGTGTGGTGAGCCCTGTAGCTACACTTTACTGTCTAGTACCATGGGTGGTGAGGTGAGCCCTGTAGCTATACTTTACTGTCTAGTACCATGGGTGGTGTGGTGAGCCCTGTAGCTACACTTTACTGTCTAGTACCATGGGTGGTGTGGTGAGCCCTGTAGCTACACTTTACTGTCTAGTACCATGAGTGGTGTGGTGAGCCCTGTAGCTACACTTTACTGTCTAGTACCATGGGTGGTGAGGTGAGCCCTGTAGCTACACTTTACTGTCTAGTACCATGGGTGGTGTGGTGAGCCCTGTAGCTACACTTTAGTGTCTAGTACCATGGGTGGTGTGGTGAGCCATGTAGCTACACTTTACTGTCTAGTACCATGGGTGGTGTGGTGAGCCCTGTAGCTACACTTTACTGTCTAGTACCATGGGTGGTGTGGTGAGCCCTGTAGCTACACTTTACTGTCTAGTACCATGGGTGGTGTGGTGAGCCCTGTAGCTACACTTTACTGTCTTGTACCATGGGTGGTGTGGTGATCCCTGTAGCTACACTTTACTGTCTAGTACCATGGGTGGTGTGGTGAGCCCTGTAGCTACACTTTACTGCATAGTACCATGGGTGGTGTGGTGAGCCCTGTAGCTACACTTTACTGTCTAGTACCATGGGTGGTGTGGTGAGCCCTGTAGCTACACTTTACTGTCTAGTACCATGGGTGGTGTGGTGAGCCCTGTAGCTACACTTTACTGTCTAGTACCATGGGTGGTGTGGTGAGCCCTGTAGCTACACTTTACTGTCTAGTACCATGGGTGGTGTGGTGAGCCCTGTAGCTACACTTTACTGTCTAGTACCATGGGTGGTGTGGTGAGCCCTGTAGCTACACTTTACTGTCTAGTACCATGGGTGGTGTGGTGAGCCCTGTAGCTACACTTTACTGTCTAGCACCATGGGTGGTGTGGTGAGCCCTGTAGCTACACTTTACTGTCTTGTACCATGGGTGGTGTGGTGAGCCCTGTAGCTACACTTTACTGTCTAGTACCATGGGTGGTGTGGTGAGCCCTGTAGCTACACTTTACTGTCTAGTACCATGGGTGGTGTGGTGAGCCCTGTAGCTACACTTTACTGTCTAGTACCATGGGTGGTGTGGTGAGCCCTGTAGCTACACTTTACTGTCTAGTACCATGGGTGGTGTGGTGAGCCCTGTAGCTACACTTTACTGTCTAGTACCATGGGTGGTGTGGTGAGCCCTGTAGCTACACTTTACTGTCTTGTACCATGGGTGGTGTGGTGAGCCCTGTAGCTACACTTTACTGTCTAGTACCATGGGTGGTGTGGTGAGCCCTGTAGCTACACTTTACTGTCTAGTACCATGGGTGGTGAGGTGAGCCCTGTAGCTACACTTTACTGTCTAGTACCATGGGTGGTGTGGTGAGCCCTGTAGCTACACATTACTGTCTAGTACCATGGGTGGTGTGGTGAGCCCTGTAGCTACACTTTACTGTCTAGTACCATGGGTGGTGTGGTGAGCCCTGTAGCTACACTTTACTGTCTAGTACCATGGGTGGTGAGGTGAGCCCTGTAGCTACACTTTACTGTCTAGTACCATGGGTGGTGTGGTGAGCCCTGTAGCTACACATTACTGTCTAGTACCATGGGTGGTGTGGTGAGCCCTGTAGCTACACTTTACTGTCTAGTACCATGGGTGGTGTGGTGAGCCCTGTAGCTACACTTTACTGTCTAGTACCATGGGTGGTGTGGTGAGCCCTGTAGCTACACTTTACTGTCTAGTACCATGGGTGGTGTGGTGAGCCCTGTAGCTACACTTTACTGTCTAGTACCATGGGTGGTGTGGTGAGTCCTGTAGCTACACTTTACTGTCTAGTACCATGGGTGGAGTGGTGAGCCCTGTAGCTACACTTTACTGTCTAGTACCATGGGTGGTGTAAATGAGCCCTGTAGCTACACTTTACTGTCTAGTACCATGGGTGGTGTGGTGAGCCCTGTAGCTACACTTTACTGTCTTGTACCATGGGTGGTGTGGTGAGCCCTGTAGCTACACTTTACTGTCTAGTATATGTGTCTATATCCCTGATTACATTATTGTAACTGACATGCTGCAAGACGGCTGCAAAGCCAGCGTATGTGTCAGGAATTATGTTTTTTACAAAATGTCTTACTTTGTCTGTTTTAATTTGTGTTGCTATTTTGTTTTGTATGCTTGTGTTTTATAGACCAATAAATGTATTTTTATTTTTATTTTTTTATTAGTACCATGGGTGGTGTGGTGAGCCCTGTAGCTACACTTTACTGTCTTGTACCATGGGTGGTGTGGTGAGCCCTGTAGCTACACTTTACTGTCTAGTACCATGGGTGGTGTGGTGACCCCTGTAGCTACACTTTACTGTCTTGTACCATGGGTGGTGTGGTGAGCCCTGTAGCTACACTTTACTGTCTAGTACCATGAGTGGTGTGGTGAGCCCTGTAGCTACACTTTACTGTCTAGTACCATGGGTGGTGAGGTGAGCCCTGTAGCTACACTTTACTGTCTAGTACCATGGGTGGTGTGGTGAGCCCTGTAGCTACACTTTAGTGTCTAGTACCATGGGTGGTGTGGTGAGCCATGTAGCTACACTTTACTGTCTAGTACCATGGGTGGTGTGGTGAGCCCTGTAGCTACACTTTACTGTCTAGTACCATGGGTGGTGTGGTGAGCCCTGTAGCTACACTTTACTGTCTAGTACCATGGGTGGTGTGGTGAGCCCTGTAGCTACACTTTACTGTCTTGTACCATGGGTGGTGTGGTGATCCCTGTAGCTACACTTTACTGTCTAGTACCATGGGTGGTGTGGTGAGCCCTGTAGCTACACTTTACTGCATAGTACCATGGGTGGTGTGGTGAGCCCTGTAGCTACACTTTACTGTCTAGTACCATGGGTGGTGTGGTGAGCCCTGTAGCTACACTTTACTGTCTAGTACCATGGGTGGTGTGGTGAGCCCTGTAGCTACACTTTACTGTCTAGTACCATGGGTGGTGTGGTGAGCCCTGTAGCTACACTTTACTGTCTAGTACCATGGGTGGTGTGGTGAGCCCTGTAGCTACACTTTACTGTCTAGTACCATGGGTGGTGTGGTGAGCCCTGTAGCTACACTTTACTGTCTAGTACCATGGGTGGTGTGGTGAGCCCTGTAGCTACACTTTACTGTCTAGCACCATGGGTGGTGTGGTGAGCCCTGTAGCTACACTTTACTGTCTTGTACCATGGGTGGTGTGGTGAGCCCTGTAGCTACACTTTACTGTCTAGTACCATGGGTGGTGTGGTGAGCCCTGTAGCTACACTTTACTGTCTAGTACCATGGGTGGTGTGGTGAGCCCTGTAGCTACACTTTACTGTCTAGTACCATGGGTGGTGTGGTGACCCCTGTAGCTACACTTTACTGTCTAGTACCATGGGTGGTGTGGTGACGCCTGTAGCTACACTTTACTGTCTTGTACCATGGGTGGTGTGGTGACCCCTGTAGCTACACTTTACTGTCTAGTACCATGGGTGGTGTGGTGACCCCTGTAGCTACACTTTACTGTCTTGTACCATGGGTGGTGTGGTGAGCCCTGTAGCTACACTTTACTGTCTAGTACCATGGGTGGTGAGGTGAGCCCTGTAGCTACACTTTACTGTCTAGTACCATGGGTGGTGTGGTGAGCCCTGTAGCTACACATTACTGTCTAGTACCATGGGTGGTGTGGTGAGCCCTGTAGCTACACTTTACTGTCTAGTACCATGGGTGGTGTGGTGAGCCCTGTAGCTACACTTTACTGTCTAGTACCATGGGTGGTGTGGTGAGTCCTGTAGCTACACTTTACTGTCTAGTACCATGGGTGGAGTGGTGAGCCCTGTAGCTACACTTTACTGTCTAGTACCATGGGTGGTGTAAATGAGCCCTGTAGCTACACTTTACTGTCTAGTACCATGGGTGGTGTGGTGAGCCCTGTAGCTACACTTTACTGTCTTGTACCATGGGTGGTGTGGTGAGCCCTGTAGCTACACTTTACTGTCTAGTATATGTGTCTATATCCCTGATTACATTATTGTAACTGACATGCTGCAAGACGGCTGCAAAGCCAGCGTATGTGTCAGGAATTATGTTTTTTACAAAATGTCTTACTTTGTCTGTTTTAATTTGTGTTGCTATTTTGTTTTGTATGCTTGTGTTTTATAGACCAATAAATGTATTTTTATTTTTATTTTTTTATTAGTACCATGGGTGGTGTGGTGAGCCCTGTAGCTACACTTTACTGTCTTGTACCATGGGTGGTGTGGTGAGCCCTGTAGCTACACTTTACTGTCTAGTACCATGGGTGGTGTGGTGACCCCTGTAGCTACACTTTACTGTCTTGTACCATGGGTGGTGTGGTGAGCCCTGTAGCTACACTTTACTGTCTAGTACCATGGGTGGTGTGGTGAGCCCTGTAGCTACACTTTACTGTCTAGTACCATGGGTGGTGTGGTGAGCCCTGTAGCTACACTTTACTGTCTTGTACCATGGGTGGTGTGGTGAGCCCTGTAGCTACACTTTACTGTCTAGTACCATGGGTGGTGTGGTGAGCCCTGTAGCTACACTTTACTGTCTTGTACCATGGGTGGTGTGGTGAGCCCTGTAGCTACACTTTACTGTCTAGTACCATGGGTGGTGTGGTGACCCCTGTAGCTACACTTTACTGTCTTGTACCATGGGTGGTGTGGTGAGCCCTGTAGCTACAATTTACTGTCTAGTACCATGGGTGGTGTGGTGAGCCCTGTAGCTACACTTTACTGTCTAGTACCATGGGTGGTGTGGTGAGCCCTGTAGCTACACTTTACTGTCTTGTACCATGGGTGGTGTGGTGAGCCCTGTAGCTACACTTTACTGTCTAGTACCATGGGTGGTGTGGTGAGCCCTGTAGCTACACTTTACTGTCTAGTACCATGGGTGGTGTGGTGAGCCCTGTAGCTACACTTTACTGTCTTGTACCATGGGTGGTGTGGTGAGCCCTGTAGCTACACTTTACTGTCTAGTACCATGGGTGGTGTGGTGAGCCCTGTAGCTACACTTTACTGTCTTGTACCATGGGTGGTGTGGTGAGCCCTGTAGCTACACTTTACTGTCTAGTACCATGGGTGGTGTGGTGGGCCCTGTAGCTACACTTTACTGTCTAGTACCATGGGTGGTGTGGTGAGCCCTGTAGCTACACTTTACTGTCTTGTACCATGGGTGGTGTGGTGAGCCCTGTAGCTACACTTTACTGTCTAGTACCATGGGTGGTGTGGTGAGCCCTGTAGCTACACTTTACTGTCTAGTACCATGGGTGGTGTGGTGAGCCCTGTAGCTACACTTTACTGTCTTGTACCATGGGTGGTGTGGTGAGCCCTGTAGCTACACTTTATTGCCTAGTACCATGGGTGGTGTGGTGAGCCCTGTAGCTACACTTTACTGTCTTGTACCATGGGTGGTGTGGTGAGCCCTGTAGCTACACTTTACTGTCTTGTACCATGGGTGCTGAGGTGAGCACTGTAGCTACACTTTACTGTCTTGTACCATGGGTGGTGTGGTGAGCCCTGTAGCTACACTTTACTGTCTAGTACCATGGGTGGTGTGGTGAGCCCTGTAGCTACACTTTACTGTCTAGTACCATGGGTGGTGTGGTGAGCCCTGTAGCTACACTTTACTGTCTTGTACCATGGGTGGTGTGGTGAGCCCTGTAGCTACACTTTACTGTCTAGTACCATGGGTGGTGTGGTGAGCCCTGTTGCTACACTTTACTGTCTAGTACCATGGGTGGTGTGGTGAGCCCTGTAGCTACACTTTACTGTCTTGTACCATGGGTGGTGTGGTGAGCCCTGTAGCTACACTTTACTGTCTAGTACCATGGGTGGTGTGGTGAGCCCTGTAGCTACACTTTACTGTCTAGTACCATGGGTGGTGTGGTGAGCCCTGTAGCTACACTTTACTGTCTAGTACCATGGGTGGTGTGGTGAGCCCTGTAGCTACACTTTACTGTCTAGTACCATGGGTGGTGTGGTGAGCCCTGTAGCTACACTTTACTGTCTTGTACCATGGGTGGTGAGGTGAGCCCTGTAGCTACACTTTACTGTCTTGTACCATGGGTGGTGTGGTGAGCCCTGTAGCTACACTTTACTGTCTAGTACCATGGGTGGTGTGGTGAGCCCTGTAGCTACACTTTACTGTCTAGTACCATGGGTGGTGTGGTGAGCCCTGTAGCTACACTTTACTGTCTAGTACCATGGGTGGTGTGGTGAGCCCTGTAGCTACACTTTACTGTCTAGCACCATGGGTGGTGTGGTGAGCCCTGTAGCTACACTTTACTGTCTTGTACCATGGGTGGTGTGGTGAGCCCTGTAGCTACACTTTACTGTATAGTACCATGGGTGGTGTGGTGAGCCCTGTAGCTACACTTTACTGTCTAGTACCATGGGTGGTGTGGTGAGCCCTGTAGCTACACTTTACTGTCTAGCACCATGGGTGGTGTGGTGAGCCCTGTAGCTACACTTTACTGTCTTGTACCATGGGTGGTGTGGTGAGCCCTGTAGCTACACTTTACTGTATAGTACCATGGGTGGTGTGGTGAGCCCTGTAGCTACACTTTACTGTCTTGTACCATGGGTGGTGTGGTGAGCCCTGTAGCTACACTTTACTGTCTTGTACCATGGGTGGTGTGGTGAGCCCTGTAGCTACACTTTACTGTCTAGTACCATGGGTGGTGTGGTGAGCCCTGTAGCTACACTTTACTGTCTTGTACCATGGGTGGTGTGGTGAGCCCTGTAGCTACACTTTACTGTCTAGTACCATGGGTGGTGTGGTGGGCCCTGTAGCTACACTTTACTGTCTAGTACCATGGGTGGTGTGGTGAGCCCTGTAGCTACACTTTACTGTCTTGTACCATAGGTGGTGTGGTGAGCCCTGTAGCTACACTTTACTGTCTAGTACCATGGGTGGTGTGGTGAGCCCTGTAGCTACACTTTACTGTCTAGTACCATGGGTGGTGTGGTGAGCCCTGTAGCTACACTTTACTGTCTTGTACCATGGGTGGTGTGGTGAGCCCTGTAGCTACACTTTATTGTCTAGTACCATGGGTGGTGTGGTGAGCCCTGTAGCTACACTTTACTGTCTTGTACCATGGGTGGTGTGGTGAGCCCTGTAGCTACACTTTACTGTCTTGTACCATGGGTGCTGAGGTGAGCACTGTAGCTACACTTTACTGTCTTGCACCATGGGTGGTGTGGTGAGCCCTGTAGCTACACTTTACTGTCTAGTACCATGGGTGGTGTGGTGAGCCCTGTAGCTACACTTTACTGTTTAGTACCATGGGTGGTGTGGTGAGCCCTGTAGCTACACTTTACTGTCTTGTACCATGGGTGGTGTGGTGAGCCCTGTAGCTACACTTTACTGTCTAGTACCATGGGTGTTGTGGTGAGCCCTGTTGCTACACTTTACTGTCTGGTACCATGGGTGGTGTGGTGAGCCCTGTAGCTACACTTTACTGTCTTGTACCATGGGTGGTGTGGTGAGCCCTGTAGCTACACTTTACTGTCTAGTACCATGGGTGGTGTGGTGAGCTTTGTAGCTACACTTTACTGTCTAGTACCATGGGTGGTGTGGTGAGCCCTGTAGCTACACTTTACTGTCTAGTACCATGGGTGGTGTGGTGAGCCCTGTAGCTACACTTTACTGTCTAGTACCATGGGTGGTGTGGTGAGCCCTGTAGCTACACTTTACTGTCTTGTACCATGGGTGGTGAGGTGAGCCCTGTAGCTACACTTTACTGTCTTGTACCATGGGTGGTGTGGTGAGCCCTGTAGCTACACTTTACTGTCTAGTACCATGGGTGGTGTGGTGAGCCCTGTAGCTACACTTTACTGTCTAGTACCATGGGTGGTGTGGTGAGCCCTGTAGCTACACTTTACTGTCTAGTACCATGGGTGGTGTGGTGAGCCCTGTAGCTACACTTTACTGTCTTGTACCATGGGTGGTGTGGTGAGCCCTGTAGCTACACTTTACTGTCTAGTACCATGGGTGGTGTGGTGAGCCCTGTAGCTACACTTTACTGTCTAGTACCATGGGTGGTGTGGTGAGCCCTGTAGCTACACTTTACTGTCTAGTACCATGGGTGGTGTGGTGAGCCCTGTAGCTACACTTTACTGTCTAGTACCATGGGTGGTGTGGTGAGCCCTGTAGCTACACTTTACTGTCTTGTACCATGGGTGGTGAGGTGAGCCCTGTAGCTACACTTTACTGTCTTGTACCATGGGTGGTGAGGTGAGCCCTGTAGCTACACTTTACTGTCTAGTACCATGGGTGGTGTGGTGAGCCCTGTAGCTACACTTTACTGTCTAGTACCATGGGTGGTGTGGTGAGCCCTGTAGCTACACTTTACTGTCTAGTACCATGGGTGGTGTGGTGAGCCCTGTAGCTACACTTTACTGTCTTGTACCATGGGTGGTGTGGTGAGCCCTGTAGCTACACTTTACTGTCTAGTACCATGGGTGGTGTGGTGAGCCCTGTAGCTACACTTTACTGTCTAGTACCATGGGTGGTGTGGTGAGCCCTGTAGCTACACTTTACTGTCTAGTACCATGGGTGGTGTGGTGACCCCTGTAGCTACACTTTACTGTCTAGTACCATGGGTGGTGTGGTGACGCCTGTAGCTACACTTTACTGTCTTGTACCATGGGTGGTGTGGTGACCCCTGTAGCTACACTTTACTGTCTAGTACCATGGGTGGTGTGGTGACCCCTGTAGCTACACTTTACTGTCTTGTACCATGGGTGGTGTGGTGACCCCTGTAGCTACACTTTACTGTCTTGTACCATGGGTGGTGTGGTGACCCCTGTAGCTACACTTTACTGTCTAGTACCATGGGTGGTGTGGTGAGCCCTGTAGCTACACTTTACTGTCTTGTACCATGGGTGGTGTGGTGAGCCCTGTAGCTACACTTTACTGTCTAGTACCATGGGTGGTGTGGTGAGCCCTGTAGCTACACTTTACTGTCTAGTACCATGGGTGGTGTGGTGAGCCCTGTAGCTACACTTTACTGTCTTGTACCATGGGTGGTGTGGTGAGCCCTGTAGCTACACTTTACTGTCTAGTACCATGGGTGGTGTGGTGAGCCCTGTAGCTACACTTTACTGTCTTGTACCATAGGTGGTGTGGTGAGCCCTGTAGCTACACTTTACTGTCTAGTACCATGGGTGGTGTGGTGAGCCCTGTAGCTACACTTTACTGTCTAGTACCATGGGTGGTGTGGTGAGCCCTGTAGCTACACTTTACTGTCTTGTACCATGGGTGGTGTGGTGAGCCCTGTAGCTACACTTTATTGTCTAGTACCATGGGTGGTGTGGTGAGCCCTGTAGCTACACTTTACTGTCTTGTACCATGGGTGGTGTGGTGAGCCCTGTAGCTACACTTTACTGTCTTGTACCATGGGTGCTGAGGTGAGCACTGTAGCTACACTTTACTGTCTTGCACCATGGGTGGTGTGGTGAGCCCTGTAGCTACACTTTACTGTCTAGTACCATGGGTGGTGTGGTGAGCCCTGTAGCTACACTTTACTGTTTAGTACCATGGGTGGTGTGGTGAGCCCTGTAGCTACACTTTACTGTCTTGTACCATGGGTGGTGTGGTGAGCCCTGTAGCTACACTTTACTGTCTAGTACCATGGGTGTTGTGGTGAGCCCTGTTGCTACACTTTACTGTCTGGTACCATGGGTGGTGTGGTGAGCCCTGTAGCTACACTTTACTGTCTTGTACCATGGGTGGTGTGGTGAGCCCTGTAGCTACACTTTACTGTCTAGTACCATGGGTGGTGTGGTGAGCTTTGTAGCTACACTTTACTGTCTAGTACCATGGGTGGTGTGGTGAGCCCTGTAGCTACACTTTACTGTCTAGTACCATGGGTGGTGTGGTGAGCCCTGTAGCTACACTTTACTGTCTAGTACCATGGGTGGTGTGGTGAGCCCTGTAGCTACACTTTACTGTCTTGTACCATGGGTGGTGAGGTGAGCCCTGTAGCTACACTTTACTGTCTTGTACCATGGGTGGTGTGGTGAGCCCTGTAGCTACACTTTACTGTCTAGTACCATGGGTGGTGTGGTGAGCCCTGTAGCTACACTTTACTGTCTAGTACCATGGGTGGTGTGGTGAGCCCTGTAGCTACACTTTACTGTCTAGTACCATGGGTGGTGTGGTGAGCCCTGTAGCTACACTTTACTGTCTTGTACCATGGGTGGTGTGGTGAGCCCTGTAGCTACACTTTACTGTCTAGTACCATGGGTGGTGTGGTGAGCCCTGTAGCTACACTTTACTGTCTAGTACCATGGGTGGTGTGGTGAGCCCTGTAGCTACACTTTACTGTCTAGTACCATGGGTGGTGTGGTGACCCCTGTAGCTACACTTTACTGTCTAGTACCATGGGTGGTGTGGTGACGCCTGTAGCTACACTTTACTGTCTTGTACCATGGGTGGTGTGGTGACCCCTGTAGCTACACTTTACTGTCTAGTACCATGGGTGGTGTGGTGACCCCTGTAGCTACACTTTACTGTCTTGTACCATGGGTGGTGTGGTGACCCCTGTAGCTACACTTTACTGTCTTGTACCATGGGTGGTGTGGTGACCCCTGTAGCTACACTTTACTGTCTAGTACCATGGGTGGTGTGGTGAGCCCTGTAGCTACACTTTACTGTCTTGTACCATGGGTGGTGTGGTGAGCCCTGTAGCTACACTTTACTGTCTCGTACCATGGGTGGTGTGGTGAGCCCTGTAGCTACACTTTACTGTCTAGTACCATGGATGGTGTGGTGACCCCTGTAGCTACACTTTACTGTCTTGTACCATGGGTGGTGTGGTGAGCCCTGTAGCTACACTTTACTGTCTAGTACCATGGGTGGTGTGGTGAGCCCTGTAGCTACACTTTACTGTCTAGTACCATGGGTGGTGTGGTGAGCCCTGTAGCTACACTTTACTGTCTAGTACCATGGGTGGTGTGGTGAGCCCTGTAGCTACACTTTACTTTCTAGTACCATGGGTGGTGTGGTGAGCCCTGTAGCTACACTTTACTGTCTTGTACCATGGGTGGTGTGGTGAGCCCTGTAGCTACACTTTACTGTCTAGTACCATGGGTGGTGTGGTGACCCCTGTAGCTTCACTTTACTGTCTTGTACCATGGGTGGTGTGGTGAGCCCTGTAGCTACACTTTACTGTCTAGTACCATGGGTGGTGTGGTGAGCCCTGTAGCTACACTTTACTGTCTTGTACCATGGGTGGTGTGGTGAGCCCTGTAGCTACACTTTACTGTCTAGTACCATGGGTGGTGTGGTGAGCCCTGTAGCTACACTTTACTGTCTAGTACCATGGGTGGTGTGGTGAGCCCTGTAGCTACACTTTACTGTCTTGTACCATGGGTGGTGTGGTGAGCCCTGTAGCTACACTTTACTGTCTAGTACCATGGGTGGTGTGGTGAGCCCTGTAGCTACACTTTACTGTCTTGTACCATGGGTGGTGTGGTGAGCCCTGTAGCTACACTTTACTGTCTAGTACCATGGGTGGTGTGGTGAGCCCTGTAGCTACACTTTACTGTCTAGTACCATGGGTGGTGTGGTGAGCCCTGTAGCTACACTTTACTGTCTTGTACCATGGGTGGTGTGGTGAGCCCTGTAGCTACACTTTACTGTCTAGTACCATGGGTGGTGTGGTGACCCCTGTAGCTACACTTTACTGTCTAGTACCATGGGTGGTGAGGTGAGCCCTGTAGCTACACTTTACTGTCTTGTACCATGGGTGGTGTGGTGAGCCCTGTAGCTACACTTTACTGTCTAGTACCATGGGTGGTGTGGTGAGCCCTGTAGCTACACTTTACTGTCTAGTACCATGGGTGGTGTGGTGAGCCCTGTAGCTACACTTTACTGTCTAGTACCATGGGTGGTGTGGTGAGCCCTGTAGCTACACTTTACTGTCTAGTACCATGGGTGGTGTGGTGAGCCCTGTAGCTACACTTTACTGTCTAGTACCATGGGTGGTGTGGTGAGCCCTGTAGCTACACTGTCTAGTACCATGGGTGGTGAGGTGAGCCCTGTACGTACACTTCGGGCACAAATATGTGCTTTTCGAAGCGCGCAGACGGAACACAAATGTTCCCCTAGAGATTTGAACTCACCACGGTCGTATCAGTGGTCGAGACATTCGAACTAATATAGAGCATAGAGACGATCATAATACGCGATACAAATAAGTTAAATCTAGTTCGACCCGTGTCCCAAGACGAAATTCCGTAATTTCTGTTTCTTCAGTTCGAATTACTTATTCTCTGTTACGAAAAAAGTATTCTGAGAGAGAATTTCATATTCTTTTGTAGTACATGCCGAGTTTCACGCTCACTTGTTACTTTAATCAACGATTCATTTGACTGAAACTTTTATTCTGAAGGGTAAATATGTATATTTTGTAAGTAGGAATCCTTTGTCTGCCTGTTTGAAATATAAATTATAATATAAAATTTATTTTATTTATTTATTCGAGGAAAACAAACAGCTATTCTATTATACAATATGGATAATAGAATAAAAGTTACAATAGCCTTACAAAGTTGTCCTCTATAAGTAAAAGTGTAATTAAAACTTATCTAGTATCGGATAGAAGAAAGCAGACTATTGGTAAGTATAAATAGATTATTCACAAAACAAAACAATGAAAACAAAGGAAAAAGTAACCTAAATATTTTGTTTAGATATTTGCGAAATGTCTGCAAAAGAAAGTAAATATAATAGGTTATATTTACAACACTTGAAATTTGAATGAGTATTTTATTTTATATTTACTTATAATATTATTAAAACTCGCGTGAGCTGACATACTAAATTATTATTACATACGGCTTGAACACTCACGACGTTTTTTAATACACAACAATCACACGTGAGTGTTCAAGCCGTATGTAATAATAATTTTATATTTACTTACTTTATTTTATTTTATTTTATATTAAAAAAACTGGTCAAGTTCGAATAGTTTTTGCACCCTGAGGGCTCCGTACTATTTAAATAAGTTTAACATTACTTACAAAATGTATAAAACAAAACTGCAAAATTAAATTGGTCGAGTGTTCGGGTACGTAACCCTGAATCTTCATTATAAATCGGTTGTTCTCAATATAAAGAAATTCCAAATTTCTACCTACTTTGGTCCTTGAGATAGACCCTATAGCAAAAATGGTCTAAAATTGACAACTTTGACGGGCCCCAATTTCTTAATTTTTGAAAATAAAAAATTAAAGAGTAGATTTTGATTCCAGTGCGAGATGGTCGACATTCAAGTCACGAATGATTTTTTTTGCCAAGACGTATTCGAGACACAAAACAGCCGGGACAAGTAATATCAACACTTGCAAATTTAACAAACGACGTTTTTTAATACATCTGCGAAAAATTACGTAAAACAATAAAACAAAATACTAAGTCAACAAAAAACATACAAGAAACCTTTTTGTGTTAAGTCTGAAACTGTCTGACAGTAAGACACTGTTTTACCATAGTTCTACCAATGTTACAAAACAAAACAAACGTCTTTCTTTCTAAATCTTTAAAATAATAAGTTCTAATATAGATTAAGTATAATATTAATTATGACGTATAAAATCGTTATGAAGTCATAAGTCATTAGACAATTATTTTATACAATTATAATACCAACTTAATGACAAGTCTGGGTTAAAATTTTACATAACATATCAGAAATGAAAATTACTAGACACGTATCACAAATACCTTAGCCTCCGGCTCAGATTTCTAACTAATATTTGTCCAGCAATTGCCAACTTCCTGCTCTCACCAAAATTGACTGTTTCGCAATTTTAAAATAAAAATATGTTACAACCATAAATCTTTTAATGAAAATACATAGGGCTCGTCTTGGCGGAGCCACTGCTATGCCCCCAGATATACTGTGTGCATTTATTCAGCTTTTATTATGTGGAATACTGAAATGTGTTCCCTCAAGGATATAAAACAAGTATTAAGAAAAGTTATAAAAGTACGGAAACCAAGCACTTGGTATCTCACGATGCCGTGTTTTTTATGAGATCTTTCCTAACATACATTTATTACAATTTTACTTACTTTATTTATTTGTTGAATATTTTGTGGTCGTTTTATCGCATACTTTTGGAAGAACAGAAGGTACAATTAAATATTATTCATGTATTTCTTTTTTAACATATAAAACTTCTTTACTCGTGTTCTTTTTGTTTTAAAATAAAATACTTCTTTTATTTTTAATTGCACGGAATTCAATATAAGTACCCACATTATAAAATACGCAAATTTGTTTAAAGATTTCTGGTTACTTAACCTAAACAAACATTTGTACAAGAATTATGTAAGTGAAATTAGAATTATAAGTACATAGACGTCTCTATAGTACAATGGTTTGTGTACTTGACCGATAATCCAGATTTCGGAAGGTACGTTAGCTGTGGTATTTTGTGTCCCAAATGGCGATAGAGCTTACTACCCATAACGGTATTAATTTTCGGTAAAACGTAGGTTTACAAGTGTGGACTATTATTTGCATTTCACAGTCCATAGCCGGAAACACCTTTGAGACCTCTTCGGTATTCATGTCGTGTCAAATGATATTTTTTCAGTAGATAATGTTTTTTAATAAAATCTCCATTTTGCCGACTTCCGAATCAAGATTTTTAATTGGGAGTCGCCATAATAAAGATTTTTCTTAAAACTTAGGCCCCCTTTTCGAATCCTTTGGGGTGCGAATTTTCCAAAATTCTTCGTGAACATACGTTTTTACATACATATACTCACGCCTGTCTCTCAGAGGGGCGGCAAAAACTACAGATTTCCATCTGCTACGATCTAGACACACCTCTTTTGCTTCTTCCGCATCCATCAATCTGGTCCTACAAGCTTTTGTATTCCGGGCGCTTTTGTCATTGCCCTTCTTCAGTATGTCGCCAATTTGGTCAATATACGTCCTTCTAGGGCCGCTTGCGCAGCATAAACTGCTTGCGTCGCTCTACTTTCATTAATTTTCTCTACATGTCCAAACCACCGAAGTATTCCTTTTCGATTCTAGTCACTACATCTTCTTTCAGGCGGCAACGATCCCATAGGATCCCAACGATTCCACTGCATTCAGTCTGCTTTGATATTTATCTTACCATACCCAACATTCATTACCAAACATAAGTATAGGACCCAACACTCTATTATGAACCGTCAATTGTGCCTTTGCAGTCACATTTTGGCTGCTCATGAGGGAGTGCAGGGCTCCGTTGACTTTATTTCCTACATGTGTTTTTATTCCTTTTTAAATACACTCTTCAAATATCAAGTCTCTACGTCCAGACGATTGAGTCACTTAGCATAAATATATTTATATCGATTCATGTTCAGAAAAAAGTGTTTGTTACTTTTTCCTATTTGGGGGAAATATTTTCTATGAAATAATTACACGATTGGTTGAACTTTAAATTTATTGATGATTCGATGTTATGAACTGTCGAACATTTGCTGTGCATTTGCATGTCAAAAAGCTTAATATTTTTTTTGTTTTATGTGTATAAACTTATTTGTACACTTTACAAGGTAGAGCTGAGGCTGATGCAAGTAGGTTGGTACTATAATATTGTAACGCCGTATCGTACCTCGGTAGTCCTTAGTACATATTTAATTTGTTTTGCCCCTTAAGATTTACTTAGATGAATAATCCGAAAAAGTACTTGATTTTTTTATATATTTAGTAAATTAATTTTATAAGCATCTTTTTTTATAAATAAAATACGATAAATTCAAATAAAATATCGAAAAAATATATAATCAAGTATCTTATAACATAACATAACATAAATACGCTTTATTGTGCACTAAAAGAAAAACAACAAAAAGGACAATACAAAGCTGAAAAAAAACAAAATATAGGCATCAATGGGATGTCTTATCGCTTAGAGCGATTTCTTCCAGACAACCTTTGGGTGGAAAATATTTTGGACGTACGTGAAGACGTAGGCGGTGTACTTATTATAATCAAAAATACTTAAATAATGGTCTAAACATACGTATAAATTAACTCAATACGTAAACTAGACACAAAATAAATAAATATTACATTCAATTAAATACAAAATATATACTTGTGTATAAAGATATATAGAAATATATATACATGTGTATATATAATATATATATATATATATATATATATATATATATAAGTACCAGTATAGTAATAAGTAGAGATAAATTAAACTTAAACTATCAAAGGGATTATTACGGCTGTTACTTGTTTCTTGCTTTGTTTTGTTATAAAAATATATTAAGCATAAGCTGAAAGCAAGCAAGGCGGGCTCTCTGAGCAAAGTTGCTTGTTTTCTGCTCTGTGGCCTCATCGTTATCGTATCATATTTGTCGTATTCATTATGTCATAATCTAGTATCTTCATTTACTAATTTAGACTAATGCTTTGTAAAAACTCAGCAGAAACAATTTTTATGTTTTAGTGTTCAAATAAACCAAAAAATAATTGGCTTCGGAAGACTTAATAACTAGAAACACAACTGAAACTTGGCGTAAGAAGACTAAATAACTAGAAACACGACTGGAACTTGGTAGGAAACTTAGGAAACGTAGCGTAGGGAAACTTAGTTACTAGAAATATAACTGAAACTTGATGAAGAAAAACTTAACAACTAGAAACACAACTGAAACTTGGCGCAGGAAAACTTAATAACTAGGAACACAGACATACCATCCTTACATGGATGGAAAATACCAACATACCATCCGTACATGGACGGTCAATACAAACATACCAGCCGTACACGGACGGTCAATACAAATATTGTTTGAAGCGTGCCTAAAAACTAACAAGTGAACGAGAACGCATATTCGGGCAAATACAGCAAATACACGAATACGCAGCGCCAAATGAGGAGCCAGCAGAAAGCTCCTGTACTCGAAGATTGCCGCCAAATCACTTCAGCATTGCCATCTATGGTATAATGTAAGTACTATCAACCAGCAACTATGGACAAGCACAGTTTCATACACTGGTACAAGTAACCGCCGCCCTTCGAAGGGTGAGTTAGAGCCGCGGGTTTCGTTACAAAGCTTTTTATTTAGTTCTATTTCCTTTTACCAGATGGCATCAGCTACGAGTCTGTAACTACACTACTATTACTACAGTCAGTAAAATTTTTGGATATGGTTGGTCTCACTGAGTTATGAATTTTTTATCTGAAAAACAAAAAATCCCACAAGTCGAGTATTATATTAAAGGTTTGTGAAGCAGATATTATGAATATGGTTTCTACACAAGACGGACTGCTGTTATCTTTCAGCTAACCCTTGGTGCTTTGGGTTGCCAGAGACACAGTTTTCGACCGGAGAGTCCAGTTTACATTATGTAATTTGTATGTCTGGTCAATATCAAAATTCTAAGTCAACAGGAAGTGCCGTTTTTATAGTGATCAATATTGTATAAAATTGGTTATGTAACGTGCGATAACTTTTTTCGCGTCAAGTTAGAAGCCAGATTTGGTTAAAGTCTTAAATCTAGACACCTGTTTAGAATAAAATGTATATTTCGGAACGTATCCATCAATGGTCTATATATTTTGTCTATGGACTTGGAGCTGTCAAAAAATACGAGGGACGTGAAAATTGGTACAGATCGCGGACGATTTATAAAATGTGAGATTAACAATTTAACCCAAGGGAAATCGGTGCGGACATCGTAAGAAACAGTATTCAGTCAATGGCTGACGTTATTTTGGTGTGAAGACCATTTTGAGTGAATTTCCTGTGTGTGTGTGACATAACCTGTGTCCACGCGGCTTCCGACAAGTGGACTTGTCCTTTATCATTTCTTCTGGGTTCGGATGCATCCCGGGGTAGGTGGGTCGTGTTTAGATTCATCGTGGAGGTGAGCAGCGTGTCACAGCACCGGAGCGCCTTGGAGTCATCGTGAAAGGAATTCGCGAGGACTACCTGATGAGGTCATCATGCAATAGTCTGGTAGGACATTTTATATTTCTTATAGAATATAAGACATTTATAGAGTATAAATCTGGGACAGCTTATGGGCCCCTGTTCCAGCTGCAAGTATCACCCTTTAGCATACAATTAGTGGTGTCTGAGCGTGGTTATGGAATCCTCGCACCAGTGACGCCGATGTCCGTCACTAGTCAATATTACCACTTTTTATAAGTTACAATTTCTGGTAGCAACGAGCGTTTTTTATCAAATAATCTTTGGTAGCCAGATCGTGGTTAATCCCAACTTTGGTTTATATACATATAAACAGCGGAACTGGGCGGCCCCAGTGTCATTGAACTGTTAACATAGCTAGGCTATTTACATGTACATGTAGCAATTACAAATTGGATTTGTTTAGTGCTTTGAGTAGATAATTGATTACCGGAGGGTACCACATTGATGTGGTTCAGTAATATCAGTATAAATTGTTAATTTAGTACATATCAAGTGTTCTTGTATTACAATAACATAATCATATAACGGTTTATATTATAGATTTGGAAATCAACTTGTTAGCTAATATACGGTTATCTTGGCTTGAATGTATGTACTTACAAGGATGTATACAAGTGCATAGTGGAATGTGCATTCGGGTTTGTGTGTATTGTATACACCAAATATAATTTACATTTGATAATTAAATTATAGAATTAGGTAGGAACCTATTTGTTTGTTTAGTATTGACGGACAGTACATACATTGGTAATTGGGAATTAATTTTGCTAATTAAATTCTATTTATAGGTAGGGTATCTATTGAGCAGTGCTTCTGTATTTTGTGCCGTGTCAGGGTGTTTGCTAAATAGTTTTTATTTATACATTTCCCGGTTCATTGCGGCAAGATGTCCAAGTCTCACAAGGCTGCGTTGGCGAAAGAGCTCCGCTGGTTTACAACCGTCCAGGGATTGCTTTCTCGTTCGGATCGCGACAATGCAATCCTGGAGAGAGCCGAGCGGATGCATCAGCGGCTGGCTGATGCAGAGGCGGCTGTGGCAGCACTGCAGGAAAGTGACGAGCCTTTGAAGAGGTATGTTACGGATTTGGCTCAGATAAAAGGGATTTATGATGCTTTAACAGAGGCGGCCTCCATGTTTAAAAAGCGGCAATCGGGCAGCCCGGTTGTTAGCACACCTAGACCAATAGATGGCGCCACTGCTAAGACGCTGGTTATAACGTCGAATATTGTTACTGATCTAAAGAGGCAAAATTCAGGAGGTCCTGTAGTTGTCACGCCTCAACCGGTAGATGGCGTGTCTAGTAGTTTGGCTAATTTAAAACTAAATAAATTCAATGGGAAAAATCAAGAATGGGTTTCATATAGGAATATGTTTAATTCATTAGTAAATTCTAGGGTAGATTTATCAAAGGGGCAAAAGATGGCATATTTGATGTCAACATTGGAGGGCGAAGCAAGGTCGCTCATCCAGCACCTCAGGGTAGAGGATGATCATTATGATATAGCGTGGGGCTTATTAAATGATAGGTATCAGAACATGCGCTTACTGGCGGATGCGCATGCGTCTCAATTGTTGACGTTACCTAGGGTAACCGACTGGGCACAGCTGAGGCAGCAATTACTAACTCCGGTCACCGTGGCGTGTAATGCCCTTAGAACATTAGGTTTACCGGTGGACGAGTGGTCGTTTTTACTCGTTCACATTATTTTAGGTAGGTTGCCTAATGATGTGAGGTCACGTTTTGAGCGGGTGTCCGCAGGAAAAGATGGCAGCACTGTGCCTAAATTTACGGACTTAATGAGGTTTCTTGAATATGATGCTAGGGTAGCAGAAACATCACAACCGGACTTGGCGCCATCTGGGGCGCAATCATTTTCGTCTGCTGGCTCATCGGAATGTGGGGAGCCCAGACAACCGCAGCAGTCGCGGGGACGCGATATGACGCGTTTAGCGGCGGTCGCCGTGGTCGAGAGGTCATCGACCTGTTTACAGTGTGGCCATACGGGGCATGACCTGCTGAGATGTCAGCAGTGGCGAAACCTGCACGTCACCGAGCGGCGACGCATGGTGAAGCGTAAGAGCCTATGTTTCGGTTGCTTGGGCAATCACTTCGAACGTAATTGTCCCGAGCCACGACGTTGCAGTGTTTGTGAGGGGCCTCACCATTTATTGTTGTGTGCCAACAGATCTGAAGTGGCTTCACCGGTCCCGCAGCGACGGAGCCCTACGGGCGGGGGTGCTTCAGGGAGAACTCCCCCCCCCTTGGACAACGGGGGAGCGTCAGGGAGAACTTCCCCCCCCTCGGTTCAGGGAAGGCATGCTGTCGGGCAGAGCTCCCCTCCGTCGGAACGGAGGACTGCGGCGCGAGGCGCGCCCCCTCACCAGGAGGTGAGTCATGTATTTGCGCGTGGACCCGTAAGGAGCCCCTCGCCTACGGGCTATTACACATATGGCCATGTTGTGAATTGGGCCCCTACGGGCGGGGGCCAATTGGAGTTGGCAAGGGCTAGGCCCCCCCTTCCCGCGCCGGTTTTGGTGCCAGCTGGCATGGAGCACCGTGCTCAGACGGAGTCACGGGGTTACTCACCGCCGTACCGGGAATACCCGCGGTTAGAGAGTTGGAGGCTACGCTCCCCCCATGGTGGGGATGTGCACGCGCCAGCCGTATTATTGCCAGTGGACTGGTCCTGCACTCCACAGGTGGGGTAGCCTGTAACTAGCTTGTTCAAGCTATGAGTACGGAACCGCGGACGGTTCTGTTGCCTACCGCGATGGCTCGCGTCTAGGGCCCCAGGGGGGATTGAGTTAGGGTATGGGCCCTCCTCGACTTGGAAAGTCAAGTGGCGCACCGATTAGTTTTGAACCTGGAGGTTTCGTCGGTGTCGCTCCTAGGTATTGGTGGACTGGAGTTGAATCAGCGGCTGCAGCCATGGTTATAGACAATATGACGACAGGCTGGCAGCCTTCTTTGGACCTTCCTCCGTCCATAATCTCATGCACGTCAGGTCTGCATCTGGCAGACCCACGTTTTTGTCATCCGGCCCAGTCGATGTTCTCCTGGGCGCGGATTTGTTAGGATGGATCCTATTTGGTTTTTAGAAGACTCTGAGTTCTTCTTCATTGGTGGAGGTATCCACAATTTTGGATATTCGATATTTGATTCGATACTTGGATTATTATGTTCGAACTTAGGAAATGGCTTTCAAATGAACATATACTGTTTGCAGATTTGGAGGATCCCAATATGATGGTGGTATTAGGTTGAAATACCAACCAGTCAATGAAATTCATATATTTTGTCCCCAGCCGTGAGTGCAGAGGAGCGTTGGAGCGCATTGGTACACTGGGTTCGTGTACTTCAGGCGGACCTCATCAAGTTTAGACTTCGAGTTCTGCGCGAGGATCACGCCAGGCTGAAGTGAGCGGTTGCTCGTTTAAATCCTTTCACGGATTATGAAGGACTTCTGCGTTTTGGAGGCTGATTTTGGAGAGCTGACCTGCCATACGGAAGTCTTCATCCTTTGCTTCTACCCAAGACGGACCTTTGGTAAATCTGTTGGTGTCGCGTAGGGGTTTACCTTCACTTATTCGTTCCGACAATGGCACAATCTACAAAGGTACTGCTAACTATCTAAAAGATATTGATAATTTTTTGTTTTGTAAATAACTATGCTAGTTTAAGTTAAATCTTCGCCCGGAAAGGGGTAACTTGGCGGTACAGTCCCCCAAATTGCCCTCACTGGGGAGGGAATTTTTTGAAGCTGCCGTCAAGTCGGCGAAGACCCACCTCCGCTGCGTTATTGGGGAAACTGTCCTAACTTTTGAGGAGCTTGCCACTGTTTATTGTAAAGTGGAAGCGGTCCTCAACTCTCTTCCTCTCTGTGGTCAGACAGGACTGAGCATCCTAGGGAAGGAAATTTAACTCTTTTGAAGGATGTGAACTTGCTATCCTTGTTTTGGCGCCGGGGCCGTATATTAAAGTTGTTTTTTGGCGGAGACGGAACTCCACGCGTCGCAGAGGTGTTGGTCGAAGGTTCGATTTTGTGACGAGCCATGACAACTCTCTCCCGTCTCCCGGTTGTATGAGCTAGTGGTCTGATTGCTCAGCCCAGAGCGGGGGACTGTTTAGAATAAAATGTATATTTCGGAACGTATCCATCAATGGTCTATATATTTTGTCTATGGACTTGGAGCTGTCAAAAAATACGAGGGACGTGAAAATTGGTACAGATCGCGGACGATTTATAAAATGTGAGATTAACAATTTAACCCAAGGGAAATCGGTGCGGACATCGTAAGAAACAGTATTCAGTCAATGGCTGACGTTATTTTGGTGTGAAGACCATTTTGAGTGAATTTTCTGTGTGTGTGTGACATAACCTGTGTCCACGCGGCTTCCGACAAGTGGACTTGTCCTTTATCATTTCTTCTGGGTTCGGATGCATCCCGGGGTAGGTGGGTCGTGTTTAGATTCATCGTGGAGGTAAGCAGCGTGTCACAGCACCGGAGCGCCTTGGAGTCATCGTGAAAGGAATTCGCGAGGACTACCTGATGAGGTCATCATGCAATAGTCTGGTAGGACATTTTATATTTCTTATAGAATATAAGACATTTATAGAGTATAAATCTGGGACAGCTTATGGGCCCCTGTTCCAGCTGCAAGTTTCACCCTTTAGCATACAATTAGTGGTGTCTGAGCGTGGTTATGGAATCCTCGCACCAGTGACGCCGATGTCCGTCACTAGTCAATATTACCACTTTTTATAAGTTACAATTTCTGGTAGCAACGAGCGTTTTTTATCAAATAGGTTGGAAATATTCAAAAGGAGTTGGAGTTAAGCCCCCCCCCCCCCCTCCATCACCCTTCCATTTAGGAAATGTATAGTTTTTGTGATATTATTAGTAAATGAGTGAAGGAAGATGGGGGGAGAAAAAGTCTTCCCCCTGTCAGAACTATTTTTTGTGAAATCATAGCCTCACTTTTTTCTAACATTTCACTGAATAACCCAGTTACTTCTGCGACTGCTTTGGCACTCCGGAAAGTGCAGCCCTTTCGCCCTTGCGTAACAAAGTGCAGCCGCCCGTGGTCAAATCCGCAGCTTCGGCTTGCTGGTCGCCTATGGCTCACACGGGTGCCTACTCTTTGTTTTTGCAGGCGGGTGGGGGCTTCCCTTCCTTCGCGCCTCCGGCTTTTTATAAACACTGTAAGGGTAGTGGCCACAAGACAGCGTGGAGTCGGGGTGGTATGATTCGGTTTTGGAGCCCCTAGTTACCTACCAGTACAGAGTCGCGCTTTGCCCTAAAGAAGTTATCTGTGTTGTAAAAACGCTTTAAATACTTTGGCAATTAATCCGATTATGCAAAACTAATATATGATTTAATTATTATTAAAGTGTATTACAAACAAGAAATCAATCAGTAACAAATTTAAATATTTTGAAAAACTTCCTCCGGCCAGGATTTAAACGAGCGACCTCCTGCTTACATGACAGATGTACCGAGTGCGCCACTGTGTGGTTCTTGAACGACGAATATTATTAAAGTAATACAAATTAAATCATATATCAATTTTGCATAATTGTATTGATTGCCAAAATAAATATTGCCGGGCTGAGTGATGATGATTGAGGAATGTATTTTATAGGTTGTCTTGGTAAATTTGTAGGGTGGCTATAACATTGGTATGTGTAGTTATAAATAGAGGAACAATTATTTTTACTCCTGTGTACATCCTCGTTCAGTAGTACCTCGCCAGCAGCGTCGTGCTATAAGAAGGTGCGGGCTGCTTCTACAGCAGCCTCACAACAACACAAAATGCCCCTGTGCACTGAGTGAATGTGTACATCCTCGTTCAGTAGTACCTCGCCAGCAGCGTCGTGCTATAAGAAGGTGCGGGCTGCTTCTACAGCAGCCTCACAACAACACAAAATGCCCCTGTGCACTGAGTGAATGTGTACATCCTCGTTCAGTAGTACCTCGCCAGCAGCGTCGTGCTATAAGATGGTGCGGGCTGCTTCTACAGCAGCCTCACAACAACACAAAATGCCCCTGTGCACTGAGTGAATGTGTACATCCTCGTTCAGTAGTACCTCGCCAGCAGCGTCGTGCTATAAGATGGTGCGGGCTGCTTCTACAGCAGCCTCACAACAACACAAAATGCCCCTGTGCACTGAGTGAATGTGTACATCCTCGTTCAGTAGTACCTCGCCAGCAGCGTCGTGCTATAAGATGGTGCGGGCTGCTTCTACAGCAGCCTCACAACAACACAAAATGCCCCTGTGCACTGAGTGAATGTGTACATCCTCGTTCAGTAGTACCTCGCCAGCAGCGTCGTGCTATAAGATGGTGCGGGCTGCTTCTACAGCAGCCTCACAACAACACAAAATGCCCCTGTGCACTGAGTGAATGTGTACATCCTCGTTCAGTAGTACCTCGCCAGCAGCGTCGTGCTATAAGAAGGTGCGGGCTGCTTCTACAGCAGCCTCACAACAACACAAAATGCCCCTGTGCACTGAGTGAATGTGTACATCCTCGTTCAGTAGTACCTCGCCAGCAGCGTCGTGCTATAAGATGGTGCGGGCTGCTTCTACAGCAGCCTCACAACAACACAAAATGCCCCTGTGCACTGAGTGAATGTGTACATCCTCGTTCAGTAGTACCTCGCCAGCAGCGTCGTGCTATAAGAAGGTGCGGGCTGCTTCTACAGCAGCCTCACAACAACACAAAATGCCCCTGTGCACTGAGTGAATGTGTACATCCTCGTTCAGTAGTACCTCGCCAGCAGCGTCGTGCTATAAGAAGGTGCGGGCTGCTTCTACAGCAGCCTCACAACAACACAAAATGCCCCTGTGCACTGAGTGAATGTGTACATCCTCGTTCAGTAGTACCTCGCCAGCAGCGTCGTGCTATAAGAAGGTGCGGGCTGCTACTACAGCAGCCTCACAACAACACAAAATGCCCCTGTTCACTGAGTGAATGTGTACATCCTCGTTCAGTAGTACCTCGCCAGCAGCGTCGTGCTATAAGAAGGTGCGGGCTGCTACTACAGCAGCCTCACAACAACACAAAATGCCCCTGTGCACTGAGTGAATGTGTACATCCTCGTTCAGTAGTACCTCGCCAGCAGCGTCGTGCTATAAGAAGGTGCGGGCTGCTACTACAGCAGCCTCACAACAACACAAAATGCCCCTGTTCACTGAGTGAATGTGTACATCCTCGTTCAGTAGTACCTCGCCAGCAGCGTCGTGCTATAAGAAGGTGCGGGCTGCTTCTACAGCAGCCTCACAACAACACAAAATGCCCCTGTGCACTGAGTGAATGTGTACATCCTCGTTCAGTAGTACCTCGCCAGCAGCGTCGTGCTATAAGATGGTGCGGGCTGCTTCTACAGCAGCCTCACAACAACACAAAATGCCCCTGTGCACTGAGTGAATGTGTACATCCTCGTTCAGTAGTACCTCGCCAGCAGCGTCGTGCTATAAGATGGTGCGGGCTGCTTCTACAGCAGCCTCACAACACTACAAAATGCCCCTGTGCACTGAGTGAATGTGTACATCCTCGTTCAGTAGTACCTCGCCAGCAGCGTCGTGCTATAAGAAGGTGCGGGCTGCTTCTACAGCAGCCTCACAACAACACAAAATGCCCCTGTGCACTGAGTGAATGTGTACATCCTCGTTCAGTAGTACCTCGCTAGCAGCGTCGTGCTATAAGAAGGTGCGGGCTGCTTCTACAGCAGCCTCACAACAACACAAAATGCCCCTGTGCACTGAGTGAATGTGTACATCCTCGTTCAGTAGTACCTCGCCAGCAGCGTCGTGCTATAAGATGGTGCGGGCTGCTTCTACAGCAGCCTCACAACAACACAAAATGCCCCTGTTCACTGAGTGAATGTGTACATACTCGTTCAGTAGTACCTCGCCAGCAGCGTCGTGCTATAAGAAGGTGCGGGCTGCTTCTACAGCAGCCTCACAACAACACAAAATGCCCCTGTTCACTGAGTGAATGTGTACATCCTCGTTCAGTAGTACCTCGCCAGCAGCGTCGTGCTATAAGAAGGTGCGGGCTGCTTCTACAGCAGCCTCACAACAACACAAAATGCCCCTGTGCACTGAGTGAATGTGAACATCCTCGTTCAGTAGTACCTCGCCAGCAGCGTCGTGCTATAAGATGGTGCGGGCTGCTTCTACAGCAGCCTCACAACAACACAAAATGCCCCTGTGCACTGAGTGAATGTGTACATCCTCGTTCAGTAGTACCTCGCCAGCAGCGTCGTGCTATAAGATGGTGCGGGCTGCTTCTACAGCAGCCTCACAACAACACAAAATGCCCCTGTGCACTGAGTGAATGTGTACATCCTCGTTCAGTAGTACCTCGCCAGCAGCGTCGTGCTATAAGATGGTGCGGGCTGCTTCTACAGCAGCCTCACAACAACACAAAATGCCCCTGTGCACTGAGTGAATGTGTACATCCTCGTTCAGTAGTACCTCGCCAGCAGCGTCGTGCTATAAGAAGGTGCGGGCTGCTTCTACAGCAGCCTCACAACAACACAAAATGCCCCTGTGCACTGAGTGAATGTGTACATCCTCGTTCAGTAGTACCTCGCCAGCAGCGTCGTGCTATAAGATGGTGCGGGCTGCTTCTACAGCAGCCTCACAACAACACAAAATGCCCCTGTGCACTGAGTGAATGTGTACATCCTCGTTCAGTAGTACCTCGCCAGCAGCGTCGTGCTATAAGAAGGTGCGGGCTGCTTCTACAGCAGCCTCACAACAACACAAAATGCCCCTGTGCACTGAGTGAATGTGTACATCCTCGTTCAGTAGTACCTCGCCAGCAGCGTCGTGCTATAAGATGGTGCGGGCTGCTTCTACAGCAGCCTCACAACAACACAAAATGCCCCTGTGCACTGAGTGAATGTGTACATCCTCGTTCAGTAGTACCTCGCCAGCAGCGTCGTGCTATAAGAAGGTGCGGGCTGCTTCTACAGCAGCCTCACAACAACACAAAATGCCCCTGTGCACTGAGTGAATGTGTACATCCTCGTTCAGTAGTACCTCGCCAGCAGCGTCGTGCTATAAGAAGGTGCGGGCTGCTTCTACAGCAACCTCACAACAACACAAAATGCCCCTGTGCACTGAGTGAATGTGTACATCCTCGTTCAGTAGTACCTCGCCAGCAGCGTCGTGCTATAAGAAGGTGCGGGCTGCTTCTACAACAGCCTCACAACAACACAAAATGCCCCTGTGCACTGAGTGAATGTGTACATCCTCGTTCAGTAGTACCTCGCCAGCAGCGTCGTGCTATAAGAAGGTGCGGGCTGCTTCTACAGCAGCCTCACAACAACACAAAATGCCCCTGTGCACTGAGTGAATGTGTACATCCTCGTTCAGTAGTACCTCGCCAGCAGCGTCGTGCTATAAGATGGTGCGGGCTGCTTCTACAGCAGCCTCACAACAACACAAAATGCCCCTGTGCACTGAGTGAATGTGTACATCCTCGTTCAGTAGTACCTCGCCAGCAGCGTCGTGCTATAAGAAGGTGCGGGCTGCTTCTACAGCAGCCTCACAACAACACAAAATGCCCCTGTGCACTGAGTGAATGTGTACATCCTCGTTCAGTAGTACCTCGCCAGCAGCGTCGTGCTATAAGATGGTGCGGGCTGCTTCTACAGCAGCCTCACAACAACACAAAATGCCCCTGTGCACTGAGTGAATGTGTACATCCTCGTTCAGTAGTACCTCGCCAGCAGCGTCGTGCTATAAGAAGGTGCGGGCTGCTTCTACAGCAGCCTCACAACAACACAAAATGCCCCTGTGCACTGAGTGAATGTGTACATCCTCGTTCAGTAGTACCTCGCCAGCAGCGTCGTGCTATAAGAAGGTGCGGGCTGCTTCTACAGCAGCCTCACAACAACACAAAATGCCCCTGTGCACTGAGTGAATGTGTACATCCTCGTTCAGTAGTACCTCGCCAGCAGCGTCGTGCTATAAGAAGGTGCGGGCTGCTTCTACAGCAGCCTCACAACAACACAAAATGCCCCTGTGCACTGAGTGAATGTGTACATCCTCGTTCAGTAGTACCTCGCCAGCAGCGTCGTGCTATAAGATGGTGCGGGCTGCTTCTACAGCAGCCTCACAACAACACAAAATGCCCCTGTGCACTGAGTGAATGTGTACATCCTCGTTCAGTAGTACCTCGCCAGCAGCGTCGTGCTATAATAAGGTGCGGGCTGCTTCTACAGCAGCCTCACAACAACACAAAATGCCCCTGTGCACTGAGTAAATGTGTACATCCTCGTTCAGTAGTACCTCGCCAGCAGCGTCGTGCTATAAGAAGGTGCGGGCTGCTTCTACAGCAGCCTCACAACAACACAAAATGCCCCTGTGCACTGAGTGAATGTGTACAAATTTTCAAATTCAAATTCAAATAGTTTATTTTGCAAAGCAGGAATAGATATATACACTTTTTACACGTCAAATTTAATCTAATAAAGAAAATATATGTAATAGAATAATAAATGTACATGAACTAAATTAAAGGTTTATTTAATTTATGTAGCAATATATTTACGATTAAAATGATAGGTAAAATATATATTATACAAGGTAAAATCCAATCAGCCGCCCGAACCCATACCGGAGACCCGGCCAGGGACCAGGAACAAGGTTCAGTGATCACCAACCGAGCCCCCAGCACGAATCCAGGCGGCCGACCAAATCCCATCCTATATACTACATACTAATAGGTTACATATATAAATACATGCCTACCTCCGCCCATTCGATTAGTCTTGCTAAGAAGAAGGGCAAGAAACTTAGCAAGATCATGTCTTTTTTTCAACATAAAACTTATACTATACAATATATGACTTATATCTACTTTAACCAAGGGATAAGAAAATACAAGACAGTAGGAATTCAGGTTAACGAAAAAAAGAAAAACATATATATCTTTGTCTACCTGTCTCATATAGTCCTTTTCCTTTTACAGTCTATAATCAATTAATGTTTACACCTTAGAGGAATCATAAGTTAAGAAATTATACTATTTAATTAAATTATAACTTACTACGAGTATCATTATCACTGTAACACCATGCTTCACCATCATCCAAATATTCATTTATTTTATAATATGCCTTTTTCAATAGGCCCTGCTTAATATACAGTTTAAACTTATTCTCTGACAAAGTAAGGACCTCCTTTGGAAGTTTATTGTAAAATCTTATACCATGTCCTACAAAAGAGGTACTCACCTTAGCGAGTCTGATTTTTGGAAAAGCCAGTTTATGCTTATTTCTGGTCTCCTTACAATGTTGCTTACCAAGCCTTGGGAAAGACTCAACATTTTTTCTGACATCCTCGTTCAGTAGTACCTCGCCAGCAGCGTCGTGCTATAAGAAGGTGCGGGCTGCTTCTACAGCAGCCTCACAACAACACAAAATGCCCCTGTGCACTGAGTGAATGTGTACATCCTCGTTCAGTAGTACCTCGCCAGCAGCGTCGTGCTATAAGATGGTGCGGGTTGCTTCTACAGCAGCCTCACAACAACACAAAATGCCCCTGTGCACTGAGTGAATGTGTACATCCTCGTTCAGTAGTACCTCGCCAGCAGCGTCGTGCTATAAGAAGGTGCGGGCTGCTTCTACAGCAGCCTCACAACAACACAAAATGCCCCTGTGCACTGAGTGAATGTGTACATCCTCGTTCAGTAGTACCTCGCCAGCAGCGTCGTGCTATAAGATGGTGCGGGCTGCTTCTACAGCAGCCTCACAACAACACAAAATGCCCCTGTGCACTGAGTGAATGTGTACATCCTCGTTCAGTAGTACCTCGCCAGCAGCGTCGTGCTATAAGAAGGTGCGGGCTGCTTCTACAGCAGCCTCACAACAACACAAAATGCCCCTGTGCACTGAGTGAATGTGTACATCCTCGTTCAGTAGTACCTCGCCAGCAGCGTCGTGCTATAAGATGGTGCGGGCTGCTTCTACAGCAGCCTCACAACAACACAAAATGCCCCTGTGCACTGAGTGAATGTGTACATCCTCGTTCAGTAGTACCTCGCCAGCAGCGTCGTGCTATAAGAAGGTGTGGGCTGCTTCTACAGCAGCCTCACAACAACACAAAATGCCCCTGTGCACTGAGTGAATGTGTACATCCTCGTTCAGTAGTACCTCGCCAGCAGCGTCGTGCTATAAGAAGGTGCGGGCTGCTACTACAGCAGCCTCACAACAACACAAAATGCCCCTGTTCACTGAGTGAATGTGTACATCCTCGTTCAGTAGTACCTCGCCAGCAGCGTCGTGCTATAAGAAGGTGCGGGCTGCTACTACAGCAGCCTCACAACAACACAAAATGCCCCTGTGCACTGAGTGAATGTGTACATCCTCGTTCAGTAGTACCTCGCCAGCAGCGTCGTGCTATAAGAAGGTGCGGGCTGCTACTACAGCAGCCTCACAACAACACAAAATGCCCCTGTGCACTGAGTGAATGTGTACATCCTCGTTCAGTAGTACCTCGCCAGCAGCGTCGTGCTATAAGAAGGTGCGGGCTGCTTCTACAGCAGCCTCACAACAACACAAAATGCCCCTGTGCACTGAGTGAATGTGTACATCCTCGTTCAGTAGTACCTCGCCAGCAGCGTCGTGCTATAAGAAGGTGCGGGCTGCTTCTACAGCAGCCTCACAACAACACAAAATGCCCCTGTGCACTGAGTGAATGTGTACATCCTCGTTCAGTAGTACCTCGCCAGCAGCGTCGTGCTATAAAAAGGTGCGGGCTGCTTCTACAGCAGCCTCACAACAACACAAAATGCCCCTGTGCACTGAGTGAATGTGTACATCCTCGTTCAGTAGTACCTCGCCAGCAGCGTCGTGCTATAAGAAGGTGCGGGCTGCTTCTACAGCAGCCTCACAACAACACAAAATGCCCCTGTGCACTGAGTGAATGTGTACATCCTCGTTCAGTAGTACCTCGCCAGCAGCGTCGTGCTATAAGAAGGTGCGGGCTGCTTCTACAGCAGCCTCACAACAACACAAAATGCCCCTGTGCACTGAGTGAATGTGTACATCCTCGTTCAGTAGTACCTCGGCAGCAGCGTCGTGCTATAAGAAGGTGCGGGCTGCTACTACAGCAGCCTCACAACAACACAAAATGCCCCTGTGCACTGAGTGAATGTGTACATCCTCGTTCAGTAGTACCTCGCCAGCAGCGTCGTGCTATAAGAAGGTGCGGGCTGCTACTACAGCAGCCTCACAACAACACAAAATGCCCCTGTGCACTGAGTGAATGTGTACATCCTCGTTCAGTAGTACCTCGCCAGCAGCGTCGTGCTATAAGAAGGTGCGGGCTGCTACTACAGCAGCCTCACAACAACACAAAATGCCCCTGTGCACTGAGTGAATGTGTACATCCTCGTTCAGTAGTACCTCGCCAGCAGCGTCGTGCTATAAGAAGGTGCGGGCTGCTTCTACAGCAGCCTCACAACAACACAAAATGCCCCTGTGCACTGAGTGAATGTGTACATCCTCGTTCAGTAGTACCTCGCCAGCAGCGTCGTGCTATAATAAGGTGCGGGCTGCTTCTACAGCAGCCTCACAACAACACAAAATGCCCCTGTGCACTGAGTGAATGTGTACATCCTCGTTCAGTAGTACCTCGCCAGCAGCGTCGTGCTATAAGAAGGTGCGGGCTGCTTCTACAGCAGCCTCACAACAACACAAAATGCCCCTGTGCACTGAGTGAATGTGTACATCCTCGTTCAGTAGTACCTCGCCAGCAGCGTCGTGCTATAATAAGGTGCGGGCTGCTTCTACAGCAGCCTCACAACAACACAAAATGCCCCTGTGCACTGAGTGAATGTGTACATCCTCGTTCAGTAGTACCTCGCCAGCAGCGTCGTGCTATAAGAAGGTGCGGGCTGCTTCTACAGCAGCCTCACAACAACACAAAATCCTCACACTCCCTTATATCTATACAACTTGAAAAATTTAAGTTTGCCCGAAAGTACCTCGAGTTCAAGTCGTACGTTGAGAGTTAGACATGGATTAGCGAGGTATTCCTCGAAGCGTAACCATTTTCAAGCGGACCTAACGAAGCGCAGCTAAACTATTCCTCGAAGCGCACCTTTAAGTTGCGCTAACTAGCGCTACCAACATCCTGGCTTAAAATTCACTCTTCAGGTCCATTATTAATGTCCATCAATACTACGGGAATATTAGTTGAAGCTATAAGGGCGACCTCCAAAAAAAAAAACCTAAAGCTAACTTTTGTGCACAAACGTTCCTTAGAATCACAAAAATACATCCTTAAAACCCCTGACCCCTAGGGTGTCCGTGTCCCCCCCTCCCCCCCGCAAATGTGTCTCCATTTGCAGTATTTTTCATTTTACTTAAAAACGGTAAGAGTTAGATGAAAACTTTCAAAGAAGTAAATATTCTTCACACGTTGGTCCACAAAATGAGTTATTATTATATTTTCTTAAATTGACCAAGTAATGAAGTTACAGTTCATTAAATCTGAACTGATAAAGTAGGTACCTATACTGCATTGCAACATGAAGTCAATGTATTGTTCACTATAGGTTTGAATGTTCCTTAGGATCACAAAAGTACATCCTTAAAACCCCCTAGGGTGTCCGCGTCTCCCCTTACCCCTCCCCCCTAATGTGTATTCGTTTGAAATAGTTTTAATTTTACTCAAAAACGGTAAAAGTTACGTGAAAACTGTCAAAGAAGTAAATAATCCTTATTAAAACATTATTCTTCGTGCCTTTGTCTACAAAATGAGACTGTCTTTTGCTTAAATTGACCATGTAATGAAGTTAGGTTCATTACATCTGAACCATTGACTTGTAAAAAGATCTTAACTGGTAAAGTAGGTATCTAAATATATTGTATTGTAAGACAGAAGTCAATGTATTGTTCACAATACGTCACAATACTATAGGTCCAAATGTTTTGTATATATGTATAAAGTTTACCTAAAAACGTACGTAGTACTAATGTAAGTATAATTACTTCAATTGCTACAAGCACCGCGCGGCGACGCCGGGTACAACAAGGGGAAGAACGTCGACGCAGGACAAAGGCAAAATCTTCACCGAATATAGCTGTTGATCCTAACAACTTCATCACAATCCAACAATCAGATTTTTTGAGAAACGACGTTAACAAAAATAAGCTACACTTACTGGTCTCTTATTTCAATGCTGGCGGACATAATGCCCTTCAATGTCTTGGTGACGCGGATTCAACGATAGCCGGCAAAGCCCTGGAATATGATGATGGCCAAAAAACGTCTTAGTGGTAGCCAACGACACAGATATTCTGATTATACTAGTTGCAAGATCAAAGATGGATTCGAAAATAAAAGTTTTGCACTCTCCTTCATCTCAGACGGCTGGCATAACAATTGATATCGCCCAAGTAAACGAAGGTTTGGGTGCCATGTAAAAGACCGTGCTTTTTAGTAATGCAGTTACTGGTTGTGACACAACAAGTGCCTTTTTCAACAAGGGAAAAAAACATGCATGGAAAAAACTTCAGCAGTTTCCATCGTTGATAAATATGACAGAAGTTTTTTCATCGCCCCATGCTGACAAAGAAGAAATAGTCGCGGCTGGCGAAAAATTTGACATGGCTCTCTATGATAACAATTGCGGCTGTGAAACGCTTGACGAGTTGAGAGCACACGAGTTTGGGCATCAATTAAATCCACAGGATTGGGGATGGAAAACTGTGGGAAATAATTTAATACCAGTGGCGACCACGCTGCTGCCTCCTGCGCCAGACCACTTAATGAACCTTATCATGTGATTGCAAAAATGTGTGCAGGAATAGATGCGATTGTGTGCGTGCTGGACTAAAATGAAGGGTTTTGTGTGGACGTTGCCGAGGTCCAACATGTGGTAACGTATCATATGATAGTACAGAAGATTTAGATGATTAAATGGTTAATACACTTAAATAAAAGTTATTTATTTTATGTTTTTGATTTTTAGGCAATTACTGAGTATCTGTACCTAAATGATAACTGTATACAAAAATACAAACACATTTGGAACTAGGATTTAATTTTTCAATGTGACTTGCTGTGGAAAATATATTAACTTTCATTATCTTGCAAAATGTTTAACCGCTTAAAAAAATAAACTCTTATTTTGTAGACAAAAATACGAGAAATAATGTTTACTCACAATGTTTTATCAATAATATTACGGTTTTTCAGAAAATCAAGTAATTTGTAAAAATTCGAGTATTTTTTATTTTCTTGTTTTATATTCATAACAATATCTCAAAAACTAAACTTTTAATAAGTATAAAATAAATGTCATTTCGTAGGTAATATAATGAGAATTAATTACTTTTTGATAGTTTTCACCTAGGTCATACCGTTTTTTAGTAAAATGAAAAATACTGCAAATGGAGACACGTTTGGGGGGCCCCCAAAGGGAGGGACACGGACACCCTGTGGGTCAGGGGTTTTAAGGATGTACTTTTGTGGTCTTAAGGAACGTTTGTGCACAAACATTAGCTTTAGGTTTTTTTTTTTTTAACCCTAAATTTTAAAATGCCCGTGCTACAAAGCTTATAATAAATTAACAAAGTCTTTAAAAAAAGAAACTAAATATATTATATTTTTAAAATTACTAAAACAGCTATTGACCACAAAATGTTATTAAACTGTCGACGGATATTTAATATAATAACAATAATAATAACGTTTATTTCATAAGAACAAGATTGGACCACCTATTAAGCATAAAAATACCTGTACCAGGCGGTCTCGCTCTTTATAGCAAACAATTCATTTTCTTATCAGTTAGAATAAACTTTTAAAACTAAAAACTAATAAAGTTAAGGACAGACATGTCCTGAACTTAACAATTTGTGTTTGAGAGAGGGTGTATATGAGTTGAGTGCGTGAGATGTATTGTGTGTGTAAGTGCGGAAGAGATTATCGGGAGTAAGTATAGATATATAATTTTATTAGCTAATTCGTTGCAATAAATTTTCTATTTGGTCATAGCTGAGTGTCTTAATCCATTTAGTTATTGTTTTTTTTAATTTCGTATACCATCTTAGGGTATATATTCAGTAGTGTGTTAAGTTGGTCATATAAGCACGCTGTTTGAGAATCATTGACGTCTAGCAAACTCAGTGTTATTTGAGCGTTTAGGGGCTACGGAGTGAACTCGTCTTTTGGTTAGAATAGAGGGGTCAAAATTAACTCTTTTGTGCATTCTTAGAATAGTGTGTGTTGAGAACTGGACGTCTGTGATGTGGAGACTCGGCCATGGAATGTAGCAGAGAAACAATGGTTGCTGGATTACAGTGTTTAATTTGGTTAAGTTAATACACATAATAAAATAACACGTATGACGTATGCTACGGTTCAGTAACTAATGTGTTCGGTGCGCGCCCGCAGGTGGCGCGGCAGCCGTTAATGTGTTCGGTGCGCGCCCGCAGGTGGCGCGGCAGCCGTTAATGTGTTCGGTGCGCGCCCGCAGGTGGCGCGGCAGCCGTTAATGTGTTCGGTGCGCGCCCGCAGGTGGCGCGGCAGCCGTTAATGTGTTCGGTGCGCGCCCGCAGGTGGCGCGGCAGCCGTTAATGTGTTCGGTGCGCGCCCGCAGGTGGCGCCCGCAGGTGGCGCGGCAGCCGTTAATCTGGTTTCTGCGTCGTTGCGTGTGTGTGATGCGCACACATACGTAGGCGTTAACAGTGTGAAGAAAGTATAATCCTCGTGCTGTTCGTGTTAGTAGAAATGTTAGTAGAAAATTTGTAGGTTTTAAAATGCATTACTTTTAAGAGTATGACATAGCCAAAACAAAAACCAGTTCCGGGCGTGGCTTATTCATTTTACGTTTGCGCGCGGGGGGAAATTCATCCCGGTCTCAAAGCTCGCGCCTTCCATAGCAAAATTATGTGAATAGAGTGGACGAGGTAGGGTCAAAAGTTATACGTATTTTATTTTATCTAATTTATTAGTGTATTTCGATCATCGTCATACGGCATTGATCCTACTTGCTATCACGTCGGGACGTAAATTTATTATGGTCGGCTAAAAGTGGTTTTATGAGTGTTTGGATTATCAGTTGACACTCGGAACATTTCAGACACTCCTTTAGAGATACATAATAATATCGTCACGGTTAATTGTCACCATTGCACCATTGTCACCCATGCTTTAAATATTTTTCGCCCGTTGAGCTGGTTTTACACCTGCGGGAAAATAAATTGGACCAATTATTTCTTTACAAAAAATTGTTACTAAAGTTGTTATTACAAAAAGTGGAAACTAACAAATACTCTCATTTAACTGCACCACGTCACTATCTATCTCACTGCAGCCTATCTCAATTATGCCTCTCTCATTTAACTACGTTTAACTGCGTAACTATCTCATTCCAACTCATTTTAAATAGCGTCACTATTTATCTTACTCTAACGCGTGTTAAACGGCATTTCTAATGCACGTCAAATAGTTTTACTGCCCGCCACTCTTTCATTCTAAATTCTAATTATTTAAAAAAATACGCAGCTCCTTTGGTAGTAAAATAGCAATAACTTTTTTTTCAAAAGTAATACACAGAAATTGCTAGATTATTTGAAAAACAATATTTGATGAGCCGTTATTTAAGACAATTTGCAAAACTAACATAGAACATTTTTTTTCAGGGTGTGGTGTCGAACTAACCTAATTACAAAAAATTGCTCATAAATTGAGTTTTAATTTTTTCTTCCTGATGTTACAGAATTTCAAGGTTTATTTTTGACTTTATCAATAGCAGGACTATTCAGAGTTGCCCAACAAAAATGTTATCCTTAGAATTTAGAACTGGTTAGCTTTGACTCTCAAAAATCTATTCGAATTTATAAAAGTACCATCAACTCGAAGACTATCTACTTTTTGCTGAGGTCATAATTCGCCATGTTCACCAGGCAGACGACATTCGATTTTAATTTTTTTTCGTAAAATATAGACTATTTGATGAACTTAATTTAAAGCAATTTCAGCAAATTCAGCAGTCAATATATTTTTGTAAATTTTTATATTTTCGTTACTTGTGACGTCATTTGTTTCCCTAAGGCTTAATCCACATTATCCTTTGCATTAGTAAAAAAAAAAAAAAAACATTTGACATATGACAAGCGCTAGGGATGTAGTTATGTAACATCTTTATCGAACAAAAAGTATCGATACTTACTCGTACCAGTTATTAATTTTTTAGGATTAGACGCAAATAAAAACAGCATTAAGCAAGTAGGTATGTGGTTCTACATGTAATGACAAAAACTTACTTATTTACTTGTGTAAAGAAACAAAACAAATTTTCGAGATGTTTTCACAATAAACGGTTTCGTGTAGCTGTAACCTGTCGTGCTAGCTTTTAAAAACTAAAATATTTGTAAACTTCTTTTTTTTAGCACCGTACTGGGCCAAAATATTCTGGTAAAACGTCCATGCACCATACAATCTTTTAAAACTGTGATAGTACCGCTAACGTTAAAAGCTTTAGTTTTTGGTTTGGTGCCGACAAAACTAAAATTTTTTAATTGAAAAAAAGTTGTTAAATTGAATAAATAAAAGCTAAATTACCTACGTAGGCGTCTCATCAAATACTTAAATCTGTTAAGAGCAACCGACACCTACTTGGATAAAAAGTATCGATACCGAAAGTAAAGGTAAGTGGTAAGTGTAACACCACTGGTGTCAACTGTCAAAGAGAAGAAAGGGCGAGACAGTACTTACGTGTGTGTGGGTGTATATTGGACGTTGTCAAAATGTTGCATTAAGAAAATCATTTTGTTACGTATTATGCAAAATGTTGGCTAACGTTGATGGAAATGGGTATTATGGGTTGATTCATAAATATTTTTCACTTTTTAATATGTGGATAGCCAAAGAGCACATTCTTGTGTTCAGCCATAGCATAAGGTCAAATGAAGGTCATAAGTTAAATTCTAAAAATATCTATAATCTTTAGTTAATTTGCCGCAAAAAATAATGAAATATGGCCAAATAATGTATTATCTCGAAACGGTTTTGGAATTAGCACTCCTTGGCTTAGACTTCCCATACCGAATTTGATATCCTGGTCAGGCATGAGCTGGCCTACCAGCCTTCCAAGGGAAAGCGTTGACTTTTGGGACATCTGTTTACCCTTGGGATAAATCGCCAAGTGTTTAAAATATAGAAATTTATTAGTATCATAGTTTGAAATGTTCAGGTCCCTTTACGCAAAATGAAAAAACAAAACTCTTTTAGGATTAATTTAATGTTCCTATATTTGTCTGTGTTCACGCTAGACCGTGACGCATGATTCGCACCCGCAGGCGGGGATGACCCCCCCCCCGCCGCGCGCCGGTCGAGGCGCGCGCGGGCGCTCGTTCGGTCTGTTCGGATCGACGAGCCTCTCTAGGCGCACGCGCGCGCGCCCGCGCAGCCGACAGCTCTAAACAATAGACATTCGCGTCAGCACAAACAATATCGCGTACCTAAAGTGTAGTGTAATTACAAGTGCTGTGTACATCACTCAAACCAGGACATTCAATACATCCCTGCACAGACGCCAGCTCAACTAGCCAACAAGAAGGCTCAGCACGTCACCGCATCTCCTGTCGGCCCATCGAGAACAACATTCCAAAGCAAGGTCAGTCAGTTTACCCACAATCTTTTTCTTATCCTGTCTACTCTCCCACTCAAATCCCATCCGCCCTGCATCCTGTGGCCAGCGGCTACATTTTTGGTCCTTCGGCCGGATCGAATTCTGGTCCTTACAGTCCATTTTCACAATTTTGGCCCTTCGAACCGTTAGAACCAGCCCCTTTTCAGCCCCTACAGTCCATTTTCAATACAAGAAAAATTTTGGTCCGTCGAGCGGAAAATTTTTGGTTTATATCACCCCCCGCCTCCCCCCCGCCGGCCCGTATCTTTGTTTGAACCAGCCCCCGTCGATTTACTACAGTCCATTTTCACCCGGTTACATATTTTGCCCCCTTTCCCGGCAAAAAATATTTTGTGGTTTCGAATACCTATCGCGGGTAGATAATTAGAACCGCCGCCTGGAACATTCCATTTATCGGTTAGAACCGACCCCCCCACGCCCCTTTACAGAATAACTCATTTTCATCACGGTTGTAATTATTGTTCAGCTCAGATAATATAATTATATCCATTCGGCCCAATTGTTTATTACAGTCCACTATATTTCTTTATTAAACCCCCCCCGTCACTTCCAGGGATTAATTATCAGCCCTTATAAACCCCATACGTAAAATTAATTAAACTCAAAGTCAGCATTTTGCTCAACATTTTTTACATGTAATTCCCGACCCAATCTTTTCAAATGTTCTCGAAGTGATTCAACTTTGCTCGTAAATACATAGTTCACATTTTAGTTTCATATCGTGTTACAACGTTTTGAGTACCTACACTTCACTTTGTTTTCTATCGCGCGAAGAGGTGCAAATCTACCCACTGTCAAAGATAGTTCTCGTATCTTGCGAGATATTTTTTTTGTGAGAGTATAAATTCGCTTTATTTCGTGCACTTACATACGTTACATATATATATACGTATTACGTATATTACTAAAGCGTGATTTGCATTATTGGAGTGTTCGCTCATTTGGATCCGATTTTTGCGAGGTAAATACATTCTTTGTTTGTTTACACCCAACGAGGCTTGTAGGTAGGTATTTTATTCTATAAATAGAATGTTCGACGACTTATGTTGTTGTTGTAAAGGTACTTTCGTCTAAACAAGAACCAAAGCGTATTGTCGGCACGTGATTTCAAGGCAAATAACATAAAAGTGAACAAGGTCATCAGCCCTTTTTGATATTTAATGTTGCGGTAATCTTGTGTTACGGTAAAAGTTTTCCGAACAGTTTTATCCTGTTATTGTCTGCCTTTTATTGTTTATGGTACACATATAGGGTGTTCCACGTTGGTTTATCAGCTCATATACAGGTTGTTTAAAAAAAAAATTTTTTTTTTCTCTGTCGTGTTTATTTTCCGTGTTCCGTTTGAACATAGTCTTTGTTTTTTTTTTCGGCCCGCGCAAGTTACAAGCTATCCGCACGTTGGAGTTGGTAGCGCTCAAGTTTTTAATAACTCATTTTCACATATAGTCACACTCATCACACATTCAATCAGCACATACACACTCAGCTCATTTTCACTCACACATTCAATCAGCACATATAGACACACTCAGCTCATTTTCACTCACACATTCACTCATCAGATACACATTCAGCTCATTTTCACTCAATGAAACCAGCACTCAGTCATCACACACACACTCATCACATACACACTCAGTTCATTTTCACTCAATGACTCCAGCTCCAACAGAGAATTCTTGTAACTCCGCACAACGTGTAGTGAACGTCACTAACACACCAATAATAGCAGACGTACATGGTCAATTTCACTCAGCACGAGCCCTGTTAGGTTTTATCTCACGTCGCGGTACTCTTTGCGAGGTAAATACATTCTTTGTTTGTTTACACCCAACGAGGCTTGTAGGTAGGTATTTTATTCTATAAATAGAATGTTCGACGACTTATGTTGTTGTTGTAAAGGTACTTTCGTCTAAACAAGAACCAAAGCGTATTGTCGGCACGTGATTTCAAGGCAAATAACATAAAAGTGAACAAGGTCATCAGCCCTTTTTGATATTTAATGTTGCGGTAATCTTGTGTTACGGTAAAAGTTTTCCGAACAGTTTTATCCTGTTATTGTCTGCCTTTTATTGTTTATGGTACACATATAGGGTGTTCCACGTTGGTTTATCAGCTCATATACAGGTTGTTTAAAAAAAAAATTTTTTTTTTCTCTGTCGTGTTTATTTTCCGTGTTCCGTTTGAACATAGTCTTTGTTTTTTTTTTCGGCCCGCGCAAGTTACAAGCTATCCGCACGTTGGAGTTGGTAGCGCTCAAGTTTTTAATAACTCATTTTCACATATAGTCACACTCATCACACATTCAATCAGCACATACACACTCAGCTCATTTTCACTCACACATTCAATCAGCACATATAGACACACTCAGCTCATTTTCACTCACACATTCACTCATCAGATACACATTCAGCTCATTTTCACTCAATGAAACCAGCACTCAGTCATCACACACACACTCATCACATACACACTCAGTTCATTTTCACTCAATGACTCCAGCTCCAACAGAGAATTCTTGTAACTCCGCACAACGTGTAGTGAACGTCACTAACACACCAATAATAGCAGACGTACATGGTCAATTTCACTCAGCACGAGCCCTGTTAGGTTTTATCTCACGTCGCGGTACTCCAGTTCTCATTCGCTCAGACTGCGGCACAAACTATGATGCAATCACTCACAAGCTCGCGAATCAGCACATAACTTGGTTCGGCGCTCTGCACGAAATAATACTCAACTCAAGACCCTTCTGCCCGATTTTATCCGATCCTACGGACTTTGACCCTCTCACGGCCGGACATTTCATTGTTGGTCGTCCGCTCACCGCTCTACCTGAGCAGTCTTTTTACGACGGACCCATATCTGTTCTTAGGCGCTTTCAGCTCATTCAAGCGCTCTCTCAGCGCTTTTGGATTCTCTGGTCCAGATCCTACCTCCATACCCTGCAAACCCGCCCCAATCAGCTCTCCCCTTCCTCCCCTCCTCAAGTGGGTGAACTGGTCCTCATCAAAGAGGATGACTTGCCTCCGCTCCAATGGAAGTTGGGGAGAATTCTCCGCACAATGCCTGGCAGGGATGGAGTGGTCCAGGTTGTGGATCTGGACACAGCCCATGGAGCCGCAGCCCCGGCCCCCCCAGGATGTTCACGCTAGACCGTGACGCATGATTCGCACCCGCAGGCGGGGATGACCCCCCCCCCGCCGCGCGCCGGTCGAGGCGCGCGCGGGCGCTCGTTCGGTCTGTTCGGATCGACGAGCCTCTCTAGGCGCACGCGCGCGCGCCCGCGCAGCCGACAGCTCTAAACAATAGACATTCGCGTCAGCACAAACAATATCGCGTACCTAAAGTGTAGTGTAATTACAAGTGCTGTGTACATCACTCAAACCAGGACATTCAATACATCCCTGCACAGACGCCAGCTCAACTAGCCAACAAGAAGGCTCAGCACGTCACCGCATCTCCTGTCGGCCCATCGAGAACAACATTCCAAAGCAAGGTCAGTCAGTTTACCCACAATCTTTTTCTTATCCTGTCTACTCTCCCACTCAAATCCCATCCGCCCTGCATCCTGTGGCCAGCGGCTACAGTCTGGTTGTCCGTTTGTCTAGGCAATTTTTCTGAATAATTGGAAGGGTTGAAATTTTGGAAATAAATCGGCCAAAATATTTTTCCGGCAAATACAGGATACCAACCGGCGGAATGTATTTCCACCACGAAGGTTCTTCCGTGATGCTCACACGGAATCCACCCGACAGCATCAGGTTAGCCAGGCCAGTAAAACTAATTGCAAGAGAGCATGACCAGCGGCACCGATGGGCCCAAATACAAGATCTTTTAAATATTGTGGGATATTCCGTCAACTCTGTCAACCGAATCATTTCTGAAAGACATCGCAGCGGCCAGCACGTTAGTGACCGTTGTCGTGGGTTTGACGTCAGAAGGACAGGGTATATCCAGGATCTACGAGGTCACTGCTGGAGGTGGATGTTTTCAAGTTTAGGATAAAAACGTTTCCAGCTTATTCGGAGCTAGGGTGGGTGGAGAAAAGAAAGTGTGCGGCTCCCCAAATACAACCGAAGTGTAATTTTTTTTTTACTCTTTTGTTAAAATAAGCGGTAAGTATAGTCAATTGATATAATATTTTTGTTATATTGTAGGGTTGTGGCACTTTTAGATGAACCACTTCTTTTTGATCTCCCTTGTGAGTGACCCATTTTCTTCCCTTGCCCTTTTGAAGTGGAGTGTTCGGATTGCGAAGGTAAAGAGCTTCCTCCAACCATTATGAATATGGTCGTTATTAATCGTCGTAATTAAATATCTTTTAAACATTTTGACAGCGAGGTGGCAACTGTCATTCTTGCCCTTAAAGTATTCTGACCACTGGAGTGGTGGATCCCTAATTCTATACAAAGGGAGTCGCCGTGTATGACAGACGATGGGATTGGGCTTGGAATCGTCTGCTTGTTTTTGTCAGGTTGTTTCCTGATATGGATCTTTAGACCTCTCTGTGTTGAAAGAGTTTTTATACATATTCAAACTTTGTATTGCAATGGTTGTCTTTCGAAGAAAAAGCTGTCTTGTCTTTTTGTGTCAGAAAGGAAGTCAACATCGCTTAATAAATTGTAAAATATAATGTGCTGTTTTCTGTAAAATTAAGTTAGTAAAGCTCTCACAGTCTAAAAGGCTACAATCCTTGGACACCACTGCGTCATCCAACAACATTACTCTGCCCGTCAAGAGCTTGTTACATTCCAGACACCGTCTGTTCGACGACTGGCTGCCGACACCCGCGCTGGACGGGCCGGCCACCTGTGACATGCGGCGTCAGGATGAACTATTTAAATTAGGTAAACCTTAAATAATAGAACTGCTAAACAAACTTTTTAAAAGTTTAAGTCACATATGTATATATCTAAGGAAAACCAGTAAAGTGAAAATAAATTTATACATGGACGAATTCGTCCATGATTTAAAGCAGAATGTTGATGAAAATAAAATACTAACACACATGAAAATTGATATTAAAATTATGGACAATTAATAAAATTAAATGTTTAAAAATAGTCAAAGAAATTAAAAAAAGATATATTAATAAATGGAACATTTATACAAAAACTTTGAATTTTGAAAAAAAAAGCACCTAATTTTCGACGATCTTATTTAAATGGTTTGCTTTCGTAAAAAGTATTTATACATTATATATTTTATCTAGCAAATCTCCCCCAACTCGCATGGGTAGAAAGTATATACGGCCTGATGACTTGTGGTGACGGGGAGCAAAGTGGTAAGTTTGTTTATGGGCTTGCTGCGTAGGGGTTGAAAAGAGTAACAAAAACTGAAGTTTTACTACGGTAAATTTTAAACACGTTGAGGGACAGTACCACAATCGTCACTGCACTGTTGACGATCGTTTTTTCATTCACATAAATACAGAACGTCTCACGGCGATCGTTTTTAAGGGACAGCATAAGTATTGTCACCGCAGAAGTGATTAAAAATGGACCTATTGTCACAACAAAAGTTCTTATAGTACACTAGTTCATGCTGTCATATAAAATACTGTCATATAAAATAAGTGTACGATCACCGATCGCGAGGTTGATAAATGATAAGTTTTGATAGTTTTATGAATTTATTGGACAAACACACGTAAGTACAGGGTGGCCCAAAATAACGTTGACAAGAGTTTTTACGAAAAATTTTGACAACTTTATACGTGCATTAAATAAGGTTATAAATTATAAAAATACACTTTATTTGATACAAGAATTCCTATTTGTCTTCAAAATAACCTCCTTTAGCGCGGATACAAAGAGACAAACGCTTGGTAAAATTTTCTACAATTTTCCGCACTTCCTCTACAGATATTTTGTTCCACTCCCGTGTAAGTGTTGCTTTTAGCTCATCAACACTTTTATGACGCGTAGCACAAGATCTAGCTTCTAAGATAGACCATAAACTGTAATCCGTAGGATTTAGATCAGGCGAGTAGGGGGGCCATTCTTTGGAGCTGATAAAACCAGGAAAATTGTCTTTGCACCTCTGTTGAACACTTAAGGCCCTCCCTGTGGTGTGAGCTGGAGCGGAGTCTTGCTGAAATATCCATGGACGATTACCAAAGTGCTGTTGACTCCAAGGAAGGAGCACATTTTCAAGAATGTCTCGTCGGTAGTTTTCTTGGTTGATTTTAATACTCTTTTCTACAAAAATTAGGGAGTTTTGCCAGTGGCGCAAATCGCACCCCAAACCATAACTGTTTCAACGTTTTGGCGATGTGGAACACATGCAGCAGCTCCAGGACGAGTGGAACACCAGATCCTGTCATTTTGGTGATTATGGGCCTGTTCTATCGTAAATAATTTTTCGTCAGAGAATTTGTGATTAAACGAACTTACCCGCTCGAGCGCTTTGGGTATGACATTCATACCAACAATTTTCGGGGCTTGCGTGCTTTGGGTATGACTTTCATACCCAGTGACCTGCGTCGTAAAAGTTGATTTTATTTAAATGTGTGAATGGTAACACCATTTGTTCGACTTTTAGTCGATGGTTTATATTCTTGGCTATAATATTAACCGGTAATAAGGAACATCTCTATCATTCAGAAGGAAAAAAAAAATAAACGACAAGACGGCTGATTAAGATTTTACGAGTCGCGTCCCCGCTCGGAATTTTCGAAATAACGTGAGTAATATTTGATAAAACTATATATTGTGATACATTAAAATGACCGTAAAGAGACGTGTAACCTTATTGTAGAATAATATTGGTGAAATAACAAAAAAAACCTTCATTGGCATACCAATACCAAATAATATTTTGTTTTGTGATTCGCGTTTGCGATCTTTTTGGTGATATTCCTTTGATATTTCTAATAACAACTTGTATCCAAAGACGGAGAATTTAATGCAGATCATTTTGGTGTGTATGACATACTGAAAAAGTGAAATTTCAGCCTAATCAAACCATATTGTTGGTGCGAGAGGAAAAAATATTTTTGTTTGACGTTTCGGCAGCCATTTTTTATAGAAAGATTGGCGGACACTGAAGGAAATTTTAGAACAAAATTAATTAATTATATAAAATGATTAATTAATCAAAATTAATAAACCACTTTTAGTCAAAAGTTAAGTTTATAAATTTATCTACATTCAAAAGTTTAAAAATCAAATTTAGGACGTGTATGATTGTTTACCTATCCATATTTGGCAAAAATAAAATTTTATAAATTTTGCTCGAGTCGAAAAATTGTTTTGGTTAGAAATAGGTTATTACCTCGTGAATATAAAGGTGGGGAAGGGGTTGGAGGGAAATAAAAAAAAATAACCAAGATAATTAGACGCCTTATCTCAAGAATTTTGTTCCTAGCCATGGTCTAACAGACTTGGTCTTTAAAAAAAAAAAGGAATTACGTAGCGATAAAGAAATAATTAATAATCAAGCCGATTTTGGTACCGTCAACAAAAAAAATCTAAATTCGTTGCAAATAGGAAACAATAAAATGTCTAGCCAATTTTGGTACCGTCAACAAAAAATATATATATTATTTTGTTATTGTGGAATAACAGTAGTTACAAGAGTTTGTGTACTATTTAATAACTAAAAATTTCTTGTAGGCTAAAAATCTGCATCAGGAAGCAGTGCGTAGTCACGGTCGCGGGCGTGCGCGTGGAATACGGCGCACAAACAGGGAACCTGTGCGACGCTCCTCATAGAGCACCCCTGCTTTATTTGCCACCACGTCCGCGGCGTCACCTGCCACGATACTGCCGGAAACCTCGCCACCCACCGCCGGTTCTTTGACTGAAGTGAAGTACTGTAAGCGGTACTGATACCAGTAAAAATATCTATTGTGATTTTCATGTAATTTGTTTAGACGTATGCAATAAATGCATATAAAATGTTATTGCCAACCGTAAAAAATTCGAGTTTAATTAAAAATGTACTGGTTGTTTTGGTATTATTTGTCGAAATGTATAAATTAATTTTGTCAACCGTACATAATTCGATAAAAGCTTGAAAATCTTACCAACTACTAATACCAGTAATGACTGGGATGTGCGTCTTTTGTTTACTGTATTTTTTTAAATAAAGTGGTCGTTTTTGTATCATATGTCGAAATGTATTTTTTGTTTCAACTGTACATAATTCGATGAAAAAAATAAAATACTACCAACTACAACAACCAAAAATTTCTAATATCTGCTGGGGTTTTTGTGATATTTGTTTAGATATGTGCAACAAATGGATATAAAATGTTAATGCCAACCGTACCAATATAGATAAAAACTTTTATTTTAGAAAAGCCCACCATGTACTTAGTATTATTACTAGTAATCTAAAAATACACTAGTTTATGACGACATGTTTATTTTATTTATTCAACCTTTTTATGTCAACTGTACCTACAATTTTTTTTTTACGTAATATTAAAACATATTTAAAAGCATGTATATATACCACATGTTTTATTTTCAGTAACCGTATCACATTAAATAACAAATATTAATCCTTTTCTTTCAAGCAAGACTAAACGGAGTGTGCGTTGACCCTAAATGGTCGTCGATGAAACCCGTATTTTCTTGTTGCAGTAAATCTAATGATTTTTGGAACTGATTGAGAAATAATAGTAACGATGCACAGTTTTAGCTTTTGTATTAAATACTCATTGCAATCATATAAATTTAAATAAAAAATTATGTAAACAATTGCTTTAAAATCAAGGTTATAGTTTTAATTCTCCTTTTTCAATAACTAAAACTAATCCTAGAACATCTTATATACAACAGTGCAGTAGCCAATTTCATACTCTGTTTAAATAATAAAACATATTAACAGTCATTCATATAAACTTCTCTTCAAATTGGTTGTTTAGTGAAGCTCGCGACAACTTGCAATTTTGCGAAAATGTCCAAGCGCGCGAGGGTCGTCAAGGTCACGCGCCTCAAGCGCTCGAGCGGTTACCTGAAGTGAAGTTCTATCATAATTATATGACATCTTCATCCGAATAGATTAAATAGATTACAAGGTAGTAACGCTCATCAACTCGCCTTTCAACCACTAATTTTAAAGCTAAAAATAGAAAAAACAACTTTTTTGGTAACCATAATTTCTGCAGGTAGAACGGTCTCACTCACCGCAGTGACAATGGTGCGCCTACCCTATTTCTTCATTTAGTTGAAAGACCCTAAGAAAAAATATTTCACACCAAAGGGGAAGCCAGGGTGGGAGGGATTTAATCTATTCGGATGAAGATGTCATATATAGATGCCTTTATAGAACTTCACTTCAGGTAAGTTCGTTTAATCACAAATTATATTTCCATCTTCATCCTCTAGATTAAATAGATTACAAGGTAGAATTTGAAAGATTTGTGAAATATTTTGAATTAAGCATCGTATTTATGCAAATACAATGTTGCAAAAAAAAGATTAACTTAAATTAACATAGTACAATTTTACTTTTTACTTGAATAAATCATCATACAAAACAAAAATAAAAAAATATTAGCTTCTTTTATATTTGTTTTCAATAATATTACAATTTTCTTGTAAATGTAACATTACTTAATGTATTAATCATTGCTACTTTCAAGGATAGCTAATGCGAACTCATTTTGATTAGTTGATACAGTACTCGTATTTCTCTGATAGAACCTCGCAAATACATTAGATGTCCCACTCCAGCCCGCTGTCTTTCTGATCAGCTCGACACTGACTCCCGACCTCTGAGTAGCAGAGGTTGAGGCGTGCCGTGTGGAGTGGGCTGAGAATATTGTGGTGTCAATTCCACTATTCTTTAGTATCTCCTTTATCCATCTACTTATGGTTTGAGACCCTACAGCCTTGTGTGGTTTCTTTAATGCAATAAAAAGGTTACAGTTTGTTCTTAAGAGTTTCGTTTTGTTTAGATACATACTTAAACATGAGGCTGGACAAATTTCTGGTTTTACATAATAAAATGGAATCATTAAATTCGGTTGCAGGGTACCCATTTTGGAGGTCTTTAGTAAATCTGGTATCTTTATAGTTAAATTACTTTTTTCATTGGAAAATTCTATATTCTGCACATTGATTTTCGACAATGTTTGCACCCTGTGTGCTGTAACTAAAGCTAGTAGGGTGACAGTTTTCTTGGTTAACTTATCTAATGTTAAATCATCATTTGGGTACCAATTTGATAAATAATCTAGGACCTTAGAGGGGTCCCAAGTGACACTGTACTTAGGTAACGGAGGGCGTAATCTAAAAAATCCTTTAAATAATCTAGTAATACGATCATCTTTGCTTATTCCATTATTTAAGATTAATGACAGAGCGGAACGATAGCTATTTAAAGTGCCGTATTGCGCACCTGAATTAAACATTTCAGTTAGAAAGCTCATAACCTGTGGTACTGACGCTTCAAATAAACTTAAATTATTTTTGTCACAAAAGGCAGACCAACGATTAAAAGCAACATTATATTGCCGTAAGGAACTATCCGATAACGAAGCACACATGATATCTACAGAAGCCTGTGGGATACATCTTCTTGCAAACGCTGACCGGATAATCTCTCTGCCAGCAGTGTGAGATTGCGTTGTAGGTGACTGTTGGACACAGATAATTTTAAATTATTTCGTGGTTTCAGTACTATTGATTCGCAGCATAAGTTATTGAATACCGAAAACCAGGGCTGGGTAAGCCACAGTGGAACCACGACGGTGCCTTCAGCCTTACCATTTATAATCTTTCTCAATGTTTTTAGAATGACCGAAAACGGGGAAAAAACATAGAATCTTAAAGTTTCCTAGTTTAAAGTAAACGCGTTTATAGTGTATGCTTTTGGATCTCTATGCCAAGACACATATGTGTCACACTTCTTGTTGATTCTAGTTGCAAAGAGATCAATATCAGGTTTTCCATAGGTCTGAACTATTTTGTTGAAGGCATTGTCTCTGAGTTCAAACTCGATATCTGGCAAATCTTTGGCAAACTTGTTAAGATGGGGGAACCTGACCCCTCCCATTCTTTTAACGTACGAAACGGCAGTTTTATTGTCGATTCTTAGTAATATTTGGCAGTTACTAAGATTCTTTGCAAAAACTTTCAGGCCAAAATATGCGGCCAATATTTCCAAATAATTAATGTGCATTTTATTTTCCTCACAGCTCCATTGACCACTAGCGGTCTCCTTACCGCATGCCAACCCCCACCCTTTTTTGGTAGTATATCTTTCTATTTGTTTTGTATATAGCCAGCCGTATTTTATGGCGGGGCAGGATGAAGTAAGGAGGCCTGCCAGTCTGGCAAAACTTCTTATTGTGCAACAAGTCAAGGTGCGAAATCGGATCAATTCATTTAGAATTATATTTCACTTTTATTGTGTTAAACTCAATTGTAATTTGTTTGAATCTATAAGAAAACCGAGGTATTTACACATTATGTTGGGTACGAAACAACTTTTCTCCTCATTAATTACAAAACTTAAAGATTCTCTAAAACCAATCTCGTTTGAGTTATATTATATTTACATCCTTGCAATGTATTGTCTATGGCACAATATCATCCAAATAAATTGTAGAAGCAAAACCAGGTGATCTTAAAAGAGCCATCATCGGTTTAAGTAATTTTGTAATGACTCGTCTTAATAAATTTATTGAGTGATTTCATATTTAAAAATAAATCTTTCGTTTTTTTTTTTTTAGGCTTTGTAATTAAAAAAAACTACTAGAAATAAATTGGCCACTACACGGCTGACCTTGTGAAATTGCTTCTATTTTGATAAGGTCATTAATGGTACTTTGATACTGACGTAAGTCTGTTTCGGAAAGCGCCGGTGAAGACGGAATAAATAACTACTTAACAGGTTTCAGAAAAGGTATCTCATAACCCTGAATCCAGGATAATATAGCTGGATCTCTTGTGATGAAACTCCAACGTTTATAAAAAAGTGATAAGCGTCCCGTGTTACATACTTGATCTAGCGACGACGGAGCGGAGTCCGGGCTTGTGAGCGCTGCGACTGTGTCCGCGACGACGCTGCTGGTGCTGCCAAGAAGGGCGGTGGGGCACGCAGGTGACTCACACCCGGCCCAGGCTGCTGCCTCCACGTTGCTCCCGCTTGCCTGTTCATTGTCTGGAGCGGAGGCTTGAAGTTTAAAGGCCGGCCGGTAGATGGCGGCTTGTTCGTCTGCAATGTCATTTTTGCAGGAGGATTATTTTTAATCTCGGAGCCAGATTTATTTATGGCCTTTGCTGCCTTTATAGCGTCTGCTAACTTTTCACCGAAAAGGTATTTATCTATTTCAGTGTCATAAAGTTGGTCCTTAATGTCCTTTTTTAAGAAGGAACACACACAACTCCTTCTCGCCATTGATTCATTGTGTTGGTAGTCGCTGATGAGACGCCCAGCATCATTTAGCAATTTTATTATTGATGGATCCTTGTGTTCCGATGAAAGAGATTGAGTCAAAGCTTCACCAACGCAAGCAATTGCTGCACTCAGGTGTTTTTGTTTTCCTTCAATTGCTTTGTCTTTTTTACAAAGCTGATCAGACAAAGCGGCTTTTATTTCGGGATTGAGGATCGGCGCTTCAATTTTTTGACAATTTGCTGGAGTAAGGTACCTTTCCAACAAGTCCTTGCGTGATTCCTTAGATAAGCCCGTCGTGGCGATGTGTTCCCAACGAATTGCTATATCCTTTTGCAGTTTTGGTCCGAACTTTTTATCTTTTGTGGGTGTCTCCCCAAGTATCTCTAAAATATCATTATCTAGCTCAACCTCTATCTCAGGTTGCTGACTCGGACCAGCGGACTGGTCATTAGGCGTAGACTGTACCGCAGCGGTGGTTGGTTCTAAGTCCAGATTTTGGACCACCTCCTCCGGGGCGGAACCTTCTCCACTTGGACCTGGCAGAGTGTTCTCAATAAGGAGATCGATAAGAGGTTGGCGGTTATCCACGTCTGCAAGTGACAAAACTTTGCTTTACACATGTCGGTAACAGTCCTACAAAACTGCACTCTGTGATATCTAGTGAAGGTAACATCCCCACAAGATGAACTCAACACAATATTTGTTTTGCAAAGTTAAAAAAGCACAGAGATAGTCATAGCAACTAACCACAGCATTATTGATGCGAAGGTGACACCCCTTATAAGATGTACTCAACGCTTTACAGTTGTGCTATTTTACACAGAAAATGATACTCACTCGTGTTTTCAATACCTTCTGTCGTAGGTATTTGATTATCCGGTGACGAACCTTTAGGGCGTTTACGATTAAAACGTCGTCGTAACTTTTTTTCCAGCTTTTTCATCTTACGACGAATATACTCATCAGTTTCTCCCTCTTCGTGCTTTCTCTTACCCATAACTTTCACTAAAAAACCACTAAAAACACGATAATTTATAGAGTGTGTGTTGAACGGCGGAGCACTAAAGCGATAATGAAGAAATAGGGTAGGCGCACCATTGTCACTGCGGCGAGTGAGACCGTTCTACCTGCAGAAATTATGGTTACCAAAAAAGTTGTTTTTTCTATTTTTAGCTTTAAAATTAGTGGTTGAAAGGCGAGTTGATGAGCGTTACTACCTTGTAATCTATTTAATCTAGAGGATGAAGATGGAAATATAATACGATATTTTCCCAATTTGACGCTGCGGAGCGTTGTTTAAGCAAACGACAAGTCGAACTTTTTTGTCTTTTCCCGTAAGCAATTGCGCTTTTCTCAGTCTGTATGGTACCAATTGCAGATCATGTTTCACTATACGCTGTATGGTGGAGCGACAAATCCCCAAGTCTCGAGACATTTTCCTCACATTGGTCTATGGATTACGCACTAATATTTGTTTGATAATGTGTCGGTTCCTAGAAGTTCTAACAGTCCTCTTGCGTCTTCTTCCAGGACGGTCTCCAATGTTGCCAAGCTCGTGATAGCGTTTAATTGCTGCAGAAACTAACTGACGACTAACACCAAGAATCTTCACTATCTCACACTGCCTTTTTCACGGTCATGCAATGAAATTATGGCTCCACGTTGCACTGACATAGCGAAATAAATATATTTTGTTCACTTTTTAGTAAACGAACTATGTTCAAAATGACGCCGATGAGTGAGTATACATCAACAAAAAACAAAAGATAACGCAAACTATTACATTTTTGAAATTTTAACTTTTTAATTTTGTCAACGTTATTTTGGGCCACGGTGTATAATTGATGAGTACATTCGGTTTGGACGGTGACCGATTGTGAACTGATGAAAGTAGGGCGATGGTCGACGACAGCTAAGTAAACTGCCAACGCAGCAGAATGTGCGGCTTGCCCGTACAATAGGCATTTTGATATGTGTTGTGACAGTACGCCAATGTATGAAAAATTGATAGTATCACAGCAGGGTAAACCAATGGGTTAATTAATACTATCAGTACAGTTTGTACATCAGAATATTTAATATTGTTATTTCTCTTTGTATACCAGACATATTTAAAAAAAAAACAACAAATTCCCCATTCATATTTTTATTTGACATAGTAACCTGTTCAGGAAATTAATGAATGCCTTTTTTCTAAATTATTATATTATCAACATATAATTATACTCTATTTGGTTTATCTTCTATTCGTGCAATTTGTTCCAGAGATTCAGGTTTATTCGATTTTCTTCCTGAAATGAAAGTAAAACATAAAAATATAATCCTGTGTTAAAATATGTTCACAAGTGAAACCTAATTTCTGTAGAGATTTAATAATAAAATCGTATTATTCCTTTAGAGCTGAAAAGTACAAAGATGAACAGTTTAATCCAAAAACATATTTAATATCGTTTTACCATGGCCACTCGAAAAGGGACTATTGGTTCACTGATAACAGTAAATAGAACGCTCTTTCTCTCATTGAGTGAAAATAGTTATTTGTGCAACAAGAGAGCAAAGATTGTTTTTGTTGCGAGTGCCGAGGTTGAATCTCGAGCAAGCGAAGGATTCTATAATTGAATCACGAGCGTAGTGAATTCAAGTTCAAATAGTTTATTTTGTAAAGTAGGTATATACAATACACTTTTTACACGTCAAATTTAATCTACTAAAAATATAATGTAATAAAATAATAAATGTACATGAACTAAATTAAAAGTTTATTTAATTTATGTAGCAATATATATATATATATACAATTAAAACGATAGGTAAAATAAATATTATGCAAGGTGAAATCCAATCAACCGCCCGAACCCATACCGGAGTCCCGGCCAGGGACCAGGAACAAGGTTCAATGATCACCAACCGAGCCCCCAGCACGAATCCAGGCGGCCGACCAAATCCTTTTCTATATACTACATACTAATATAATAATGGATCGATGTTTGTTACTCCTTCACGCCATAACAACTGAACTGATTGGGCTGAAACTTTGCAAAAATGTAGTTCTAGACCTGGAATAGGACATAGGCTAATTTTTATCCCATAAATCAGTTTCCAGGGGATGGTAATGGGGTGTCAAGTTTCTTTAGAAAAGTGATAAAATGTTACTCCTTTACGCCGTATCTACTGAATTCTAGACCTAGGCTACTTTTTATTCCATAAATCAGTTCCCATGGCAACAGAAAAAAGTGTCGTTCAAACACGTAGCTCGGCCTTCAGCCTCGCTAAACATATTATACTAGGGGATTAAATCAGCTATCAAAGACCGCCAAAGAAACATTAGCAGAGTATTAATTCAGAAAACAAAAAATAGTGTCGATTAAAAAAGCGGCTCGGTCTTCGGGCTCTCCAAAGTTGGAAACGTGTCTTGGTCTTCGGCCTCGCCAAAGACACTTTACACGGCGATCAAATTAGAGATCATGACAACCAAAAACACTCATCGAAAACTATGGGTTCTAGTGACATAAAACTTAGCACAAAATGAAAGCTGATTAAATTTTGTATAAGTTTTATTCAGTTAAGTTTTTCTATAACTTGTATAGTTTTCAAGATATCCTCTCGTGAAAGTCTGTAATAAAAATAAAAAAAACATTTTTGCTTCACATTTTTGCTCTTTTTGACTGGATAACTCTTTAATAATGCATCGATGTCTAAACAGCACCATCCATCCATCCATCAGTCTGTATTCGTCTACTGCTGGACATAGGCTTCCCCAATATTACGCCACTCTTGGCGGTCCAGCATCCTCATCCAGCCGCCGTCCGCCACGTCCTTCAGATCGTCAGTCCAACGGGCACGCACGAGAGCGGCCTACGCTACGCTTTGGTGTACGTGGTCTCCATTCCAATGCCTTTCGGCCCCAACAGTTATCATGTCGGCGACAAATATGGCCATTCCACTGCCACTTCAACTTACTGATTCGGCAGGCTATGTCAGTAACCTTCGATCTCTAAAGGATATCTTCGTTTCGGTTAAATAGCACAGATGCACATTTTAGAATATTTACTTGTAGGCCCGCTGACCAGGTGCTTCACACTTAATTAAAGAACATCGAGACCATTTTAATGGGAAAATGTTTTGCTATGACCTGTTTGTGCATATATGAGTGTCTTTAAGACATTTGGTTAGTTTTAAAAAACAACCATTAAATTGAAATTATGTCTCGTATTATGTGAATTTACAAAAAACATTGCAACAGTAGGTGCCATTCAGTCATTGTCTTGCTCTCTTGGGGTATGACGGAAATTGATCCTCGTCTTCGTTTACATCATCTTCTCCATCGGACCCCTGTAGGAAAACGGCCAGAGGATTCTCCTGTTCTTCTTCATCTTCGAATTTACCTTGAGGGACACCGTTCAGGTAGTTCCCCTGGCAATTTTGGCATGCTGGGGAAAATTTGAAGTTTCTTTTTTTGCAGCCACACTTCGAGCTGGCACAGCCGTTCGTGTATCGGCAAAAAATCATTTTCAAGATGTCGTCCGGTGCAGCTGCTAACTCACTGTGCACTGGGACCAGGCAGTTGTTCTCAATCTTCCACCCGTACATCAGAGGAGGCAGGTCATTTCCCAGCCACAGCTGAACTTGGTGGAATGTTCGGAGGGAATGCTGTTTTACTGCTCCCCCGGTGGGAGGAAGACAAGAGATATCAAGTTTGATGGTGGCCACCGATTTCAAGAATGACTAGTACCTGTAATCATTGAGAGAGACCTCTTTCACTGGAGCCCCATACCACCTCAAGATGCAGGTTTCACCTGCCTTTTGTAATTGGGTGGTGGTGGAGGAAGGGTCTGAAAAGACCGCTGCTGCCTTCTGGACCTCTGGCGACTTCAGATACAACTTCGCAAATGCGACCTTGCTTTTTCAAAATGCGGAAGATGTTGTGTCGCATCCTGTAAAGGCGTGCAAAAACAGCACGTCTTTGAAACCTTGTTGCTTTAGCTCTTGGGACGAGAATAAGGAATCCCTTGTTTTCCCACGTCCAGGCCTGATGAAAATAATGTCCTTATGCACATCAGCTTTAGCCATCAAAAGGACTATGAGATCGACATCTTCACCTTCAATTCCAACAGCTGTTTCCGACATTTCCACAGCCGTATTCACAATCAGAACATCCGCATCACTTTCTGCTTGAAATGTCCTGATCCTGTTGTTCTCAAGCTTCACCTTAAGCATGTTGATGAGCCTGCTTTTGTTGAACTTGTTCGACAGAAAATCTTCTTGTTTGACGTTTATCTCGGTGTCTTCAGTAAAACGGATGTCAGTAGACTTGCTAAGCCGATAGCGCCTTTGCTGTTCTGCTACTTTCGTGCTTGAGGTTGATGAGTAATAGCCGTCAAAGACGTACAGTACATTTCTTTCCGTGGTAGTTCTTCGTGATAAAGTGGATGTAGCTCTTACGTAGTCCATACGAACAACGTTTACTATAGACCCAACCCAAGAATTGCGAAAAAAAAAACAACTGTTCCATAGAAAAGTAACATATAAGCTACCCGACCAAAATTTATGAAACACCAGATTTTTTTCTCGATTTCCTAAATTTCTTTCACGAAAAGTTGTTTGTATGGACGAGTACTACAGCCAGTTTCCGGCTCCTACAACTTCATCTTAACACCCTGTATATTATTGAATGATCTACAAATTTAATGCTTTACAACCCTATGGCCGGCATTTATTTTTTGGGTGCATCGTTGAATAGTTAATTGATCAAAAAGCGTAAAAATATAAGGATTTTTTTTCCCAAATTTACAGACTTTCAACAGTGGATATTATCTCAAAAACTATACAAGATATCGAAAAACTTGACTGAATAAAACTTATATAAAATTTAATCATCTTTCATTTTGTATTAAATTTTATGTCGCTATAACGCATAGTTTCTGAGATATATGCAAAAAAACAAAAGAAGAGACCTTCGAACCCCCCCTCGCCCCCCAACATTAGGGCTAGGAGCAGGGACTTTTGATATGTTTACCTCCTAACTAGTCCAAACAACGTTACGAAGTCAAAAATTGTGTTCCAACCATTTCCCTCCATACCTTTCTTTGAGCATTCGTTGCTTGGCCTATGATTGTGTAAATGATTATCCAGTTAGATATCAAAACAAACATTTCTGTATGTCTGTCATGCAAAACTACTGAACGGATTTTAAAAAGTTTGGTGTGGTGATATGAAAACTTAGTAGAATCAATATGTAGGATTTTTTTACTGCAGAAAGTTGTCTGTCTGTTTGTGCGGGCGGGCTACTCTCCCAAACAACTTAACCAATTTTTTCACGACTTTCATTGACATTTAGAAGCCTTTTGAAAGAATCTATAAATTAGCACAAAATATCCATAAGTATGCGTAATCAAAATTTTCTGTTTCTTTGTCTCAAAAACTCGAGTGCTTTCACAAGTAATTTCATAAAATCAAACATGAGCAATCTGACAGATAAAATTTAACTGGGGCAAGACCTGTTGCGATCCGAACATCATAATTTGCAACATTAACATTAAGTAACATTATACAAACTAATGTTCTAACTATTCCAAATAAGTTTCGTTCGGAAACGTGGCTCAGCCTTCGGCTTCGCAACAGATACTTTACCTGAAAATCATATACGAAATCAAAAAATTAATTCGTTCGGAAATAGGGCTCGGTCTTCGGCATCGCCAAAGACACTTTAGCGGAGAGTCAATTCAGAGAACAACAAATAGTTTCGTTCAAAAACGGGGCTCGGCCTCCGGCCTCGCCAAAGACACTTTACCTGCGGATCAAATACGTGACCAATAAATTACATAGGCCTGTCTAAAGACACTTTACCTGAGAATCATATAAGAGATCAAGATATAGTTTCGTTAGTGAGCGCAGCTCGACCTTCGGCCACGCAAAAGATACATTACCTACTAATCAAATACGAGATCAAGAAATGATTTCGTTCGGAAACTTGACTTGGCTTTCGGCCTCGCCAAAGACACTTTAACAGAGGATTAATTCGGAGAACAAGGTATAGTTTTGTTCGGAAACGTAGCTAGGGCGTACTGAGAATCATATAAGAGATCAAGATATAGATTCGCTCAGAACGCGGCTCGGCCTCCCCAAAGACACTTTACCTGAGAATCAAATACGAGATCAAGAAATAATTTCGTTGGAAAATGCGGCGAGCCTGAACTGAGAATCATATATAGTTTCGTTCGGAAACGCGGATCAGGGCTTTGGCCTCGCCAAAGACACTTTCCCTGGCAACCAAATACGAGATCAAAATAAAGTTTCGTTCGGAAACGTGGCTCGGCCTTCGGCCTCGCCAAGGGCACGTTACCTGAGAATCAAATACGGGATCAAGAAATAATTTTGTTTGGAAACGCGGCTCGGCCTTCGGCCTCGCCAAAACCACTTAAGCGGAGAATCAATTCACAGGACAACAAATAGCTTTGTTCGAAAACGTGGCTCAGCCTACGGCCTTGCCAAAGACACTTTAACTGAGAATCAAATACGAGATCAAGAAATAATTTCGTTTGGAAACGCGGTTCAGTCTTTTGTTTCGCCAAAGACACTTTAGCAGAGGATCTATTCAGAGAACAATAAATATTTTAGTTCGAAAACGCGGCTCGACCTTCGGTCTTGCCAATGATGCTTTACACCTAGGGGTCAAACGAGTGGTCAAGTCATAATTTTGTTCGAAAATGCGGCTCGGTTTATGGCTTCACCAAAGGCAGTTAGGGGATCAATTAGAGAACAATAAATAGTTTTGTTCAAACCAGAGTCCAAATAAATACGTTCTATAAAATTAAGGGTCAGAAAAATGTTGACAGATTTGATTGTCTTCACAAAACTAAACCAACGCGGCAAAAGCTAGTATATAAATACATGCCTACCTCCACCCATTCAATTAGTCTTGCTAAGAAGAAGGGCAAGAAACTTAGCAAGATCGTGTCTTTTTGATTGATTCTAAGTGATTCTAAGTAAGAATCCTGAGCCTGGTGAGAGATTCAAAGGCACAAGAAACAGAATAAATTTGCTTTCGTGTTAGACATACAACTTAATACAGATTTTTAAAACTTGTAAGGGAAGTTCCACCCCAGAAAATGACCATTTTGTAAAGTAAATAAAGAAATTTTGTATTTTTTTTTGTATTTTGTATTAGATGGAATGGTCAGAATTTTTAACTTTAATACGAAATAAGTACAACATAAATATGTGGAGCAGGGAGCGACGATGTTGACACAAAGGACGAGTGACGTCAGTACATACCGCCATCAAGAAGTAATTTCTGCAATGTGGAGCAGGGAGCATCAATAGTAACACAAAGGACGAGTGACACCAGTGCTGTCAGCGAGACTACAGCCATGAACCGGAATATCTGTAACAATAGTGTGCGCTCTTACAAACTGTTGATCTTTGGCATATTTTGAATGGACATAAATGTATCAGAAGTTAACGTACCTATGTGATATGGTTAGGATTCTTTTGTGAAATGACATTATAAAAATTAACAAGCTTATTTTTTGTTCAAAACTCTCATTTTCATTTGGATACTTAGTTTTGCAAATCAGTCTGCCTGCAATACAACCCAATAAATTTAGCCAAAAGTTAAGCCATTTTAGTAAAACATGTGTAAAAACAATGTACACTCAAAATAAATTGTGCTCTTAAGACCGGTATCGCAGCCGGATTGTGAAAAACTCACCTATTTCAAATTAATCTAATAATAAGAAAAAGGCGGGCATTTCTTAATCCGGCTGCGATATCGGTCTTAAGAGCATACCGAGCTTTTTATACACACAAACAAGTTTTTATAACCCTTGTTTAAACCATAAAATTAAAATCTAGGGAAATATATTGGTATTCCTGGGGATATATACCTAGACGGTATACACGTCGGAAACATGATTTGATAAAGTTTGTTCGATAGAATAAATTCGCAAAGTTACCTCTTTTCGAGTATTTTTTTCCTCTCTTTCCCTACCTTTCTATATAAATAAGTAATTTGATAATACGATTCATTTATTTAAATAAAGTTCATAGATGACTGAAGCATTTATGTACGAAATTTATAAAGTCAACACTCTCTAAGGCCATCGATGTGATGTTGTTATTTTTGAAACTTAACAAATGATCATTTAATCCAAATTGATTTAAAAAAATACTTAGTTAATTCTAAATTTTATAATTTTCAAATGTTAAAGGGCCTTCTTCAAATCATACAAACTTTAAATTTATATTAATTAGGTGTGAACAAATGACCTCGTGAGTTTTACATACAGTTATTTAATTATTTCATCTAGAATCAAGCTATTTGATTTAAAAAAATCTAATGTGTAGTTCCAGAAACAACAAATTTAAAAAGCACTAGGTATTTTTATTTTAGTTAATTTAATAATTTGTTTAATGCATAAATAGTCATAAATCTTACCTACTAGTGCCACTGTTCTTTTCCACACAAATTTCTTAGTAAATTGTTCAGTGCTTATAACAATAACTAACTGTCACTTAGCGCCACATACACAAGTCACAATGTCGAAAATTTAGCAACTGCAGGCGACGCAGAGGGTGCGGGAGGACAAATTTGATGCTGGTATGATAAGTTATGAGGAAAGAATAAGAAGTCTCGCAGCTCCCAGCAGGAGTAGCTGCCCAGATGTTGTTGCTCTGGCTGCAGACTTGTCAAGGTTCCAAATCTTCATTAAAAAAATCTTTATAATATTGAGTTGGCAAGTGAAGGCTCTATCAGTAGGGCTGGATAGCTTAGAGATGAGATCCCGCAGCAAGGTGCTTTTATTTCATGGAGTATTGGAGGATGACAGGGAAAATGCTATGTCTCAGGTTCTGACTCTTATGTTGAAAAACTTTGCCGTCTCTTATGTTGAAAAACCTTGCAATCTCTGATCTCAGTGAGGCGGATATTGTCCTGTGCCATGTACTTGCCTCTGCAAAAGCTGCCAGTCTTTTCCGTTTAGAGGGATCAATATTGCATCTAGTCATCTGTCGCTTCTGAACATCTTTGTAACTGAGGAGTTGATCACCCTATATTCGCTTGCCCTCCTGCAGTTCAGAATAAGAGATGCGCTTCGTCACGCACTACTTTGACATCAAGTGAACTGACGACTAACGCATCAGGTAAGACTCAATGCCACCAACATCGGCACGTCACAGAACTTTGGTATATCACAGACGATCAAAATATCTGAGAGGTAGGCAGGTATTTGAATTCAAACCGATTCAGCGTGCGTATGTGGTGGTGGTAAACACATTTAGTTTCAAAGTAATAAAAGAGGTTTGGCAGCACGGTAGCCATATATTGGTATACAGAGCTCTTAACGTCCAACTGCAAATCATGAGATCAGAAGAGCTCAGATGCTGCGGCAGCAGCACTGATCCTTTTGTTGATCTCGGCGTCCATCTTTTATGACATTGATCTTTATACTGATCTTGCAGCAAGCCTGGTAGACATACATTTGTTCGGTGGTCATTGCGTATATCACTTTGGCAAACGCTTTGAGTATAACCACATTGAAAAGACTACCGTCTGTGCGAAAGCTGATGCGAACACCTTTGGAAGAGGTTTGTAAGACCTCTTTGACTATTACTGTAAAGTACAAAGCACAGAGTGTGAGTGCTTAAACAAGCCCTTGTTTCAACCCATAGATAACTGGGAAAAACTATGACTGGTCTCTGTTTACGGTGACGTAGCACTGCATGTCAACGTGAAGAAGTCTTAAAAATATCTAAATTTACCTATACTATAAAATTTGGACCCCTAAACACGTATAAAAATAACCCCTTTAAAAAAACTGGCCAAGTGCGAGTCAGACTCGCGTACCTAGGGTTCCGTATTGTAGATGATAAATTTAATGTTGTCTTTTTTTTTCGTGAATTTCTCAACCGCTTTATTTTTCTGTAATCTTTACGTAAATTTTTTTCATATTTTTGATCTACCAGTTTTGGAGATAAGGAGGGGACATACATATTTTTGTGGTTTTTTAAAAATTTCTCGGAACCACTGCCAGTAAATACAGTAAAAGTATATATTTTTACAATCAGCTTTTTAATAAAAGGTATAGAATAAAATATAATAAAAAGATGTTTATTTCCCTGGTTCATATGTTACATTAATATGTCCAACAGGTGTGTGTGGCCTCTTGGTGCGTCAGCTACTTACATTAATATGTCCAACAGGTGTGTGTGGCCTCTTGGTGCGTCAGCTACTTACATTAATATGTCCAACAGGTGTGTGTGGCCTCTTGGTGCGTCAGCTACTTACATTAATATGTCCAACAGGTGTGTGTGGCCTCTTGGTGCGTCAGCTACTTACCGTCTACTTATGTTTGTCTGAAAGATCTATCCAAGTGTCGTGTAGTTTGTGCTGTGTGTTTGTTAGTATGTACATTACAAATTTATATAAATTTGTAATGTTGTTTCATTTCGCCCTATCCTATTTACAACTAATTTATTAATTACACTCTATGGGGACGTGGAGCGGTCATTCACATGCTGAGCAGCCGGCTCCTGTCTTTTTTTCGTATATAGTTGTTTTCACCTAGTCTAGTATTAGTAAGGAGGGGGTTGTGCTGTCCGTATCTGATGTAGGTGTCATCAGGGGTGTCTAGATCCTCGATATACATTTCGCGGAATGGGCGCAACACGTCCTTGTTTAACTTCCATGCACGTTGGTGCCATGGATCCCAATCGAGCATATCCCAGAACAGTGAGGTCTCTAGACGTCTTGGGAATTTTCCAGCGTTATTGAGAGCCATTCGATATTGCCGTTCAATTTTTAGTAAGTTACTCTTACTATAACGTGAGAGTAGTTGTACCATGCCATTATCCAATATGGGACGTAGCCAGGCCTGAATGACGCCTAGTTTCACTGACAGATCCGTTTTGGCGTACCAGTTTATGATAGGGGCTAGCGCGCCACGTGCTCGTCGTGCCTTCTGAATGACGTTATCCGTTTGTTTGCCCATGGTCATGGTCTTGTCTATGTGTACGCCCAGATATTGTGTGCTCTGTTTATATTCGATTACCTCGTTTTTGAGGCAAATAAATAGTCCTGCGATAGTTTCTCTTATGAGTGAACACGGCATTTTAGTATCTACAATTTAATACCCATATTGTATTTTTAGGATAAAATTTTTTATTTTCTCACTTTTTTTTTGGCAATGTTTTTAACAATTTAAATTTTTTTCATATTTTTGTACATATAATATGATTTGTGGGCAAAAGTAATGTTATTTTTATGCCAAATTCCATGTCTTCTTTAACGGTGCTAAAGTTATGAGGCTGTGACATACGGACGGACGGACAACGGAATCTCACCATAAAGGATCCTTTTGTACCGTTTAGGTATGGAAACCTAAAAACAAAGTTTAATTTATAACTTCTTTTTCATTCCACCTAAAGGTTGCGTGGGAGATATTTCTTTAAACAATAAGTGCCGCGTTAAAACACAATATCTGTTCTTTATATAAAAATGTGTAGTTAATTATATACGTTATTGTTTAAATAAAAAACTCAGTTTTTTGTGATCGTGGATATCTTGGTTGTCGTAACAGCCATGGCTCAGACCGCACTAATTCTAAATTCTAAATTCGTAGCGGGGGATATGAGTCCTGCACAGATTATCGGTAATCGTGAATATTGTGCACTTCCCTCCGGTCGGTCAGCCCAGCCAGGACAGCTCCTTAAGGGGCTGCACAATGCTAAAATTCAGTCCTGCTCTAACGATTTGGTTTTTTAACTGTCTATCCTGCTCTCATCAGATGCCACGCACGCAAAACTTCAGTTATTTTGAAGTCGCGGCTACATTAGGACATTCACTATAATTTCTTTATGTAATAAACATGTTTTTTTCTAGTAAGTATCAGCGTGTGTTGGTTTCGTTTCAATTGGTTTTGAAATACGGAAACTGAATCGCTTTTTTCGTGAAATTCATGATTTTTAAAAAGTATTATAATTAAAAGAAGATTGAAAGTATGTTTATATATAAGGTGTAATTAATAATTGTGGTGAGTCAAAAAGCACGCCATATTTTTTTCAAATTTTTACCGTTCACATTGACGGAACTGAATCCAATGCAAAACTGATGTTTAGCATTGTGGAGCCCCTTAAAGTAAAGCCGAACAGCTTCAGCACTAATTGAAACCGATAAGAAACGCCATAAAGTTCAGTTCTGTTGCAAAATGAGGCGCTCCATCTGACTTCATATTTTGGCTAAAAACAGAAGCCGCAACAAAAAAAAAATGTGAACCTTAACAACTCACCGTTGCACCGACGGTGAAGTAGAATGTCTTGACGTAGGAGCCACCTTCGAGGAACAGGATGGGGAAGTGGACCAGGTACATGGCGTACGAGAGTCGTGCCGGCAGCTTCCACACGCGCAGTGACAGGAACCAGTTGATGGGACCTGTGGACGAACGACTGCTAGATAGCGTGATTGTTGATTTAATACGTGATGGAAATAATCCCTTTTGATAAAAGAGTTTTTATGGCTGTGGTCACTTCTTAGAATGCCATTTTGCCAAAGAACTAAAATATTCTGACGACAGTAAGCGCAGTTAAAACATCGCGGTACTGTGATTTTATTTACGATTATTGGATATTTGCACACGTGATTACGATAGCCTGTAGATTTCAGCCAGGTACTACGTACTAAGCCCAATCACGCGGCCTTTTAAAGTAGGCACCCTCACTATATCCCCAGAGTGCTTAGGCAAGTCAAAGGGCCAAAATCATCAGGCAATTAAAGTTAGCGTTTCATAATATTGCCACAGCTAAACCCTCAGAGACAAGTGTAGGCGATGGATTGGTAGGTTTTATTGGTATAAGAAAACAAATACTTCTGCAGATTTGTTAATTTAATGTAAGGCACATCAAAACAAGTCACCGTAGTCAATTAAGATATTGAAATTTTATTTTGCAAAAAATAAAAAGGAATTCTTGATCAGATCTATATGAAAGAAATAATTTTAGTTATCACTTTTATTCGCTAGACTGCCCTAAATCAATACTAAGGCTTATATTATAAGGGTCTTTTGCGAGCCCTTTTTTTTTTTAAATCGGTAATTATCAAAAAAAATTGATGAGTATTCTTGATATCGTTTCGGTGGATAGAATCGCTAATTATAATAAATTCAATTACAACACAACTTTTAAAACAAAAACAAAGAATGGTTTTTAAACCAACACTAATTTAAAACTAAGGAAATAGTGCAATACAATACAAAATAATTTATTTCTGTAATCATACATTTTATTATAAAAGTTTTTTGAGTATCCTTTTAAGTAAAGAAAATACCTATCTTAAGAGGCTCCGCTCTTCCATTACTAACATTTGTAATGATTAGAGTCCAATATCAATAATTAAATTCAAGCCCTGGGCTTGCGCAGGATCTTTTGATGTATCACGTGCCTAAGTGTTTTTCCGTATTTGTTTTTTAACATATTAATTCATTAACAGCTGTAATTAAAGCATTTAAATTGCTGAACATGAAAAAAACCGAGGACTTATGGGGCCTAACTGTGAAAGATATAAGTTAAGTTATTGATTTAATAGCTCCTTATTTAGAATTATTTTTAATAAATGTGTAGGATGGTACATTTTCTGATTTAACGAAGTAGAGTAATTTGAACTCCCTTTTTAAATCAGGCGACAACATGGACCCTTCAAACTATAGACCTGTGTTAGTTTTACCGGTACTTAGTAAGGTTTTCGAAAAAATACTTTTTAATCATGTGTTATCTCATTTTAATTTAAATAAGTTGCTTCACTGTGAACAATATGGATTCACTAGAGGGAGGTCAACCACTGATGCAGGAGTTGCTTTAGTCAAGCACATTTTTGTTGACATAACGCCCTCGTGAGCGTTCTATATGTGCAGTACAAGCTGATATATCAGGCAGATGCAAAAATAACAGTGGACAAGTATGATGGAAAAATTCACCGGTCTGGGTAGGAACCTCGTTGGCGCAATTGGTAGCGCGCTTGTCTTGATAACAAGAGATTGCGTTCAAATCCTGGCCCGGGGGTTTTTTTCAAATTCTTGTCTTTGGATTTGTTTCTGATTGATCTTTTCCATTTTTCACATTTTTGATGTTTGGGAATAAAAGCTGGATGCTTTTTGGCGTATTTTGTGACCTATCACATGGAATTTGGTCCATGCCTCTCAAAAGTTTTCCATTAAGATTATCATAAAACACTCTAATATAATTTGGGTCAGTATGGAGTAAGGAGTAAATCTTTGACGTTGTTGAAGTCATATCTTAGTGATTTAATTCAAAAGGTAGACATTAATGGGCTGAAATCATGTGGAGCATTAGTTAAAATGGGTGTTCCGCACGACTCTACATTGGGACCCTTGTTATTTTTAATTTACATAAATGATCTTCCTTATTTATTTAAAGACTTATCTAAGATATTACTATTCGCAGACGTTACTTCACTTATTTTTAAAGTGAAAAAACGTCAACATATCCTTGACGACGCGAACAATCCTATCATTGGTTTATAATTGGTTCACTGCAAATTATTAAGTTCTAAACTTTGATTAGTCAAAGGTTTTAAACGCAGAAAAGACAAATTGTACAAAATTTTACTTTAACAAATGTAATTCAAGTGGATGTTAATTTGCTTTTGCAGTGGTCCATGCTAGAGTAAGTTAACGAAACTAAGTTTTTAGGCCTGATGATAGACTCTCATCTTCAGTGGTGAGACAGAGAACCCCTGTCAGAGAATATAAAGTATTACTACGTACCTATGTTGTAGACTTAGTTCAGCCGCATACGCTGTTAGGCAAATTACTGATGTATGTAGATACTGCTAGATTAGTCTATTTTAGTTACTTGCACAGCATTATGTCTTCTGTTTCTACAGCTAGAGCCGTGCGGTCCGATTACCGATTTCCTACATTCCTGTTCTCCCAATTTGGCGTTGAAGTCCCTCATAACAACGATATGATGTGTCTTGGTGGTGTTATTTTTGGCCTTTGTAATGTCATCATATATGACCTCGACATCATCATCGGGGTCTCTCGACGTGGGGGCATACACTTGCATGCCTTTAAAAGAATATTAATTTATAAGAATATAATCTTGTTAAGTCTGAGAACAAGATATGCCACCAGAAAGGAGACACTTCCGATTTCTAACACGTTGCTAGTGAGGTCTTTGTTGACCAGCATGCCAACTCCACTGACAGACAATTGATCGCCCTCTTGATAGTAGAGCAGGTGTCCTGACTCCAGGGTTATCGTGTCCTCACCGGCTCGTTGAACTTCCAAAAGCCCCAGAATATGCCAGTTTATTCTAACTAACTCTAACTCGAGCTCAGCTAGATGTCTGTCCTCCCGTCACGTCCGTGCATTATACGTCGCCAAAAAGAGTCACCGGTGCTGGTGACCATTCGACCGGAGATTCTTAGCACCTCCTGACCCACCGTTACCGCGACCGCAACGCAAGATCAACACGAGTCAATTACTAGTCTGGCCAGGGAAACGTGTCACAAAGCGCGGCAAATTAAAAAATTTATGCTAAGGAAAACTTTCGAAAAAATAGCTATTATAGTATGAATTAGGCTATATTAACAAAAGGCACCTCCATCCATAAATCAGCCCCACCTTACTTATGTGGCACCTGCGTGGTATGTCTTGTGCTTTTCTGTTCTCAGGAGTAAAATACAAGCCCAGCAGAATATCTCCCTGCATGTCATCATCTCCGCAGGGAGATATATCCGCAACACAACAATCGCCACGGACCTGGTAGCTGAGAGCGTAGAAAATTTTATGCGCCGACTGGCGCGGTCACTCTTCTATCGCGCCGACCACAGCCCGCACGAACCTCTACGTGAACTCGCCCCCACGTACAACCATTCACCCACCGGACGGCCATACCCCAGGGAGCTACTGAGCGACTCATCCGCCAGTAGTTTTGAAGACGATGACAGCGGAGACTAAGGACGGACTGGGCTGTCGGTGACGTTACCATCAGCGGTCATGAATACCGAATGGACTGTCGGTGACATTACCACCGGCGGCCCTGAAGACTAAGTCTCCGCAACCACCAACTTCATACTGGTGGCCCCTACCAGATCCGCGGGTTGTAGCCCGCGGAGAAGAAGCGCGGGTAATAGTGATATTACACTGAGATCCGTACCTGCGCACGATCTGTGGGCGTGCGAAGACGACGCCACTACTATTGAAATTACGTGCGAAGACAACGCCACTACTACTGAAATTACGTGCGAAGACAACGCCACTACTACTGAAATTACGTGTGAAGACAACGCCACTACTACTGAAATTACGTGCGAAGACAACGCCACTACTACTGAAATTACGTGCGAAGACGACGCCACTACTACTGAAATTACGTGTGAAGACAACGCCACTACTACTGAAATTACGTGTGAAGACAACGCCACTAATACTGAAATTACGTGTGAAGACAACGCCACTACTACTGAAATTACGTGTGAAGACAACGCCACTACTACTGAAATTACGTGTGAAGACAACGCCACTACTACTGAAATTACGTGCGAAGACAACGCCACTACTACTGAAATTACGTGTGAAGACAACGCCACTACTACTGAAATTACGTGTGAAGACAACGCCACTACTACTGAAATTACGTGTGAAGACAACGCCACTACTACTGAAATTACGTGTGAAGACAACGCCACTACTACTGAAATTACGTGTGAAGACAACGCCACTACTACTGAAATTACGTGTGAAGACAACGCCACTACTACTGAAATTACGTGTGAAGACAACGCCACTACTACTGAAATGACGTGTGAAGACAACGCCACTACTACTGAAATTACGTGTGAAGACAACGCCACTACTACTGAAATTACGTGTGAAGACAACGCCACTACTACTGAAATTACGTGTGAAGACAACGCCACTACTACTGAAATTACGTGCGAAGACAACGCCACTACTACTGAAATTACGTGTGAAGACAACGCCACTACTACTGAAATTACGTGTGAAGACAACGCCACTACTACTGAAATTACGTGTGAAGACAACGCCACTACTACTGAAATTACGTGTGAAGACAACGCCACTACTACTGAAATTACGTGCGAAGACAACGCCACTACTACTGAAATTACGTGCGAAGACAACGCCAATACTACTGAAATTACGTGCGAAGACGACGCCAATACTACTGAAATTACGTGCGAAGACAACGCCACTTCTACTGAAATTACGTGCGAAGACGACGCCACTTCTACTGAAATTACGTGCGAAGACAACGCCACCCATTACCCATAATATAATACACCGGAAAATCAATTATACCGTTTTTTTTTTCAGAGATTATACGTCATTTTAAAACATAGTTTTCATTATTTTGGTAAATAAATTAACCGTTATTTTATAAAAAAATATTTGATTTGACTTCACTTGTGAATTTAAGACATTATACTGATTTTGATGTGTGATAGCTTATAAAAAAGTGGTATATTTCTGTCTGTCTACTCATCTGTTATCTACCTGTCAAATCAGTCGGAAGCAAATTATTACAAAATTTATCTTGATAACAAAGAACACATTTCTAAACAGCCATTTCTCAAGTGACGTCACACTAAGGCAAATGGAAGTTGCAGCTCTTTCGTAGAAATACTCATCATCATAAGGTTTTTTAGACCAGAAGTTCTAAAGTACGGCTTATTAAACCTAAATCTGGAAATGGTTTTCGAATTAAGACACCTTAACATAATTTAATCTAACCGAATTTACTGATGGGAAACAGCAACGCTGCCATCGACAGTATCACCCCCTGCGGAGCTGTGATGTGGACATTAGTTGGCGGTTTCCACAACCACGACAGAGCCCAGGATTAGATGGAGGTTTTCTCAAAAGTATTACATACACAAAATTTATATATATTGTTTGTATAGTTATATAATTCCAGTCCCTCCCCCCGTAGCTGATTGTTATACGGACGGTTTTGTGTGTTGCCGTCTATTAGGTTGATTTAGCTAGTTTTTGTTTTTCGCATGTTTGAATACATATTTTATTTATTTTACATATATATTTTGTGTATATATTTAAGAGGTATTAATTTTTTTAAGTATGTTCATGTACTTAACATGTAAATTTATCTCTTAAATAAGTCTATTTAGGTATATATTTTTATCTTGATCTCCTTATTATCCTTATATTATTTTGTTCATCTTTCTGTTTGTTTCCAAAGGTTGCCTACAAGATATTGCTATGAGCAAGAAGTGGCGTCTTTGTACACCATGTTTAATTTTTTTCTTTTGTATGTCTTTATTTATTATTTTTGCAAATGTGTAATAAGTGTTATTTTCTTTTTATTTTTATTTTCTTTATTATTTATTTATAAATAAATATATAATAAAGAGTTTTTGTCTTGTCTTATCGATAGTTGATGGTCCAAGTGGACCTTGAATATAATAAATAATATCGATAGTTCCATCGATAATATCTGTTATAAAATATCAATATCACAAATTTACTAATACTATCGATAGTATGGTAATAGTACTATTGATGCTATCGGTACTGTCAATAACACTTATGGTTTTGATCTTTCGATAGTCCATTAAAATTTAAAAATATTGCTAGTAAATTAAATTGAACTCGGTGAGCATACGATGATTTTAAGGCATTTTTATAGTTTTAGTTACTTAATTTCTCGATAACATTATCGAAATGAAAATAAAATGTTTTTTAACGATATACATCGCTTTGTATGCTCTTATTATTATTGTAGTGCATTACAAACCAGAAATCAATCAGAAACGAAATTTCAAGTACAAAACTGATTTTTGAAATCCTCGGTCCTGGATTATCGAAATTGTTACTTTTTTCCAAGGTAAAGATAGACAATCGATTACCACGCAACCCTAAGGTCAGGTTACCTCCATAGTCGTGCACACAAGCGAACACCATCCAGCTGAGCGCCATCGCCCAGACCCCTCGTGAGAATGCGTTCAGGAAGTTGTCGAGGGTCTGTGCATCGTGGTCGGGCTGGGCAACCGGATAGTTTATGAAGATCACGAACGACATCACCGCAAATGAGAACACCCAGAGGGCAGCACTGTGCATCTGCAAAGCAATCATTTTTTACATAATAATATCGTCTGTAAATGGAAGGAAATCTTAATAGTATATAACAGCTACACTCGCGACTATATAATTTCACTGTAATCGTACAGTTTGTTCAGAAGCCAATATGATGACGTGACGGTTCCCTGTTTGGCACTGAAGAAGGATACCTTTAAATGAAACTACATAATAATATATTGATCATACTGAACACATTTCCCAAAAAGATACCAGGCTACGCAATATGTTTTGCGAAAAAAAGTTTTTATATTCTTGTATACAAGGTGTAACAGAAAGGTGTTACCATATATGAAGAGCTTATTCAGTAAATGGTATAGAACAACTTTTACTATGGAGCCAACCCTGAAATCTCAAAAAAAAATCTGTCCTTCCATACATTTTAGCCGAGCGGCATTGCATTTTTTTATGAAAAAGTTATTTTTTTTTTTCGAGGTACAGGGTTTGTTCCATAGTAAAAGTTGTTCAATACATTGACTGAATAAGCTCTTCGAATATGGTTACACCTTTCTATTACACGTTGTACATCAAAATAATGGTAAACTAAGTTATTGGGTGATACATCAACGCACAGCCCAAACCGCTGGACATAGAGACTTGAAGTTTTGCACATAGATACCTACCTTATACAGTTTAGGCATCCATTAAAGAAGGGTTTTTGGAAATTCTAAAGGGGTAAAATAGGGTATGAAAGTTTGTATGAAAGTCCGTGAGTTTTGAAGTAAGTATCTTCAAATTTTGTGTTTATGCTGACAATTGAAACTTAATGTATAAGTATCTTGATAACTCTTCCACCCAAAGGGTAAAAAGGGGGATGAAGTTGTGTATGGAAAGTCCTCTAAATTTATTATTTAGGCTTATGGTTGGAAACTAACGCAACTTATATCGGTGTTGTTGGAATTTCTTTAAGATAAAAAGAGGGATAAAATTTTGTATTTAATTTGTTCATTCACTAAATTTTGTATTCAAGTTAAAATTATGTACACGTGTATGGTGTTATTACTAAGTCTCTACTGCCGGCCGTCTTTCACCTTACCATATATTGACCTTTATCGCCTGATCGGACAAGGTAAGAAAACCTTTTGTTTTAAAAAAAGTTGTAAAAAAGAAAAGTTGTACAGTACTTTACTTTAATAGTTTTTTGTTAAAGTTTCGTCTGCTAATTTCAATAAACTCGCAAATATTGCAAGTAGTTATAAGGAGTGTGTTCATTTTCGTTAGTACTTTATCACTCCAATAAATAAATAGGTATCAAGCAATCAATAAATATAATAAATAGAGAAGTTTTGACTCACTCACTGACTCATTAACGACCAGCCCAATCCTTTGCCCCTATATATATTTTGCACAGAGGTCTCATTTACAATAGAGACAAGGATAAAGGATTAAATTTTAGAAATTAACCCTTAAGAGGGTAAAACAGTGTATGAAGGGATTCATCTATTCAGAGAACAAGAAATAGTTTAGTTCGCCAGAGTTTCGCGAAAGACCTTTTAGCTGGGAATCAAATACGAGATCAAGAAATTATTTCGATCTCACTTAAGACCTTTACCTGAGAAACATAAAAAAAAATACCAGAGTATCAAATCAGAGAACAAGAAATAATTCCTTTCGGAAACACGGCTAGAACCTTCGGCTTCGCCAAAGACACTTAAACAGAGGATGGTAAACAGTTTTTTCAAACCACATTCAAAATAAATATACGTTCTATAAAATTAAGGGTCCGAAAACTAATGACAGATTCGATTGTCTTCACAAAAACTAAACAAACGCGGGCGATTTAAAAAAAAAGATTATTTTTAAAGTGAAAATACGAATGTTCCAACTACAAAATTTCTCTTCACATTTTTTATGAACTTAATTGAACTGTCGTGTCTCATTGTAAAATGAATCTCCGTCGGGAACATTTTCGCGCGATGATTTTTTACGATTTCAAATTTCGCCTAAAATCGGATGAATCGTATAACAGACTTCAAATTACATAAAATATGTGGATAAAAGTCCTTCTAAGGCAACCGTGTACCGCTGGTATAACGAATTTAAGAGCAGTCGAATAACTTTGAGGGATGAAGAAAAAAGTGCTCGCCCTTTGACTGCTGTTATGGAAGTAAACAGGTGGTAGAGCTGTTGCCGGTATATCCATCACTAATAGCCGGGCCTTAAATGAACAGACTGGTGACAGGCAGCGGTGTCACTGGTGCGAGGGTTCCAGCACCGCGCTAACCAACCCGCCTTCCCAGCGAGTGTAAGTATGGGCAATTCTTCCAGGATGACCGCCGGCAGTGGCAAAGTCTTGGAAAGGCTTATGTCCAGCAGTGGATGAACTAGGCTGATGGATGGATGGGCTACAACGCGTTATAAACTTAAGTATTGAACAAGGTGGGAAACAGACTGTATGCGCGTGAAAGAAGTTGCCAAGCATTTCCAGAAGTGGCGCCACTACCGCGTGACGTGGCCGTAGTTCATAACTTTCACCGCGACAGGCGTTTCTGCAGCGTCCTCCCATCACTCTTTAAAAGCATCTACTTGCAAAGTTTTGGATTTACTGGGCGTAAACATCGTCATTCGTCAGAGTCCCAGGGAAAAAAATATATAAATATAAAACAAAAAAAAATAAAAAAAAAACATAGCCGCTGAAAGCTGCTGCGTGGCCCACTAGATGGTGAGAAAGTTAAAGTCTCGGTAGAAAAAGTGATAAGTGAAAGTCCCAGTAAAGTGATAAAGACATATATGTCAATCAAGTATACTAAGTTGTGTCAAACACTTTGAGTTTTTACAGTAAGTGGAATAAAAAGATAAATTATTTTACAAGTTATTTGTTAATTAGCAAAAGGACGTTTGAAGCACTTGTAAAATTTCATCTGTTAGTCAGAGACTAAATGAGATGTAATATTTAATTATTATTACATACGGCTTGAACACTCACGCGTGATTGTTGTTGACTTAGTATATCCAACCGTTTCACCGATAGTATTTCGACATGATCAAGGCGAGTGTCGTTCTAAGATGCACTAACAGCGTTCGAAAAACGCATTAAACTTTGTAAAGATACCGGTGAGAGAGCTTTGAAAAAAATCAAGAAAAAAGCTCAAAACCATAGAACGTTTTTTGTTACTTTTGCGAAATGTTTTTTAAAAAAAATATTTTCCGTTTCCTTCATTACCAATATTGAATACATTTTTTTTTCAATAACACAGGTATGTTTCTATAAAAACATATCCAGTATGATCAGTAGACTATTTGGTTTCATATAAAGACGCCATGAACGGCATGGTCCATGTCATTTGCACCCGACACAACGGGATAATAATTTTTTTATATTCTATTAACTCTCTAAAAAATCAAGTTCATCAAAAATCAAATCAATGTTATATCTTAGACCACGTACATAAATACAACATTTAAATTTATTAAATTCCGTAAAAAGTAAGCTTATCTACTACAACGGAAAAGTTTATAATGTATTGAAACGAGATTAAAACATTTATAATGTATCGAGATAAGATTAGAACATTAAATTTATGATGTATCGAGAGAGATTCTACCGATATGTATACGATATTTTATGCGAATTTGTCCAAAAATCACTTTTAAATGAAGTTATTTATAACGCTTATAATCCAAGGGAGTTCATTCGCACACATAACATGCGCAAGCATAGACTCACTTTCCGTATCTGTACCGCGTATATGGCTTCCCATCTTCTGTACGTCACCCAAGGAGAGACAAGCTTGGTACGGTTTATCCTCTGTAAGTCCCACCGAAGTGAGGAACTCGATACGCTTTTTCTGTTAAAGTTAACAGAAATCCGTGCTCGATTGGTTTACCTACATTATACCAGATAAGGATAACATACGAAATATATATTGGAATGAAGGTTCTACCATATAGAAATAACGTATTATATTTAATTAGTTAATTATTCTAGTCGAAAATATTTAATTTCCCTATTTAAGCCTATTTAGATGATAAAAACCAGCCAAGTGCGAGTTAGACTCGCGTACCTAGGGTTCCGTATTGTGGATGATAAATTTATTTTGTCATGTTTTTTCGTGAATTTCTCAACCGCTCTATTTTTCCTGTAATATTTACGTTAACACATATTATCATGTCTTTTTCATATTTTTTGGTTCACCAGTTTCGGAGATAAGGGGGCGGGACAAACATATTTTTTGGGTTTTTTAAAGATTTCTCAAAATCAGTGTCAATAAATATAATTATTAAAAGTATATATTTTTACAATCAGCTTTTTAATATCTACAATTAATTACCTATATTGTATTTTAGGCAAATATTTTTTTATTTTTCTCACTTTTGTTTTGGAAATATTTTGAACAATTTCAAATTTTTCATTTTTTTTTACACCCTACTTTGTGGGAAAATTAATGCTATTTTCGCTCTAAATTTAAAATTTTCTAATTTTAACTGTTAAATCTTTAACGGTGCTAAAGTATGAGGTTGTGACATACGGACGGACGGACAACGGAGTCTCACTATTAGGTTCCTTTTGTACATTTTAGGTACTACGGAACCTTAAAAATGCGTGGTGTTATTTCAATTTAGATATGCTTTCTCTTTTGATATTGCAGTATATGGATATTGTGGTATATGGACTAAGTGAGAGATATATTAGAATGCTTTTCCAGCAATAAATGTATGAATTTTGAGAAACAGTACAGTCCAGAAATAAATGCTATCATTAGGGATACCTAATTTTCATATTCACAAAATAGGTTTGAATAGATGCAAAAATTTGCCAACACGTGCGATAAATAATTTTATTTTTTATTTTTTAGTACTTTTCCGCGAAATCTCGATAATTTACATTTTTTAAAGCCAAAAGATCAAAAGCTTGCCCAAGTTTGCTATCACCACTGTTATCACCACACTTGAGTTCAAGATGTATAGTGTAGGTGCTGACATATACTTTGGTAGCTACAATATTGTTACAAATGACAAAGAGTGAAGGAAGAAAATGTAGACTACTACAATAGTCTTTAAGCCTTTAATTCAGTATTTAATTTACATTATTTAAAATATTATTGATTTTGGCAATTTTTGTCGAATAAATGTGAAATTTTGGATTAGTATATCTTTTTTATGCGAAATTTTTATATTTTAATTGCAAAAATTATCTCATCAATCATCGCACGATTCTTTCATATTGTAACATTTAAATATTTTTTTTGACCTAGTCTGTACGTGATTTCCGTTTGTATTAGATGAGCGCTTCACTCATAGTTTAATTAAAGGAAATCAACTATTATTACTTCTAGCTTTCGCGTTTAGACTATTTACTTAGCGTATTAAACCAAAATATTTTCAACCAATAAAATTTCTGTAATTAGTTAAGAAGTTGAACGGAATTGTTTTTTTTTTTAGATTTGTCACAAGTGTCACAATCATCGAGAATAAAAATCGGTAAGATCACTAAAATCACGAAAAACGTAATTTGGCGTTGGAACTAGTATGATCAGTCTACTGATCTACCAACAAAATGTTTTTTCTTATAGAGTTAGGAAGTAGTTTTTCCAGATTTTTATTTCATTTTCTTTGTTATTTTAAAAGAAATACTCAAACAACCAACATTTTTCCTGTAGATAAAATTCACACAAAAAAAATAATGTATTTCTTATAAAATAATTTCATGAAAAAATTTTATACGTATAGAGTATTTTAGTCCCATTACGCTAAAAAATATTCCTATTCTAGTTGCAACGCAAAATTACGTTTTAACGTTAGTAATCTTTCAGATTTTTTTAAATAATTGTTATACTTGTATCAAATCTGAAAAACACATAATGTAATTTTACTTCTTAACTAATAAAACAAATTTTATACGATAAAAATATGCAGAGTACGATATTTTATTTGTTTAACCCAATAGAAAACCGTATCGAGCTGGTCTCCCTTTGGGAGACGTACAGAAGACGGGAGCTATACGCACCCGGACCGGGGGGTACCAACACACGTGCAGCAGGTACCCACACAGCATGCCAACATAAACTCACCTTGCGTATTCGGACCGCGTGGTCCCGATACACGTGCAGCAGGTACCCACACAGCATGCCGACACAGAATGGCGGCGCACGCGTCAGTGTATTCATGTAGTAGTGTTTGCCGTAGTCGCCAAGCTCAGATACACGTCTGTAGGAGTGGTTATTAAATACTGTTGTCACCGGAAGATAATCAACATAGGAAAATTACAATATATCACAAATCAGAAAAATAAAGCATCACTTAAATTAGTATAAAATTTACCCTGAACTGAAAAAAACCAAAGTAAAATTTTAAAAATAAATGGTAGGCATTTTTATGTAAAAAATCCTACAAAACCAAAACTTCTTTATAAACTACCGGATTTTACAATGTTTTTCCGTAATTTTTTCGTAAAAAAATTAATAAACATTTAGTCTCATTATGACAAAAATTGTGATAATTGGATAATAATTCCTCATGTAATGATGGATTATTCCTCTTATCCGGTACTCTCCGTCTCTTTTCTTAAACAAAATATGGTGAAAAACATCTGTTATCAATACGGTGAAAACCCTTTGTTGTAAATATGGTGGCAAAACCCCGTTATTATATGATAAAAAAACTCTCTTATCAATATGTTGGGTAAATTATATTATTATTATAATACTTGTTTATCAATATGAAAAAAATAACTCTGTTATGAATATGGTGAAAAACTCATCAAATACTGTAAAAAACGACGTGATAAAAAACATAGCCTTGCGTGCTAAGAAAAAGGGCAAGCAACTTCGATAGATCAGATCTACTTTTTTCCATAATCATTATTATTATTATAATGTATGTTATGATTATACGGTGAATAAGTAAAGTGATACAAAGCAGGAGGAAAGGACACAATCCTTATAACGGACAAGAGGAGTTTGAATAATCAGGCCAAAATTTCAATCGAATAATATCCAAGACAAAACTAAATGAGTGGACTTACTTTCTTTTAACAGTACATACCGGAAACACCTCTGATACCCCCTCGAGGATATATGTCATGACGGTGTATCTGGATCTCAGTCTCATTCTCATTCTTATTCACAAGTCAGAGATCAATAGTCAGAATAGGCAAACTCACTCTACCTATCTTTCACTGACATTTTCTTAGTAATTTTTTTAGTTACTTGATGTGGAGTGGGCTTTTTTTAGTTAGGTACATGATATGGAGTGGACCTTTTCTTAGTTACTTGATATGGAGTGGACCTTTTCTTTGATAGTTACTTATTAGGGCATTCATTTACCTCGGTGTCTTTTTTTACCGTTTATCAAGTGATATACTTGTGTACAGTAAACGAGTATATAAACATGTATAGTGCACGTATATACGAGTACATTATATTATATACTTATAAAGTTTGATCAAGATGACTTTATAAAATATGTACAAGACGCAAAAAAATAATAAGAGTGGAGAAAAAGACCACTTACCTATGAGTGTAGAAGACTAATATAAATTGAAAATAATGATGGTAATCATCAACGTATAATTATCTTAGGAAAGATAGATAAACTTGACTCACGAGAGATTGATCAGTGAGGCTGGGAAATTGTATGTGAAGCTGTATACAGAGGCGGAGATAAAGGCAGCGGTGAGGCTCACGGCGAGCGCCACCCACGCACGGCGCCGCCCGCCCAGCATCCACGCCAGCACGGCCGGACACGCCAGGTAAAGCTGCACGTCCACTGACAGGTACCACGTATGGTTTAGACACTGGAATTTAGATAAGATATTTTAGACTATGGAACATAGTTCCTGAACGCAATAAAGAGTCCATCCAGAGTTGAAACCAGAAGACGTCGAATTTGCACACGGTATCCAGGTGAAACGTCCCGAGTTGTCGTCGCGTGCCTCAATAAACGAACTATCAAGGATGCCCTCTTGGTTGCTGCTCGAAAATTCCGCGGCATACTTAGTAAGGACAAAGGAATGCATGGTGCTATTTCTAAAATATGTATTAATAAACACCTCACCGTCAAAAACAAGATGTTGCTCAAACAATGCAAAGAAAGACAGAAAACAACTGATTATTAATTTGTTTAGAAAAAAACTGTCACATTTGTGCATGAAAATAAGAAAGAGCACCATATATTCTTATAAACAAAGAATGTAAAAACGTTTACATAAGAATAAGAATAAACTGTTTAGGTTTCTGTTTAGTCTTACTATAAATTTTTGGCCTACTGATCTACCTACTGATCTACTTACTGATCTATCTGTATATTTTGTGTTTGTAAGACTAAACTTTACCTCATATACATAACACACCGCATACTATACAAATAAATACATCTCCTCGCGACACTACTATCACAAATATCCAATAATAAAAACATCACAAACCTGCCTACAAATCCATTTATATCTAAAATACATTAACGTTTCATCCACTTATCTCCTTAATACTGTTTATACAGGGGGTTCAGATGAAGTTGCGGAAGCCGGAAATTAGCGATGGAACTCGTCCATATAAACTAATTTTCGAGAAAAAAAATTGAGAAATCGAGAAAAAAAAACCGTTGTCTCATACATTTTGGTCAGATAGCTATGTACAGGCATCGGCACGGTTTAATGCGCAGAATTCATTTATAGGTATTTTGGATGACAAAAAGGGAGCGCGACGGGAGGGCATTTTGAGATAGTAGCGGATCTCTCGGTAGAGGCCTTAGTAGCGGCTTTCACTCGCTTTGTTTCTCGAAGAGGCCTACCATCATTAATACGATCGGATTGCGGTACTAATTTTACGGGAACAGACGAATATTTGAAAGATCTCTATATTTTATTATAATATAATGAATAGGACATACAACGGTACCTGATTCAGCAAAACATTACAGTGTCCAAATCATGGGCGTAAAGCAGCTGTCAAGTCAGCTAAGACACACGCTCGGCGCGGGCTCGGTGATGCTAAGCTCATGTTCAAAGAACTGACTACGTTCTTTACAAAATTAGAGGCCGTCGTGAATTTTCAACCGTTATGCCCTTTTAAGTGCGGATCCAGGCGATCTCGAAGTTTTGGCTCCGAGACAAAACTAAACCAAAAGAAATCTAGTCCACTTCCCGAAAGTTTTGTATTTTGTCTGGTTTATAAAGGTGACAAGTGGCATCACAATCATTAAGAAGCTGGCATTATCAAGTCTACTTCTAACTATAGATAGGTAAAGTCTGTCATATTTTGGGCGAACTCCCCAAGACGAACCAGTCAACATTTTTAGAGTATTTAGAAACTTGAGGGTTTTATGACAGGTTTCATTGATGTGTTTTCTCCACAGTAGAGATGGATCGAACCAAAGGCCTAGATATTTTATATTATCAACTAACTCTAGGGAGTTTATATTTATAGACAATTCAATACTTTCTTTACGGTATCGGCGGCTAAAAAGACAATCTTTGGTTTTTCTTGCTGAAATATCTAGATCTTATTTATTTATTATTGTAATAAATATATCTAAGTCACCATTAGAAGTATACAGCACAAAGTCATCTGCGTACTGAGAGATTTGCACATTGGCTATAATTTGGCAAATTTCTATAGTTGCTGCATTGAACAATAAGGGAGACAACGCGTAACCCTGGGCTAGTCCAAGTCCGGTAGCGCTTATATTTGATTGTGAGTCAGAAGGTTGCATTTAAAGAGATGTAAGTAATAAAAAGTTCCATAAATATTGACAAACTTTTGAACCAGTTCAGAGATTATCAAGTCACTTAAGCAGGATGTCAATGTCCACATTATTGTATGTATTACCTATGTCTATAAAACTATAAAACATCCTAGTTTAACTTGTTCCTTTGCAAAAACCTATGTATATGTGCGAAACTAATATAGTAAGGCTATCCAAACATGATTTCCTAGAAATCCAATTAGAAAATAACGAATTTTCCTCCAAATACCACTCTAGTCTATGTCGCGGCCAGCTCCAGTGGGCTTCCCCCCACCACCAACCATTGCGCTATTGACCATTACGAGTATCGGACGCTCGTTGTGCCAGCTCATAATATTAGATACCTACCTAATTATTGTATTTATAACAATTAAATCGTGTACACCCACCAAAAGTGCATCGTATTATTCCGTCTTTGGCGGAAACAGTCTATAATTAATTTTATGTAATGAAATATCTTACAGGGACATGAAATTAAGGCTATAAGATATATTAATTCAGGTGAGGCACTTATTGAACTAGGTTTCGGGACAAGAATACTCATAACTTCTCTTCACTGCGTATAAACGAATCCCAAAGAGATGAACATATTGTATAAAGATAATAAAATACTTTTCCAGATTCAGGTAGTTTTTTATCATCGAAAAGGATATGTTATCCACACCCGATGCAGTATCTTAAGATTTGATTGCTCTCTCAAATTCAGAAAGTTTACAGGGATAACTCCCTTTTTCAGGGCTTAATTTGTGAAGAAAATTATTGACTTTTTCCTGGTCAATGTAAGTTTGAGAAGATCTATGACCTTTAAGCCATCTCATCCGTTTTCACATCTCAGTAGATGAAATAATACTGTCAATTCTTTCACGAAATCACTTGATTTTAGCTTTAAGAATACGCTTTTGAGCACTGGAGTACTTTTTATTCGTACTTGAAGATTTTGAGAAGTAGGGTATTTTCTAAAATTCACTAATGCAAGCCGTCTTTCAGACGTTGCTTTGGATACATCCTGATTGTAATATGATTTTGTTTGAATATTTGGAGCTGCTGTAGTTTATCGCATATTTTTGTATATGGGATGTTCTCCTCCGCTGCTTTATTTATTATGTCAATAAAATTATTGTAAGCCTCTTGTGAACAATAAATTACTTATCGGAATTAAGTTATTAATACTACCTGCATAGCCTTGTCAATCGGCTTTCTTAAAATTTATTTTTTTCCAAACCACCGTCGCTGACACCAAGATTGTAGAGAACATAATAATCAATGTTAGCGACGGATGCAGCCAAGGTCTGCAGGCAACGATAGGAAGAAGCGTGGGTCATCTTAGGCCGCCCGAAGGGCGGTCGAAGGTACGGGCCTTGATGTTAACATCTTTGCCCGGGCTTCAACTACGTGGGCTTCAACCCGCGGGTCCGGGTAGGGCCGCCAATATGGTAGTTGGCAGCATGTCGGAGATCGTGTCATGACGGGCCGCCAGTGGTACGACTGGCAGCTCCACTCCCTTTTCATGAATGCCAGTGGTAACGTCACCTGCAGCCCAGTCCGTCTTAAATCTCCGACATCTTCTTCCGAGCTGCTCGCGGATGACTCACGCAGCAGCTCTCGAGGGTAGGGTCGTCCGGTGGGGGATCTATCGTACGTGAGGGCGAGAACACGGAGATGTTCGTGCGGGCCGTTGTCGGCCCGGTCATAGATGACACGGGCCAAACGGCGCACAAACTCTTCAACGCTCTCAACCTCCAGATCCGTTGCGATGGTCGTGTTTCTCGTCAGGTAGTGTGCGCCGGTGATTGCACGCAGGGCAATGTTTTGTTGCACCTGGAGTCTCTGCCAGTTGGTCGCAGATGCCAAGACGTACCACGCAGGTGCCGCATAAGTCAGGCGGGAGCGCAGGTACGTCTTGTAAATAATCATGTTGGTCCGAAGTGGTGGTCTTGATCTTAGCACGGGCCTCAGGAGCGCCCTTGCCGCCTTGGTTTAGTGGACGGCGTGATCAACCTGAGGCCCCATGCGTAGCCGGCGATCTATGTGGCATCCCAGGTACTTAACCGAGTCAGCCCACTCGATGTTCGTACCTTGGAGCTGGAGCTGTTGGAGTCTGCTGGTGTGGGTGGCGCCTGACAGCATGGCGGTCGTCTTCCCCACGTTGACGACCGTATGCCATCTGTCTAGCTAGTCCGGCAACAGATCCAACAGCCGTTGCATCTTTGACACTGCGACGTCAGCTTTGCGTGAGAAGGCGAGGTAGGCGCTGTCGTCAGCAAACAGTGCCAACATCACGTCTTCCTGCCCCTCAGCAAGCAAGTCAGCTAGTGTTGGGATGTCGTTGGTGTAAGCGGCGTACAGGCAGGGTGACAGGCAGCTGCCCTGTGGTACGCCAGCTCCCATGGGATGCGTCGCTGAGGTGGCCCCCTCGACCGAGGCGTAGAAACGTCGATCAGCAAGGAAGGCTGCCACGATGCGTATGATCGCCGGCGGGGTTGTCATGTCCTTCAGGAGCTTGTATAGGAGTCCTGCATGCCACACTCAATCAAATGCTTTTTCGATGTTGAAGAAAACACTGACGACGTGGCAGTCGCGATTCATCTCGAATGCGACGTGATGCAGGACTCTTATAAGCTGGAGCGTCGTGGAGTGCTCACTACGGAAGCCGAACTGCTCAACACGGTAGGAGACGTGCGGCCGCAGCCTCGACACAGCAGACGCTCGAAGGTCTTCGCAAAATGCGACAGGAGCGTGATGGGGCGATGGTGAGACGGTATTCGGCAATCTTTACCCGGCTTCGGGAGTATGATCACTTTTCCCGTCTTCCATGCCTCAGGGAAGTGGCACGTCCTGAGGATGCCATTGAAGAGGCGGATGAGTGCTACCACTAGTTTACGTGGTAGCTGTTTCAGGGCCGCCGTCAGTATACCGTCGGGGCCCGGGGCCTTCTTCCTCGGGAGCCAGCGCAGAGTCCATGCCAGCTCAGAGGGCGAGATGTAGGTAGCGCCCTCTAGCGGCTTGGGCTCTGCCTGGAGGAATTCATCCACAGTGCGCTCCCCGTGATCAACAAGCGACTGTACGGAGGGTGCGACTGGGTTCGGAGTGAACTGTGACTCCAGGTGCTCCGCAAGAATATCCGCTCGGTCCTGAGCGGCGAATCTTCGACGGCCCTGCCCGTCGATAAGCGGATATATGGGCTCGGGTGCTTGCAAGAGGCTCCGCAAGAGATCCTCCCATGTCGAACCACGAAACTCCTTGACTGTGGCGGACAACCCCTCAGCGAGTGCATTGAGCTCCCACTTGATGCGCGGGCAGCGTGTCCGAGCCCACAGCTTATGTAGGCGCCTCTTCTGACGTAGATCCTCTTGTAGACGTGCCGGTAGCTCCCGTCTGCGACGGGACAAGGCAGGCGTGACGATGGTAACCGCCTCCTGCGCGTACACGATCGCCTTGGTAATCTTGGCTGCAACGACAGGAACTAACGAAGATTTAAGGTAGGCTAGCGCGGCGTTACCGTATAGAAGCAATAAAAATTTTTTCGCGTTTCTACACTAAAATAATAACTTTAGAACAAATAAATAAATGTAAATAGATTAGGAATACCATATAGAATTAGGAAAAAATGTTGTAGTATGTCTAGCTATAAGAATAAATAAATCATGACAAGTTTTCTTGATAGAATCCTTAGACAAGGACGCAAGCACATGTTAGAAAGAAATAGGTATAAGATTAGTGCCGTGTGCAAAATGGCAAGTATATAGATGGGCCTAACCCGCATTTTGGTATTGAGTACTCAGCAGTACAAGAAAAAAAAACAAGAAAAATTAAGAAGAAAAATAAAACAGAGTTTCAATACAGTTCACTACAGTTTTTGGACCTTCGGAAGCCGGATCACTGAAGGAAGAATATTTTCGTCGAGAATCAAGATCCCGGGAAGAATGCCGGTCACACGCTCCATGACGTCGAGGGTCAAGGATGCAAGAACTGCCTTTTAGGACGACTTACGACCCGCCAACGGCTACCCACAGTGCGACCACTGGTGGCACTACTGACGTCGAGGCTACAGGCATACTACACTTCAAGAATCCCGCATCGCCGTCAGACTCCGAGAGGCCCATACACCCGACCGGGGGTATTGCGAACCCCAAACTTCTCACTATGCTCGCACCCCCCGCGCTGCCCACACTCCACGCGCCAACCGCATGCTTCGCGACGCCTTTAGCCACTGCAAGCACCATCAAGGAAGCCGAAGCTAAGAAGCACACCACGACACACGAAGAACGAATCCTAACGCCCGCTGGAGCCCATCGGGCACCGTAAGGGGGGGAAAGATACCACCATGGCAAGATCGATGACGTCATCCCGTAGTCACAGAAAACTTGAAGCTGAGGCCAAGTACAAGCTCGCCATGCTGAAGAAAGAAAGAAAGAAGAAGAAAAAGCTCGGATGGAGCTGATGAGGTGATAAGACCTGGACAAATCAAAAAATATAGAGCGATGGATCGACGACACTATGAAGAATCAAGAACCAGACATGGCGCAAGACCCTCAAGCTTCTATGGGGCCGAAGCCACGTGACCACGTGACAACAGTACCGTTTGAAAAAATGAAAAGCGACACTAAGAAGAGCGACATACAGATCCCGGCTAATGCAATTTTAGAAGCAACAAAAAACAACGCATCACGTCAACCAGTCGCACTCCACACACACGCAAGACCTACCATCCTGACCATCCAGACCATCCATCCTCTATACACACGCAAGACCTACCATCATTCAATGGAAACATCGAAGATTGGCTCGGGTTTAAGAAATAATACAGTGACACCACAGCCTTGTACTACGAAACACAAACATGGCACGGCTGACTAAGAGCATCACTGGGCCAGCACGAGAAGCGGTGAAGAGTTTGCTGATGCTAACATTGCAACCCGAGGACGTCATCACAGTATTAGAACGACGCTTTGGGAAACCCGACGCAATAGTATTGGCCGAGATGGAGGAAATAAAGAAACATGCAGCACTGAACGAGACACCACGCGACACATACATCTTCGCTAGTCGCGTCAACAACGTCATGGCGACTATCAAGGCACTATCAATGCCGCAATAACTCCATTCACCTGAGATGTGCAAAAGCATTATTGAGAAGCTCACACCGATCACCAAGCACCGATGGTACGACTTCAGAGTGAGGTGCAGCGACCATGAAGAAGCAGAACTCCTCAAGATCAACCGGTTTCTCACTACAGAAGCAGACCTCTGTGGACCATACTCACCACCGGAACAAGATAAACCAAAGAGCTTTAACAGATCGAATACGCGCTTCGCACAAGCACATCACCTGCATATTTTGCACTGCAGAACATTGGTCACATGAATGCAAGAAATTAATAGCAGCAGACAACGAGAAAAGATGGAAGATGGCAATGGAAAATAAACTCTGTTTCCGTTGCTTAAAAAAACGTGATCAAAGAACAAGCTGCCGCAGTCCACCATATAAGATCTGCAAGAGAAGCCATTACTTTACTTTGCATAACCCAGAGAAGAAAGAACAAGTCAAGAAACCCAGAGAACAAAGAGAGAAACCAAAACAAGATAAGAAAACTGAGGAGACCGTCAACTGCAGTACTTTCCGTCGCAGCGCCACTCACAGCCTACCTCAAGATCATTCCCGTTGAAGTTTACGGACCCGAGGGCTCTCAGAAGATACTGGCACTCTTGGACGAGGGACCGACCATCACTATGCTAAACAGTGATGTAGCCAGGAAGAAAGGAGTCAGGAGTGAACCAGAGAGGCTGAGCATCAGCACCGTGGGTGGCGGTAGATTCAACACACTCAGCTCCTTACGAGTCGACTTGAAGATAAGAGGATTTTATCGCAGTGACAAGAGAAACATCACCAACGTGAGAACTATAGAAGACTTAAAACTGCCACTCCAGCAAGTCCAGAAAGAATGTATGTTTAGGTGCAACTAAGCCAAATGGACAAAAAATTTTCAAATTTTGGCGTTTTCACCCTATAAGTGTTGTATTTAGATTAATTAGAAAAAGGAGGGTTTTTCACAATGCGGCCTTTAAACGGGTCTTAACAAGTGGGCACACCAGCGAATTTCTATGGGAGTTCAACTCGTGGAATAGAGTATAGCCGCATTTACCATTTCAAGCAAATTTTTTTTAGTTTTTTATGGGAGCTACGAGAAAACAATCTGATATTGAATATACTTGTCATATTTTGTGCAACAAAAATGTTATTGTTGTTATTAAATAAATATTGTTTGTGTCTCAGATGATTTTCTCGTAACTCTTATAGTTTTCTATCAAAAATAAAAATTTTAAAACTGTGAAGAGGGTCATATTTTATGGCGAGGTATGGGTGTAACGTCAAGTGGAGGGCTGCAGAGGGCTGTGAACTTCGAAGACCAAAACTGGATTTGTACCAAGAGCTATTGAGTGAAACTAGGCTCAGATCTTTTTAAAATTTTTGATCAAAATCCTCCAGTTGTTCAGATCCCACTAAAACATAAATGTAAATAAGGAGCCGAGTTTGGTACAAAGACAGTGCAGGAATGTCGGCTTCGCCGAAAAAATTATTGAAATCAAATTGAGTGTCGAGGTTTATGGATGTTCCTTCTGTCATAACTGCAAAAATGTACAATGTTCTTCACTTGTTTTTAAAGAAAGCTTGTTAGGGTCTTTGCTACTGAATATGTTAAACTTGGCTAGTTTTGACTGCTAAAGTTTAAACGGTTACATCAATAATGCAAATAATTTACCATTAAAACTTGCCAACCTCTATACCTATACATTCAGTAGCAAGGACTCAAACAATCTTTCTTTTACGAGTTAGTAACCAACGAGACAATCGCTTCCAACACCCCCTCGGGAGTTTATTCGTTAGCATTTTTTTTATTTCCTTTGAGCGTTCTTACCATATCGAATGCGTTATAGTAATTCTGTATGTGCAGCAGAGCGGCCCACCAGTTCCGGCGGCAGGCCTCGGTGGCCATCGCCACGCTCCCCCACACTGGCCCGTCCCCAGCGTGGTTCAGCAGCGACGCCTGTAGCAGTACCGCGCTCGCCAACAGCGGGAACATGCGCAGCAGCCGGTGCAGCCAGAACATGGGTATGTTGCGCAGGAACATTGCTGCCAACGAACATTATCGTCTAATAGCCGTCTACAGTACCTCGCCCCCGACACTCAATACTAACTACTACAACTACATGAACACCAGCGTATCTACACACGTTATTGTGTACGTGTGTGTGCAGGCAGTGAGTGGGGGGAGTTGAGTGTTGCTTCTTTACATAAATCATCATCAATAATTTCGTCGAGGGAGTTGAGTAATCAGCACAAGTAAAAATTCGGTTCGAGTCGAGCATTTATCTATAGTAATAAAAATAGTTAGTAAAATATTCGTGACTGATTGAATATTTTCGCAAAATTATAAATGGACTGAGTGAATTACTACATAATATTAGTTTTGTACTGAGGCCAGAAAGAAAATTTTGAAAACTTTTGTTTCTGTGTCTGTATTTAACTTAAGAACCATTCAACGGATTTCGGTCCGGCCTTCTTTGTTATCATCGCGGTAACCTTGGTCATTACAAATTATTAAACGCTTTAAGGGGTGTCGATGAAATAACAGCCAAGCCGAAAACGAGGCAAAAATTTAAGAAACGTGGGTGAAGACGCGAGCAAAAGGCTATATTCCCTAAATTCTCATAATCAAGTTATTTATTACTTGATATAATTTATTACTATATATTCATATCACACCAGGTTTTTAGGGTTCCGTAGTACGTAAAAGTTGCAGAAGGAATCTTTATGACGAGACTCCGTTGTCCGTCCGTACGTCACAGCCTCATAACTTTAGCACCGACTTTTGGCACAACAATAGCATTAATCTGCTCACATAATACGGATAAAAAAAAAGTTGATGTTCAAAATATTTCCAAAACAAAAGAGAGGAAATTAAAATTATCAGTAGGTATCTAATTTTATATGTAAAAACTAACTGTAAAAATATATACTTTTACCATATTTACAAACGTGATTTCGAGAAATCTTTGAAAAACCACAAAAAATGTATGTCTTTTACCTTATGTTCAAAACTGGTCGACTAAAAAATATAAAAAAAATTACAATTATAAACCACAACTAGCCAATTACAGGAAAACTAAAGCGATTTGAAAAAAAGTCGAACACAAATCAGAAACAAAAAAAAATACAATATGAGTATCAAATTGTATGTATGAAACATTTTATTTTAAAAATATAATAGTTTGGCTATTTTGCATCTATTTTGAGAAATTTTCGGAAAAGCACTAAAAATGTACGAGTATGTCCCTCCTTTATCTCCAAAACATGTAGACCAAAAAATATGAAAAAAAATCATAGTAATATTTGTTAACAAATACAAATACAAAGTCTTAAAGTAAAAACGTAAAGATTACCGTAAAAATATAGTCATTGAGAAATTCATGAAAAAAAAATTACAAAATAAATTTTTTCATTCACGATACGGAACTTTGTTTGACGTTAGTGATGTGTGTGAACTGATAGAACTAAACACCGATATTGTTTTCTGTTATAGATATCAATAGACTTTTCTACCTGTCCACTAGCTAATTGTCTATGAAAATGTATAAACTTTTTTGTAAACTAGTATTGTTTGTAAAATATTGATGATTAGATTAGGTACATGAGTAATTTTATATGACCACCCGAATCAAGACAGATTCACATCCAGTAGTTAATATTCTTTGGCAATACTGATGACATGCACAAGGATTTCAGGTTCAGAGTATCGTCATATCATACACCTTGGTAAAGACACAGTAGTATAAGGATACTGTGGTAAAGATTTTGTCGATGAAGTCATAACCTGCATGTAAATAAAATCATCGCATATAATTCATAACCACTAATACAAACACAGTAGATAATTAGTTATAAGTCTTTACCTTGTCCAATCTTCCCGATGGTTGTGTAAACACATAAAACTCCACTCAAGAAGAAAAATGTATCCACGCTGATTAGCGCCGATATCAGCCATATACTTGAGAATGATTGAGTCCACTGAAAGCAAAATATTTAGATCTATAAATATATGTAGGTACTGTGTAGATCATTAGCATCATCGTCATTGTCACTGTCGTTGTCGTCATCGTCCTTGCAGTCATTTTCGTCATCGTTATCGTTGTCGGCGTCGTCATAAATATCGTCATCGTCAACGTGGACATCATCGTTTTCATAAATATCGTCATCATCAACGTGGACATCATCGTCTTCATAAATATCGTCATCATCAACGTGGACATCATCGTCTTCAAAAATATCGTCATCATCAACGTGGACATCATCGTCTTCATAAATATCGTCATCATCAACGTGGACACCATCGTCTTCATAAATATCGTCATCATCAACGTGGACATCATCGTCTTCATAAATATCGTCATCATCAACGTGGACATCATCGTCTCCATAAATATTGTCGTCATCAACGTGGACATCATCGTCTCCATAAATATCGTCATCATCAACGTGGACATCATCGTCTTCATAAATATCGTCATCATCAACGTGGACATCATCGTCTTCATAAATATCGTCATCATCAACGTGGACATCATCGTCTTCATAAATATCGTCATCATCAACGTGGACATCATCGTCTTCATAAATATCGTCATCATCAACGTGGACATCATCGTCTTCATAAATATCGTCATCATCAACGTGGACATCATCGTCTCCATAAATATCGTCGTCATCAACGTGGACATCATCGGCTCCATAAATATCGTCATCATCAACGTGGACATCATCGTCTTCATAAATATCGTCATTATCAACGTGGACATAATCGTCTCTATAAATATCGTCATCATCAACGTGGATATCATTGTCTTCATAAATATCGTCATTATCAACGTGGACATAATCGTCTCCATAAATATCGTCATCATCAACGTGGACATCATCGTCATCGTCGTTGCTGTAGTCATCGTCATCGTCGTCGTCCTCATCGGGGTCGCGTCATCAACATTCACATCGTCATCGTTATCAAAAATATATTCAAGTTAAAAACCTAACCAATAGTGAAGTAGCTTACTTCGAAGGCTTCCATAATATTGTGAATTGGTGCGCTCAACGTCATGATGAAGGTGTGGCCGATGATAACCCACAGCATGGAGAGGCTCCGGATGCCGTCCAGACAGTCGAGCGTGCCCCCCTTCGCCACCCCCGCCCCCGTTGTCACCTTGGCTGGCGGAGGAAACGTGAGGAAGCGACGTGTGTTCGTGTACACGGAGAAACTGCTTAACAGCGGGCTAGCTGCCGATGGACCTGAACCAAGAAAATCATGAAATGTGTTTGTATGTCACTGGACATTATTGATTTACAAAAAACAACAAAACTTCTGATATATCGTCCTGACATAAATCCCTGACGGAGTGTCAGAGGTGTTTCAGAGTATGCACTGTAAAATGCAAGTCACAGCTCACATTAGTGCACCTAACTTTCACCGACGATTATTACGTCAAAGCATGTTAAGTGCGCCCTTTATCTGTACTTAATGTATTATTAGCGACCCATTATAAAGCACGCAGACCGAACACAAATGTAATGGATTTAAGTAGAAAATTTTTAAAATTTCAAATAATACAAGTAATTATTAATATATAATAAATAGGTATTTTACTCACTTCGTCTTACAACAAATTGTTGATAAAGGTCATAGCTCGTACTAACTAATGTGATGATACCAATAAGTGAAAATATAACACTGAAACAATAAAACATAAGATCAGTTACGTTATGCGTTACGTACCGTTACCCTAAAAAATTATCGTTACCCTAAACGTTACCGTTCTCCTAATTGATGATATACTAAGAGCTGAGGACCTCGAAAGTCAGGTAACTTTATCTTTCATATACTCTGTATAATTACTTAACAGGGCTAAGAAAAGCGTTTTTTTTTTTTACAGTACCTAATCAAAGTTAGTTAGACACCTGATCTAACAAATTTTGTTCAGGATATATATTAATGAATTTTTATAATGGTCACCACTTAAAAAAAAGGCTTAGCTTTAAAATTAATACTTTGTAATTTGAGCTTAAAAATTTGTCGCCTTTAAAAATAATTGGTTGCACTGTAATTTTAATACTTCCAGTTTTAAATTTTCTCTTTCTTAAAATAATTTTGAACAACAATCAAGTATGTATACGTATTTAGCAATAGTGCATTATTTAACTTTTAACTGACAATTAATTGCTTATACCATGAATTATTTTTACATAGGTCGGTACTCTTTTATTTATCGACATTAGGAAATCTACGAAAATCTTTCACCAAAAGTCAAAAATAGGTGCGACGACGAGCGAAGTGATAAATAATATTAAGATAAAATAAGGAGCCCAGCAAAACGAAGCGGAGCGAGGCGACGTCCTTAGTTTCAACAGAATTCATGATACACACAAAAATCCTTATCACCAGTGATCGGAGTAGGTACGGTGATTCAACAGAATTCATGATACACGCAAAAATCCTTATCACCAATGATATAGTAACTGTAAAAATTGTTTATTTTGCCTTATGCCAATCCATTTTAGGATACTGTATCAACTCTTGGGGAACAGCAAACAAAACTGAACTGATTAGCTTGGAGCGCGCGCAACGTGCTGTACTAAAGGTTGCTTACAGTAAACGGAGACGGTTCCCTACTAATGACTTGTATAAGGAGTGTGGGGTTTTGCGCGTGAGACAACTTTTTATCTGGTCAGTCCTGAAAAACTTTCACCGAAATGCTATGTGCTTAACTAAGAACTCATCCAGATCCAGACGCTGTGAAACATGGGATGTGCCAAGACTTAAAACAAAATTTGGAAGAAGGGCAGACTCTTTTATAGGTCCAAACTTATACAATAAGTGTAACAGGGCTCTTAGTACACTTGGAGATAGTCACTTCATCTTCAAAAAAAAAAACGCAAGAATGGCTCCGGTCAATGGACTATAAAGAGATTGAGAACCTTCTAGAAGCAGTAAAATAATACTTTACATTCTTCGCATTTTTACCTTTTCTTGATAATCCTACCTATTATTATTGAAATAAATGTATTAGTTTTGAAATTGATCTCGATCATAAATTACACACACACACACCCTCTTTCAATACCTATCCTATGCCAAATAAATTGTATCAGGGTGAGCTTCAAAATCTTAATTTTAAATTTTCAAACTGTAATTTTATTTTATTTTAATTATTACTTTATTTTTATTTTTATTTTGTAATCCTAATTTTGTATCTTAATAATTTTTTTTTATCTTAATTCTGTGATTAATTTATAATTTGATTGACATTTTTAACTTAATTTTTATTTTATAATATATATAATCGGGTCTACCGCGATCAATTTTTACCTTTTTACGAAAAGGGGACGCCCGACGTTTCGAGACAGTTGCATGTCTCGTGGTCTACGGGAAACTGGCAAGTATGGCGAGGCGCAGTTTAATTCAGTAACATAATTCATATTAGATGTAAATTCATATTTTAATGAATTTATTATAATTTTAAATTTAATGTAATTAATGGTAACTGAGTAATTTATTATAGCTAAGATCTGTGTTTTTGATTTTGTATAATGCAGCATGGAACACCAAATTTATGAGACGAGTAAAGGAAGCTAGTCCCCACCACCCAGGGAATCCTACTGTGGGGACTAGAGAACGCCAATCTTTGTTTTTAAACTGTAAATAAATAAATTTGAATTTGAATTGAATTTGAATGTGAATGATCGGAGTACGGTGATTCAACAGAATTCATGATACACACAAAAATCCTTATCACCAATGATCGGAGTACGGTGATTCAACAGAATTCATGATACACACAAAAATCCTTATCACCAATGATCGGAGTACGGTGATTCAACAGAATTCATGATACACACAAAAATGCTTATCACCAATGATCGGAGTACGGTGATTCAACAGAATTCATGATACACACAAAAATCCTTATCACCAATGATCGGAGTACGGTGATTCAACAGAATTCATGATACACACAAAAATCCTTATCACCAATGATCGGAGTACGGTGATTCAACAGAATTCATGATACACACAAAAATCCTTATCACCAATGATCGGAGTACGGTGATTCAACAGAATTCATGATACACACAAAAATCCTTATCACCAGTGATCGGAGTACGGTGATTCAACAGAATTCATGATACACACAAAAATCCTTATCACCAGTGATCGGAGTACGGTGATTGATTTTGCGTTCTTGCGTCATGCTGTCATAACATGGATATGCCTTTCTTGCAAAAGCGATACCGGAAAGTTTAGGTATTTCAGGAATAAGTGATTTTGTAGCTACTAAATTAAAAATTTGAAGGTAGTGGTAGTAAAAGGTTTTGAATTGTTTTTCATTTATTTCTCTAATATAAATACGAATGTTCTTTTTTGTTTGCGTAATATTCATCCAATTGACTTGAAATTTTTGTAAGTTGCTGTACGCAGGCTTGTGTATGTACGTTTTTCGTACTTTTTACAGCGGAAAAACACGTTTCCACGTTAAAACTTGTAAAAGTAAAAATGGGTTCAATACAAGAAAAACAAATTCAAGTCCGGTTATCTCAACCAAAATAGTTGTTTTAAGAAGATTCCAGAAGTCAGTAAGGAACCCAAGTTCAAGTCACGTTTACCACCACACAGAAAATAATAAAACATACAAAATCTTGGTAATATTGATTTGTTTCTCACTTTTCTACCTACCTAGTTCTATGTAATAATTTTGAAATCCTGAAAAAAGTCTTAATAATTTTGTAATTTCGTAATCATAGAGGCATATCCATATCAACATATACATTTGACAGCATTGATACTAAATCTGTCAACCTACTGCGATCATACTTATCAACAACTTATCATCACAAAAAACGTTATATCATTCCCTCTCACTCTTTTCCATTTGCGGTCTCTTTCTATCAGTATGGTATGGACTATGGTGGTTGGTGGTGGTCTGACACCTCAATGGTCGGTCACGAAGTCCGTATGGTTTTATTCTGTTTGTTTCCGTAACCAACTTACCAACGATTGCTGAGCGTGAAGAATCTGTTTATTTTGATAACCACTACCAGATATATCGTTTTTGCTGAATGGACTAGATAGAATCTTATGCCGCGAAACAAGATAAATAACAAAAAAAAAATGTATTGTTTCTGTTGGTTTGATTATAGTGCGAAATATTAATTTAGTTGTGGAGAGCATTATTTTTATAGCGTTTCAAATATTTTGTAATCGTTAACATTACTTTATAGTGCAAACGTTTATTTATAAAAGGTAATTATAAGGTTTTTCAAAGAGGTAATATTTATTTATAGGTGTATTTTTTTTTGTAGTGTCTTTGTGAAATGTGGTGTAGGTGTAGAATTGAAAGAATAAATTTGATGGAAAAGAAGAGCAATGAAGACGTCCTGTAGATTGTAAAAGAAAGCGAGTTTTGATGAAGACCATAGTTAATAGAAGGGGAAATCTGATACGACACGACAATTTTATCTGAAACATCACTGAACGAAAAATGGAGGGGAAAAGAAAGAGAGGAATGCCTAAGAGAACATTAAAAGAGAAAGTAAATGTTGTGTCCTATCAAAAAGGTTAAAGAAAAAAAAAAGTGGAGAAGTGGATGGAGATTACTTCACAGAATAGATCACAACTCTTAAATTAAATTGAATTAATGAGCGTTTTTCCTTATATCAAATTTAGTGTTAAATAAGATTCCTAGATGGCACTGTCACATACTTTAGCAACAGAATCAAAAACAAAATTTGCACAAATTCCAAACAAACTAAAAACCACATTGACATTGGTTGCTACGAAACACATTTAATCTATGGTGACATGGACAGCGCCATCTGGAGGAAAGCTAAAAACTAAGAAAAAAAAAACAATGAGAAAAACGCTCATTGAATTGAAAAGTGTATTTGACCCGGGAAAAGTTTTATGTGCCACGCAAAGTTCGGTAATCGATTCAGATCCAACGGCACCCGAATTTGAAAAGAGATGGTCGGTGGCTTCTGCCCTATACCCTGGAAACGGTTGTTACTAAGCAATTCGACAACTGACAGAATAAACACTATCAAAAATTATGATATAGTGAGTTTAGTGTGTGTGATGTTAGGAGACAAAAATATATCTGCTACTGCACTGTCTGTGGACGACCAACAGCTCCACTCATAATCCCCACCACTCCCCGCACCGATGTTTTGTTACATATTGACATGATTGTATTGTTTTTAAGAGACTGTACGAAATGCCCTAGGTTGCGCTTGGCCAACCCTGTTTATTAAGATGTAGTTTTATTTTCTACACAAAAACGAATTGGTTACATCTTGTTACTCGATACATAGGATTACTGACTGTACGCCCATAGTCGTATTTAGTAGTACTCACATGGCGACATAGTCAGCAGCTACTAACGGTTTGTCATCCGGGAGCCGGCAGTAGTTCTCAGTGTACGACACGTTGAGGAACGTCAGGCGATCCAGAACCACATCAATGGCTTGCTTCACTGTACACACTTTAGGTAAACACACGGCCACTGTCAACCCATATGCGGTGGAGAATGATGGGACCATTCTGTGAAAAATACAGTAATATCAAGGCATGCTTTTTAAAAGTTTTATTAACAAGAAACTTAAATAACATAAAACATACTTAAAATATACACTAACTACAAAGCATATAAAATTAAAAATAGACAAACTTAAATAAAAAATATTGTTTAAATCACTATTTAAATTTTTAAAAGTCGGCTTCTTAGTGCTAAGTACTAAAGTACTAAGAAATTGTGAAATGTTAAAAAAAAAATTGTATGAAAACAAGTTCAAAAGAGTTTTCGTCATGATACGCCAAGTTTTACAACCTCCCACGAATACTATTGAATCACTGCTGACCAGGCCTCGTACGTCTATTGAATATTATTAACTCACCACTAACCAGGCTCCCGTACGTCTATTTAATATTCAAATTCAAATTCAAATTCAAATTCAAATTCAAATTTTTATTCATTCAAAATTGTAACATAACATAAATCTAAATCATTACAATAATATAGTTCTTAAATTAAAGCACTTACTTTCATACTTCTCTCTAACATTCTCTTACAAACATCTATCAGATAACTAATACGATCCACAAAAATATCACACTCTGGTGCTTCAGCGAGCAGGGAGCAGAATATGTCGAGTGCTCGTGCGACGGGCGAGTACCGATAAAGGTTAGTGCGCGAAAATGGCGCCGCGAACAACGTATGACTGCGCCCCCTGAGGTACCTATCGGGCACAAACAGTTTTAGAATTTTCTCAACAAGATCCACACAGTCGATCTTATTTCGAATAACGCCAAGTATAAATTTTGCCAAAGCTAAGTTTCTTCTGAGCTCAATTGACTCATAGCCCAAATGACCTTCAAGAAATCGAGTTGGGTACATAAAAGGATAGTATTTATGATTCTTCTTATACACATATCTTAAAAAACGTTTTTGGACTTGTTCCAACATGAGGATATATTTATCTTCATGTGGACACCAGACCACTGCATTCGTTTCTACAATACTACGAACTAGAGCTGCATACAGCACCCGGGTGGCCACGGCGGTGAGGGGTGCAGAATTACGTAGCACAAATCCTAATCGCTGGAAGGCAGCTTTCGTCACCTTCTCTACGTGCTGACGGAAGGTCAGTTGTTGGTCAAAGACTACACCGAGATCGCGCACCTGCGTGACTCGTGCGATGGGGTCGGCCCCTACTATGTATTGGTGTTGCAATGGCGCAGGTGAACGAGAGAAACTCATCATTTCACACTTATTGAAGTTGAAGTACAGCCTGTTATCAACACTCCACCGAAGTACAGCGTCGATATCTTGCTGTAATTTTAGGCTGTCGTCCAAGGATTCAATTACCTTAATCAGTTTCACATCATCAGCGAACAACAGCACTCTCGAGTTATTGACGACACAAGGAAGATCGTTAATTAAAAGCAGAAACAAGAAAGGTCCCAGGTTCGACCCCTGACTGATTCCAGAACGCGTTTGATATGCATCTGAAATGTATGGGCCGTATTTTACAAATTGTACTCTGTCGCGAAGGAAATTAGAAAAAAGTTTCAATAGTCTGGGCACAAAACCCATCTGTCCAAGTTTTAGTAAGAGTATGTCATTGTCCACTCTGTCAAACGCCTTATGGAAATCCAGGTAAATAACGTCTACCTGGTTACCTAGTTTGGCGTCGATCTCCTTTGATAGATAGTCGACCATCGTAACCAAATTTGTGGCCACTGACCGTCGTGGCAAGAACGCATGTTGAGCGCTGGTGATGTGAGGTAGACACTGAGGCAGAAGACGGTCGTAAAGAACCATCTCGAACACCTTCGCCATTGCACACAGCATAGCCACGGGTCGGTAGTTATCAACCATAATTTTGGACCCTTTTTTGGGTATGGGAGATACTCTCGATTCTTTCCACGTTTTTGGATAATTGCCGGTAGCGATAATTAAATTAAATATAAATGTTATCGTCTCAGCTAAACTATCGATACAACCTTTTATTACGTATGCTGGAATCGCGTCCGGGCCGGGTGACGTTTGACCTTTAAGTTTCCGCACAGCACGCCGAACGTCAGCGAGGGTGACGCTCGGCACGTCCACGAGTCGCGAGTCAGGCGCTGTGCCGACACTAGCGGCGCGCGGGTCGAGCGCGGGTGACTCGCCCAGGAACACCGACTGAAAATGCTCGGCAAACGCGGACGCGGCTCCAGGACCGCTGTACTCAACTTCCCCAAGAGTGACCTTAGTTTCTATACCACCACGATTACGTAGGGAATTCACATATTTCCAGAACTGAGATGGTTCGTTGCTCAAATTTTCCGAAATACTTTTGCAATACATTGTATGGGCTTTTTCTATATTACATTTTACTTGAGTACGCAAGCGTTTAAATTCTGAGTGTGCTATTGCACATCCTGTCTTTTTCCAAATGCGATGATATTTTGCTTTTGATTCTATGTCACGGATTATTGCTTTCGTATAGAAGACAGGATAAGTACGACTACACGAAGGCTTCCGTATTTTTTTGGGAATACAGTGATCAAATATTTCAAAAATATTATTGTTAAAGTATTGTAAAGCCGTGTTCACATCTGTAATTTTGTATAAATCTGTCCAATCAATATTATTAATTAATTTATAAAGCTCAAGAAAATCAGCTATGGCAAAATTCCAATCTTTCGAGCGGTCTATATTCGACGGATCTGAGAATGTTACCTGTTTGAAGAGTGTGTACCCGACATGTACAAGCAGGGGCGGGTGGTACTCGTCTACCTTGGTGAGCTCCTCCCCGGCGCCCACTCGCCGTACGCTCACCGTGCTACTCCGCTCCGGGCTCGTGAGCACCACGTCTAGCACACCGTCTCGCATATTAGTCACACTGTTATACTCACACAAGTTACACATCGACATAAAACATTTATAATAGTTTAAGGTTTCTACGCTTGCACTATTTAAGTTTAAGTCTCCTAATACTAAAAATTTTGACGTGTCACGGTTTGTACATGCACTTTCAATGTTTTCAAACAAATCCAAGTATGATTCGTGTTTAGAATTTGGACGTATATACACAACAGCCACGTAAACATATTGTCCGTCGATTTTAAATCTAGCCCACAGTATCTCATAGCAGTCCGTGTTAGGTTCAAACAGCTGTACTCTCTCCAGTGTGAAGTGAGGGCGCGCTAACAGCAGCACGCCACCGCCGGCGCCGGCGCCGCGGTCGTGACGTAGTAGCGTCCAGTCGTCTGTGCACACTTCGGCGTCGTTTATTGAGGCGTCAAGGTTCGTCTCGGTCATGGCTATCAGGTCGTAGTCACTTGACAGCAGTACATTTGTTTTCAGTGTAGATAACTTGGTTCTGAGCCATCTTACATTTTGATAGTAAGCTCGTAATGTAAACTTAATGTTCGTTGGCTTGTTATGCCTCATTTCCTGGATTTCTCTCGAGCCGAAATAACCAACGGTCGACTGAAAATCCCGCAGGCCAAAATTTTGGTTTGAGGCATTCCTCTATCATTTCTCCCGGGACGCCGACTTTAAATGACGAATAATCCTTAGGCCGTTTCGGTGCTAGCTTTGTCACTTTGTATAACTCGCTAGATTTATTTTTATTTAGGAAACTAGCCACGTTTTCTTCCGTTGTACCGGGCCGAGCCCCCCACACGTGAAGATACTTGATGTTGTCAGCAGCAGAGAGCAGGTCACTCGCATCACCGTTGCATCTCACGATGGGACGACGCTGACGATGGTTTCTGCGCTTGTTCGAGGCGACCTGCCACCCTTCCTCGGGGTCAGAGGTCATGTTGTCACTTCCCTTCTCCTTGATATGCTCTCGCTGCGGCAGCGCTTCTTTGCTGGAGCTTGTTGTTGTCTTTTGATTATTTTTGGCTTTTTTCACCTTTTCCTCGTTTGCTGATGCATTGTTGATAACAATTGCATTATTTGCATCTCGTTTCGCTGCTGATCGTGTACGCCCTGATAGTGAAAAAACTGTTGGTTTTTTATTATTTACGGCTGATGCTGACTTGGGTCGCTCTGTCTCACTCGCACTGGCGGTTTCCGGCCTAATCACCCGGCCCACCGGCGCGGGCGTCGCGCAGTTGTTACATTTAAAAGTACCCTCGTTCCATTTTCTCACGATAGAAACTAACACTGAGATTTGATCCTTTAGAGAGCTAATTTCGATGTTTTGGGCATTAACTTTACTATCCAACTTTGCGATGCACTCTTTTAAAGCAGTATTATTACTTTCCGACATGTTAAGCGGCCTGTTTTCAATGTCTTCGATTTGAGTAGAATCGTTGATGGACGAATTTACAGTTTCATAATTGTAATTTTCTTTAGCTTTATTTCTAAACGTTACGTTTGATGTTTCAGTGTCAAGCAAGCTATGATTACCTATTGGCGAGACTGTTGGCTGCTTAACTGGTGTATCATCAGTTCTTTGTAGTCGTGGTGTGCGTAATTGGCATTCTGGACAGCTCCAGGTTCTCTCTAGATTATGCTTGTTGATGTGGAAAAAATCCTTTTTAAAATTTACACACTGATAGTGATAGTGTCTTTTACATTTTGTGCAGTTTAAATCGTCGGCGATATTTACATGCCCTTCGCATGCCGTACAGTTCCTCATATTGAGTATTTTAAATCTCAATTTCCTCTTGTAATATCACTATTGTAGCATGTAGCGACCTCTAACGATAATTAACCCCTGAGACCATACCACACCGTTCCAGAACGTATCTAGTCGCCTACAGAGTTCGGCAACTTGGCGTCAAATTGCACTAATTCTTGAAGAGTGCACTAGATGGCATTGTCTCATTACATTAGAGTGGTCAGCTACGGTCACTGACCTCTGCGTTTGTTTACAAATTCTGAGGTTTACAAGCTTCAATCACTGTTTAAAATCTCAACGGCAAATGATTTTTTTCACACAGTGTTTTTGTCCTGATAATGAGCGTTGTTAATACTTTACCAGTCTATTTCGGTTTTGTGATTATTAGATATTGTTTTTGATTGTTGACTGACTCGTTGAAAATCTTTTATTTTCACATTTCACTCTTTAACCAACACGATATAGTAATGTTTAGATATTTTTAGTAATTGGAGGTTTTATGAACTACTAACACTTTTACTCAATTATTACACTATCTTCACTTTAATAATAAGACATAAATCGTGTTTAAAGTACTTTTAAATATTTAATTACACAATTTGTTCAGAGCTAATGTTTACGTTTGATGAAAATGGCCGCCATAATTATATATATTATTTACTTATTTACTTACCGCTGATCAGGCCCCCGTACGTATATTCCAACAGTATTTACTCGTAAAAGACTCTCCTTGTAATTGCTGTGTCTTTCTGTAACTTCTCCACTTCTAGTGAACTGACTTAGAGAACCCTGGTCAAATGGTATTGTGACCGAGCAGTATTTGCCATCAATTGTCATATTGCCATCTTTGGTTTCATGGATACCGAGACATTGGTAATAGTCACCTAAGTCGTTCACGTTTCCCTTCAAAATACCGGGTGGAATTTTCCCGCTGGAGTCTACGACTGAAAAAGAAGTTTTCAAGTTATGTAAAACTGTATCAACAAATAAGAATAAGAAAAATTAAATATCTTACATTGCATTATAAGAGAATCATTTGACAGAAACCGCAACTGCCGGTCACATTCTTCGGGATCCAAAACTCGCTCGTATAAATCTTCATCAAAAACACTACTTCTAACTTTTGCTACTAAAACCAAATAAAAAAGTAGTTTTAAAAACATTTTGTCAGCTTTTACTTTACTAAATATTCCAGTAGTTGCTACTGGCAAACCACGTTCGGCTGATAGTTATTGCACTGTGATAATTGGTTTATATAATGTTAAAGTACTTCACATAATACCTAGATAAATGCTTGTTTCTAATATTGATTGTTGGTAATGTGTGATAGTGGTAAAGTAGTTTTGATAATCTGGTTATTATTTTAATTTGCGAGTAATGAACTAATGGAGATAAGGATGTCCAATTTATGAGTCAGTGTCCATTTTAATCTAAAATAGATTACGTTGTAGGAACTACACTTTTGATAAAATCAAGCTGACTCACGTTTGTACCAACATAGAACGCGCGAACTTATATTTTTTAAGCATCTTCAGATACGCTCTATCGAACAAAATAGAGCCTTACTTGTTACTTATTGAGTTGATTTTTTATCACAAAATTTCTGATGTTTTTGCTGACTGTACAAAACGCTCCAACTTGCGCTCACCCAATCCTATTTATTTTGATGTAGTTTTCAGGGTTCCGTACCCATAGGGCAAAACGGAGCCCTATTAATGTCACTCCACTCTCCGTCTGTCCGCCGGTATGTCACGCGTCTCTAGGTCTTAGATGGAATGAGAAATGTTGATCCAAAACCGAATATTGAATTAAAAAAATAATTAAATTATTTTTCAGGAGCCTCAGACATGAAAATGGAGCCGAAAAAAACATATTTTTTTCTTACTCTAGCATGTCAGATGACATTACCTAGAGTTCATTTAATAAAGTATAATTTAGTTTTAGACGCTGTTAGACGCATAAGGCAAATTACTGATGTAAATACTACTAGACTAGTCTATTTTAGTTACTTTCACAGCTTTATGTCATACGGCATGCTGTTACGGGGTAGAGCCGCGGTTACAGACGCAGTCTTTGTTTTGCAGAAGAGAGCAATTCGGGCTATTTATAATATGAAGCACCGGGATTCAAAGAAAATTCAAAGGAATTAATATATTAACGGTTCCTTGTGAATATATTTACCAAGTTCTTAGATATGTCAGAAAAAATGTTGAATCTTTTCCAAGGCTTGGTGAGCAACACTGTAAAGAAACCAGAAATAAGCTTGCCAAAAATTAGACTCCCCAAAGTGGGTACCTCTTTCGTGTGACATGGTATAAGATTTTACAAGAAACTTCCAAAGGACTTAGTCAGAGAATATGTTTAAACTGTTAGTTAAGCAGGGCCTATTGAAGGTTTATATTATAAAATAAATGATTACTTAGACGATACTAAAGCATGGGGTTATGATAGTGATCTTTGTCCTAATAATAGTTAGTATAATTTCAAATCAAATCAAATCAAATCAAATCAAAATCATTTATTTGTTCAACATAGGTCATATTAGATATTACATATTGGTATGTCCAAGCCATGCTGCGCCTTAGTGGCATACAAATATTAAAGTTTATTAAAATTAATATATACACAAGAATTAAATACAAAAACTACAAATTAAAATTACATCAAACAATACACAATGCAATGCCACAGAATATAACAACATTTTCTTCATATCATAAATCGGTCGTGCGTGCTATTGTATCTTCTAAAAACTCATTTATGGTATAATATGCTTTTTGTAATAGAATTTTCATTAGAGTGGATTTAAAAATGTCAATACTATCAATGTCACGGAGAGCAGCTGGTAACTTATTATAGACTTTAGGACCCATACCCAGAATACTTTTTTTCAAGAGATCTGTTTTTGAGGGATTAGATGCTACCATATTTTGATGCCTTTTACTTTTGAACTTTAAAAGTAAGTGTTTATTAGATTTAACAAATACTGCCAACTCATAAATATATAAGGAAGGTAAAGTTAAAATTTTAAGCTGAATGAAATGAGCTTTGCAGTGGTCAGTTTGCCGAAGCCGCTCTATCGCTCTTACACATCTCTTTTGTGCTCTAAAAGCTTTTTCTCTGTCAGTTGAGTTACCCCAGAATATTACACCGTACCTAATAATTGAATCGACATAGCCAAAGTAGGCGCTGAGAACTGCTTTTTTGTTTACAACTTTCGACAGCATATATAATGCGTATGAGAATTGATAAAGCTTTTTGCAAATATGGTCAATATGTGGTTTCCAGGATAATTTAGAGTCAATATGTAAACCTAGGAATTTAGTCAAGTCAGTATTATCAATTTTAGTATTTAAATATGAGATGTCAAGTGAAATAGGTGTAAGTCGTTGTCGAAATTGCATAATTTTAGTCTTATTTAAATTTATTTTTAAATTATTACTTTGTAACCATTCAATTATACATCTTAACGTGTCATTTATTGCTGATTCTTGGTTACTTTTACTACAAAAAATAACCGTGCTGTCGTCAGCAAATAAAATCATTGGGAATGAAGATGATTTTGGAAGGTCATTAATGTAGGCTAAAAAGAGTAATGGTCCTAATACACTTCTTTGGGGGACTCCGTGATGTATTTGCCTAGTATCTGACAAGTACGATTTCACGGTCTTGGTTTGTTGGCAGATTCTTTCAATTTGTGTTTTTTGATGTCTTTTATTCAAATATGACTTAATTAAGTCAGAAACATTGCCTCTGATACCATAACATTCGAGCTTTTTTATCAATAATTGGTGATCAACAAAATCAAAGGCTTTCGTCATGTCCATGAAGAGAGCAGTAACGGTATTTTTTTCATCCATGGCTGTTATAGTTTTGTGGAGAAATTCATAGATGGCTAAATTTCCTAACTTATGTTATGATTCCTCTAGAATTAACGTTAATTAGTTAATATATGAAATGACTGTAAAACAGATGGACTATATGGGACAGGTAGACTAAAGTATTATATATAATTTTTGCCTTCAATGACAAGATTTTCTCCTGTCTTGTATTTTATATCTCTTTATTCTTTTAAACTATAGGCTTACTTTTTACATTTATTTATAAATAAATATTATGAAAAAAGACATAATCTTGCTAAGTTTCTCTTCTTCTTAGCAATACTAATCGAATGGGTGGAGTTAGGTATTGTTTATTATACCCATGTACCCATTAACGCTCTCTGTACCCACGTCACAGACTGTATTTTGACACAGTGAAATTCCTGCTCTGTGTTGCATATCAACCACCCAAAATAGACTACTTCAACAGTCTTGAGGATCTCTTTATTACTCATCTACCTAATTATGAGCATGCTATTATTATGGGTGTCTTAAATACTGACTAACTTAGTCCTCCTAATTCATAAATTTACTACCGCTCTAAAAAACTCCGGGCGCTGACCACTTCTGTTAATGTTTCCATTCTGGATCTTGATGCCACCCATCACATTGGTGATTCTCACACACTTCTGGATCTTGTCATGACCCCATGCCCTGACCGTATTGCTTCTCATAGCCAGTTTACGGCAGCAGGTTTTTCTCACCATGACCTCATCTTCGCTTCTTACAAGTTAAAAATACCCAAAGTCAAGCCAAAAATCATTCTTCAGCGTAATTTTTGCAGATATGGACAGGAAAAAACTTTTGGCTGATGCAAACAAGGTTATTTGGTCTCAGTGGGAGGGTCTTGATAATATCAATGACATGGTCAACCAATTTAATAAATTGGTTACCGATCTTTACGACGTGCATGCTCCAATTTGTCCAGTACGAATGAAACATGCTCCAGCTCCATGGCTTTTCGATAGTATTCGTAAATGGATGGCACACAGGGATAGACTACGGCGTAGACACAAAAAAGACCCGACTGAAGAGAACTGGAGTAAGTTCAAAGCTGCAAAAAATCGCTGCAATCAGGTGATAAGAAACGCCAAACGGCGTCACATTCACACCAATGTAGAACAGTCTTCCCCCAATAATCTTTGGCACTTTGTACGAACTTTGGGCTTTGGTAAAAGTCAAGAGGAGCTTAAACTTTCTCTGGACATTAACGGTTTGAACCGTCACTTCTGTTCTCCTCCTAACACTATAGACCCACTGGTAAAACACTCAACTGTAAGACATCTTTTAGCCTCACTTTCTATTAATGCCAACAGTTTCAACTGCGTTCCAGTTTCAGAATACACTGTCGAAAAAATTGTCATGTCGATCCCGAGTAAAGCAGTGGGTTGTGATGGCTTAGGCCGTAATCTTCTCTTACCTATTCTCAAGACCATTCTTCCGCCTATCACTCGCATAATTAATTTTTCACTTTCATCTAGTAGCTTTCCTTCTTTATGGAAAATGGCGTATATGGTCCCTTTACCGAAGTCTTCTGACCCCAATACATTCAAAGATTATCGCCCCATATCTATTCTACCTTTTCTATCGAAGGTGCTTGAAAGAGTGGTCAATCACCAACTAATGAATTTTCTTCACACGAATAATCTCTTAAATCCTTTTCAGTCGGGATTTTTGCCCTTATCAAAATAACTGATGACTGCCGTCATGCCATGGACGATAGAAAACATCCATTTTGCACCCTGCTTGATTTTAGCAGCGCCTTTAATTGCGTTGACTACTACATCCTTTTGGCCATTCTTCGTTCTCTAAATGTTTCGGACTCTGCTACGTCATGGTTTGATTCTTATCTCCATGGACGCTAGCAGCGCATTCGTGTCAATGACACATTCTCCGATTGGTGTGACGTGACTGTTAGTTATTTCCCCTTTTCTTTTCTCTGTCTTCATAAATACTCTTGTCTCTGCAAACAAGATTCACTGTCTAATACTATTGAGAAGATGATCGTTGATCTTGACTCTGTTAATCTATTGACTGAACAGTATGGGCTCTTAGTCAATCCAGCGAAGACGCAAGTCATGGTTTTAGGAAGTGGAGCTCTTGTCCATAAACTTGACCTTGATACCTTGCCCTCGGTTCACCTGAATAATATACTGTAATATATAATAATATACCTTACTGTACCAAAGTAAAAAACTTGGGTTTGCATATTCAGAATACAATGTCCTGGGATTTACACGTCTCAGAAATAAGTAGAAAAATATTTGCATCTATGCATGCGCTTAAACGCTTGTAAAGGTTCCTGCCATACTCTGTCAAAGTTACTCTTGTCAATTTTTTGTTGCTACCCATTCTGGATTATGGAGATGTCTGCTATGCTGACCTCACTGAGGAACTTCTGAATAAGCTTGACAGTCTTCTCAACTTATGCATCCGCTATATATTCGGGCTGCGTAAGTAAGATCACATCTCTGAATTCCGTGCCAAACTTAATTGGCTTAACTTCAAGTAGCGGAGAGATTCCCACGTTCTTACTTTCTTATATGGTATTCTCCATAATCCCAATTCCCTACAATATCTCAAAGAACGTTTTGTACCCCTCTTGCCCCTCGATCGTCTTCAACGACCCAGCAAAGCCTGGCTTCTTCGCACTCCTGAGCATAACACATGCATGTACACCAATTCTTTCACTGTGAGTACAATACGCTTATGGAACAGCTTGCCGTTAAACATCCGTGAAGCGTCGTCAATATCAGTCTTCAAGAACAAAATTAGACAATACTTTCTTGAGTTGCAGAATATTTATTGATTTCTTTTGATTCTTATAATATATAATATGTTATGAGTAATTAATGAATTTTCATCAATATACATTTACATATTTGTGTAAACTGTTTATGTAGTTCATGTATTTTATTACATACTATAACTTTGCTTTAAATTTTTATTAGGATGTAGTCTAGTTATTTATTATTTAAGTACTATTTTCAATATTATCCCTTTTAAATAGTATGGCACTACCCTCAACAATTTCCTCATTGCCAAAGGCTAGTTGGTAGAAAATACTAATTAGTATAAAGCTTGCCTTTGTACGATAATTTTATTCTGTGCAATAAAGGATTTTATTATTATTACTATTATTACTCATTAACGCTCTCGGTACCCACGTCACAGACTGTACCCATTAACGTTCTCTGTACCCACGTCATAGACTGTACCCATGAACGTTCTCTGTACCCATTAACGCTCTCTGTACCCACGTCATAGACTGTACCCATTAACGTTATCTGTACCCACGTCACAGACTGTACCCATTAACGTTCTCTGTACCCACGTCATAGACTGTACCCATGAACGTTCTCTGTACCCATTAACGCTCTCTGTACCCACGTCATAGACTGTACCCATTAACGCTCTCTGTACCCACGTCACAGACTCCACCCATAAACGCTCTCTGTACCCACGTCACAGACTGTACCCATTTATGATGATGATTATTTTGTTAAGAAAACTGTACTTATATTAATTTCTTTTTCTAAATAGGAGACGTCCGTAAAAATTTTCACTTTTTCAGTTAATAATTAGGATTTTTCGATATGAGTGTATAAATATATAAAGTATTTTGGAGTATATTTAATTAAATTTAGCTACATTTATTTTTCTATCTCTGTCGTTTAATAAAACAGACGGGTGCAGGCAGTGGCGGTACTGGTGCGAGGGTATTGACACCGCGCTTATCAATCCGCCTGCCCAGCGTGTGTAAGAATGGGCATTTTTTTCAAGAGGACCACCGATAGTAAAATCTTGGAAAAGCCCATGTCCAGCAGTGGACAAAGACAGGCTGATGTATGGATGGATGGAATGGAATATTGGCAACATAAGGATGAAACTTCAGTGGTAGAAGAGGAAAGGGGGAATGCGTTCGAGTATAATACTTCCTTTATCCTTCCTCGTACGTACAAATGGAGATAAAAAACAATAAAATTTCCATAACACCTCTATCATACCAAAGAATTGGAAATTACGGAAAACTTCATAGAAGTTGCCTCACTTCTGGAAAAATAGGTAAAAGCATCAGATTTCGATTCATCTACAATCTACATTCATCAACCGAGTTATGTTTTGAGCTTAACTGCTATTTATCAACATATTTCGGGTTTACTTAACTGCTATTTATCAACATATTTAACTGCTATTTATCAACATATTTAACTGCTATTTATCAACATATTTAACTGCTATTTATCAACATATTTAACTACTATTTATCAACATAAATGTGTGTGTGTGTGAGCCGTCCGGTGAACACGTATATTTTTGGTCTTACGACTGTTTTATTTTATTTATCGATAAAATGTCGAAAGTAGACTTGGAGGCGTTAGTGAGTGATGTCAATAAAAAGTTGGCAGTGCTTACCAATAAAATTACGGCCCAAAATACGATAATTGAAGCGCAAACCAAGAAGTTGGAGGAGCAGCGTGTTGCAATTCAAAAACAATCGCGGGTAATCGAAGATCTTTCGTCGCAAGTGAAGACACTGGTTGCGTCTATGTGTGCTAAAAACGACTCTAGTGCGGAGCCGACTGAGACTCGAGAACAGCCGAACATCAGCCGAGCGCAGCCGAAAAGCGATGCGCGAGACCAGCCGACTGTCTCCGAACGCGCTCTACGAGCCGAACAGCGAAGACAAGCTGTGCGAGCGGGACAATTGACATCATCATCGACCGCCGGCGCCGCCGCGAGAGGAAAGGAGAAAGCAGGCGAAATACAGCAATCCCACAGTTCTCCTGCAGTAGCTGATTCCAATAAAACGAATGATAAGCAGCCGCAAGTAGAGAACTCTGAATTAAAGGATGGATGGACTTCTGTTTCTCATAAGAAAGTGGAGAGAAAGTCGTTGTTAAATGAAGTGAAAAAGGGTGGCAATGCTAGCTGTGATTTTCAAGCTATTGAGCGCAAAAAATATCTTCATGTGTGGTATCTGCACCCGGAAACCGCTAAAGATAAAATACTCAAGCATGTTAAGAATGTTACAGGTTCGGAGGACATCAAGGTTGATAAAATTACTCCAAAAAGTAAAAGGGATTATGCTTCATTTTTAGTAGGGGTGCCGGAAAAATTATTCCCCAAAATATGCCAAACGGATTCCTGGCCCCTGAACGCCGAGTTTAGTGAATGGGCGTGGTTTCGAAGAACGGCAGGACAACCATTCGATAACTAAGAAAAGTATAGAGGTTTGTTACCAAAATACTCGTGGTTTACGGACAAAATTGGAAACTTTTTTTACAAGTATCGCGGCATCAAATGCGGATTTGTTTGCAATAACGGAGTCGGGAGTAGACGAGTCAACTCATGACGGTGAGCTGGTTCCTCAGGGATACTCCCTGCTACGTTGTGACAGGACGGACGGACGGAAGCATGGAGGGGTGCTGTTAGCCGCCTCGCCGCGCTATGAATTAAGAAGGATTCTCCTACCGGGAAATGTTAGCTTGGACAAGACCGCATTCGAAATTGTTGCTGCCACGGTGCACAACCATCAACAAAAATTTTTGTTCATGTGTGTAGTGGTATATATTGCACCTAAAAGTTCAGTAAATGAATATTTACAAATGTTTAACTTATTAGAACAACTTTGTGTGAAATATAATCAAGTGTTAGTTTTAGGAGATTTTAACTTGTACTCGGCGTCAGTAGAATCTCACAACTATTATGAATACTTTGTATCTTTTTGCGAACTCCGTCAGAGAAACTACATACCTAATATAAACGGGCGTCAATTGGATCTGGTGCTTACAAATCTCGCGGACGACGAAGTGAGTGTCGAGCTCGAATCGGTATCGCTAGTACCGGTAGATAAACAACATCCCCCCCTCGCGGTGCAGGTGACCGCCCTCGCTCCTGCGCGTGGTGCATCATCATGTGCATTAGCGCGCGCTGCGCCGGCACAGGCAGACGCCAACGTTGCTAGCAACCGCAAAGAATGGAATTTTCGTAAGGCTGATTTTTATTTATTTTATTCATCTTTAATGAGGGTAGACTGGTCTCCTTTGTATGGTATAGGAAATGTTAATGACGCTATTAGTTATTTTTATGATATTATTTATAAAATTATAGATAATTGTGCTCCCAGAAAAAAGCGTTTTGACGTGAATACTCGGTATAATTACCCTGAATGGTTCACGCCCGACTTAAAACGCGACATACGGTTAAAAGCTGAATTACATAAGAGATATAAGGCCAGTAAGTCACAACGGGATTACGAGGCGTTTGCTCGGTATAGATCATCAGTTAAAGCGAAGACGGCTGCGGTGTATTCTCAATATCAGGATAGAATACAGTCGCAACTGAAGGAAGATCCCAAATCTTTTTGGAACTTAATGAAAAGTAAAAGGGGAACTCGTAATAGTGGTTCGTGCATTACTAAGAATGGAAATTCATTGCCGGATGAAGAATGTGCTAAGGAATTTGCTGAATATTTTCATTCGGTATATAGTTCAACTCCACCGCGACTAGACGTTGACGAGGCCGTGCGCGCGGCCGGGTGCAGCGGCAGCGGTGGTGGGGGGGCGCGCGTGCATGTGCCGTGCGTCACCGTGCGGGACGTGCAGGCCGCGCTCGCCCGCCTCAAGCCAAAGCACTCGGCCGGGCCCGACGGTATACCGTCCTACGTGGTAAAGGACTGCCGGATGGTACTGGATGAACCGCTGGCATTCCTTTTTAATCTTTGTTTGGCTACTGGAACTTACCCTGAAGCGTGGAAGATGTCACGTGTTATTCCAGTGCCAAAGGGGGGTTTGGGATCGGATGTGGGCGACTTTAGACCGGTGGCGGTCCTGGTGACGTTTGCGAAGGTCTTTGAGTCAATTTTACATCGTTATATTTTAAAACAAGTGGATTGCCAGCTTTCGGATGCTCAACATGGCTTTAGGCCAGGACGTAGCACCGGAAGTAACTTGTTGTGCTTTATGACGTATGTAGCCCCAGAGCTTGACAAACGTAAGCAAATTGACGCTGCGTACTTCGACTTTAGGAAAGCTTTCGACACGGTTGATAATGACATCCTTTTGATGAAGCTTGCGGCAGCTGGATTCACTCCCCAGTTGCTTAATTTTTTTAGCAGTTACTTGCGAGATAGGCGGCAATATGTGGATTACCGGGGTGCAACATCAGCTCCGTATTTCACTTATTCTGGTGTGAGTCAGGGCAGCAATCTCGGGCCCCTCGAGTTTTTGCTTATGATTAACGACCTTCCAAACGTCATCAGGAGCGCCATCTGTCTCTTATTTGCGGATGACCTCAAATTAGTCTTGAAGATTGAAGATGAGACTGATTCTGAGAGACTGCAGCAGGACATTCGGAGGGTAGTAGAATGGAGCCAGCACAACAATCTTCACTTCAATGTGTCAAAGTGCGTGGTAATGTCATATAGTCGTGCGCGAGAGCCACGTCAGCACCTTTACCAGATGGAGGGGACTGCGCTAGCGCGAGTCGATAGCGTCAAGGACCTGGGAGTGTTGATGAATGCCGAGCTAACGTTTCGTGATCACATTGTGGCTATCTGTAAAAAAGCTTTTAAGAAGTTGGGCTTCATACTGAGGCAGGCTAGGAGTTTTAATAGCATGCTAGCCGTAAAAGCTCTTTATAATGCCTTAGTACGCAGTAATTTAGAAAGTAGTGCAATAATCTGGAATCCCCATGAGACTAAATATAGTCACATGGTGGAAAAGATTCAAAACAAGTTTGTTCGCTGGCTGTATTTAAAAAATTATGGTGTTTATCCATACTATCCACTTATGTATCCAACCCTATTTGTTATAGGTATGGTTGGATATAATAAGTTGGAAGTGCGGAGAGACCTGGCGCTACTAATTTATCTTTTTAAAGTTTTGCGAGGTATATTGTTCAATCCGCGGTTGCTAGCGTCCTTGAAGCTGTTTGTGCCGGATAACTATCTTCGCGCGAGAAATCATAAGTTGTTTTGCGTGCAGCATGCGCGCACTAATGTTCTTAAAGAGTCACCTGTTGTAAAGGCACTCCATCTTTTCAACAGAATCGACAACCTTACTGGTACCGATTTGTTTAGTTGTTCTTTGACGGAGTTCACAAAAACTGCTTTAAATATAATTTGTTACCAATCGCATTAGGTTATCCTGTAAAGATTGTGTAGTATAAATGTAAATAATAAATAAATAATAAATAAAACATATTTAACTGTTATTTATCAACATATTTAACTGCTATTTATCAACATATTTCGGGTTTACTTAAGAAGTTTTTCCCCTGGTTTCACACCCCACCAGGGTATTCTTAGTTCTTGATAATTGACAAACTAATAAAACTTACAATTTGAAAAGTTGGGGAAGAGAAACTGAAGCAAATAAAATAATATTTATAAAGTCAAAACATAAGCAAAACAAATAAAAATGGCAAAAACAAGTATTTTGAGACAAAGTGACCACTAGATTTTCGTTAGTTATTAGGTCGTGATAGTTTCAGTAGAGCAGCAAAGTCTGCTTCGACTACGTACTGGACTACAGGTCTAGTCCCAGATAAGCGTGGCCATTGATCCTTTAATTATATTGCTCTTCGATAACAATAAATAGTTGATTGGGCCGCGACACAATCACCGCGACACAATCACCGCGACACAATCACCGCGACACAATCACCGCGACACAATCACCGCGACACAATCACCGCGACACAATCACCGCGACACAATCACCGTCGAACAAAACGCGTACAGAACAACTTGAATGGGTATGTGGGAAATAAAACATCGCTCTAATCAAACATAGCGACGTGATGTTCTCGAAGAAAGTTATATTATGTAATCTACGAGTATGTTTTTGATGAAATTTATGTTTGGTTATTTATTTTCGGCTTGCTGCAGCTACGTGAGCTGTTAAAGTGGCTATGATAAAAGCAAATACAGAATTACCTATTTATTTTGAGGAAAAAAAGATTCCGTCTGTTCTTTGTAAAAAGAGTTTGTATAAAGTGAAATACCTACGAGAGGAATTTTATTTTTAATGTTTCGTGACCCATGCAGTCATGTAGCTATGTAGGCAACATCAGAAAGCCTTACTAAATCAAATTAAGTTATTTTATATAGTTACAAAACTAAATAAAATACAATGAAAAAATAAAATACTTTAAATTTAATAAAATCAGCCCTACACTTGCAAAAATAAAAATATAGGAATAAATCATTTATTCCTTATCTCGCCGCCGGTCTCCCAGAGGGGTGGGCAAAGACTTCAGATTTCTATCTGCTACGATCCTGACACACCTCTTTCGCTTCTTCCACGTCCATCAATCTAGTCATACAAGATCTTCTATTCCGGGTACTTTTGACATTGCCCTTCGCCAATTTGGTCCGCAAACGTCCTTCTAGGGCGACCTGATCGAGCTTCGACTTGCGCACCATAAATTTCTTTCGTCACTCTAATTTCATTTATCTTCTCTACATACAACTAAGGTGAAAGATAAAATATAACCACTAAATAACTATGTAGACACCCCGCACCGTGTCCACCGAGTTCTAAGAAGAAAAAGCCCTCCGCAACAGTCGTGTGTTATATTACACAAACCATTTCAAGTTACATTCAACCCCCCTATTTCAATTTCCTATTAGACCTATGAAGTTGAAATTATGCGTGCATGTTAAAGTCCCCAAAAGTAACTAAAATCCAAAATTTCGTAAATGAAACTTTAACACAACTTGAGATATTCACGTCCAAAAATAGCTATTTTTATTACTGACCGAGTCAATTATTCATATAAAACCTAAAGCAATTCCAGGAAACTTAGAAACTCAACACTTGGCACAAAGATAGATCATTCTCATGATCATCATAGATCAAAGGAAAAATTCAGAAAATTTCTTAAATTGACCTATTGTTGAAGTTGTTGAAGTTATAATAAACCAACTTAATTAGACGCTTGGATATTTAGAGTTTAATAAATCGTAGGTGCCAAGTTAAGTTTGTAAGGAATATCTGAGCGCCATCAATCGGAACCACTACTGAACGGATTAGGCTGAAACTTTGCACAAGTATTTCAGGTACCTAATTTTTATTAATATGAAATAGTTAATAGAAAAACATTCAAAGACTAGACATGCTTTATACTGTCTAGTAAATTTTCCACAAATGTTTTAGGTAGGTAGGTAATTTAATTATTAATAATAAGAAACGGTAAGTCAAAAAGTTGCCAAAGGGGGTGCCAGAGGCGTTCCGAGTGTAAACTGTGAAATGTAAGTCACAGCCCACACTTGGTACACCTACGTTTCATCGACGATTTTTACGTCCCAACGTTTATCCATCCCGAATAGCCGGGCCTTATATGGAACAGACTGGTGACGGGCAGTGGCGTCACTGGTGCGAGGGTTCCGGCACCGCGCTCACCAACCCGCCTGCTCAGCGTGTGTAAGTATGGGCAATTCTTCCAGGATGACCGCCGGGAGTGGCAAAGTCCTGAAAAGGCTAACTGTCCAGCAGTGGGCGAACTAGGCTGGTGGATGATAATATGATTCATATTAGTTCGTATTTTCAAGTCTATACTTAAATTTACTTAAATATAGTACAACTATATAGTTTTACAAATGACTTTTCAATATCTACAATTTGATACCCATAATTATTGTATTTTAGGATAATATTCTCACTTTTGTTTTGGAAATATTTTGAACTATTTCAAATTTTTCATATATTTTTTACACAGTGATGTGTGGGAAAACTAATGCTATTTTTGTGCCAAGTTTCATATCTTTATCTTTAACGGTGCTAAAGTTATGAGGCTGTGACATACGGATGGACGGACAACGGAGTCTCACCATAAAGGTTCCTTTTGTACCTTTTAAGTACTACGGAACCCTAAAAACTACCTACGTGTGTTTCTCACAATAGTGCAGGAATGACGACACCATATTGCGTAAATTTATGTGTCTAATGCTAATCTTGAGGTCGAAAACCATTCCACACATACAATGAAATTACACAATAACAATTCAATTAAATGATGTCACATTGTAAATCGTAACTATTCATAATTTATTCATATTAAATTCGATGTAATAATAATAAGCTTCAATTTTTTATGTTTTCAGTTTATTTATAAATGAAGAGTAGGTCTTACATTTCTTAATATCTTCAGGGATTTTATTATAGATCTTAATCCTCTATAATACGAGGGGAGTACCGAAATGATCGGGAATCGAGTACTTTAGAATGAGTTAGAATAAAACCTTTTTAATTACGTATATACTGGCCACTTACAATCATAATGACGTTTTTATAATTTAAAGAAAAGAATGTTTTTTTTTTAAAAAGCGGTTTAAAATTGACAAGTCGATAAGAAAAATGGAGCTCACGCGTGAAAATTTCCGTAACGGAGAATATTTCGAAAAACAATAAAACATAGTTTACGTATGCCCTGCTAATAGTTTTTTTTATTCCCGGTATGCCCCTCGTATCTACTGATCTGGCATATTTGTCCAGTTTGTGCTTAGGAAAGCTCAGGTCTTGCGGAATCAATGTTTTTCGTGTGGCGTAATCTCAGAACATTTAAATAGAATGTTCTGTGGGCGTAATATTTCAAGAATCAACAAAGTTTATGAAATGTATAAGGTCGAATTTGATTTTTTATTCGGAGATTAACGATAAAAATTGCTGGGAATAATTTTCGCTAAAATGTATTTTAAGGCTCCAGTCCCCTAAAAATCAGTATTCTTGCAGAATTATCAGAAAAGAAAGATTTTATTTTAGTTAGTAAGAAAGCAATAAATAAAAAAAAATTTACGTTAATTTATAGTGTGGAACTTAAAGATTCCAAAACACATTTTTTCATTTACTTTAATGCTACTTTTAATAGGTTTTTTAGGCTTTAAACATACCTTTATTTATGTTCTACGCGTTGAGAGTCTCATTCATGCACACGTCACGTAAAAATTATGGCAAAAACAAGAAATTTATTCAGGTAACATTTATTCCCATATCTTCAACAATAATCTTACCTGGTTACTTTTTTGGATAATACTTTAGTTTTCTTATTTCGAGTGCTTTAAGTAGTTGTGATTTTATGAATTCAACCACTGATAAATTTTTTTTTTCTACTAGAAAACTATCGTTTAGCGTAGTCAAATTTAAAACACGTAGAATAGAACTATTAATAAGTGAAATAACAAAAAACGGTATTTAAAAAATTATTTTAAAAACATTTATCAAATCGAAACTTATCGAGAGTTTAAAACACAAAACGCGTCGATATTTCCCTCAGTTTCGCTGAGATATCGCAGCGTTCAGACGTGTGTTGTGTAGCTCGACGTCATTTTACCTCCCGCTCGCACGGTTGCTCCCTTTCCCTCGCGTTGATTCTTATGGAGAGGCGAACTGTATCATGAAATTTGCTCTACTTGAATATTGCACTTATCATTTAATAAGTAAACAACTATGGATAAAATATTTTTTGAATATTTTAAGAAATCCCTGTTTCGATAAAATAAAGTCTAATCTACGTCCGTCCGTATTTCACAGCATCATAACTTTAGCACCGTAAAGATAAAGACATGAAATTTGGCACAAAAATAGCATTAATTTGCCTACATATTACATTGTAAAAAAAATATGAAAAATTTGATTTTTTTTTAAATATTTTCAAAACAAAAGTGAGAAAAATAAAAAATATCCTAAAAATACAATATGGGTATCAAACTGTAGACACTAAAAAGGTGATTGTAAAAATATATACTTTTACTATATTTACTGGCACTGATTTTGTGAAATCTTTAAAAAAAACCACAATAATGTGTATATCCGAAACTGGTAGACCAAAAAATTTGAAAAAAATGTCCATTATAGATCATAACTGACCAATAACCGGGAAAACTATAGTGATTTTAAAATTTAAAAAAAAGTAAAATAAATGATTTTTTTTTTTATAAAAATACAATATGGGTATCTCCAAAACTGGTGGACCGAAAAATATGAAAAAAATCATGGTAATATGCGTTTACGTAAGAATTATAAAAAATAAAGCGGTTGAGAAATTCACGAACAAAATGAGAAAACTAAATTTATCATCCACAATACGGAACCCTAGATTCTGACTAGAGTCTGACTCGCACTTGGCCGTTTTTTTTTCAAGATGTTTGCGGTAGGCCGTTTTTTTGGGCTGTTTTAATTTAGTTTTCGGAGCTTTTATTACTACCCTTAATTTTTACCATAAGTATCCGGTTATCCGGATAATACATTATCCGTTATCCGGATAGTAAAAATCTGCGAATAATTGCATGCCCTAATTCGCTTAGATTAAGTTATGTTAATGTGTGTTAATTCGAAAACCCCTAAAGCCGTATTTTAGAAGTTGTGGTCTAAAAAACCCACGGGGATGGCGTGATACAAATTTTATACCGGCACCGCTGTCGCCACTTTTTGGAATAACTAAAGCCGAAGCTACATCCTTTTTATTACTTTACTTACTTTTATTTAAAATATCTTAAAAAGCTATCGAAGTCACTTAAACCGACAGTCGAGATAACAACGTGCTAGACAATAATGCATCAAAACAAAAGAACGTACGCAGCTGCGGTTCTTATCATTAAAACATCACATTTCTAAAACTAAATTTTTTACCTTTTTTATTGCACCTTAGTCATAATCATGGACACACAAACTGACAGACACTTAATAATTACCGTAAGAGTTTATATTTTTGATATTATATTAATTAAAGAATTGATTATAATATGTGTGTGAGTATTAGGAATACATAATTTTAAATGTTTTCATTGTTACGATTTGATTATTAATTTTCTACATTTCCAAATTTTATAAAGGTATTTTTTATGTCAGGCATTAGTTAAATAAAAATCTTGATGAATAAAGAAATTTTCGGGCACAACCACACGCTTTTTAGGGCATGCAGGTTTCCTTAGAGCGATAGGGCTCATCACGTTGAGACGTAATAATCGTCAGAGAAACACGGGTGTACTTATAGGTACACGTATGGGTGGACTTATGACTTGCATCTCACAGTTCACACTCAGAACACCTCTTGACACCCCTTCGGTAAAAATCTGCAAATAATTGCATGACCTATAAAATGTATTGTGTCTAAATACTAATCACTCTTACTGCTACCAATAAGCAATCTATTCCAGGTAGATTTACTTTTGTTTATTTTGCTTTTGCAAATTCATTTTGTTTGTTCCGATAAACAAACCAAACTTTGTAAATTACCGTTACTTGAATAATTAAAAATCTTCACATGTCAAATTTTAAGTAATCGTTCACTCATTTAACGAAGTAGAGCAACATTCAGGTGCGATATCTAACATCTTAATGCAGCGGGGGGAGCGCCACTTCTAAAGCCTCAGGTAAGATGAAAGCGAAATGTTGCAAAGAGAGTCTGGGGCCTTAAGCTGGTGGAAAAGAAAAATACCAGCTTTTGATTAAAAAAAATATCAGCTAAGTTTTCGAAATTTTCTGTATTTAATTCGGTAGTTTTCGAATAATTAGTAAGAGAAAAGTTGTCGCAAACTTATTTTTTATATAATATTTATTATTTAAAAAATCTAATTTTTTATCAATTTTTTGGAGGTTTTATTACTTCCCATTATATAACTAGTGGAAGGACAAAATAAACATAACTTCAGAAATTACAAGGTCCAAAATGCCATCATTTATAGCGTGTAAGCATTTAAGGTAATTAACAGATTAACGAAATGCAAATGGAGGGTTTGGCCGTCAACCCACCTCAAGATAATCTAGATAGATCTCCCGGCACCCTCATAACGGTTACATAACGGTTACTGCATCGAATCTTTAGGGACTTGAAGATACCGAGCAGATTACATTCTCACAACAAATAGGCTGCTGCATCGTTACTCGCGTAGAGATTTTCATTTCTCTGTAAACAAATCAAAAGTTTGTAGCTAACAATACAAAATCAGAAACATAATAAATAATAGAAGCAATAGTTAATTTAACTTCTATAACAAATCGTACATTTTAAAGGTGAAAGAATGATCAGCGTGACTGTTTATTTAGATAAATTGTTTTATCCTTCAAACGATCGCTACTGAGTAAAAACATGACTCAGGTGCCTGTAGAAAAAAAAATGAAAAGTTTATTATTAGTTATGAAGTACAACTAATAAAATACCATTTCATTCCAAACTATCTTTACTGGAAATATTAAATCATTATAAATAAAAAGAACAGGAAATATACGATTTTCTTCTGAGAAACATCAATGCTTAGCAATCTAAATAGTAGTGTTAAAACACGCGGACACGTGACTTATTCAGAATGACTCCTAAGCAACGCGCACGGACTGAGCCCTGACTTTACTAGTGCAAGGGTAAACACCTTGAAGGTCCTGACACGGAGAGCGTGTAATAATAATATACGTCAGGACCGAAAATATATATTATATAGTGGGTATGAGGGTAGTCATACATGCCACACATTAAAAATATTGCTCTGCTTATTTAAATATACCTATATTAAAAGTTGTATATTTTGTTACCTCAACTCTTCACCAATCTGGGTAAATAAAGATTTCACACAACACTTCTTATTTACTTCACTGCACCAACTTGCCAAAATCGCAATGGAACTCTACACTCAACTTTACAAAAACATGGAGGATGTTGTTGAGATGGTGCAATCAAGGATAGATTAATTTGAAGAAGAACTGCGAGACAAAGCTTCTGGTTCCAAATCTCCTCCGCCAGACCTCACCACTCTTGCAAGTGAGTTCAACATCTTCAAGACCCTTTTGTGAAATTCGGTGGCGATGTTAAAGTCACAATTGGACCTTCTTTTACTGGGATTGGACCGGCACGAAAAGACTTCATGTCGCAAAGTATTGCTGTTTCATGGGGTACCTGAAAGTAAAATATCTTCATTAGCCTCAGTTACTCAGATTACTAGAGATAATCGTATGCAAAATTTTCTCAGCTTTATGCTGATAATTAACGATAGACCCTCGCTCGCTTGATAACGAATTTGGAAGGAATTCGAAACATGTCGCGTATCGTGAAATAAATTCATTTAAGTCGATCCGTCTTTATACTTAATTACGAACGGTGGGTGATTGAAAATAATCAATCCAACTCGTTCCAATACCGTTCCAAGGAATTATTAACTTAAAAGGGGAATATTTATTAACATTATGGTTTAAAAAATAATATGGAACGGTGGTAAAACATATCGTAACAACTGTTTGTGTAGATAATTATATATGATATGATATTTTTGGACCCCTAACCAAAATTAAATATGATGTATGGAAAGACATAAAAAAATATTTGGTAAAAAAAACTATCAACTTTTCCTTTTTTAAATCCACATTTTACGCTATTTTGTAAATCATTTCTGGGAACGTTAGGTCACTCTTGCGCTGAACGCGCTGCCGCGGTACCGAGGTACATCACGTCACTCGTCAGACGTCCGTCGTCGGGCAGTTAACGTAACGTAGGACCATGTCGTAGTGAATGTAGTTTCACTAGGCGTATTTAAAAAATGGAATCATCTTATTTACAATGATTAAAATTTACAAAATGTTCTTTAAATACCACTTATTTACACGTTCTTCAATAGCTGTTCGAAGTGCAGTCCAATTCTTTTAATACACAAACGCCCACGTTTTTGTAAATTGTTTTGCATCAATCACAAAGTGTGACCACTTCTCATTTCATCAAAAGCTGCCGTTATTTTATTTTTGAGGTGATGTAGGCCGTCAAGCGTCAACATCGCACTGACTTTGTACGGGTAGGAAGTGGTAAAGACCACACGTAATACTGGCTAACGCCGAAACGCTGAACTGCGTCGTTTGAGCTGTGGCGAGGATTTCGCTCAAAATAATCGAGAACAGCATCTTCCGTTTTTTGATTCAGCGGTGCTCCTCCACCACTGATTAAATGCGTCGGAACCACGGAACACTTGTCGGAACTGTGAATTGGAAGTAGTCCAGTGGCCGCTGGTTTGCAGCAACAGTAGTGTTTCAAATTCAAATAGTTTATTTTGCAAAGTAGGTTTACACGTCTAATCTAATAAAAATATATGTAATAACATAATAAATGTACATGGACTAGATTAAAGGTGTATTTAATTTATGTACCAATATATATGTATACGATTAAAATGATATGTAGGTAAAATATATATTAAACAAGGTGAAATCCAATCAACAGCCCGAACCCATACCGGAGGACCCGGCCAGGGACCAGGAACAAGGTTCAATGATCACTAACTGAGCCCCCAGCACGAATTCAGGTGGCCAACCAAATCACATCCCATATACTACATACTTATAGGTTACATATATAAATACATGCCTACCTCCGCCCATTAGATTAGTCTTGCTAAGAAGAACGGGCAAGAAACATAGCAAGATCATGTATTTTTTACATAAAACTTACACTATACAAATGACTTATATCTACTTTAACCAAGGGATAGGAAATACAAGACAGCAGGAATTCAAGTTAATGAAAAAAAGAAAAACATATATATCTTTGTCTACTTGTCTCTATTAGTCTATTTCCTTTACAGTCTGTAATTAATTAATGTTAACTCCTTAGAGAAATCATAAATTAAGAAATCATAGTAGGTACTTAACTAAATTATAAACTAGTATCATGACAAATATAATTATCACTGTAACAACATGCTTCACCGTCATCCAAATATTCATTTATTTTACAATATGCCTTTGTCAGTAGGCCCTGCTTAATATACAGTTTAATCTTATTCTCTGACAAAATAAGGACCTCCTTCGGAAGTTTATTGTAAAATCTTATACCATGTCCTACGAAAGAGGTACCTTGGCAAGTCTGATTTTTGGAAAAGCCCGTTTATGATTATTTCTGGTTTCTCTACAGTGTTGATCGCCAATCCTTGGGAAAGACTCAATATTTTTTCTGACATATCTAAGAACTTGGTAAATAAATTCACAAGGAACTGTTAATATATGAATTTCTTTGAATTTTTGTCTTAACGAATCCCGATGCTTCATATTATAAATTGCCCGAATTGCTCTCTTTTGCAAAACAAAGACTGCGTCTATATCTGCAGCTCTACTCCACAACAGCATACCGTATGACATGATGCTGTGAAAGTAACTAAAATAGACTAGCCTAGCAGTATCAACGTCAGTAATTTGTCTTATGCGTCTAACAGCGTATGCGGCTGAACTAAGTCTACCACAGAGGGCTCCTATATGGGGACCCCACTGAAGACGAGAGTCTATCGTAATGGCTAAAAACTTAGTTTCGTTAACTAACTTCAGATTGGACCCCTGCAAAAGCAAATTAATATCCTTTTGAATAACATTTGGTAACGTAAACTTTATACATTTTGTCTTTTTGTATTTAAAACTAAATCATTTGCCGTGAACCAATCAAGAATCAGTGAAAGAGTTGTAGTATTTCGAGTAGGCACATGAACGTTTCTGTGTCCCTTGTCTCAATAACCGCGGAACTCTTTCTTCGCGGTACAAATTCACAGCAGCCCGAGCACTTTCTAAGCTGCAAAGGTAAACACGTACCATTTCATAGTACTCCCTATTGAAGTATTCGTAAACATCGTTGCGTACGGAAGCGTTCTGGCCGCTCGAGTGCGCGACGCGTACGCACGTAGTTAGGTCACGGGGTTGCTGATGCGGAGTGGCGGCGCGTGGCGCCGCGGTTGGTTGTTTTTTGGTACGGTGGCAGGGGACAGGAGGTGTGGTGAGGGGGTGGCCGGGCGACGCGCAGCGCGTGCAGTGAGTGGACTGCGATGCGGCGTACTATCATTCAAACCGAGAGTAATAATAATGGACGATGCGCGCGGTAAACAACAAGTAAATGAACATAATTTTAATTTTTGTTAGGAAATTTGGTTAGGGGTCCAAAAATAGCCCTGTATAATATTTATGGTCCTGACTCTATTTTAAAACTCATCACTCTGGCACAGATTATATAGTAGTTACTACGTAAACTCTGGTTTTTTGTAGAATGTGTGGTTTCCGTAAAAAATTAGGTTTGTATTTACACTCGGTATTTCAAACTAATATTAATTCCATATTTGTTGTAAAGGTATGCACTCGTATTTTAAAACCCCGATTTTCAATTTAAAAAAACAGTAAATTGCGAAATAGACTCGGGGCCCACTTGCAGTAATTAATAGACTCGGGGCCCACTTGCAGTAATTAATAGACTCGGGGCCCACTTGCAGTAATTAATCTCCAACTCGGGGCCCACTTGCAGTAATTATTAGACTCGGGGCCCACTTGCAGTAATTAATAGACTCGGGGCCTACTTGCAGTAATTAATAGACTCGGGGCCCACTTGCAGTAATTAATAGACTCGGGGCCCACTTGCAGTAATTAATAGACTCGGGGCCCACTTGCAGTAATTAATAGACTCGGGGCCCACTTGCAGTAATTAATAGACTCGGGGCCCACTTGCAGTAATTAATAGACTCGGGGCCTACTTGCAGTAATTAATAGACTCGGGGCCCACTTGCAGTAATTAATAGACTCGGGGCCCACTTGCAGTAATTAATAGACTCGGGGCCCACTTGCAGTAATTAATAGACTCGGGGCCCACTTGCAGTAATTAATAGACTCGGGGCCCACTTGCAGTAATTAATAGACTCGGGGCCCACTTGCAGTAATTAATAGACTCGGGGCCCACTTGCAGTAATTAATCTCCAACTCGGGGCCCACTTGCAGTAATTATTAGACTTGGGGCCCACTTGCAGTAATTAATAGATTCGGGGCCTACTTGCAGTAATTAATAGACTCGGGGCCCACTTGCAGTAATTAATAGACTCGGGGCCCACTTGCAGTAATTAATAGACTCGGGGCCCACTTGCAGTAATTAATAGACTCGGGGCCCACTTGCAGTAATTAATAGACTCGGGGCCCACTTGCAGTAATTAATAGACTCGGGGCCCACTTGCAGTAATTAATAGACTCGGGGCCCACTTGCAGTAATTAATAGACTCGGGGCCCACTTGCAGTAATTAATAGACTCGGGGCCCACTTGCAGTAATTAATAGACTCGGGGCCCACTTGCAGTAATTAATAGACTCGGGGCCCACTTGCAGTAATTAATAGACTCGGGGCCCACTTGCAGTAATTAATAGACTCGGGGCCCACTTGCAGTAATTAATCTCCAACTCGGGGCCCACTTGCAGTAATTATTAGACTCGGGGCCCACTTGCAGTAATTAATAGACTCGGGGCCTACTTGCAGTAATTAATAGACTCGGGGCCCACTTGCAGTAATTAATAGACTCGAGGCCCACTTGCAGTAATTAATCTCCAACTCGGGGCCCACTTGCAGTAATTAATCTCCAACTCAGCTTGACACTTACCATCTACTTATGTCTATATATTTAAAGGGTTTAATTTAATTTGTCCTAGGTAGATTACTTATTAAATAATGAAATATATATAACTTTTAGAATGTTCCCCATACGCCTGCTATAAGGCCTACTTGTGAAAATCGTTTCAGGTTCCAAAGTCAACTGGAAGTGCCCTAACTGAGCAAATTTGTATGAAGTTGATTATTTAAAGGCCAATAACTTTTCTTTACAGCACCATTGGGTTTTTGCAGCGCCATTGGGCCATAGACTTCTGTATGAAGTATCAGTTTCAACATGATATCCCACACGGGGCCCGAGCAAAAGGGCATTTAAAGACGGACAGAAGAACAACAAAGTGAACCTATAAGGGTTCCGTTTCTTCATTTTGAAATACAAAACCTAAAAAAACGCTGTTGTAAGTATTTTTTGCCCTTGAAACACTTTAAAATATTTATTTTCCAGTCCCTTTTCTAATTAAACCTAAAACACCAGTTTCCATTAGCACGGCCCATCAAAGAAAATTCTTCCGTCCTTTTAACGAAACGCTACGCTTTTGTAATAGGTTGTTTGTCTCTTTGCAGAGGATTGCTTATGATCTGTCACTCCACCCACCTTCACACCCCTGCAAGCTACCCCTTGGTAATTAAAACAAACAGGTCCGCTGAGTTTTGTTTAAAAACTAAGTGTTTGCGAAAGAGTATTACGCTTTGTTTAAGTTTTAATGAATCTTGGTAACTGAAAAGAAGTGTGGCTTTTAAACAGTGGCTAATAGCTAACGTATTCACAAAGGCCTGTTTTTCATTTCAGCCATATCTTCCGAACGGAAGGTGGTACAACCCTAGGGGTTGAACCATAGGGTGTTAAAAATTTATTTTTTATCCGAGGGCCGAAATGTTTTTGTTTTGGCCATATCTTCGGAACGGAAGGTGGTGCAGCCCTAGGGGTCGAACCATTGGGTGCCAAAAAATTTTTCTTTTTTTCAAATGTCAAATTTTTAACGGCCCGTATCTCCCAAACGACTGAAGCTAGACCCCTTTTTCATGGTACTCTAAGAAAAGGGCTCGACAAAATCTATCTGAAAATAAAATTAAAAAAAATAAAAGTAAAAAAAAAAATTTGCCAAAACTTTGATCGGCCATATATCCCGAACCGCAGGTCCTAGCGAATTGCGGTTTAAACTGATCACCAGGAGCTATCCTAAAATAACGTAAATAATCCTTAACTATAAATAATAACAGAAATAATTAAAGAATTATATATTTTATTGCATCCATGACATTCTCCTGTCTTGTATTTTTTATCTCTTTATTTAATTAACTTACTTTTAGGCTTACTTTTTAAATTAGTTGTTTGTAATTAGGTTTCTAATAATAAGGTAAAAAAGACATGATTTTGCTCAGTTTCTTGCCCTTCTTCTAAGCAATACTAATCGAATGGGCGGAGTTAGGCATATATTTAAATATATGTATTGCATATGCATTATTTATTCCTAATTCCTTTAGTTTTTATTTTATTCAAGTGTATATTTTCATTAAACTTAAGTAAGCCTTACCTTTATTATATCCTTGTGTATTTCCCTATATTTTATTTATTATATAGAACCATCGAAATAATAGAACTATTTACTGTAGACATAGATTATTTAATTATACTACATTAAAACCGACCTGCAATATGTGTATCTGATATACTTACACTACATAAATAAATATATTTATATTTCAATACTTAAAACTAGTGTTTTGCGTGATGCGCGGGCTGCAAGCATCCCGCGTGTCTGGTATATGCTATTGTTGTTACTTGTTTTTGTTGTTGGTTGTACTTTGTTGTTGTTGCAACTTTTTTGTTTTCAATTCAATTCAATTAAATTTATTTTCATTTAAGTGGTTAGTATTACAAAGAGGAAAAAAAAACTTAACCTAAGGTTAGTACAATACAGTAAAGAGCGTCAGTTTATATATAACACATCTTTGTAAAAACTAACAGTAAACACAATATAAATATGAATTATGTCGGCTCCCAGACTAGAGTTCTCCGTTGCATGGGATGCCTTTTGTTATTTTCGCCACAAGGCGCCCAGTGCTTGAAGCTAAATGTATATACAATACAAAATGTTCAATTTATTTTAGTTAAATTTATACAAACAAATACACAAGAAAAAAAATTGTAATCAAAAGTATTTTAACAAACTTAAATAAAGATGAATACTTATATAAATAAATATTATAATTTATATATTATAAAAAAAAAAAGTAAACAAAGCTGTATGCACGTGCAATAAATTAAAACAATGTAAAATTATGGATACTTAAATGAATAGTATAAAGCTATGATATAACACATAATAGACTTTCAATGTCATCATATAAATGTGATAAAAGCCAAGAATGAAGCTTTTCTAACAGTTTCTTTTTTAACTTTGTATGATCTGTAAGAGACAATTGCTTACTAATTTGATTATAGATGAAGGGACCTAGGAAAAATTTAAACCGTTGAGCAAAAGTTGAATTTAGTTTTGGTACTTTAAATTTGTCTTGCAGTCTAATAGACCGGTCACAATTTTTTCTAGATGTGGACAATAATGAACTGTTTATGTTAATGTGATATTTAGTTATAAATGAAATAAAGAGTCTTCTTACACTTAGAATCCCTGTTTCCTGATGTAAAAGATCAGTACTATAGCGAAATGGTTTTTTGAGCATTACCTTAATGACCATCCGCTGAGCTCGCTCTAGTTGCAGTATAATAGTTTTAGCTGCACCACCCCAAGAATCAATACAATATGAGAGTAAGCTCTGGCACATGGCATAATAAACACTGAATTTTTGTTTCAAGTTTAATATGTTTCGAAGAGAGCCAAACACAAAGGATAACTTACGAATCCGTCCAGATAGAGTTTTAATATGTTCGTGCCATTTAAGCCTGTTATCAATAGTAACACCAAGATATTTGATTGACGTTACATGTTCAATTTCATCACATTTGCATTGATGACCAGATGTATTAGGGTTAGGATTATATGAGTGGATTTGTAAAGATTGATTGCCATCAGCCTTTGTATGATCGGTCTTAGCAAAGCACAGGCATTTTGTTTTGCTAACATTGAGTGTAAGTAAATTATTGTCAAGCCACTCTTTGACTACGGCAATACCTTGATTAGCTTTAGTGAACACGGCTTCCCATGTAGGATCTTTAAAGATAAGGCAGGTATCATCTGCAAAAGACACTATTCTGGCATCAATAGAGTTTAAGTCTGTTAAGTTATTGATGTAGACTAAAACGTGACAGGAAAAAACGTTTTTGTGACAGGAAAGTTGGGATTCGAGTTTAAAACACGTTTGCAAGCTGAAATTGAATTGAAACAAATTATCAAACGACATACAAGTAATGGGCAAATGTCAATTGTATCACGAAATGTCAGGTAGGAAAAAATGTCATCGGACATGTAAAGGTGTCAAAACTGTCATCGTCGTAACTGTAATGAACGCGTTGAAATATGCGTGGAAACTTTGATTCAATTGAAATGGAGGACTTTTATGCAAATGTTTTACTCTGACAGTTGTCAAATGTCCAAACTGTCAACGGTCGAAATGTACTTGAACCAACTTTCAACGGAGTCGAATCCCGCTAAGCCCAGCCTCAAACGTTTGCGAGATACGTTCAAAACAAAAAGTCTTGTGATGCCCCCGGGGTTAAGTGAACTCGGCCTCGCCGCTTGTAATGTTTGGCCTCCAGGCGATTCCTACGACGTCCTCCGGGGTCGGCCTTTGGACACCCTAGAATGTCATGAGATATGACTCTGGTAGCCGAGGTGTTGTGCTCAGCCTTCGGCCTCGCCAGGAGACCCGATCAAAGTTTTTCCGAAAAAGTCTCAAAAAGCCTGTCGTTTGTCAAAAAGTGTCAAATTTGAATACGGATTCGTAATCGACGTCTCTAATTTCTTTTTGATACCGAGTTTCAAGCGAATTGGAGCACTTTTTAGGACCTGTCAAAAAACTGATGTCAAAACCTGTCAAATGTTAATATCCTATACGTACTAACAATACAACTTGTTTTGTTCTTTTAAGTAAACTTTTTCTAACGGCAATTGTGTTTTAATATTTTTTATTTTTGTATTATTATTTTATATTGTTGTTTCATGTTTTTAGTGACAACAAAGTCTGGACCGCGTTTTCGAACAAAATTATTTCTTGATATCTGATTTGGACCCTTTGGGAGGCCGAAGGCCTTAACTGTCTTCGGATTCTCGTTTTCTGTGATCTGTTTGAGACTGTGGTCATTAAAATCTATTGATCAGGGGGCGTACAAAAATTACGTTACGCAAAATTCAATTTTTTTCTAACAGAGCTTTATAAATAGCAGGGCTTATTCCAGCATTATGTAGCGCCATAAGCCTTCATATTTTATAGGTTTCTATAAGGACTTGTTTTGTTATAATCACAAAAGACACAACTGAGCTCTATTTGAGGTATTTAGTTATTTTCGCTCCAGAATTTAAATCCGTATTATCCTTCGGTTTCAAAATTCATTTGTGAAAATTTAACAAAGGTAATTGGGTCGATAACGGTTAAATCGGAACTTAACTTTTGTCCGCTCATTAAATATGTACTCTTAGCATCAAAGCGTTCGTTTTCGAAACAACTCGTACCTTAAACAGAATGGTCCCAAAATTCGATTAAATCTTATTTTTGTTAGTTACAATTAAAACTCAAAGTAATGTAGGTATTGGTACTGCTTTTTAACGGTGCCTACGAGAGTCTAGCAATAAAATTATTTTAATAAACGAGAATCTTAATGGAAAAAGCATTTTATTGCTTTTTTAATATAAAATAATTATACCTATAATTAAGTGATTCGTATTACAGCACGTTATGTTAAATGTTATGTTAAATCAGCACACACAAATACAAATATAATAGTAGTTTAGGCTGCAAGGGCGAAAAGGAATAAATTACGAGGAAGATTTAAAACACGAGCGTAGCGAGCGAGTAGTGTTTTGCTCTTACGCCCGTGTATCATACTACGTTTTTCAATGCATAGTATGAGAAAATAAAAAAAATATAATCTTGTGAACTTTAAATTAGGATTGGCTCAAAAGGACTGTATCCAGAGCCGTTAAACAGTGAAATAAAAAGTATAACACTTATGGTACACAGGAAAGGCAGTAGCCAACCATTGTAAATAAATAAAAAAAATAATAATAATAAAGCCCTAGGGCAAAATAATCGACTTTCTGTTCGGTTTGATGCATAAAAAGTGGGCCTTTACGAGCACTTGCATTGAAAATATATTTATTTGCCAGAATACACATTGAATGGCGGTAATATAAAATGGTATATTTCAGTATTCAACCTTAACTAGGCGTGCATATATTAATTAAAATTTAATTCTATAAACAAATCATCATACAATTTTCATAAACAAGATCAGTTTGAATATGGAATGGATACAATGTCAATTTAAAAATTTTCAATATGTCAAAATAAAATATGTCAAGGTTACAGTTTCGTTTAAAAATCTTTTCCTGCCAATGACTTTAGATATGCTGGTAGGTTATTATATATCACAATACACATATTAAAAATGTTTTTTTTATTTATAAAAGATCGACAGGTATGCTTGAAAAGCCTGTCTATATATTGAGTTCCAAGATGTCTATTTGTATGGTCTCTACGTTATTGAAAAATATGGTGATTGCTCTTTACAAACATAATACCTACATCTTTTATAAACATACATGGTAGAGTCAAAATTTGTAAATTTTTGAAGAAAAGCACGCAACTATCCAAGAAACCAGCATTCATTATAGCACGCATAATTTTTTTTGTAATATGAACACTCTATTCGTCTCCACAGAATTGCCCCACAGAATTAATCCGTAACTTAGTACCGACGATACGTAACCATAGTATGCAGTTAGGGCAGCCTCCGATGACACAGTTTGCTGCAACCTTCGCAGAGCAAAAACAAAGCGATCTATTTTCTTGCACACTGAATCAATGTGTAATTTCGTGTTAAGATGCTTGTCTAAATATAAACCAAAGAATTTAACATTGTCATTATTTGTTATTTGTGTGCAATAAAGTGTTTATTCATTCATTCATTCATTCATTTGTCAACTTGACTGAGGGGTTCATTATTGTGACAAATTTTTAGGTATAAAAGAGTTATCTGATACGATACGAACTAGTCTTGTCATTGATATTTACTCTAAAGCCGGCGCCAGACATGTGTCCACTTATTTGCACACTTCTTCGACGACTTTGTACACACATTTGGCGCACCTGCCACACATGCTTCGCAAACTCTTTTCTCCACAGTATGCTGGGAGACAACAAAGGAGATGGACGACGATTTCGTGGACGCAGTGTGCTTATACTATTTATGTGCATGTAGTTATTTTTTACATGAGCAACAAAATATATCGAAAATATATATATATGGTTCCCCTTGCATCAACTCAATACATTCTAGGACGCATTCGTTACTCCAGTCCATTTTGAACGATCAAGCACGTAGTGTCTCACACAACCATTCCGTACAACAGCGCTCGCGCAACTGGTCTTTGCAAATAGTGTGGCAGGCTACGCACTTATTTGAACACATTCCTTTGATGTGCGCTAAAAAACCGATACCGCTCGGCAAAGTGCAAATCTGTGTACAGACTTTGGAACACATAGACAAAGTCTCGTGCCACACAGTGTGTCCACTCGAGTGTTCAGGGGAACGAAAATACAAACAGAAATAAAATGTCAGCTTTCGGATGATTTTGTTGCAATAATTAGGTTACGTATAGCCATAAAAAAAATACATGTTTTTAGATTGAACTTTAAGGTATTCATTTTCCACAAACCACGTTAATCGATTCATATTTGTACTGTCAATGAATTTTTTTGTAACCCTCTATTGCACACTTCTTATCGATTTTGTTTCAGGTATCGCTTTCGCGATTTTGTTGGTTTTTTTTTAATAAAATTAGTGTGAATGATATCTATTCATTTTCCAAATACCACGTTATTCGGGTCAAAAAAAGCACCCCCTTTTTCCAAAAATACGTAAATCCACTGATGCAGTCAGCGGCAGCAAGATATTGTCAGTCTACGCCTAGCGTTGGCGCCCGTAAGACGTGGAACCTGTGCCCTTTTTTGCAAGCTATAAATATCTCCCAAAACTACTTCAAAACACATTGAAATTAATTTTATAAAGTAATATTTCGAGGAGCATGATATTCCTGCCGTTAAAAACTCAACAAAATATGCGTATGAGTGATTTAGCTACATCGTGCCATAGTCATAACAACAAAACTGAATGAATTTGGAATGAATTCATACTTTTATGCGGGAAAATAATATATGTTACTCTAAAAGAATAATTTTGTGATCGTTATTGAAACCCAAATTAATTTACTTATACTTACTGAGATCTGTAACAAAGGTCAATGACCTTTTCGTGAAATTACCCTCTAGTATTGGCTCACCATTTCAGGTCCAATAAGTGAAGTTTTTTGCAAATTATATAGGTACACTTACTTGGGATAAATCGCCAAGCATTTAAAATATAGAAATTTATTTTGAAATATTTACAGTGCATGGCAAAATTATTAGATCGTAGATAATCCTGTCGGTACATGTTCAGGTTCTGTTACGCAAAATGAAAACAATGAAACTCTTTTATGATTAATTTGTTATCCCTATGTTTGTCTGTCTGTCCGTTTGTCTAGACAATTTTTTCTGGGTAAAATTAATAAATACTAATATAAACGGCCCTCTATAGAGCTGTAAAAACATACTTTTGACGTTTTTATTTATATAACGTTTTAGGTTTTTACGTTTTTCATACAAATTTTCTCACTATGAAAATGTAGGGATGAACACTTGAGATAATATTTTGCATTCAAAAGTCAACACAGAAAGGAATTGTTGAACAAATAATGTAAAAAATATAAAAACCATGTTGTTCTATTCTAAAGGGATTAATTATCTACTGTTCAATGTGGCGATAGCTTTGTTTATTTTTTTCCTTGAATTATTTTTTACTAAGATAACAAATAGTTTAATACAAGGTTTTCCTTAAGAGGTCTCTTTACCCCTGTATTTTTCTTGAAATTCATACAATAGGTATAAACCGAATGTGAAGTCTACAGCTTATTTTCTTCATATCTTTTTTCATGAGTATATTCTAGTGACATCTAACTACGTCTCTATATAGCCCAAAAAGCAAAATTTGATAAAACACCATCATAATAGCTGTCAGGATATCGTCAATATTGCCTCGTTTGTACGCAAAGTTTAACAAGTTTGTATATTTTTATCTATACTGGAAATAAAAAATAGAGAAATACAGGCGTCGTTCATATTAAGATGACTAAGTTTACACACTTTGCTATGTATAAACAGTTACCGTTTCATGGAAAACTGTTTTTACCTGAAACCATTTCACAAATTCAATTAACTTATTTTGAATATCTTGTCATCTTGCACTTCTTGATGAGAAATACAATTTCAATAAGTAAAAATACAACTTTTAGTTAAGAAAACTTATAGTTAAAAGTCTGCTGTATGCATTAACATATTTTTAATTATATTACAATAGTAATAAAATAATTGGCTTATCCGTCGTCGTGATACCAGCCGTAAATTTCTTAAATAATCTGATATCCCGCTTATGGAAAACCCAATTATTTTGAAGATACCATAATATCATTAAAATATGTTTATGCATATAGCAAACTTTTAACAATAAATTGTCTTAGCTAAAAGTTGTACTTTACCGTTATAATTATTTCTTAATATTTTGTTACAAATTCGGAGAAATAGCCCTTAAGGAAAACCTTGTATGAAAATATTTGTTATCTTTGTAACAAAGAAAAAAATAATAATAAACAAAGCTATCGCCACATTGAACAAACAGTAAATTATTAATCCCTTTAGAATAGAACGATATGGTTTTTATATTTTTTTCCTTATTTGTTCTACAGTTCCTTTCTGTGCTTTCTTTCAAATGCAAAATATTATGTCAAGTGTTGATCTCTATATTTTCATAAGGAGAAAATTTGTATGAAAAAGTTAAACAAAAGGCCATAAAAACGTTATAATATGTATGTTTTACAGGGCTGTAAATATTGGCATTTATTGATTTTACTCAGAAAAATTGCCTAGACAAACGGACAAACAGACAAACATAGGGACAGCAAATTAATCCTAAAAGAGTTTTGTTTTTTCATTTTGTGTAAAGGGACCTGAACATTTCAAACTATGATACAAATAAATTTCTATATTTTAAACACTTGGCGATTTATCCCAAGGGTAAACAGGTGTCCCAAAAGTCAACGCTTTCCCTTGGAAGGCTGGTAGGCCAGCTCATGACTGACCAGAATATCAAATTATGACCTCAGCAAAAAGTAGATAGTCTTCGAGTTGATGGTACTTTTATAAATTCGAATAGATTTTTGAGAATCAAAGCTAACCAGTTCTAAATTCTAAGAATAAAATTTTTGTTGCGCAACTCTGAATAGTCATGCTATTGATAAAGTCAAAAATAAACCTTGAAATGCTGTAACATCAGGAAGAAAAAATAAAAACCCAATTTATGAGCAATTTTTTGTAATTAGGTTAGTTCGACACCACACCCTGAAAAAAAATGTTCTATGTTAGTTTTGCAAATTATCTTAAATAACGGCTCATCAAATATTGTTTTTCAAATGATCTGGCAATTTCTGTGTATTACTTTTGAAAAAAAAGTTATTGCTATTTTACTACCAAAGGAGCTGCGTATTTTTTTAAATAATTAGAATTTAGAATGAAAGAGTGGCGGGCAGTAAAATATTTGACGTTCATTAGAAATGCCATTTAACACGCGTTAGAGTGAGATAAATAGTGACGCTATTTAAAATGAGTTGGAATGAGATAGTAACACATTTAAACGTAGTTAAATGAGAGAGGCATAATTGATATAGGCTACAGTAAGATAGATAGTGACGTGGTGCATTCCTTCTGAGAATATTTGTTAGTTTCCACTTTTTGTAATAACAACTTTAGTAAAATTTTTTTGTAAAGAAATTTTTGGTCCAATTTATTTTCCCGCAAGTGTAAAACCAGCTCAACGGGCGAAAAATATTTAAAGAATGGGTAATGGTGACAATTAACCGTCACGATATTATTATGTATCTCGAAAGGAGTGTCTGAAATGTTCTGAGGGTCAACTGATAAATTAATCACTCAAAAAACCACTTTTAGCCGACCATAATAAATTTACGTTCCGACGTGATAGCAAGTAGGATCAATGCCGTGTGACGATGATCGAAGTACACTAATAAATTAGATAAAATAAAAAACGTATTACTTTTGACCCTGCCTCGTCCACTCTATTCGTATTTTTGCTATGGTGACGCGAGCTTAGAGACCGGGACGAATTTCCCCCCGCGCGCAAACGTAACATGAATTAAGCCACGCCCGGAACTGGTTTTTGTTTTGGCTATGTCATACTCTTCAAATAAGTGTACACATGTCTGGCGCCGGCATAAGATTATGTATATTCAGCCAATTAGTTACAATTTTAAGTGCATTATTGATGTCATGCTGAAACGATTGTTTTTTTATTATCAAGATGATGAAATATATAAAGAATAAAAAATAAAGAATAAAATACGAGTCATCATCCATCAGCCTAGTTCGTCCACTGCTGGACATAAGCCTTTCCAGGACTTTGCCACTCCCGGCGGTCATCCTGGAAGAATTGCCCATACTCAGACACGCTAGGCAGGCGGTTTGGTGAGCGCGGTGCCAAAACCCTCGCATCAGTGACGCCGCTGCCCGTCACCAGTCTGTTCCATATAAGGCCCAGCTATAAGGGATGGATATACCGCCATCCATCGGTCCCATGGGCATGGTGGGTCTCCTGGTTTTTTGCCTGTGAGCTGTTCTCTTATTCTCCCCCGAATTACTTCGAGGGGCTCTCCAAGTAAAATGGTGGTACCTCTACAGTCGAGCTCTGCCAGGCTCGACTGTGGAGGTACCACTAAATACGAGTACTACAATATAATTAACTAGATGCCATAAAAATACCTCTTCACCTCTTGATGTGTACTGATACTATTTTAGTCAGCTGTAATGTTGCAATAATTGAGGTACAGTGCGCGCCAATCTTTTATTCGCCTCTGAAGCTAGCCCCAAGAATCGACGCATTAGCCGTTTTTCGGTGTCAGGGGGACGTTACAGGAGCGAGGGCGCGGAGCACACCCGCCTGCATGCCGCACCACACCCCCCGCTCGCCGTTCGGCAGGTGTCAACACTATGCGTTAGTGTTAGTGCTACGTCCGTACACTACACACGCGCGCGTTGCATGAAAAGTACGTTCGTGGAAAAAATTATATGATTCGTTTAGTTAATCGTTGAATCTGTTTTTTTGTTGTTTATTTGTTGTTTTGTTGATTAAGTTTGTTAAAGTTTATTGTTGTTGTTATGCCTCGCCGTCGTTATAGCGTTTTTAGGCGACAATATAGGAAAATGGTGTTTATATTAATTTGTTTTAATTAAACAGTTAAGATTGCACTAAAATAATAAATATATATTAAATAGGTAGGTACAACCAGTACACCTTCCCACTTATAGTAAACATTTAATAATCAACCGTTCATATTATTGTTTCCTTGACTGTACCTGCGCAAGCTTGCACTCGTAACTCAATCAGAGGCGACTAAAAGATTGGCGCGCACTATATTATGAGTGAGACACTCATAACCGCACTTTTCACAAATTAAGGAGGTAGGCAAGGGCTAGCAATTATTTACTAGTACACCTGTAACCTCTTTACTTACAAACCTGTAACCTCTTTACTTACAAACCTGTAACCTCTTTACTAACAAACCTGTAACCTCTTTACTTACAAACCTGTAACCTCTTTATTTACAAACCTGTAACCTTTTTACTTACAAACCTGTAACCTCTTTACTTACAAACCTGTAACCTCTTTACTAACAAACCTGTAACCTCTTTACTTACAAACCTGTAACCTCTTTATTTACAAACCTGTAACCTCTTTACTTACAAACCTGTAACCTCTTTACTTACAAACCTGTAACCTCTTTACTTACAAACCTGTAACCTCTTTACTAACAAACCTGTAACCTCTTTACTAACAAACCTGTAACCTCTTTACTAACAAACCTGTAACCTCTTTACTTACAAACCTGTAACCTCTTTACTTACAAACCTGTAACCTCTTTACTAACAAACCTGTAACCTCTTTACTTACAAACCTGTAACCTCTTTATTTACAAACCTGTAACCTTTTTACTTACAAACCTGTAACCTCTTTACTTACAAACCTGTAACCTCTTTACTAACAAACCTGTAACCTCTTTACTTACAAACCTGTAACCTCTTTATTTACAAACCTGTAACCTCTTTACTTACAAACCTGTAACCTCTTTACTTACAAACCTGTAACCTCTTTACTTACAAACCTGTAACCTCTTTACTAACAAACCTGTAACCTCTTTACTAACAAACCTGTAACCTCTTTACTAACAAACCTGTAACCTCTTTACTTACAAACCTGTAACCTCTTTACTTACAAACCTGTAACCTCTTTACTTACAAACAGACGAAGTCGTCCAACACGTAACAATATATACTTCCCACTCCCTCTATGATAACAATATTATTTACGACGTAATAACCGATTGAGCTGAAATTTTGCACAAATATAGTTCTAAGCCTGGAATAGGACATGGGCTACTTTTTATCCCATAAATAAGTTCTCATGGGATGGCAATAGGATGTGAAGTTTCTATAGAAAAGTGATGTAAAAAAACGTACCAAACTACTATTTCCAAATTATCAGAGAATAAGTTTAAACTGTTTATTAAGCAGGGCCTATTGAAGAAGGTATATTATAAAATAAATGATTACTTAGACAATACTGTAGCATGGGGTTATGATAGTGATCTTTGTCATAATAATAGTTAGTATAATTTCCTAACTTAGTTAATTAGTTAATAGATGAAATGACTGTAAAAAGAGGTGGACTATTATGGCACAGGTAGACAAAGGTATTATATTTTTTTTTGCCTTCGTGACATAGTTTTCTCCTGTCTTTTATTTTTTATCTCTTTATTCAATTAAACTATAGCCTTACTTTTTATATTTATTTGTAACTAATATTAAAAAAAAAAGACATGATCATGCTAAATTTCTTGCCCTTCTTCTTAGCAAAACTAATCGAATGGGCGGAGTTAGGCATATATTTATTATATGTATTGCATATATTTATAATATTATTTATTCCTTATTCCTATGTTTTTATTTTATTCAAGTGTATTTTTTAAAATAAATTTATGTAAAACCAACCTTTATTATTTCCCTGCATATTTCCCCATAATAGATTATGACATAAATCTATTATTTATTAGGTTATTTAATTACTTATATTACATTAAAACTGACCTGTAATAAGTGTATGTGTTATACCTACATTAGTTACATTAATAAATATATTTCATTTCATTTCATATTTCATATATTAAACCACCAACGCATTTTTTTTTTATTCTAGTCACTACATTTTATTTCAAGCGGACTTAGTTTAGAGTTGTGATTTATATGATTGAATCATATCTATACCTAACATCGTTGTTCCTTGTTCTACTTTTATCTGATGCTCTGTTATCCGGTCCACTCAACTACTGATGTGTCAGATTCAAGGTAGATGAGATAGCCTGCTGAGAGAGATGCATTGAGTTATCAAAAATCGGTCAAGTGCGAGTTCGAGAACAACAAGTTGAACCTGCATCAGTCAACAGATTTAATTCAGTTATCCAGTTCCCTAAATAATAATAATTATTGAAACTCGCGTGAGCTGACATGATAATTTACTATTACATGCGGCTTTACAACCAAAGTGATTGTTGTTGCCTATATGCGAACCGTTTCACTCTGTGCACGTTTGACAATGACGCCACGGTGAACGCCTCACGATTACACCTTTTAATAGTAGATTTTATGCTACAAGGGTGAAAAGGAACAAATTACGAGGACGATTTAAAACACGAGCGTAGCGAGTGTTTTAAACGTAACCGAGTAATTTATTGCTCTTACGCCCGTGTATCATACTTCGTTTGTGAGGAATAGTGTGAGGAAATAAAACAAATATAATCTTGTGAACTTTAAATTATGATTGGCTCAAAAGGACTGTATCCAGAGACGTTAAACAGTGGAAAAAAAAGTATAAAGGCTGCAGGTTAGCCAACCATTGTAAATAAAAAAATAATAAAGCCCTAGGGCAAAATAATTGACTTTCTGTTCGGTTTTGATGCATAAGAAGTGGGCCTTTACGAGCACTTGCATTGAAAATTATATTATGGCACTACGCTCAACAATTTCCTCATTACCAAAGGTCATTTGGTAGAAAATATTTATTGGTATTAAGCTCGCCTTTGTACAATAATTGTATTCTGTGCAATAAAAAATTTAATCATTATTATCATATACCTATATTTATCATATCTCGGGACTATGTACTCCCGGACTTTTGGAAGGCGTGCGTGAGGCCGTAGCCGACACGTAGAGGCCCTTTAGACAATTTAATCGAAATGACACCAACCGACGATTATCCCTGTACGCACTGTAGGCACTTCTATAATTTTATTGATATAATCTTTATAAATTAATTTATTATCGAATTGAATGAAACTTGAGGATAAAACATGATTATTGCGAAACGGCTCTCCCTAGTCAGCTGGTCGGCTATTCCGATCAAACGGCTCTCCCTAGTCAGCTGGTCGGCTATTTCGATCAAACGGCTCTCCCTAGTCAGCTGGTCGGCTATTCCGATCAAACGGCTCTCCCTAGTCAGCTGGTCGGCTATTCCGATCAAACGGCTCTCCCTAGTCAGCTGGTCGGCTATTCCGATCAAACGGCTCTCCCTAGTCAGCTGGTCGGCTATTCCGATCAAACGGCTCTCCCTAGTCAGCTGGTCGGCTATTCCGATCAAACGGCTCTCCCTAGTCAGCTGGTCGGCTATTCCGATCAAACGGCTCTCCCTAGTCAGCTGGTCGGCTATTCCGATCAAACGGCTCTCCCTAGTCAGCTGGTCGGCTATTCCGATCAAACGGCTCTCCCTAGTCAGCTGGTCGGCTATTCCGATCAAACGGCTCTCCCTAGTCAGCTGGTCGGCTATTCCGATCAAACGGCTCTCCCTAGTCAGCTGGTCGGCTATTCCGATCAAACGGCTCTCCCTAGTCAGCTGGTCGGCTATTCCGATCAAAAATACTTATTGAGGTGAGCCGTTTTGCAATAATAATGAATTCATTAGTAAATAATGGAAGAACATTAATGTTATAGAAGCTCTTAAACCACTAAGCTCTCTAGCAACGCTTTACATCTAAGTAATAATTTTAACTAGGGCGGTAGGCCGGTAGCACAGGGGTAGAACGCTAGCCTCTTAATCTTGAGATCCAGGTTCGATCCTCGGTCGGGCATGCACTTGCCTTGATATTCTCATTCAAACATCATTCAAAGATAGAACAGGTCAGCACCACTGTAAAAAAAATAATTTTTAGGGTTCCGTAACCTAAGGGTGCCAAACGGGACTCTTGCTATTACAAAGCCTCGGTTGTCTGTCTGTCTGTCCGTCTGTCACAGGGTCTACCTACAGCTTCAACTGTATTACGGTCCCGTACAAATAACATCGAAATAATTTCATATTTCTAGTTCTATATTTAAAACAGTAAACTTCAAAATGTAGTTTAATTTGAGTAAATAATGTGAAGAAAATCAATAAATTACAATAATTTGGGTTTCGAACTCAGAGAGTAACGAATTGTATGTCATGGGCAACCATTTAAGAGCCTTAATTTTGTCGCCCTGATGTCACTAATAATAAAAAAAATGATAAAAAAAATCTTTATTTTCAGATAATTAAGTCCATAGAGATTAGTAACATGACACAACTATGTCAATATTAGCAAGTATTTACAAAAAAAAAAATATCTGATGCTATATATATAACGGGAAGGACCCAGCTAGCCAGGTGTTTCAGTGACCCTAACGCAGAATGTGCAACTCCGTGAACCTCCGGAAGACGGCTTCATACATTCTGTCCGCTATCATTTTCAGGACCTCATTGCTGCTTTCCCTAAGCCTGCGCATTAATGATGATGCTTTTTTGCGCATATTTTTTCGATGGTAGCCTCTGCGAACATGCCAGACGCGCTGCAAAAGTGAAGGAGCCTCAACAAGGCCCTGACAGTATTATTGTATTGAACTCGCAAGGCGCTGTACGATTTGAGCGTAAAGTTGGACCATATTGGAGGAACATGGACTGGTTCTTTAATTTTACCGTTAAATAGCATGAACTCACTCTTTTTTTCGATGTACCTCAAGCCATGTTGCACAGCAAAGGTCTCACACTGACTAAAAGCCACTAATCAAAGGGCTGAGCAACACCATGTCATCAGCGTAGCTAATGTTGTTAACACTTACATGGTCGATGTGACATCCAACAGGCATGCTGCTCAGCTCTCCGATCAGGTTATTTATGTAAAAATCAAATATTCTAGGCAAACTTAAGCCGCCTTGCTTGACACCACAGCTCAGAATATATTCATCAGATAGGGCGTTGCCCATTTTACTACACTTTTTTGATAACTGTACCAGTGTGAGAAGATACCAACTATTTCAGGAGATACGCCTGCTTCTTTTAATTTTGTCCATAGTATATGATATGACACCAAGTCAAAAGCTTTTGACAGATGTAAGAAGCAGGCATATATCGGGGTCTCTCTCTTAATATAGTAATCCACAACATATTTTAGTGATAGAATAGCACTCTCAGTTGATAAACCTTCTCTGAATCCGAATTGGGAATCGTGCAGCTGTATCCGGCTACTTAGGTGAGAATCTTATATCCTATCTAGAACTTTAGCAATAATTGTTGCTAGTGAAATTGGTCTATAGTTGGATTTAACAGCAGTGTCGCCTGCACGACTCTTAACAAGAGTGATAACAACAGTCTTGATCAGATCCGGTGGCAAGTATGAGTGTCTTATGCAAAAAGTATGGACAAAACATGGACAAAACTCTGTTTATATGGGGACCTGCATGCTTTAGGTGCTCAATACTGAGCCCGTCATGCCCCGGAGAATTGCCTTTTTTCATATCTTTGATAGCCAACTTCACTTCTTTGGCGGTAATTTGGATAGGCTGCTCCACATGACAAAGCTCAGCACAAGACACCCCGGTCACTGATAAAGAGGACTCAACTTTAAAATGCTCCCTAAAAACATTTGCAATAGTCCTTGGATCACTTGTACCTTTTACACTAACAGGCGATTCTACTCTGCCCCCAAGCTTTTTAGTGCTTTTCCAAAATTTATTAAAATTTTTAGCCGAATGCTATGATGCAAGAATATCCATATTAATCTGTTCTTGATTTTGCTGACAGCCTTGATTTAAATATCTTACGACTTAAACTCTTTTTTTGTTCAAATTTTGGTCCACCATCAGGTTTTCCTTAGAAGACGAACACTTGAAAATCTAATCTAGGTTGCTTATAGACCTCGGCTACATGTTTATTCCAACCTAAAATAGATTTATACCTCGGTTTCTCAGGCACTCGCGCACAACTAGTTACTGAAGATTTCCTTAAAATTTTTATCTGCACAGCCTCGAAAGTCACAGGGAAAATCTACATAATTTAATTTATTGTTACAAAGTTCTGTATAATTATCAATTTGTTCTGGGCTCCTTGTTCCCCACCTAATGCTATCGATAGTTGATTGGTAACAGTAGGCCTACATCTAATTAAACCAAGATCACATTCAAACATGAGTGGGTGGTGGTCAGACCAGTAAACGTCATATAATATGTTAACATTTGTAACTGTAGGCCATGCAGCTTGACTAGTTAGACAATGATCCAACCACCTTCTGCTACCTGTAGCAGAACAGAAAAAAGTGTGTGTGCCCGGTACACCACTGATCTTTTCTTTGTCCGCACAAACCCATTGTGTGGTAGGACAAAAACACTCAAGCTCCCTATCAAAAAGCGTTGAGGTATGCGCATTGAAATCACCCAATATACTCGTATACACACAGTCTGAGTTACACTCTTCTGTTATTGCTATTATATCTGCTAAACACTCCGTGAATAAAGGTAAATTCACAGGCGTATTTACTGGAATGTAGACACACACAAATACTTTGTCTCGGAGATCACTAATTGTTGTTGCTTTAATGGCAACAATGCGCTCACTTTTACATGTAATCACAGATACGTGTTGAAAAGCACATTTACGCCACATTAAAGCAACGCTACCGTATAAACGTCCTCTTATTATACCGTCCTCTTGATTCATCCCTGACTTTCCAGTATAGCTGAAATCCCGATCAATTTCACAAAGAAATGGTAGGTCCTGCAGCAACAGCCAGTGCTTTTGCAGCGCTACGACGTCAGCATCTCTGCATAATGATCTCACACAGTCAGCACTACGTTTTATTTGTATTTATATTTATAATGCATTGATATTATTGTTATTTACCATGATGTTTTTAGCATTCCGTACCTATAACCTTTATTATGTGTGGTGGTACGGAACACTTTGTGTGTGAGTTCGACTCGCACTTAGCCGGTTTTTTAAATATTGACGCTGTTGTTCAGTTCTTTTATTGACTTTCAGTTCAGCGAAGCGAAGCGAACTGAAACGTAAAAACATTTGCGTTTGTCGCAAGAACAATGGCATTGTCTACGAAGTTTATATATGGTTCACATGATTATTGTTTTCTTTTTCTATTTTTTTTTTTCATAAAATATGTCTTATCTTTTCTTATAGACGAAATGAAAAACATAGTGCTAAACTTTTGTATAAGTCAAAGTTTCACATTTATTATTGTGACTTTGTTTGTCATAGCCAAAATCATTGGAGACTCGGTATGTGTATTTATGTCTACATTTTTAATTGTGACTTCTCTTGATCCCACCGAATTTGCTGAAAGGAATCTATTTTCAGTGATAAGGAATAAAACGCTGCTTAATTTGTGCCCAAATGGACACAAATCGGAAGTATAGCGAGGATATATCCGAATAGCCAGTTCAACACGAATAGCCAGTTAAATATTTAACGCTTTACTCTCTATGGTTTTTGTATTTCTCTTTTTTTTTACTTGAGTAGTATGGTATTTCTATAAAAAACTAACACAAACCTCTTTCTTGTATATTGGATTGGATTGAGATTGATGGTATACAACAATTTTTTGCAGTTTAATGTGTTAAACAACTAAGTGTTCCTTTTAGTATCATCTGTAACAAATTTTTTCTGAAGGTGTTTTCCCCGCTATGTAGACAGAGGCCAACATTGTACCTATTCATTAAAAGGGCTCGAAGTTAAATATTGATCATCATCGTCCCATTTCTATTTTCAGTATTTTTGGGAAAGCTTTTAATAAAGTTGTATATAATAACATTTACCTAGTTCTTCATAGAGGTATTCCGCCAGAACAGCTGGTTTTTTTAATGGTCGTTCTACAGTAACAAATCTTAAAGAGTTCTTTGGTTTTCGTAAAAGCTTTTGATCTTGTGTATCATATCATCTTGCTGCGGAAATAACAGCATTTGGGTATAAGAGGTTATCTCTTTTGATGGATTTCCTCATTTGTTTCTAAAAGACGACAGGCAGTAGTTATTGGTGGACACAGATCCACTCTGGTGGAATTACCTTCAAGAGTTCCCCAAGGCTCTCATCAGAACTGAAAATTTGTATTGTATGCAAATGTTAAAAGTGACTGTGCAAAAATTCAGCAAGATTAAGATGGACTTTTTGGATACTATGCTGAGAGTATAATCTTTGCCAACCTCAGTAAATGCGTACAAATTACTCTCACTAGACGCACTAATCCAATATCTTCACTTACACAATCAATGATTACACTCTGGATCGTAAGAACCTAATATTTGATCAAAAACTAACCTTTGAAAAACATATCGATCATCTCGTCAATCGTGCTTATCGTAAACTTGGATTTGTTATTCGAGTTTGCAAACCTTTCAAGGATATTTCCTGTATTAAACAGTTATAGGAGTTATGTTAGGAGTATATTAGACTATTAGAGTACACGTCAAGTATATGGGCACCGCAATATATAACTTACACTCAGCGCTTGAACCGTATCCAATTAATCATTATTTAGATCAATAGTCCAAAACCTAGACTACAAAAGTACTTGCCGAGATCACATTTTGATGAAACTCGAAGACCGTTGAAAAATTTTAGACACGGCGTTACTTCATGACATACTATCGGGTAAACTAGATACTCAAAATTTGGTCTCGGAAATCGCGCTAAGAGCTCCGTTTACTCTAAAGCGGAATACACTTTTCAATGTCCCTTTTTTTGCCCAAAAGAATTATGCCCAAAACTCTATGCTGTTAAGTGTTGTTCGCCAGTGCAATAATACATATAAAAAACTGGCCAAGTGCGAGTCAGACTCGCGTACCTAGGGTTCCGTATTGTGGATGATAAATTTAATTTTGTCCTTTCTTTTTCGTGAATTTCTCAACCGCTTTATTTTTCCTGTAATCTTTACGTAAGCACATATTACCATAATACGAGTATGATTTTTTTCATATTTTTGGAGATAAGGGGGTTTTTTAATGATTTCTCGAAACCAGTGCCAGTAAGTATAATAAAAGTATATATTTTTTAAATCAGTTTTTAACACCTACAATTTGATATCCATATTGTATTTTTATAAAATATATTTTTTATTTATTTTACTTTTTTTTTTATTTCTCATTAGCGCTGAATTTTTTTTTTAACCATTAAAGTTTTCCTGTCATTGGCCAGTTATGATCTATAATATACATTCTTTTCATATTTTTCGGTTTACCAGTTTCGGAGATAAGGGAGGGGGGGACACGCATATTTTTGGGGTTTTTTAAAGATTTCTCGAAACCAGTGTCAGTAAATATATTAAAAGTATATTTTTACAATAAGCTTTTTAATACCTACAATTTGATACCCATTTTGTATTTTTATAAAATATATTTTTAATTTATTTTGCATCCTTTTTTTGTATTTCTCATTAGTGCTGAATTTTTTTTTAATTTCTATAGTTTTCCTGTAATTGGCTAGTTATGATCTATAATTGACATTTTTTTCATCATTTTTGGTCTACCAGTTTCGGAGGTAAGGGGACATGCATATTTTTGAGGTTTTTTAAAGATTTATCGAAACCAGTGTGAGTAAATATGATAAAAGTAGGTATATATTTTTACAATCAGTTTTTTAATACCTACAATTTGATATCCATATTGTGTTTATATGTATATATATTTTTATTTATTATACTTCTTTTTTATATTTCTCATTTTTTTTAATCGCTATAGTTTGCCTGTATCTGGCCAGTTATGATCTATAATTGTTATTTGTTTCGGAGATAAGGGGGGAGGACACACATATTTTTGGGGTTTTTTAAACATTTCTCGAAACCAGTGTCAGTAAATATATTAAAAGTATATATTTTTAGAATAAACTATTTAATACCTACAATTTGATACCCATGTTGTATTTTTAGGCTAATATTTTTTATTTTTCTCACTTTTGTTTTGGTTTTTGTTTTTTTTTACACCTTCATATGTGGGCAAATTAATGCTATTTTCGTGTCAAATTTCATGTATTTATCTTTAACGGTGCTAAAGTTATGAGGCTGTGACATACGGACGGACGGACAACGGAGTCTCACCATAAAGTCCACCATAAGTCCTTTTACCTTTTAGGTACTACGGAACCCTAAAAACTGACCCTTTCAACTCATCCAAAAATGTTTTTAAAACCGAAATAATAATAATATTAAATTTAACTTAGTAACCATTAAAAAAAAAAAAATCTTTACCTCTTCCTGCTTCCCCCATAAATCACACCCTCAAACGCACCCGTCTTCATACAGCCAAAATAACACCGTATTTCTATGAAGCTATTATATTATATTCCGTATTTCTAGCAGACATTCGTCGGGTCCTATAGAGAGTACAGGCAGTTGCATAGTAGCAGACATTCGTCAGATCCTATAGAGAGTACAGGCAGTTGCATAGTAGCAGACATTCGTCAGATCCTATAGAGAGTACAGGCAGTTGCATAGTAGCAGACATTCGTCAGATCCTATAGAGAGTACAGGCAGTTGCATAGTAGCAGACATTCGTCAGATCCTATAGAGAGTACAGGCAGTTGCATAGTAGCAGACATTCGTCAGATCCTATAGAGAGTACAGGCAGTTGCATAGTAGCAGACATTCGTCAGGTCCTATAGAGAGTACAGGCAGTTGCATAGTAGCAGACATTCGTCAGATCCTATAGAGAGTACAGGCAGTTGCATAGTAGCAGGTATTCGTCAGGTCCTATAGAGAGTACAGGCAGTTGCATAGTAGCAGACATTCGTCAGATCCTATAGAGAGTACAGGCAGTTGCATAGTAGCAGACATTCGTCAGGACCTATAGAGAGTACAGGCAGTTGCATAGTAGCAGACATTCGTCAGGTCTTATAGAGAGTACAGGCAGTTGCATAGTAGCAGACATTCGTCAGGTCCTATAGAGAGTACAGGCAGTTGCATAGTAGCAGACATTCGTCAGGTCCTATAGAGAGTACAGGCAGTTGCATAGTAGCAGACATTCGTCAGGTCCTATAAAGAGTACAGGCAGTTGCATAGTAGCAGACATTCGTCAGGTCCTATAGAGAGTACAGGCAGTTGCATAGTAGCAGACATTCGTCAATTACCGACTGCCGTAGATGATGATCGGTTGACTGGAAGAAATTTCTTTAAGGAATAAGTCCGCCCTTGTCTTTTATTTTTCTGTATTCTGTGTTTTATTTTAATTTTTCTGTGCAATAAAGTGTTTATTCATTCATTCATTCATTCATTCATGCCTGGATAGTGTTAAAACCTGCCCCACTGTCCCTCTCCCACTTTCTTGCTTAGCGCCCGAAAGACCATCGTGTAAATAAATGACTGTTGTTAGAATAAAGGCTAAGAAATGAAACTGGGATTCAGTACCTCCAAACATATTATTTTCTATTTTGTGAATAATAACTTACATTAGACTACACGTACGGCCGACTTGAGAGTCATGTTGCCGATGGACTGTCAGACAGACTGACCCAGTGGTGATGCTGTGAGCGGGTTTGCATGTTTTGTTGGAACTCTACAAGAAGCTCATGTCTGGCACAGACCACATCAAAAGATAATAGTAAAGGAAAAAAGTAGATGAAAGATAACTTATAATCGTAAATAAAATATAAAATAATAAATACATTGTCACGCCATGAATCTCCAAAAGGGTGTAAAAGGTGTTACCGAGTGGGGTCTGTGAAGTAACACAGGCCACACTCATACACCCACGTTACCGAGTGGGGTCTGTGAAGTAACACAGGCCACACTCATACACCCACGTTACCGAGTGGGGTCTGTGAAGTAACACAGGCCACACTCATACACCCTCGTTACCGAGTGGGGTCTGTGAAGTAACACAGGCCACACTCATACACCCACGTTTCAGTGATGATTTTTAGGTCGCAACGTGATTGGTGGTGAGCCCTATCGCCGTAATTCAGGCATAAGTTGGAACCACTTCTGAAGCACGCAGACCCGCAGGATCTGAACCCGCGACCTACGTTAAGTTTTTGCAAATAATAAATACTTACGTTTTTATCTTTATCTTTATCTTTACTCAAGGATTAGTAGTCGAGTACTCAAACCACTAGATAAATCAAAACTTATCTTTGATATTGTTCATCTCAAATTGTATCTCACTGTGAGATTTATATTTTTGCACGTCAAGAATAATGAAAAAACATAGAGTCGTCATTAATTTAATTAAATCACATCATGATATTTTCTCACTGCTTTCATTACAAAAAATTATAAATCTATGACTTGTGAAGGATTGCTGAGATAAAGCATGATAAAGAGATGGTCATAAAACTATTCACCTTTTCCAAATTATTCAAGACTAGTTTATACCTCGGCTTCACCTGTGTGGAGTAAATTTTTGTGTCTTTCTTATCTAAAAGACTAATTCCCGGGAAAAATATGTTCATAAGGACCTTGCTGAAAAAGTTTAATCGCGAGCCGCTTATTTGGAATAGAGATGCAAGTTCTAACTAGTTTCAGGTTTTAAATACTCACAAGTTAATAAAATATTTAGCCCAGTTCTTTTTATTTTTCTTGGACAGTAAGGCGGACATGGCAACATAATAAAAACATTTTTTTTTAATATTTAAAATATAGGAAATATTTGTGAATATCTGTCAAAATAAGTTTAAAACTGTAGTAGTTACCGGTTTAATTTAGAAATCATCACCTTGATATATTAAGATAATAAAACTAGTCCTTAGTCAAGGCTCTATCTAATGCTGTTTTAGTAAAATTATCGTAAAATTATAATGAGATTAATAATTCGAAGAGGAGAATTCCCCCAGATCTAAGTAATGTCCGGAACAACCGTCAGTTTGCCGCTATTGTTACGTTTGTGGAAAATTAATTATTATATACTAGCTTTTGCCCGCGACTCCGCCCGCGTTGATTAGATTTTTGTGGAAATAAGGTAAACAAAGGGACACGATTTTTCGAGCTTTATGACTTTATCGTCAACGACAACTTTAAGAATATCCTCAACTAACCATGTGCCATTGCCATTTTCAGATTCTGAGCACTATGTTTTACCAAGTATAATGAAGACCAGCAGATAAGCCCAAAATCGAAGGGTCTGCCGTTTTCCGTTGATGTGATTCAAATTCAAATGGTTTTCCGCGGATGCAGACGCAGTCTTTGTTTTGCAGAAGAGAGCAATTCGGGTTATTTATAATATGAAGCACCGGGATTCATTTGAAGAAAAATTCATATAAATGAATATAATAACGGTTCCTTGTGAATTTATTTACCAAGTTCTTAGATATGTCAGAAAAAATGTTAAGTCTATCCCAAGGCTTGGTGAGCAACACTGTGAGGAAACAAGAAATAAGCATAAACTGTCTTTTTCAAAAATTAGACTCGCCAAGATGGGTACCTCTTTCGTGGGACATGGTATAAGATTTTACAACAAACTTCCAAAGGAGGTCCTTACTTTGTCAGAGAATAAGTTTAAACTGTTTATTAAGCAGGGCCTATTGAAGAAGGTATATTATAAAATAAATTATTACTTAGACGATACTAAAGCATGGGGTTATGATAGTGATCTTTGACATAATGATAGTAAGTATAATTTCCTGACTTATGGTATGATTCCTCTAGAATTAACGTAAAATAGCTAAAACATGAAAATACTGTAAAAGCAAGTGGACTATGCGGGACAGTTAGACTAAGGTATTATATATTTTTAGCCTTCTTGACATTATAAAAATAAAATTAAAACTAAATTAAATTATAATATTTTTTTCCTTTCTTGTATTTTTTATCTCTTTATTCAATTAATGCATAGGCTTACTTTTGACATTTAGTTGTAACTAATATTATGAAAAAAAAAGACATGATCTTGCTAAGTTTCTTGCCCTTCTTCATAGCAAGACTAATCGAATGGGCGATGTTAGGCATATATTTATTATATGTATTGTATATATTTATAATGTTTTTGTTTGTATATAAATATACTGATATGATAGATACTGTTTTATTATATGTTTGTACTGATATTGATGATGTACCTATTGACCTCACTTAATGTAGGTACATAACTATGTGTATTGACCTTGCTTAATGTAGGTACATAACTATGTGCATTGACCTTACTTAATGTAGGTACTTAACTATGTGTATTGACCTTACTTAATGTAGGTACTTAACTATGTGTATTGACCTCACTTAATGTAGGTACATAACTATGTGTATTGACCTTGCTTAATGTAGGTACATAACTATGTGCATTGACCTTACTTAATGAAGGTACAAAACTATGTGTATTGACCTTACTTAATGTAGGTACATAACTGTTTCGGATAAAATGATTGTTTTTGAACGTATCCGATAGTGGTCTATGGTATTTTGTCTATGGACACTCGGAGCTGTCAAAAAAAGCCTCGGAAAGGCCTACATTGAAAAAGATCGCGGTCGATTTAATATTTTGATATATTAATGAATTAATACAAAGAAAATTGATGTGAATATCATAAAAAACATTAGTGAGTCAGGGTCTGACAATATTTTGGCGGGAAGGCCACTTTTAGTTTGGTTCCTGTGTGTGCGACATAACCTGCATACATGCGGTTTGCAACAAGTGCGGAACATTGTCCGGTTACCATATCTTCTGGGTTTGGATGCATCCAGGTGTAGGTGGGTTGTGTTTAGGTTCTCCGTGGAGGTGAGCAACGTGTCACAACACCGGCACACTTTTGGACTCCGTGTACAGGAGGAACTCGTACTGCGACATCATCTAAGTACCATTTTCTGGTAGGAAATTTTGTACTTACTTTTTGTAGAATATAAGCAGATTAAATTTACATGGACGTAGATTAGGGACAGCTTATGGGCCCCTGTTCCAGCTGCTAATATCACTTTTTACCATACAATTTCTGGTAGCATTGATCGTGGTTAGTCCCACCTTTTGTTTTATATACATTTAAACAGCGGAACTGGGCGGCCCCAGTTGAATTGAACTGTTAACATAGCTAGGCTATTTACATGGTTGTATTGTTGATATGTTATTGATGTAGCAATTACATTGGATTTGTTTAGTGCTTTGAGTACATAAATGATTTCCGGAGGGTTCGGTAATATCAATATAATTTGATAATTTAGTACATATAAAGTGTTCTTGTACTCCAATCACATAATCATATAACGGTTTATATTATAGGTTTGGAAATCAACTTGTTAGCTAACATACTGTTATCTTGGCTTGAATGTATGTACTTACAAGTATGTATACAAGTGCATAGTGGAATGTGCATTCGGGTTTGTGTGTATTGTATACACCAAATATAATTTAAATTTGGTAATGTTGTAATAGGTAGGTAACCTATTTGTTTGTTTTGTATTATTGGTACAGTACCTACATAGCATTGTAATTGGGAATTACATTTGATAATTACATTCTGGAATTAGGTAGGAACCTATTTGTTTGTTTTGTATTGTCGGGATAGTACATACATTTGTGATTGGGAATTAAATTTGCTAATTCAATTCTAGTTATAGGTAGGGTATCTATTGAGCAGTGCTTCTGTGTTTTGTGCCTTGTCAGGGTGTTTGCTAAATAGTTTTTATTTATAAATTTCCCGGTTGCGTTGGCGAAGGAGCTCCGCTGGTTTACAACCGTTCAAGGATTGCTTTCTCGTTCGGATCGTGACAATGCAATTCTGGAGAGAGCCGAGCGGATGCATCAGCGGCTGGCTGATGCAGAGGTGGCTGTGAAAGCACTGCAGGAAAGTGACGAGCCTATGAATAGGTATGTTAGGGATTTGGCTCAGATAAAAGGAATTTATGATGCTTTAACGGAGGCGGCCTCCATGATCAAGAAGCGGCAATCGGGCAGCCCGGTTGTTAGCACACCTAGACCAACAGATGGCGCCACTGGTAAGGCGCTGGTTATAACGTCGAATAATGTTGCTGAGCTAAAGAGGCAAAATTCAGGAGGTCCTGTAGTTGTCACGCCTCAACCGTTAGATGGCGTGTCTGGTAGTTTGGCTAATTTAGAACTGAATAAATTCAATGGGAAAATTCAAGAATGGGTCTCATATAGGAATATGTTTACTTCATTAGTAGATTCTAGGATAGATTTAACAAAGGGGCAAAAGATGGCATATTTGATGTCAACATTGGAGGGCGAGGCCAGGTCGCTCATACAGCACCTCAGGGTGGAGGATGATCATTATGATATAGCATGGGGCCTATTTAATGATAGGTATCAGAACATGCGCTTAGTGGCGGATGCGCATGCGTCTCAATTGTTGACGTTACCTAGGGTAACCGACCGGGCTCAACTAAGGTTGCAGTTGCTGACTCCGGTCACTGTGGCGTGTAATGCCCTTAGAACATTAGGTTTACCGGTGGACGAGTGGTCGTTTCTACTCGTTCACATTATTTTAGGTAGGTTGCCTAATGATGTGAGGTCACGTTTTGAGCGGGTGTCCGCAGAAAAAGATGGCAGCACTGTGCCAAAATTAACGGACTTATTAAGGTTTCTTGAATATGAAGCTAGGGTAGCAGAAACATCACAGCCGGACTTAGCGCCATCTGGGCCGCAATCATTTTCGTCTGCTGGCTCATCGGAATGTGGGGAGCCCAGACAACCGCAGCAGTCGCGGGGACGCGATATGGCGCGTTTGGCGGCGGTCGCCGTGGTCGAGAGGTCATCGACCTGTTTACAGTGTGGCCATACGGGGCATGACCTGCTGAGATGTCAGCAGTGGCGAAACCTGCACGTCACCGAGTGGCGACGCATGGTGAAGCGTAAGGGCCTATGTTTCGGTTGCTTGGGCAATCACTTCGAACGTGATTGTCCCGAGCCACGACGTTGCAGTGTGTGTGAGGGGCCTCACCATTTATTGTTGTGTGCCAACAGATCTGAAGCGGCTTCACCGGTTCCGCAGCGACGGAGCCCTACAGGCGGGGGTGCTTCAGGGAGAACTTCCCCCCCCTTGGACAATGGGAGAGGTGCTTCAGGGAGAACTCTTTCCACCTCGGTCCAGGGAAGGCATACTGTCGGGAAAAACTCCCCTCCGTCGGAACGGAGGACTGCGGCGCGAGGTGCGCCCCCTCACCAGGAGGTGAGTCATGTATTTGCGCGTGGACCCGTAGGGGGCCCCTCGCCTACGGGCTATCACACATATGGCCATGTTGTGAATTGGGCCCCTACGGGCGGGGGCCAATTGGAGTTGGCAAGGGCTAGGCCCCCCCTCCCCGCGCCGGTTTCGGTGCCAACTAGCATGGAGCAGCGTGCTCAGACGGAGTCACGGGGTTACTCACCACCGTACCGCGAGTACCCGCGGTTAGAGTACCACCCGCCGTACTCAGGGAGAGTTGGAGGCTACGCTCCCCCCAGGGTAGGGATGTGCACACACCAGCCGTATTACTGCCAGTGGACTGGTCCTGCGCTCCGCAGGGGGGGTAGCCTGTAACTAGCTTGTTCAAGCCATGAGTACGGAACCGCGGACGGTTCTGTTGCCTACCGCGATGGCTCGCGTCTAGGGCCCCAGGGGGGATTGAGTTAGGGTAAGGGCCCTCCTCGACTTGGAAAGTCAAGTGGCGCACCGATTGGTTTTGAACCTGGAGGTTTCGTCGGTGCCGCTCCTAGGTATTGGTGGTCTGGAGTTGAATCAGCGGCTGCAGCCATGGTTATAGACAATATTGTCGGCTGGCAGCCTTCTTTGGACCTTCCTCCATCCATAATCTCATGCACGTCAGGTCTGCATCTGGCAGACCCACGTTTTTTGTCGTCCGGCCCCAGTCGATGTTCTCCTGGGCTCGGATTTGTTAGGATGGATCCTATTTGGTTTTTAGAAGACTCTGGGTTCTTCATCATTGGTGGAGGTATCCACAATTTTGGATATTCGATATTTGATTCGATACTTGGATTAGGTATTATGTTCGAACTTAGGAAATGGCTTTCAAACGAACATAGAATGTTTGAAGATTTGGAGGATCCCAATATGATGGTGGTATTAGGTTGAAATACCAACCAGTCAATGAAATTCATATATTTTGTCCCCAGCCGTGAGTGCAGAGGAGCGTTGGAGCGCATTGGTACACTGGGTTCGTGTACTTCAGGCGGACCGCATCAAGTTTAGACTTCGAGTTCTGCGCGAGGATCACGCCAGGCTGAAGTGAGCGGTTGCTCGTTTGAATCCTTTCACGGATTATGAAGGACTTCTGCGTTTCGGAGGCTGATTTCGGAGAGCTGACCTGCCATACTGTCAGATACACGACCAGCGGGTACCCGGTCTTTCCACCAGTCGTACAACTGGACAAGATAAAACTAAACAGTGACCTAATTGTAACCTAATAGTTGTTAAAAGGTTCTGAAGAAAACTTCGAGGTACTTTACAATTAAGTTTATTTAATTTTATCAAAACAAAAAAAATCAAATTTCACAAGTCAAAGGAAAGGTGTTCACGGAAAAATTATCTTAGTTACAAGTTTTTGGCCAAGACCTTCATTTGACAAATATCTTGCCAAGACATTACTAAACCTTAAAGACCTTTAAAAAGTGGTGTCAGGGACCGCCTTAACTTCAGGTAGTAATATTACATTGGAATTAGTATTGCCATGACAAAAAAAAAAAAAACAATTAAGTGATAACTAGATGTGTTTGTTACCGCCTTAACCAAAGGTAACTAGATTACATGGAAACTTGTGGAATTACATAAAAAAACTTTAAGGGTAACAATACTTGAAAACATACAAGGAAATTAATTTCCAAAAATAAAATCTAGCTCAGGGGAGCCGTAGATCCTACAAACAATAAATATTTGTCGTACATACACTTTAAACCAAATCGTCTGGTACACCATTCAGTTCTACCAGGTAAAAAAAATATTACGGAACATTAAATTTTACAGTTTGGGTTATTCGGTGAAACAGGAAGAAGAATTTACCCTTGAATACTAATAGGACACATAACTATGTGTCCTGAAAACATACCGTCCTAGGTATCTTAACTGTGTGTGGATAAAAGTAAAAAAATTCCAACACCTACTTGAATTTTTCCATTAAACTCCACGGAAATGACACGCCGTCCGCTGCCCCCTTCGAGGTCAACGATCCACGTCCACGCAGACAAAAGGAACTGCTTACTGCGTACACCACGCGGCGATCATACCTCTGCCAGCTGGTAAATCACGAAAACTGGTAAACTCGGAAACAAGAAGATCTTGTAAACACGAAGATCTTGAAAACAAAAACACCCTGGAATTAGAAGAGAAAAAACAATATTAAAACCTTTACCACACGGAACAATGAGAACAAAATTCCGGTGACTCAAAATACAAAGAAAGCAATACATACCATGATCTGACGATAGTCAGAACTCCCACCAACCCGACGAAAAAATTCCTTTTCAAAATCAATCCATACGCATATGTAAAATTTATCTGAAATACAAAAACAATAATATATAACCATTCCACACAAATGAATAACCCAAATTTAAACTCAAAACAAACCTTAGAACTATCACGAAGTCGTGTTGGCAAAATCCGCCATTATTGTAAAAAAATAACTCAACACGAGCTGTAGCTTAGAAAGGAGTGGTAATTTTTCTGACTAGTGACGGGCATCGGCGTCACTGGTGCGAGGGTTCCATAACCACGCTCAGACACCACTCACTTTATGCTAAAGGGCGATATTAGCAGCTGGAACAGGGGCCCATAAGCTGTCCCAGATCTATATTCTACAAATATCTTATATTCTACAAATATCTTATATTCTACAAAAGAATGTACGAAATGTCCTACCAGACAAGTGTATGATGACCTCATCAGCTAGTCTTCGCACGGAATCCTTCCGCTGCGGAGTCCAAAGTGTGCCGGTGTTGTGGCACGTGGTTCACCTTCCACGAAGAATCTAAACACGACCCACCTACCCCGGGATGCATCCGAACCCAGAAGAAATGGTAATTGACAAGTCCACTTGTCGCACACCGCGTGTTCAGGTTATGTCACACACACACAGGAAATACACTGATAGTGGCCTTCACGCCAAAATATTGTCAGACCTTGACTTAATAATGATTTTTACGATGTCCGCATCGATTTCCCCTATATTAAGCCCTTAATATAACACATTTTATATTATCGACCGCGATCTATTATAATGTCCACGTCCCTCGTTTTTTGACAGCTCCAAGTCCATAGACAAAATATATAGACCATTGTCGGATACGTTCCGAAATATACATTTTATTCTAAACACGAGCTGTCGGCATAAACTCCGGTTGGCAAATGAACGAGAAAAACTCCTCGGACTTGCAGCAAACACGCGATTATCTTCATGTCTAGAAAAGAGGGTAAACCGAAATTTACCATCAAGTTGTGATAACCGCAACTACGAAATTTGCAATGCTACAATACCCCCTCCCGAAGCATAAGAGGTGCGCGGAGAGCACCGATCGCTGCCCTCAGCGTAAATAACACAACCAAACTAACAAAATTAACCAAAAACAAAAAACACAAAACCCAAAACCAATACCACCACCAAACATAAGCTATAATTCGCAGAAACCCACAAAAAAAACTAATAACTAAACCTCAACTAAAGAACCAAGAACACACCGCCGAAGAACTGGCTACGAAAGACATCGATAGAAAGGAAAAAACACAATAAAATGACGGATACCCAGAAGGGTCCTTTTAAATTATAGAGGCGAAAACAAAATTGCCACTGACCACCTTCGCAACAACTGCAGGCAGGAACCGTTATAACCTTAAGGGTTAAGCGGATTAGAAAGTTGGTGGTCCGCCACACCAATCAAGTCATTTCGTAGTCTTCAGAAACCAAAATATTTAAAATATACCTGAACATCGAACCCACACAAACCAACCAGGATCACCATTGACTTACTAATGGTCGAACCAGGAAAAATCCAACTCATAATCAAAACTTAACAACCTAAAATTACCAACCACCAGGGTTACCAATGAACAAACATTTGGTCAACCCGGGACTCTCCAAACTCCCAAACACCAAACAAAACCCTATCCGAATCCTTCCAAAATAACTGGAAACTAACCCCAAACCGAAGGACTGTACCTTGTTACTACAAGGTTAGTTTCCCAGCCTTACTGCGAGCTTATCTTTATAATAAGTCGACTCTTAAATCTTTGTTCTGACGATAACCCCCCAAGCGATTCACTCTAACAGCCCTTCGCAGTGTTCACCAAGCTCTAAAGTGTGACGAGCAAGAAATCATCAGCAACAACCCACGAGGAACCAATACAGTGAAACCCCCCAGAAACAAAGCTATAATCAGACAAAGAGGAGAGAAAAAAAATTTTACTAAAATCGTTGTATTGTCCTAATACAAGTAAAAAAACGTTTGTTGGCTGACAACCCACTCTTGCTCTTATCGACGACCCAAAACTTGCAAGAGAAAAAAAACTCCAATGAAAACAGCTTACTAAACTGCAACATGAAACAAAACCAAAATAAGTTTAAAAAAAAAATAAAACCCGAGTTATCTAAGCCAACGAATGTAACCGTCTCCCTTTGATTTCAAAACTTAAGCCAGTATTCTTCCTTGCAATACAAACTTTCATTCACCTACCAAAAAAACAAACATCCATCATCTACAAACTCTTAATGAAACAGTCTAGCTGTTCATCAGTACTCACTCATTAAATTTGTGTAAAACCAAAATTATATGTTAATACACTAAAAATACTTTGGCACGAAATCAAAGTTTACAGCTTTAAATCCTTGATGTGCCATGTACCTAAGGAATGGCCATCAAGTCTCTCCAATTCATACACCAGTGGGGACAAAATACGCTTGACTCGACACTTTTCAAATTTAGGAGCCAACTTCTTCATTTTAAACTTATCCGCATCACTTTGAATAAAAGTGCGTTTCCAAACAATGTCTCCTAAATTTGCCTTAGCTGCCCTCCTCCTCAAATTATAAGGCTTAGCATTAGCCGCGTGAGCCTTAAACAAACACTCCCTCACCTGGTCAAAAATTTCCTTCAAACAACCAAAATTCCCAGCATATTCCTCTCTTGGCACACCAATTTCATATTCCCTCTCAGAATCCTTATAAAACGAACCAATAATGAGCGGTTCTCGCGCATGAACCAAAAAGAACGGCGAAAAACCCGTGGACTCATTCACTGCGCTATTTAGTGCAAACTGAATCTTAGGCAGATTTTCATCCCAAGCTTTATGGTTATCTTTAACGTACGACGCCACCGCAGTCATAATAGTTTTGTTGTAGCGTTCTACAAGGTTCACTTGAGGACAATATCTCGGTGTAAAGTGCATATTTGGAACATTATAACGTTTTAAAAGCTGCTGGAACTCCGATCCCGTGAATTGCGTTCCATTATCCGCAATCACGGTTTCAGGTACACCATGCATCAAAATTACATTTTCAAAATGTTTGGCAACTAATGCACCGGTTGCTCTACTCAAAGGAAATAACAAAGTGTATTTTGAAAAACAACAAGTAACTACAAGTAAAAACGTTTTTCCCGATCTAGAACGAGGCATTGGTCCTACCAAGTCTGTTGAAACTACTTGAAAAGGCCTGTTACACACTTTAGGCTGACCTAATAAACCGGGTGTACTTTTGGTGGAATATTTGTAAGCTGCACAGGTATCGCAATTCTTTACAAAATCAACCACATCCCTATACATGCCTGGCCAAAAGTAAGTTAAGCATAACCTTCTATGAGTTTTAAAAACCCCAAAATGTGCAGCGGTAGCTTCACAATGATTTTGTTTAATAACCGACTGCCTTTGACCCTTTCTAATAACCTCCTTCCAATCATATTCGCTAGTTAAATTATACTTGCTTTTGCTAAAACGAAACAACTTGTTGTCTTTTATACAAAAATTTGGAAAATTAGTTGGAAAAGTTTTACAACCTTTAAAAATTCGTTCATACCATTCATCTTTCAACCCCGAATCATCCAAATCAATCGCATTAACTTTCATTAACCTAGACAAAGCATCCGGTACTACGTTATCAGTGCCTTTCCTGTGCTCAATTTCGAAATCAAACTGAGACAGTCTACACCCCCAACGAGCCAATCTACCATACGGATTTTCCAAGTTCATAAACCACTTCAACGACGAATGATCTGTAATAACTTTAAAATGACGAGTATCTAAATATGCTTAAAATTTCTCAACGGAAAATAAAACCGCCAAAGCCTCCCGTTCCGTGGCACTATAATTCCTTTCTGCACCAGATAAAGAACGACTAACATAAGCTATCGGATGATCATGACCATCAACACTTTGCGAGATCATTCCTCCAATTCCATAAGCAGAAGCGTCAGCATGCACTACGAAAGGTTTATCAAAATCCGGAACAGCCAAAACCGGAGCTGAAACTAAAGCATCTTTTAGTTTATTAAAAGCCAATTCCGCTTCGTCACTCCAATCAAAAGCAGGAGTGTTCTTCCCTTTACTCGTCAATTTATTTAAAGGAGCTGCAATGGTAGAAAAATTTCTAATGAACCTACGGTACCAGGAACAAGTACCCATAAATATCTTTACCTCCTTACTTGTAGTAGGAGTAGGAAAATCCAAAACAGCTGTGACCTTCTCCGGGTCTGTCCTTAAACCAAACTCATCAACAATATAACCCAGATACTTGAGAGACTTCCTAAAAAATTTCGACTTATCTTTGTCAATTGTCAAATTTGCCAACTTCAGCTTCTCTAAAACACGGTTTAACAATAATAGATGAGTTTCAAAATCAGAACTACAAATTACGATGTCATCAATATAGCAAAAAACTAACCCCTTCTCTATATCACTACCAAAACCATGCCCAAACAACATATCCATCAATCTCTGTTGCCTAGAGGGTGCGCCACAAAGTCCAAACGGCATTACCTTAAATTTATAAAGGCCTCGACCAGGAACTGTAAAACTAGTCTTCTCTTGAGATTCCTCACTTAATAAAATTTGCCAGAAAGAAGAACTCAAATCTATAGAAGAAAGAAACCTAGCGTCCTTTAAACTGTCGAGAATCTGAGGCATGTACGGAATAGCATAAGCATCCCCCTTAGTGATAGCATTTAACTTCCTACAGTCAAGACAAAACCTCCAATCACCGTTTGATTTCTTCACCAATAAGGCCGGATTATTCCAAGGACTTTCACTGGGTACTACCACATCTAACTCCAACATTTTGTCTAACTCCTTCCCCAAAATTTGGCGTTTCTCAGGTGAAAGTGGATATTGTTTCGTCCTTACCGGTGAAGCATCACCAGTATCAATAACATGTTCAATCAACGAGGTTCTACCTAAACCCTTAGACTCAGATGAAATGTTATCAAACTTGCTAATTAAACTATCAGCCAACTCCCTCTGAGCAGAAGTCAAATTGTTGTAATCCTTAATTGAGCGAATCTGGTCGATGTCATTCTCAACCATGTTGCACGTAAAAAAAAATTCAGGAGTCTGGATATAGTTTAGGTTTTCAAAAATTTCTGACGCTAAATTGAACGCCATAAAAAAATCCACACCCAAAATAACATTTATGACAATACTCGGAATAACAATAAATTTGATAATTTTAGTAATTCCCTTAAATGTTACCGGAACAAAAATAACCCCAATTGACTCTATTATTACCCCATTTGCAACACTGCAAGACGTAATACCAGACTCTTGAAATTTATATCCAAAATCTATAAAACGCAAATGCGAGTTATTTCCCAAAATCGAACAACAAGCTCCAGAATCGACCAAACTTCAAACTTCAAAATTGTCTACATTGAATTTGATGTGTGGACGCACATCATTACTATTGGGCCCCACGTTGGGCGCCATTGCCAGATACACGACCAGCGGGTACCCGGTCTTTCCACCAGTCGTACAACTGGACAAGATAAAACTAAACAGTGACCTAATTGTAACCTAATAGTTGTTAAAAGGTTCTGAAGAAAACTTCGAGGTACTTTACAATTAAGTTTATTTAATTTTATCAAAACAAAAAAAATCAAATTTCACAAGTCAAAGGAAAGGTGTTCACGGAAAAATTATCTTAGTTACAAGTTTTTGGCCAAGACCTTCATTTGACAAATATCTTGCCAAGACATTACTAAACCTTAAAGACCTTTAAAAAGTGGTGTCAGGGACCGCCTTAACTTCAGGTAGTAATATTACATTGGAATTAGTATTGCCATGACAAAAAAAAAAAAAACAATTAAGTGATAACTAGATGTGTTTGTTACCGCCTTAACCAAAGGTAACTAGATTACATGGAAACTTGTGGAATTACATAAAAAAACTTTAAGGGTAACAATACTTGAAAACATACAAGGAAATTAATTTCCAAAAATAAAATCTAGCTCAGGGGAGCCGTAGATCCTACAAACAATAAATATTTGTCGTACATACACTTTAAACCAAATCGTCTGGTACACCATTCAGTTCTACCAGGTAAAAAAAATATTACGGAACATTAAATTTTACAGTTTGGGTTATTCGGTGAAACAGGAAGAAGAATTTACCCTTGAATACTAATAGGACACATAACTATGTGTCCTGAAAACATACCGTCCTAGGTATCTTAACTGTGTGTGGATAAAAGTAAAAAAATTCCAACACCTACTTGAATTTTTCCATTAAACTCCACGGAAATGACACGCCGTCCGCTGCCCCCTTCGAGGTCAACGATCCACGTCCACGCAGACAAAAGGAACTGCTTACTGCGTACACCACGCGGCGATCATACCTCTGCCAGCTGGTAAATCACGAAAACTGGTAAACTCGGAAACAAGAAGATCTTGTAAACACGAAGATCTTGAAAACAAAAACACCCTGGAATTAGAAGAGAAAAAACAATATTAAAACCTTTACCACACGGAACAATGAGAACAAAATTCCGGTGACTCAAAATACAAAGAAAGCAATACATACCATGATCTGACGATAGTCAGAACTCCCACCAACCCGACGAAAAAATTCCTTTTCAAAATCAATCCATACGCATATGTAAAATTTATCTGAAATACAAAAACAATAATATATAACCATTCCACACAAATGAATAACCCAAATTTAAACTCAAAACAAACCTTAGAACTATCACGAAGTCGTGTTGGCAAAATCCGCCATTATTGTAAAAAAATAACTCAACACGAGCTGTCGGCATAAACTCCGGTTGGCAAATGAACGAGAAAAACTCCTCGGACTTGCAGCAAACACGCGATTATCTTCATGTCTAGAAAAGAGGGTAAACCGAAATTTACCATCAAGTTGTGATAACCGCAACTACGAAATTTGCAATGCTACAATACGGAAGTCTTCATCCTTTGCTTCTACCCAAGGATGGACCTTTGGTAAATTTGTTGGTGTCGGATCGACACATACGTAACGCGCACGGGGGTGTTCAGCAATCGCAACGCTCGGGTTGTGAAAGCATACCTTGTGTATTTGTGTGCTTGGCCACCAAGGCCTTTCACTTGGCAGTGGTATCAACTTTGACTACGGAGGCCTTTATCGCTGCGTTGGATCGTTTCGTGTCGCGTAGGGGTTTACCTTCACTTATTCGTTTCGACAATGGCACAATCTACAGAGGTACTGCTAATGATGTTGTTATTTTTTGTTTTGTAAATAACTATGCTAGTTTAAGTTAAATCTTCGCCCGGTACAGTCCCCCAAATCGCCCTCACTGGTGGGGGGAATTTTTGAAGCTGCCGTCAAGTCGGCGAAGACCCACCTCCGCTGCGTTATTGGGAAAACTGTCCTAATTTTTGAGGAGCTTGCCACTGTATATTGTAAAGTGGAAGCGGTCCTCAACTCTCGTCCTCTCTGTGGTCAGACAGGACTGAGCATCCTAGGGAAGGAAATTTAACTCTTTTGAAGGATGTGAACTTACTATCCTTATTTTGGCACCGGGGCCGTATATTAAAGTTGTTTTGGCGGAGACGGAACTCCACGCGTCGCAGAGGTGTTGGTCGAAGGTTCGATTTTGTGACGAGCCATGACAACTCTCTCCCGTCTCCCGGTTGTATGAGCTAGTGGTCTGTTACTCAGCCCAGAGCGGGGGATTGTTTCGGATAAAATGATTGTTTTTGAACGTATCCGATAGTGGTCTATGGTATTTTGTCTATGGACACTCGGAGCTGTCAAAAAAAGCCTCGGAAAGGCCTACATTGAAAAAGATCGCGGTCGATTTAATATTTTGATATATTAATGGATTAATACAAAGAAAATTGATGTGAATATCATAAAAAAACATTAGTGAGTCAGGGTCTGACAATATTTTGGCGGGAAGGCCACTTTTAGTTTGGTTCCTGTGTGTGCGACATAACCTGCATACATGCGGTTTGCAACAAGTGCGGAACATTGTCCGGTTACCATATCTTCTGGGTTTGGATGCATCCAGGTGTAGGTGGATTGTGTTTAGGTTCTCCGTGGAGGTGAGCAACGTGTCACAACACCGGCACACTTTTGGACTCCGTGTACAGGAGGAACTCGTACTGCGACATCATCTAAGTACCATTTTCTGGTAGGAAATTTTGTACTTACTTTTTGTAGAATATAAGCAGATTAAATTTACATGGACGTTGATTAGGGACAGCTTATGGGCCCCTGTTCCAGCTGCTAATATCACTTTTTACCATACATAACTATGTGTATTGACCTTACTTAATGTAGGTACATAACTATGTGTATTGACCTTACTTAATGTAGGTACAAAACTATGTGTATTGACCTTACTTAATGTAGGTACATAACTATGTGTATTGACCTTACTTAATGTAGGTACATAACTATGTGTATTGACCTTACTTAATGTAGGTACATAACTATGTCTATTCTTGCCTGTCTGTAGTGAGAAGTAGCATCGATAATATTATATTTACACACATTTTTGTACTTCTATTTTAGAAATATTTATAATTTTTTTTATTTATGCGACCGGTTTTGCGACACATTATTAATTTTAATAGTAATTTAAGGAAACATAACAAGAATAAGTCTGGCCATCCAGAGGGGTAATGTAGCCAGCATTCTAGGCACCCTACTGAGGGACAGCGATCTGGATCCAGTTTTTTATTTATAGTTTTTATTTCGAAATTGTAGGTATTAAAAATTTGGACTTAATTTATTTATTTCTAATATACAATTTTTACTATTTTAGGTTATCTTTAGGTTTTGAATGTTATTTAAGTTTTAAGTTAAGTTTCTTGTTTCAAGTAAATAAAATAAATCTTGAAAAAAAAGGAAACATTATAACTAAATAAACTCAATATATTAGAATACATATTATATAACAGGTGTAAAAAACTGCTACCTTTAAATGAAACTACGTAAATACAATGTTAACAAATTATGGTGTTTTAATTGTTTAACTGTTTAGTCAAATTGTTGATTTTACTAAGTTTGCATAGCATTTACTGTGTTACATCAATTGAAAGAGTAGTTCACATACTTACACTTGAAAAACCATTAAATGAAAACGTAGATTATTAACAACAATATATGAATGTATCCATAACTCATAACTTAATACTTTTGTTGTTATGAAATTAAACGAGATGTTTAGTTGCTTTCAACTGGAGATGTGGGTAGGCGGTTATAAAACAGAGTTAAGTGATAATAACTCGCATGAATGAGTAGGTACCTACCCGCACTAATGTTGTTCGATTGGTGTGATTAGTTTATTGTTAATTAGTCTTATTTTAAACAATTCATAAGCATATGTAGCAAATGTACCTACCTACTTACTGTACGAAAGAAGCCTGGCTACCCATTGGACAGAGAATTGTAGCTTGGGAGCCAGGAACCAACAACTGAAACATTTATTTTTCATTAAACATTTTTTCATTTTTATTTTCATTCTACCGATCATACTGAACTACTTTTAGAAAAACTATTGAAATAAGGCGAAAAAAGACATCACTTTCTTATAGAAAATTACGAATAGGTATTGCCACCTTTGGGTGGAATATGCTATAAGGGTATACATAACGTCCCTAGAGTAGATTCCAACGCGTGCTCTCCTCACAATATGCTATAACAGTATACATAACGTCCCTAGAGTAGATTCCAACGCGTGCTCTCCTCACAATATGCTATAACAGTATACATAACGTCCCTAGAGTAGATTCCAACGCGTGCTCTCCTCACAATATGCTATAACAGTATACATAACGTCCCTAGAGTAGATTCCAACGCGTGCTCTCCTCACAATATGCTATAACAGTATACATAACGTCCCTAGAGTAGATTCCAACGCGTGCTCTCCTCACAATATGCTATAACAGTATACATAACGTCCCTAGAGTAGATTCTAACGCGTGCTCTCCTCACAATATGCTATAACAGTATACATAACGTCCCTAGAGTAGATTCCAACGCGTGCTCTCCTCACAATATGCTATAACAGTATACATAACGTCCCTAGAGTAGATTCCAACGCGTGCTCTCCTCACAATATGCTATAACAGTATACATAACGTCCCTAGAGTAGATTCCAACGCGTGCTCTCCTCACAATATGCTATAACAGTATACATAACGTCCCTAGAGTAGATTCCAACGCGTGCTCTCCTCACAATATGCTATAACAGTATACATAACGTCCCTAGAGTAGATTCCAACGCGTGCTCTCCTCACAATATGCTATAACAGTATACATAACGTCCCTAGAGTAGATTCCAACGCGTGCTCTCCTCACAATATAATATAACAGTATACATAACGTCCCTAGAGTAGATTCCAACGCGTGCTCTCCTCACAATATGCTATAAGAGTATACATAACGTCCCTAGAGTAGATTCCAACGCGTGCTCTCCTCACAATATGCTATAACAGTATACATAACGTCCCTAGAGTAGATTCCAACGCGTGCTCTCCTCACAATATGCTATAACAGTATACATAACGTCCCTAGAGTAGATTCCAACGCGTGCTCTCCTCACAATATCACGCTACTGTAGCGCTAAGGGCATGTTCGCCGACCTTGTGGTTCCAGACTTCTATGGTATCCTAAGAAGCCGAATAGAGACATTTTGGGACAAAGTCCGTAACTCAAACAATGAGTTTGTCGGTTTCGTCGTCGGATAGAATATGTACCAAAACATGTTTATAATGCACCGGTCGCACATGCATCAGAGCCTAAGTGGGAAGTAAGAGTATGTTTTATTATTACTTAATTTAATGTATTTTAATTTTATGGTTTTATTTTCTACTTTGTGTTTAGTATTCTGTATTGGCTGTTGGTGCCTGAAATAAAGATCTATTATTATTATTATTAAAAAATGCTATGGGGCGTAAATATTTTTTCGCGTTATTCCGAATATTTTGCTTTAAAAGTGGTTCTATGTAATCAGTACAGTATGTGGTTTAACTTTCCGATGACGTCATAATTACACGGTGTATGTACAATTATTTAGTCTACAAATATATTAAAAGTTGTATCAACAAAGGTGTATAACGTTGAATATTCTGCTCCATTCATTGTTTGTTTATCGATGACAGCCGCGAGATACGCTCGGCGACAAGAAAACGATTGAGAATCGATATTGGCTCCGAGTTCAATACTCAATACCGACGGCGCGGACACAGCGCCCACAGCTCGACGACATCACTGCCTCGACCTAGTCATTACAACTCATTTATTACAAATACATGTATATACAAGATACCTGTTACACATTTCGTTAATATAAATAACCTACAAGTATGGCCGAATCAAAAGCAGTGGAGAGTGGGGAAATTTCTGAAAAACCACGTAAGTCTAGTATTATATCGTACATATTCGAATTTTTTCCAACAATAAAAATAAGACCATAATTTATGTTAATCGCAATTTATACGAGTATATTATTTGATAAATAAAAATAAATTAATAGATTAGAAGCCTTATTTTAATATGTGCTTAATTTATAAAAAAAAAAAAAATATATAAAAATTAATAAAATCGAGTAAAATTATACTTAAAGAAAGGAGGTCGCATAGTAGGTACGAGTATAAACAGTTCTGTCTGTTTGTACGTATGTCAGTGACTTGCAATTCCAGCTTTCTATTTGTAAACGATTTTAAGGCTATGAAGCCGCAGTAATGCCAGTAGGTAGCCTGTCATGCTGGCGTCCGTACGAAGCCTGTCTCAAAGGCATTTCGAGTTTCTACCGAATAACTCAACAAGGTCTTTAGGTTTCCAATTTCAGCAATTTGTTCGTCTAAGGTTGTCGGCTTTTTGTTCATAATACAACGACGGCCATGTTTGGAATACACTGCCTTGTTACTACTTGCTCTTTGCCGCCCGATGTATTAAGGAAATTATATATTCTTCACACCGTTTCAAACAGACAAAAATCTGTTACGTGATATAATTCTTGTATCCTTAATAAACGTAGGAAATATATTGTAGTCCCTATTATTTCTGTGAACTCTAATTTAGCCAGCAGGCATAAATCAAGAAATCTGAGCATCTATACAACAAAATAAACACACAAATTAAGATCTACGATTTTAATAAATTATTATAATAAGTAAAACTAACTTGAGTGACTGTAAAACTGACTTGAGTGACTGTAAAACTGACTTGAGTGACTGGCTTACGACCAGAAGTTTTATTGAGACTGAGTCTCTCTTAAAATAATATTTTCACAACCTGAACTTACCTATTCTACTTACATTTATTTATGTTTATTTATTTTGTTTTTTTTTACTAATTTATTTAAATGTATAGATCTTTCGTCAGCCGCCGAGACGGATAGACGTGTCAAATTGCTCCGCAAAACCTTTGTGTGAAAGAGCCCGTTGCTTACAGTTGTTTAGTGCCGTGTTTATGTGTCCATCATTTTCGATACTCGCCGTACGCGTAACAGTGTAGTGTGTGTGTTGTTAAGTTTAGCTAAATCCAAGCTTTTGACTTAGCGTTAGCTAAGTACAATACTGCGGACCTAAATCTGGGTGACGCAATAGGCTCCCAAGTGTATAGGAGCCAGCCATCAGCACAGGACAGCTGCAACACAGAAGACACTACGGGCACACCCCCGTCACTTCATAGTCAAGGCTCAAGTTATTTACCTACACTCTCACGCGCGCATCTGGCTTGTCCGCACACGCTTGTGTGTGTGCGTGAGCTAGTCTAGGGCTGGCAGCAATCGTGTGAGCGTCGTCGCCCGAGAGGGACACAATATAAGTCAGCAACTTATGTGATTCTCTTCCTAAATTTTAGCGTAGTCCAATTTCTGGTTCCCCGTGGATTAATCAGTATTAAAAAAAAATATGTATATATATATATATATATATATATATACATATATATATATATACAAGGTTAAATTCAATTAGTTGGCGAAATTTGAAACATATGTAGAACATGTCCATATGAATAACTTTTTTTAATAGGATAGTGAAAAATTCTTAAAATTCGTTTTCACCTTTCCATACTGGACGAGTCAGCTGATCGGAGCAATTTGTACAGGAGGAAGTGAAAAAAAGTTAAGAATTTCGCTTAGCTCCCATACAAACAGTTGTCCATATACACTAGTACTACCTTTGTTTTGAGTTTCGCCAAATAATGTTATTTAACCTTATATATGTATATAAATCGTTACGACCTGAATGCCCCGGGGGGTGTCGGATGTGTTCCGAGTGTGAACTTTGAAATGCAAGTCACAGTCCACCCACACTCGGTAAACCCGCGTTTCACCTGCAAATATTACGTCCCAACGTGATGGGTGGTGAGCCCTATCATCGTTCTTCGGGCACAAATACACTCTTTTTAGGGCATGCAGGTTTCCTTACTATGTTTTCCTTCACTGTTCACAAGTGGTAAGTACCTATTAGCCAATACTATGCACATTATGTAAAATATATATATAGTATGCCTAAGCTTAGTAGGTACCTATATAGTTTCGTATGCATAAATGATCATCATATAATTAACAACTACTCAAACATAAATTTTGGAAAAAAAATGAAAACTTGTCAAAACATGGAAAGTTATAAATACTGATTTTATTGTTCCAAATGCGTTACTGAACGAAATTGTAAGGTTTGATCACGCAATTCTAATTTTTGAAAAAAAGTTTTCAAGGCATCCATAAACACTGCAATAACGCACCATACTGATTAAAAATCAGTATCGTGATAAAACTTTGTAACAAAACACGCGCGCATCAAACGAGTGGTAATCGAGCTCTGCCTGACTCCAGATTTCCACTAACTTGCGGGGGACTGCGGGGGCCGTTAAATTCGCGCGGGGAGGTGAGTGTCGCTTCTTTACGTAGTAATACTTTATATTCTCTGCTACGGGAGACCCTCGGTGAGACCATTCCTGCCTCAAATAAAACTAATTGCAACCAAATTCTCCATTATCACGCAGGAACGGGAACATATAAATACCGTACCCTCGGTGTGCCGGCCGCTAGACCGGATCAGGACTGTTCCTGGCTGAGGGATACTAGGTTACTGTTACTAATTCATTTAAATGTATAATGTATCTATTTACAAATATAAACCTTTAAGTGGCTCACAACTCACATCACTAATAGTAGCATAAACATTACCACTTTACTCTCACGCTTACCACACACCACAAACTCTCGATACACCTTTACCACAGTATAAACAAGGGAACGTACCTGGAAACGCTCCGATTCAAACTCAAATACAAATACAAATACTCTACTCGCCGTCTAAGTAGAGTTCAGTCGTTAGTCGCTGGAGTTGGCGCCGCGCCGCACTTGCCAGTACGCGCAGACGACGTAAGCACCATGGCGCCGGCGCCCTGAGGCGATAAGACGCGACAGGTTGTAAACTTTGAGCCGCGGTCCGGTCACCATGTCGCAGAGATATTGTTGTGTTTTTGGGTGTTTTAATTCATCCCGACAACAATAAGTAGCTTATTGTTGTTTAGACTTCCGACTGATGTCAAAATGTAATAATGAAAAATATCACCAAAGAGTATTTACATTACAAACGAAGTTTTTAAAATTGTCGCGTTATTTTTTTGTATGTTGATACTGTCGACGTACTTACTGTCTGTTACAATGGCAAAATAAATTGTACATAAATTTGAGTGCGCTTCTTAGAACAAAAAGCAGCTTTCTTTGACTATTTTGTCGGTATGCCGCCATCACCGCCGCGCACCCGCCATTCCGCAAGCAAATCTAGCCACACAACCGGTGGAGCGGCCCATGGCACTTGCGACGAATATGTCTCTAATACCAGAGTAAATATATTATATTAATGGTATATAACTCTGCTCATACAGAATTTGCAGAAATGGGTCAGAGTAAATGTGGAGGAAGTTACCGAGGACATATATTACGTACACAATCATCTATCTTTATCGATAATACTTAAAATAAATTAGAAAAAAAGTCGTGTCTGTCTGTGTAATGAATATTTCTGCGAAATTTTAAGTTAAATGGATTATCAGTAAATGTATTGTACTGAGGCGAAAACTAAAGGTTTTGTCTCTCTGTCTGTCTTTCTGTCTCTCGATCCGTCTTACTATCTGTCTGTTCCGTTTTAAATTGAGAACCACTCAACGGATTTGGATGCAGTTTTCTTTATTCTCATCGTGATGACTCTATTATGGTATAATACAAGCTATAATTGTTTATAAAATAACTACCAAGCCAAAAACGAGGCAAAGATTTAATAATCGTGGGCAGAGCCACGGGCGAAAGGCTAGTTTATTTATACTAATAATATTATTAAAAAAGTCATTTCTATATTGAATATTTTTTGTAACATTATAAATGAAATGGGTTGTTATATTAAGTACCTTCTGCGTTCTTCCTCTCTCAAAATAATATACGTTTAGGTGGGAGTGGGACGGTGTGGATGTCTGGTTGTAGATGTGCGCGGGCGGATCTTTTTTGTACTAAAACAGCTAGCTATTTGTTTAATTTATTGACGTCAGAAAAATGTTAACGTGATATTCTTACTTCTGAAAATATAGTTGATTATTATCTATTTCATAGTTTATTATTTAATTTCGTGATGAAACATTTATTTTACTGAAAATAATTGAGGAGCTTCTGATATTTTCTTCTTTAATATAAATCGACGAATGCACAGAGTATTGACAGTTAAGAGCCGTTTAGCAGAAGGATTGTAAAAAACCCGCCTTTTTGTAATTCATCAAAACTGATCACCTAAATTCAAAATTTGTTAAATTATTATCCTACAAAACTTTAATACTTTTGTATTGTGCATACTATCATCGTAAAGTTTCCATTGGTTTTGTGCATTTGAATTTTAATATTTATAGTTTGTAAGCATCAAATATTAACAATTAACGTTATATTTTGCGAAATATTTTTGCCTCTTCAATGAGTTCATAATAAATTATTCAACTGTTGACGGCCTCATTTAAATAAATCAATTCTACCTACATCTTACATCTTGAAATAATTATAATTATTATTAAATTACGAGTAGTATTTTTTGGATGACATATATTTTTCTCAAAAGATCTTTCATTTAATCTAAAATGCAAATTTTTTAATGGCTGTCTCAGATCAATGTCAGCCACATGCCTGTTTAAGCCTAAAAACGCCTGCTTAATGCGCCAAATAACTCTACCCGCACGCGTCATCGTTCATAAGTCTACCGGCAGTGTTTCAGGGAAGCCATAAGACCTGGGTAACATTAAATCGGCTACGGACGGGGCGTAGCTTGCTTTTACTACCACCTTCACAAATGGGGCCTAAAAAGCTCTCCAAGCTGCGACAGTGGTGCACCAAAGTAGACCGTGGCCCACAAAGTGGATGAATGCCTAACACGCTGTTTTCATATATGCACATAAGGTCACCCGGAGGCAAAAAAATGGATTTTGCGACTTAATTTAAAACACTAAGTAAAAAAAAAACGCAGGAACAAATAAAAGCAGTACAATGACGATGACGAATTTTATCGTATCTCAAAAAACCCAACAAGATAATATGACGTGAGTGAGCGACATGCCTAACGTTTCGGTGGCGCGTAGGTATTTAACTCGGGGATTCGGCCCACAGTCCTTCTGCTTTTGTTTATACTATGTTTTTACACTATACTACGACCACACACACGACCCGCTTGCTTAAACCATGCGCAAAATGCATTTTAGCTGTGTTATTTTATTAATAAGATAAGATTTTGTTATGTATTTTTTGTCTGAGTTTAATTAAATTAAGTTCTAAATTTAAAATTTGGTCACATTATGTTTAATAAGTCATAAGTTTTGGAAAATCGGAGTCTCCTAATACAGGTAACTCTTTAGTTGAATGGAGACTCCAACCACTGTATAGTTGAATAGAGAGTTATTTTTACGAGTCTGTTGAAATCAAGAGACACTTTAGGTAATTACAAACCAAATATTTAACTTAATAAGTTGCCGACTTAAAACGTAACGTTTGTGTTTTATATTAAGTAAATTTGCACTCCATTTTTTTTACTAAATTTTGACAAATCAGTTATACTTAAACACCATTAGGTTCCATTAAGTACTTATCTATTTGACTTTATGGTAAAATCAAGTTGGAAATGGAACCCTTGGGGACAACAACCCCAACTGCCGGCCCTTATCAGTGGAGCTAAGGTTTCGGTACCACGCTCACCAACCCACCTTTCGGTACCACGCTCACCAACCCACCTTTCGGTACCACGCTCACCAACCCACCATTAGGTACCACGCTCACCAACCCACCTTTCCAGCCTGTGTGAGTATAGGTATTTCTTCCAGGAGGATCTCAAAGAGTCCTATATCCAGCAGTGGACGTATGGATGACTGTATGCAGAATGAAGATGTAAAATACTCCAAAAGTTGGAGTTAGTCTTCTTAGTGCGTTTTCTTATAGCGATGAAACATGGCTGTAATAGCTGCTTGTTGTGGGTCAAATAATCATAATGAGAAAATTGCCTTTTATTTGACTGTATTTTTTTTTATAATATAAGAATGAAGAGTTTAAATATTGTAAAAGTAAGGGTTAGTCTTCCTAGTAAGAGTTGTGACGATACTGGTAGTTGCCCTTTGTGACTTATATTTTTCCGAAGGTACCTTAAAGTGGTCTGACTAGGAAAACTGCCAGGCTGAGGTCTGGCCGAACAAAACATATTATTTTAACAGCTTTATTTAGATTTTATTACGCATGGGTTTCATTCAGTTTTTTGATGAAATTATGCCTGGGCAGATCATATTTCTGTAAAAATTAGAAGTGTCATCTCGCTCCTCTTGGCTCCGCTCCGCTCCTTGTCGCTCCTCTTGGCTCCGCTTCGCTCCTTGTCGCTCCGCTTTCATACTATACGGTCTGCCCAATTCTAAGATCTGCCCACGACATATATAAATATTGAAAATATTTCGAAAGCGGCGGTAGGTCCGATCCCTGGTCGGGCATACAGCAATGAGTTTTTTGAAATTAATATGCATAGTATTTGTTCTTACTTACCACTTGCTGAACGGTGAAGGAAAACATCGTAAGGAAACCTGTATGCTGTATGCCTTAAAAAGCGTGTATTAGTGCCCGAAGTACGGTGATTGAGCTCACCACCCATATCGTCGTTGAAACGCGGTGTACCGAGTATGGACTGTGACTTGCATTTCATAGTTCACACTTGGAACACCTCTGACATCCCTTCGGGGCAGTGGCGTGCACAGAACTTTTTGCTGGAAAAGCAAACAATTGGTCAAGAACAACAATAAAAAAAATATGAAAAAATTTAAATATCACTTTGAAAAAAAAAAGTTTGTATAGGAAATTTTCACTCTAGGGTAGACATTGTCTACCCTGGCGTCATACAAATATTTTTTTTTCAAATTGATATTAAAATTTTTTCATATTTTTTTTATTGTTGTTCTTGACCAATTGTTTACTTTTCCAGCAAAAAGTTCTGTGCACGCCACTGCTTCGGGGATATATGACATGACGATCAATATACATATTATATATGTATATAATAAAACAGTAGAACCTGGTGTGTCTGTGCATTGAAAAAAAGTAATAAAAATAGAAAGAAGGTGACTAAAAGAGTTATAGAACACATTTGTGTTTTTAGCGATTTTTAGTTTGTTTGCGTATTATCTCTGAAACTACGGAACGGATTTTCATGTTGTTTTCATGTTGTTTTCACGGGTGGATAGAGGTTAATTTGGATTAGAAACAGGCTTTGTTTCATTAGAATCTGGTGTCGGAAAAAAATACCGTCATTTAAATAATTTGCAATTTACTTTTCTACTGTTAGAAGTTACAAAGCAAATAATAATTCTTGGCGACTAAGGTCTATAGACGTCACGAACGATTGTTTTAAAGAAAAAAACAAAGAAACTTTGGTTATAATTATGTAGTGTATAACATTTTAGTACATAAAAAATCACCAGATGGCGCTGTGTATTATAAGAACTGGCATAAATAAATATTTCATTATTTCGTTCAAATTGCGTCATCTATTATAGTAAAAAAAAGTTTTAATGCGAAATTAGTTGCCGCAATTGTTTCACAGATGTCACACCTTATTTCATGAAACGTGCTAGGTACTATTGGTATAATAATAATAATAATAAATGAAAATTCTAAAGCAAAGTATATTAAAAATTGTAAAAGAAAAGAGCTGTGTTTGTCTGTACATTGATGAGATTCCAAAAAAAATTGCGGTGTAGGATAGTGATAAAAAAAAAAAACGGGATTTTAGTCGATATTTCATGCATCACGCAAGAACTGCTGAACGGGTTTTGATGCGGTTACCACTGTACGATCCTAAACATTGAGACATAGATTACAAAGAAAGAGGATCATTGTTCGATAACTTAATATCCAACTTAAAAACTGGGATACTTGTTATTGTGGGATACCCAAGGGATTACACTGTGGCTGCATTATTTTCTTCCACGTGGCCAAAGTCACGGACAACAGCTAGTGTATAATATATGAAAAAATATTGTGATATCATATCGCATGTGCGGTTGGTACAGCTAGAGCGGTACATCTAGAGAGGTACAGCTGGAGCGGTACAGCTGGAGCAGTACAGCTGGAGCAGTACAGCTGGAGCGGTACAGCTAGAGCGGTACAGCTGGAGCGGCACAGCTGGAGCGGTACAGCTGGAGTGGTACAGCTGGAGTGGTACAGCTAGAGTGGTACAGCTGGAGCGGTACAGCTAGAGCGGTACAGCTGGAGTGGTACAGCTAGAACGGTACAGCTGGATATGTACAGCTAGAGCGGTACAGCTGGAGCGGTACAGTTAGAACGGTACAGCTGGAGCGGTACAGCTAGAACGGTACACCTGGATCTGTACAGCTAGAGCGGTACAGCTGGAGCGGTACAGCTGGAGCGGTACCGCTGGATCTGTACAGCTAGAGCGGTACAGCTGGAGCGGTACAGCTAGAGCGGGCAGGCATTTTTATCCCAAGGTCTATTGATTCAGTGTACGTCATATATTATTTTAAAAGCAAAGCTGTTGCCGGAGTACCTGTCTTCATTGAGTATTATCTATTGCCGATTCCTTTAGTTCTTTGTATGACATGACTTCGGTCTTTTCTTTTAATTGATCCACATTATTCTTTTAGATGTCGAATCGTGTCGCAATATGTGTCTAACCATCTTTCCTCTCGTATTCTTTGTTTAATCATCCTCCACCCTTCTAAGAACTTCTTCGTTTGTGAATCTTCCCTTCCAGCTTATCTTTTTCATTCTCTGCCATTACTAAGTCTCAAACATCTCTTCTCTCTCTCTGTCTCTTTATGTTTTATCCCAAGCTTCGCTGCCATATAATGCAATAATCCAGTTGTTTATTTTATAGTAGAAGATGATACATCTGGAGGTTATACTCATTCGAAGATATTGTTGTGCAGCATCATGCCTCGGGGTGCGGCACCTGCAGACGCTGCTGTTGTTCCTGGGGATGTTCCTGTCCTACTGCATGCGAGTCAACATTAGCATGGCCATCGTCGCCATGACTGACGCTACCAGCCCGGACGTGAGTGTCACGTGTCTCAGCCTGAGACTCGGGTGAGGAGGAGTGCTCAGCTGAAACAGAATGCGTGCCAAAATGTGCCTTTACTTGTATTTAAACGCGCTGGTATTATATATTTAATGAAATCAGCATTACTTGCTGATATTAATTCAAGTAGTTACAAAAATTCGGTAAACAGGAATGGTGAAAAAAATTGTTTATCCAGATAAGAACCTCGGTGACGCATTCGGTGGTGCACCGAATGTTAGCAGGAGGCAAAGGGTTCGAAGCCTGGCTCAAGGAATTATTCTTCAAATATTTGTTTTCTTGAAATTTGTTTCTGGTTGATCTTTTTTAGTTTTTTAAACACTATAACATATTTGTCGATATAATGACTCACTTTTAATTTAGAGTAGCATAATTATCATTGCCCACTTCATTTTCAAATTATATGAAAAATCTCATCGCAACCAGCCCGCTGTCAAAAAGATTACGATGATTTTATTGATTGTATGAAATTTTAACCTGAGTTAACCAAAATGCATACTTGTAAATGAATATATATATATAATGAATATATATAATATAAACAGACTGATCTATCAACACCCATACCAAACGGCTGGATCTAAGGACATGAAATTTGGACTGAAGGTTCCTCGTATGACGTAGACATTGGCTAAGAAGGGATTTTAGGAAATTTCCACGGGATCAGGAGAAACAGAATTTATGCGGGATATGATGATAATGTTACGGTTAATGCGGGATATGATGATAATGTTACGGTTAATGCCCGTTGGCTGGATAAAGCTAATATTATTTAGATAAAGCTAGCACTGTCCCAAGGCTTTGGATAATGTCCGAAATGTACCATAACATTATCACAATGCGGACATTATTCAACTTTCATTAGATAATCCTAATTTTATCCAGACGCAATTTGTTAAGGCTTTCTAATTGATTTACATTAAACCAAATTCGCTCCGCTCGCAACGTCGCCACTATTTTTGACTTTTCGTTGAAGTACTTTTCGTTATTGTTTTAATTTCGCTTATTCGTAACGTAGCTATTTTTTGGAAAAAAAATATTCGTATGGTCGTATTGGTATTGATATTGATATAGAATTTGAAAAAAATTGATGTGAAGAAAAACAAGAATAAATGTACTGAAAATCTACATATTTGCCATGTTCGACAGTTTCTCTTTCATAATGTATCAGGAAAAAGTGGAAAAATTGTAAATTTAAACGCCCACGCCCTATATTTTATATCACTAAAGTTAGGGTGACTGTCCATCATGTTAGCTACAGGCGGCTGATGGTCTGCAGCAGGTCTTTGGTCAGGAGTCGCGAAATAAATGTAAACCATGATTTAATCACTTCAGCACAAAGTTGCAAAACACAATGGCGCGCGCCGCTCATATACCGCCTTTTAAATTCACCGTGCGCGCGCAGCCGTCGATGACTCCAACTGTTGCCACGCTCGTCCGGCAGGGGCGCTCCGTCGTCTTGTGTTGCTAACAATCATAACGAAAAAATTATAAAAATAAAATAATATATCGTTCCCCGTAAGATACGTGAGTCTATTGACTGTGACTGGCAAGTGCTAATATTATTACAAAAAAATACTATAAGAGACGCAGCTGCAGGGATACGTTTTCTTTCACTTTGAACTGTGGAATGACAAGATATTTTCAGCTGTAAATATATTTTCGTTAAACCAATATTTACACAAACGCGTGTTTTCTCAGATATTCTCCGGATTTTTTTTTTGCAATTGTTTCACGCTTTGTATAAATATTATAGTTTGGCCACTGTGATCAGAATACAAATCAAATCAAATCAAAGCATTTGTTTGTCCAACATAAGTAAGAAATACAGATGGTTTTACAAAAGTAGTGCGCTATGTTCCGCCGTAAAAGCATACAAATATTTAAAAAGACTTAAAATTACAGGGTCTAAACGAAATTTGAACATAAAAGATACACAAAAAATAGCATATTAAAGTACAGGACACATTACACCCAACATACTCGTATACATTGGGTATGGTCATAAGATCACAATAAACTACTATTTTCCAGTATAAACACCCACGATTTGGTCATGACCCTCAACAAACGTCAAAAATCGTTGGCTGTCATAAGTGATTGTGCAGCTAAATTCAGGCTACTATAAACCACCATGGTATGTATTATTTACATACATAACCGGCTGACTAACGATAGCTGAGTGTGTTTATTTTGTTTGACTACACCCATCATAAGATCAGTACGGGATTTAAGCGATTGACAATATTGACATCGACTGCTTTTGTTCTACAAGCTATCAGTATTGTCATGTCATGTGCGGATATCACAAACATTCATGTATTGAATGTCTTTGGCGAATATGGACGGAGAGTGTTTAAAGTAAGAGGTGGTTTAGAATGGCGGCCATACATACATACCTATTCCCAAGGTCTATTGATATGGATTACTTATATTGTATCAACAGGATTATAAGATACTAAAACTGTTTAAAATTGTCTTATTTAAAAAATTAACGACAATAAATAATTTGAACTATACATGTAAGTTGCAAATTCTGATGAAATGATGTTTCGTTATCCTGAACATCAGTAAGATATTAAGTTTTCATTTAAAACATTATAAGTGAGTACCAAATTATTTTTGAAATAAATATTTAATACCAATGAAGTGCTCTTTTATATAAACAACGTGGGTGGACCCTCGGGTGCACCTAGTTGGAAATATTTTTACACTTTTTAATGTGCTTTAAATTAATACAACAAGGGAGTTTACAATCTGTGGAAAGGCTCCCCAGAATGACAGCCGTCCTTGTCAGATTGTGGTGAAATTCATAAATTCCAACATCCGATTATATATATATATCTGGAAAAGCAAGACTGGTCTGAAAGGCAGTGATATCTCACATTAGCGAAGGGTCAATTCAGAGAACGAGTAAAAATTTTGTTCGTTTTGCCAAAAAAACTTTACGTGGGAATCAAATAAGAGATCAAGAAAAATTTCGTTCAGAAACGCAGCTCAGCCTTCCTCCTCACCAAAGATACTTTAACAGAAGATCAATTTAAACAACAAGATTTTCTTTTTGTTCATAAGCGCAACTCGGCCTTTGATCTCACCAAAAACACTTTACCTACCTAGGGATCAAATAAGAAAATTAAAAAATAATTTCTTTAGCAAACGTAGGTTGGTGTTTGGCCTCACCGAATCACTTTACCTGAAGTTCAAATAAGGGGTCAAGAAGTTATCTCATTTGGGAACGTGACACGGCCTTTGGCCTCACTAAAGACACTTTAACAGAGGATAAAAAAGGATTTCTGGTACAGCGGCTCTGTCTTCGGTTTCGCCAAACACACTTTAGGTGTAGATCACATAAAAGATTAAGAAATAACTCCGATCAGAAACGGGACTTGTGGTTCGGCCTCGACAATGATACTTAGGGAACAAAATGAGAGATCAAGAAATAACTTCATTCAGAAACGTGTCTATGCCTTTGGCTTCGATAAAGACGCTTTTACAGAGGATCAATTGAGAGAATGAAGAAAAGTTTACTTCAGAAACGCAATACTTGACTAGGGGATCAAGTAAAAGATTATTAGAAATAAAAACAATCTAAATCAGTATCTAGTTATGTACGTTCTTAGGCAAAAGCTAGTTTAACATAAACATAAACAATCCTTCCTCGTAATAATAATTTAGTATATCAGCTCACGCGAGTTTCAATAATATTATTTTGTTAACTTTGCAGTCATTCTCGTGGAGCGTTCAGACACAGAGCGTGATCCTATCGTCATTCTTCTGGGGCTACGTGGTGCTGCAGGTCCCCGCGGGTGAGATAGCAGCGCGGTGGGGAGGGAAGATGCCCGTCTGTGCGCTGGTGGCCATCAACTCCGCTGTCAGTCTGGGGCTGCCCATGGCGGCCTCCTATGTAAGTGGAACTGTTCAAGGGAGTCTTAGTGTACCTAGTGTATCTGTTCCTAGTTTTACTTTCAAGGTCTTACAGCTTCCAGAAAATTGTTTCAATAAAAAAAGTAAGACGCTTAACTCTCTCAATTCTCATTATCGCTGAAACAATCTGACATGTCGAACAGATTGTGAAAACGTGCTAGTTAAATAGTCTGACATGTTAAACAGATTGTAAGAACCTGCCTTTCCGCTTTTCATGATTTAAATTCTTAGTTGTGTCTTATTTTCTATTGAAATTTATGGCGTTCAGCTTGCGCTCCTTAGGACTCTGTGCCCAGGTGCACCAACCCCTTGAATCCCTGGGTAAAGAAGGCCCTGGTTATAAGTCTGATGGGTGGCTGGCAGGCTGTGTACACTTGTCGAGTGATACATTTGTTTGTACATTTCCAGGGTGGCTGGCAGGCAGTGTGCGCTTGTCGAGTGCTACAGGGTCTGTCGCAAGGGTTTCTGTGCCCCTCGCTGCATTGTCTCATCGGCAAGTGGGTGCCTTTGTCGGAGAAGAGCACTTTGGGAACTATCATTTACGCTGGTCAGTAAATACTAACTATACCTTAAACCTGCTCAACTTACTAAAACTTACGTAAAAAAGAAATCTTTGTAAGAAATAGAACAAAAAGAACACCTTTTTCATACCAAGTTAAAAATATGAAACGGGACTATAAGGGAAATTTAAAAATAATAAACAAATAATTTATAAATTTAACCTGATAAATAGACCTTGCTTAGCTGTCAAAAACAAAATCTTGATAGCGCTGCTTCTGTGCTACTAGGGATTGAAAACAGCACGGATAAAGTGATGAGGTGAAACGAGAGTACGGATAAACCATATTAACGGGGCAGGTGATGAGGTGAAACGAGAGTACGCTGCGCGTTAAGTGGACGTTATTTGAAAGAAAATACAAATTCTCAATCGGTTTCAAGCGGCTAATTTTCTGTAGCCTAAAATCCTTGTTGTTTCCTTGTGTATGTCCCCATATTATTATTTGTTATATAAAACTTTAACCTATGTAACAAGTGTATCATGTATGTACCTACATTAAATAAATAAATATATTTCAGTTTCAATATTTAAGGATAATTCAATTCTTCTGTGCTACCCCCATTCCTATTACATTGAACACTTTGTCTTATACAAACATTTACTTACATACAAAAACACTATGTGATTATTTATTAAACTAACTGCATGGCCTAAAAATAACATATTAGTGACAGTCCTGTGACGGTCATAGTGGAAGCTTACCAGTCGTGACTGTGTTTCAAAGTTAACGTGGAAATTTTTTAATAATAATTTTTAAATCATTTAAATAAAACTTCAATATCTAACGAGTAAAATCATGAAATCTTCGTATAAAAGTACCAATGTTTTTTCCTTTTAAGGTGGTCAATGCGGTACAGCGATACAACTGATGATATCAGGGTTTATAGCTGATGCTTGGGGCTGGCCGGCCATTTTCTACGTAAACGGGGCTTGTGGAATGACCTGGACGGTGCTATACTTTATTTTGGGGTCGTCAAGCCCTAAAACTTGTAGAATCATCAGCGAAGCTGAGAGAGACTACATCGAGACTTCATTGGGGCAAGTGGGAGAACAAAAGGTAAAATTTTTTTCACTTTCAAATGATTGTAAAAGGTAAAATAAATAAATAAAATAAAAAGCCTTTAATAGGAACTTACTTTACTAACAAACATAAGTATAAAAAAGTGTATATTTTTCTTATTTAAAAAATTATGTACATGTTACTTGAGCAATATACTCTTAAGTCTTATTTAATTGACTTGAGATCTCTCACTTAACATAGGTATGAAAACATTTGGTTAAACTTGAGATCTCTAACTTACCATAGGTATGAAAACATTTGGTTAAACTTGAGATCTCTAACTTACCATAGGTATGAAAACATTTGGTTAAACTTGAGATCTCTAACTTACCATAGGTATGAAAACATTTGGTTAAACTTGAGATCTCTAACTTACCATAGGTATGAAAACATTTGGTTAATTGACTTGAGATCTCTAACTTACCATAGGTATGAAAACATTTGGTTAAATTTGAGATCTCTAACTTACCATAGGTATGAAAACATTTGGTTAAACTTGAGATCTCTAACTTACCATAGGTATGAAAACATTTGGTTAATTGACTTGAGATCTCTAACTTACCATAGGTATGAAAACATTTGGTTAAACTTGAGATCTCTAACTTACCATAGGTATGAAAACATTTGGTTAAACATTTTTTCCTTAAAATATTATTAGCATAATAACAAAAAAAAACCGAACATCATTCTTCATTTAAACCAAAATAAAATTCTAGCATGTGCATAATGTGAGCAAAATCATTGGTTATAATCAGTATTCACAGCTGACGGGAACATTTAAGGTAAATTAGGCAAATACATCACTCAAAAGCAATCATATTAAAGTGCAGTGGTATACACAGCATCAGCTTCTAGCTGCTTGTGTATAATAAATAATAATATAATAATTGTCTATCCAAAAGATTGTTTTGTAAGATTTTCGTGCTATCAAAACATTTGTTAAATATTTACGAGAGAACACGAATATGTACTAAATCTACCTACATAAATAACTTGATGCACATCTGCACAAGTCAAAACGTTTCCCTCGGTCTGTGCTACAAAGTAACAGTAAAAAAAAACTATTTATTAATCAGTATGATAATGTAAAAGTGGTTGGATCTCGCATAACCACGATTATTTGTATGGCAAACGCAGACATAGGGTCTAACAGACCCGAATCACATATAAGAAAAGTTCATTTACGTGTTTGGTGACGAACGACGCAACCTCTTCTCTTACTGAAACCGAAGCCTGAGCCGATGATTCCGATGAACTGAGAGGAGGTGCGGATCTGTCAATTAAAGGTTAATAAAAACAATAGCTCCCATAAAAAGTCACCTTGAGTACGGGAAACTGGGCTCTTCCCAAAAAATACTAAACTATACTCAGTTCGGGAGTGATCGGTTCCACGAATTTGACTGGTGCTACATCTAAGTTGTGTCATAATGTATAAGTTGTGTGATTAATGTTCTAGAAAGTAGCAACGCCTTGGAAGAGTATTGCGACGTCACTGCCGTTCTGGTCACTGCTGGTGGCGCACTGCGGACAGAACTGGGGCTTCTGGACGCTGATGACGGAGATACCCTCCTACATGAGCCAAGTGCTTGGCGTCAATATTAAAGCGGTAATTCATTTTCATTCTCATACTGCCATTTTTAGGGTTCCATACCCGAGGAGGGGTGCCAAACGGGACCCTTTTACTAAGTCTTCGCTGTCTGTATGTCTGTTTGTCTGTCCCTCTGTCGCAGGGGTCTTCAGCTTCAGCCGTGATAGATTTGAAATTGAAATTTTCACAGATTACATTTTACTGTTTCTGTGAAATAGAGGCCATTCTATCAAGGTAAATAATAATAAAATTAAAAATTGAAACCTAAGGTGTGTTCTCCCTTACTGATGGGTAATTTTCCGATTTTTTTCAAATCAGGGAAAATTTCTTAATATATTTGTTGGAAAAATGAATAATTGGAAAAATAATGGATTTAGATAAATTATTATTTTTAACCGACTTCAAAAAAGGGAAGGAGGTTCTTAATGCCACTGTAATTTTTTTTGTGCCTGTTGTCCAGAACTGTCATTTCTAAACAACGATATAATATTACCGATACTAAACCGATTTCAATGATTTCAATTGATTCTTTTTTGTTTGGAAGTATATGCTTTTAGGTAGGTCTCGTTTTGTGATCTCAAGAACGTTTGGGTCGTTTAAGATTCCATTTAGCATGAAATTGTAGAGGATGATGCAACTTTTCCCTTGACGTTTGGTCCAAAATTTTCGGTGCCCGTAAGACGTGGAATCTGTGTTTTTTTTGCAAACTATAAATATCCCCCAAAACTATAATATTTCGAAGAGCATCACACTCCTGCCGTAAAAAGCTCAACAAAATGTGAGTATGAGTGATTTAACTACATCGTTCCACAGCTTTTAAATTTACACAGTATTAAAAATTTTTGATTGTAATTAATTGTTTTACATTATTATTTTCTATTCCTGAATTACTTCTCATATTAATTATTATTTAAATCATGTATTCATGTCTAGTTACTGTTAATATGTTATTTCGAACACCCTTAATATTGTTACCGAATAAAATGAATTGAATTGAATAGCTATAACAACAAAACTTAATGAGTTTGGAATTAATTCACACTTTTATGGGGGAAAATATGTTACTCTAAAAAAAACATTTTTGATCGTTATTGAACCTCAAACTAACAAACTACTTGTTTCTGCAGATGGGATCAAGATCCGATGACCTTATGAGACTTAGTCGTCTTTTACGACATCCACGAGAAGACTTGGAGTGACAATATTCTTTTTAGATGACGTTGCCAAACGTCACAAAATACTAAATATATAGAATACCAAGTATATCAAACTGTTTATCGCTAAGTTAGCTTCTATGATGATGACTTTAATTAATACTTACTGAGGTCTGTATCAAACCTTTACCTTTTCGTTAAAATTGCCTGCATTCAGCTCCTGCCTGAATTGCGTAAAATCAGCTCCAATAAGTGAAATTCTTACAAATTATACATGCTGTCCCAAAAGTCAATGTTATTCATTGGCTCACTACTGACCAAAATATCAAGGTATGACTTCAGTAAAAGTCAATAGTTTTCGAGTTATTGGTACTTTTATAAATTTCGTGAAATTTGACAACTTCAACTAGTTTTTAGAGAGCCAAAGCTATCCAATTCTAAATTATAAGGTAAAATTTTTTGTTACGCAACCCAAATAGCCCTGCACGCTATCATAGGTGTGGCACGACGTAGTTAAATCACTCATATTTACATTTTGTTGAGTTTTTAACGGCAGGAATATGATGCTCTTTGAAATATTACTTTATAAAATAAATTAATATGTCTTTGGGAGCAGTTTTGGAGGATATTCATAGCTTGCAAAAAAGACACAGATTCCACATCTTACGGGTGCCAACGAGAGGCGTAGACTGACAATAAATACTACCATTTGTAACCTTTTTGCGTCACACTTTGCTTCAGTATACGAAACTGAGACTCCGGTTGCAAATGATCGTTACCAAGAGTGTTTTACTAGTAACACATTGAGCACTATTAACTTTTCGCAGGAACATATATATAAAGGCTTAAAAAGACTTGACATATATAAAGGATCGGGGCCTGATGGAATACCATCAATTTTCTTAGTTAATTGTGCTAAATCTCTTGTCTTACCACTCCATATAATTTTTAATAAATCCTTGCAAACCGGAATATTTCCCGAATTATGGAAGACTTCTCGGGTGGTTCCCATACTGAAGTCAGAAGATAATAGCATGGTCTCTAATTATCGTCCAATATCAATTTTGTCTACATTTGGCAAGTTGTTTGAAGCATTGCTGCACCCTTTTCTGAACAGTCACATCAAACAACATTTGACTGACTACCAACATGGCTTTGTACAGAACCGATCCACTAATACGAATCTCCTATCATACTTGCAAGAACTGGCGCCATGTGTGGACAAGCGTCATCAAATCGATGTTATTTACACAGACTTCAGTAAGGCCTTCGATAAGGTTAACCACGCAATTCTCATTTCCAAACTTAAATCATACGGCGTTACCGGCACCATGCTGAAGTGGCTGTCCTCGTACTTGGAGGGTCGCAAATCCAATATAGTTATTGATGGATACCAATCTCACAATATTTCAGTAACGTCAGGAGTCCCTCAAGGCTCTCATTTGGGACCTCTTTTATATAATATCTTTGTTAATGACATTGTAAAATGTTTCAGACACTCCAAGGCTTTTCTCTTTGCGGACGATCTTAAAATAATTAAAGCCATTAGCTCGTCATCGGACGCAGAACTCCTTCAAGAAGATATGAACAGAGTTGCTGAGTGGTGTTCAAGTAACAAAATGATACTTAATTCAAAAAAATGTTTCTATATCCACTTCACTCGTAATCACAAAATTATTGACTATCCTTATCACATAAACAATGCCATTCTTAAAAATGTTCACAGCATAAAAGATTTGGGCGTCATTTTCGACTCCAAACTTCAGTTTATAGAACATATGGATAATATTATTAACAAAGCGTCAAAAATGCTAGGTTTTGTTATACGTAGCGCTAAGATGTTTCGTAAGTCGGCCACTAAAATACTTCTGTACAATTCCCTTGTGAGGAGTGTCCTAGAATACTGCAGCGCAGTATGGACACCCCACTATAAAACTCATATTCTCCGTATCGAAAGACTACAGAAAAGGTTTCTGTGGCATTTGTCATACTCATGTGGGATGGCGAAAAGACTTCCATCATATGTTGACAGGTTAAAATACTTCAAAATGAACTCTTTAGCTGATCGCAGAATTCTGATTGATCTGTTATTCCTTAGAAGGCTAGCACGAGGCGAATATGATTGTCCTCAATTATTACTCAAATTGCCATTTAACATACCCAGAAGAGTACCAAGAGGTAAAGCCATGATTTTGCGGCCGACACCATCTAAATCCAACTTGGGGCAACATCACTCCCCATTGAACAGGTTCTCAGCACTGTTTAATAAACACAGTGCATGTCTCGATTTATTTCATGGTAGTGTTTGTAACTTTAAAAAATCCGTCTTTAAACAAGTCATAGGTCACTAGGTGTTAAAATACTAGGTCACTTGTATCAATTCAATAATTAGTACTTAGTTTTTAGTTAATCTTAGTTATATCATGTCATATTCCTGTAATTTAGTCTTCTGTATTTGTAAATAATTTAACATTGTTCACTATATCCTTTTTTGCATGTGGTGCTCACCTGTAATTATCTGGGCATATAGCTTAAAACCTTATGTTATGTTATTAAAATGTATTTATGTACCTGATGTTGGTGATCCAAATAAATAAAATAAAATAAAATAAAATAAATAACTTGCTGCTGCGTGACAGTATCAGTGAATTTACATATTTTTGGAAAAAGGGGTGCTTTGAATTATCAAAAAGTCCAAGAAATCCAATAAGAGTGAGGTTTAGAGGGTTACAAAAAAATTATTGACAGTCCAAATATGAATCGATTAACGTGGTTTGTAAACATTCACTTCCTTAAAGTGCATCCGAGAACGTATATTTTTTATGGCTATACGTACCCTGATTATTGCAACAAAGTCCTCCGAAGTCTGACATTTTCGATCAAGACGTTTTACGTATATTACGTTTGTAACGGGCAGATGAACACCTCAGTACAAAAGCTAAAATTTGAAATTGTAACTGTTACAGAACGGAATGATGTCGGCGTTGCCCTACATGGCCATGTTCCTAATGGGCTTTCCCTTCGGTTTACTCTCGGACTACATGTTGAAAAAGAAGTGGGTCTCCGTCACAGCCAGCAGGAAGATCTTCAACACCATCGGTATGTGAAACGACCATGGAAATATCACATGTACTTATTACATACATAGACATGGTGTACATAAACTGAACTCTTAACTCTATCTATACACTCTCTGTCTAAGCGCTATCTATATTTTACGCTATCTTTCTGTACGCTACTATATCTATATGATTTATCAATATCTATTACGATCTATCAGTATCTATATGACCATGGAACTACCACATATACCTATTACGTACACAAACAAGATGTAAGTAAACTGAAACCTTATCTCTATCTAAGCGATCTATTTTATGTCTATAAGAGCATGGAAATACCACTGATACGTATTACATTTGTACTAAGCATGGTATAAATTAACTGAAACCTTAACACTTTCGATGTGCTCTCTATCTATATGCTCTCTATCTATACGTTATCTATCTGTACACTACTCTTTCTAAACGGTGTATGTCTATCTATACGAACGTGGAAATACCTAATATACTTATTACTTATTATGTACACAAACAGGTTGTAAATCAACTGAAACTTTATGTTAATAATAATAATACAAGCTTTATTTATCTTCTTAAATACCAGTTAAAATCAAAGAGAAGACAAAACGGTTCCAGGCTTGACATAAAATTGTTTAAACATGCAAACAGTAGCCGATTTTTAGCCCGGGCCTTACATTTACACAATATGGAACATTGAATAGAATGAAGTTTTTAATATACACGCTAACTTTTTGACCGTTTTTAACCCGAAAGGTAGGTGATCTACGGGTACTATCCACACGCGTGGTTGAAATACAAATATCTAAAAAATACGAAATAATACAATCATTTTTCTATTCTAAAGTGTCTATCCCAGTTTTTAAGTTGGATAATAATTAAGTTATCGAACAGTGATCTCCCTTTCTTATTTCTTTGTAATTCATGATTTGCTCAGTGATTCTTGTCTTACTGCTGAGGATCGTACAGTGGTAACCGCATCAGAACCCGTTTAGTGGTTTTTACGTAATGCATGACATACCGACAAAAAATCCGTTTTTTTTTTTGTTTGTGTATTTTTTTTTGGTATATCATCAATGTACAGAGACACACAGCTCTTTCTTTTGTAAAGATATCGTAGAAGAGAAAAAGACCTGGGTTAAGGAAAAAAAAAGGTGCTGTTCTTTAATGACAAAACGCCAGCTTATTCAAGTTCGATGTTCAACAAAAATTAAAGGAGTTAAGATTTGAAATTCTTCAACATCTATCTTATTCACCGGATTTAGCGCCGTCTGACTATCATCTCTTAACCGATTAAAAAAAACTTACTAGACAGAAATTTCATTCAGATGAGCAACTGATTGCAACTGTAAGTTACTATTTTGAGGCCCTCGAAGAAACTCATTTTATGAAGAGATAATGAACTTGAAATGCTGAACCAAGTGTGTTGAACTGTAAGGGGACTATGTAAAAAATAAATAAAATAAAAATCGCTCTTGTGTTACTTTCATAACTAAAGCTGGTGATCACAGGTATGACGATGATAAAAATGATGTTAAAGACGATGATAACTTGTTCTCTGGCAGGTTTATGGGGTCCGGCATTTGCGCTAGTGGGTCTCTCGTACTCCCCCGCTGGCAACATCAACGTGGCCGTCGCTCTACTCACTGTCACTGTGGGGCTCAACGCGGGACATTACACCGGCTTCCTGGTTGGTACAAAAACATTAAACATTCCTCGTGGGTGTCAGAGGTGTTAGTTACGGAGTGTGGTGTGGGTAACTAGTGTCAACAGCTGCAACAATCTTTTTTCTCTGACGACTTCAACGTCTTAGAAAGATAGGGGTTAACCTTATTGACGTTTTTCGTACACAAATACACGCTTTTTATAGATTACCTTACAGTGTTATTGTTATTTTTATAGATTACCTTACAGTGTTATTGTTATTTTTATAGATTACCTTACAGTGTTATTGTTATTTTTTATTAATGAATGTATCGTTATTCCTTATCCAATAATATTACAAAGAAGATAAGTGGTTTCCGTAGATCAACTACAGATAAACGTATTCACTAACATACAGCTGCACACCGAAGGTAATTGGACAGGTATCTTTAAATGAAACCAATTCATCTACTGATCATACTATATAACCTTAACAAATACAAATGTATTTATTGCCTTCAGAAAATACGAATTGTTTTATACAATTTTTTAACAATTATTTAAAAATACATTAACCACCAGCACTAGAATTCCCTGGTCTGTGGCATACAGTTTCCAAACATATTATGTACTAAACATACGTATATTTAACTATTGGCTGTCAATAACTATTAAAATAGTTGTTTAGAATTTATATCAATCAAGATTTATAACAATCGTCATTCGTGTTTATTTATTGAGAATTAACAAAGAATATCGCAGCGACACCATTCACTCAAAAATCTGAGTTTTTGAGAAAATTTGTGAAAAAAGTGAAAATTTGTTGACTGAATCCCAAAAACCCACAGTATGAAGGTAGGCCTGTGTCTCAGGAGTAGAGCTATTTCTTATTCTGATGACGATGATAATAATAAATCTCATTTCGGCAGCTGGTGCACATCGACATGGCTCCGCAGTTCGCGGGCACGCTCATGGGCATCACCAACTCCGTCGCCAACGCCGTCTCCATCCTCGCGCCACTCGCTGCCGGACTCCTGCTCAATGACGAGGTCAGTCCTGTACTCCTACCGACTTCCCTTACTATCCTGGACTAAGACCTGGACCTCAATTCCGGGCTCAAGCGAAATATCACGACCATGGATATATATCTCTGAATGGACATTTTATCTCCATAAAATATATAAATAATTATAAATTTTCATTGTATCATTGCAGTATAGAAACGCAGAAAGAAAAGTAAATCTGGATTTGAGGAGCTCTGAACCGGGATTCGAACCCGGGACCTCTCGCTTACCGGGCGATTGCTCTAACCACTGAGCTATCCGCTATAGCCATAAAATAACATTAATAAAACGTGCGTAAGGTAAAAGAGTGAAAAACTCTTTAAAATGTTCAAGTAGTTTTGACGTGACGATTTAGTCAATTTTCAACATTTTAGTATAGTCTTTCTCAGTTATGAGAGAGAGATAATTTAATAAAACGGTCCCTGTATTAGGTACGCCTCAAGTACTGAAGGATATCTTGTTTTACACTTTTATTACAACCGTTAAATAATAATTTTCTTCCTTGTCTTAAGCTTAGTATCTTCCTAATAAAAGCCAGATTTTTCTGAGACCCCAAATAAAAGCATAATCGCTAATAAAATGTTGAAAGCCATGTAATGGCACAAAAAGCTTTAAATATACTATACGACAGTTTTACATCAATAGGAATCTTTAAGGTGGGTCATCCCGCACAGCTGCCACATACATTTTAATTTTTAATATTTTAATTTTTAGTTTTACGTTTCATATAGTTTTAGTTTTACTTTTATTTTTTTAGATAATTTAAAATTATTTAGAATATTAGTCTTTTGTGTTTTAACAAGTCGCTGAGAGCGCTATTAAGTGTCCCACAGGCATGCTGTGTTTGCCTATAATTGGGAATACACTCGTACATGTGTGTGTTTTTCTTTATATACCTACCTATTAACTTTTGTAAGTGTCATTTCTGTTGGCAGACAAATAAAAATAAATAAAGAAATGCTTAAGTTGTTTGTGACGTCGTGATGGCTTTGATCTCAATGAAACTTTGCACACATTTTTATACAGGATGTCCAGTAAGTAGTGCTTCAAATGAAAACCATAGATAGCTGCGACCATGCCCTGACAGAATAATCCAACATAGATCTAACGAATGTCCATTGGTTTTCTAGATTTTTGAACTTTTATGTAATGTCTAGTATTTGCTACCCTTAGTTTTTTTTTTAAATTTCATTTGTATGACTGAACCAAATTTTACTTATTTTATTCTTGGTATTTTTTTTAATGAGTTTTCGTATGAAACTTGTTTCACTGTTTTTCAAAAACGGCAACGGTTTTCCCAGGAAAAAAAATTGAAAACATAAAACTTGACCATTGAAATATTTTCATCAACATTTAAATGTCTGTGGTGTAAAAAAAATGTATCGAGACCTATCAGCCTAAAAAGTGTTTTAATTAGTAGCAATTAAAAACCATAAAAATAAATTATTATAATTTACCCAATAAAAAATTATTGGTATTTTAATACCGACTTTATTTAATACCGACGAGGGCATTTTGTGAAACAATTCAAAGGTTCCAAATTTTATCTTTTTAAATTGTAGGCTATGCTTCTGGTTGCATAAAAATATGAAAAATTTTATTAATAAAAACACATAAATAATCATAATTGATTTATTAATAATATAAAAAGCTACAATTAAAAGAGACATTATAAAGAGCGAGTAAAAGTGACAACATAAATAGCGAGTAAAAGAGGCAGCATAATGAGCGAGTAAAAGAGAAATTTGTGCAAATCAAGTTTTTTTTAATTCTATTTAATAAATTAATAATAATTATTTATTTATTTTTATTTATCTTATTTTTCATATTTTAATGTAAGTTTGCACCGTAAACAAGGCCTAAAATTTAAAAAAGATCAAATTTGAAAGCTTTGAATTTTTCCACAAAATGCCCCCATTGGTATTAAAATATCAATAACTTTTTATTTGATTATCGATTATTGTTTTTTTTCTGTTTTTGGATTAAAAATAAATATAACACTTTTTATGTTAATAATTGGGTTTCGATACATTTTTTTTACACAACAAACCTGTAAATGTTGATGAAAAAATTTCAATGGTTAAGTTTTATACTTAATTTTTTTTCCTGGGAAAACCGTTACCGTTTTTGAAAAACACTGACATAAATGACATTAGAAAGCTCATAAAAAAAACCAAGAATAAAAAAAGTGAAATTTGCTTCAGTTTTATAAATGAAATTTAAAAAAAGAATTAAGGGTAGCAAATACTAAAAATTTCATATAAGTTCAAAAATCTCTAAAATCATACGACATTCGTAAGACCTATGTTGGTTTATTCTGACAGGGCCTGGTCACAGCTATCTATGGTTTTCGTTTGAAGCAGTACTTACTGGACACCCTGTATATGTATCTTCTCCCTCCCAAACCGCACTCTGACCCATCTCTCATCAAGAGGTGCAAGATGGCGAGAAATTCCAAAAGCGCCGAATTTGTGAAATGGTTTCAGGTAAAAACTGTTTTCCATGAAACGGTGACTGTTTATTTATAGAAAATTGTATAAACTTAGTCTTCTGTGCATGAACGACAGACGTGAAAATGAACGAAAAAATTATACAACTTGCTAAATTTTGCGTAAAAACGGGGCAATATTCATGATATCTTGACAGCTGATGGTGTTTCATCGAATTTCACATTAAGTTTTTACCTTTTGTATGAATCTTGAGAATAATCCAGGCGTAAAGGGACCTCTTAATGCGATATTTTACACCGGTACTTCACCTGTAAAAACCTCAAGATATAAAAGGTTTTTATAACATTTTTCATTACTTTTGCGGAAAATATTGGTACTTACTTTAGAAAAATTAAAAATTAAACAAAAACGTACAGTGCTCCCAAACTAATAATGCGCATACAAATATAAAGCCGAGCGACCGGACGTACCACGTGACCGTATTGATTGTATACAAAGTGTAAGGAAATACGAACTTTGCCGAACAGTGGCGAAGATTTGTATACGCATTATATGCTTGGGAGTACTGTATACAACTTACTGATTCTAAAGCGTCGAGTACAGTACACGTTTTAAGGCACAGTAACTTCCTAAATCCTTAATTAAGAATGTTGTAATTGCATTAACGTCGGCTTGTATCCTAACACTTGCATGTGAGGATACTAGGTAATTAGGATTTATAAAAAACGTGTAGTGTAATAGCAACAATTTTTTTCTTTTCAATATAATTGTAATTTTTTTAAATTATTCTTTCAATGGCGGTAAACTTGTCATGAAAGTAAATTTTATAACACCACATAGCGCGATTTCTTCACAGTTATTTTTCATTTAACAAGTCTTATAAAGACGTAAGAACTTTCATAAAATAATGTCAACATTATGAGTAAAAATTTTATATAAAAAAGCTTATAACCTTTAATTATCTTTGCCTGACAATTATTTGTAAACAATGAAAGAATACTTTTTTTGAACACGTGTGCTTTTTACTTTACACTTCTTTTTAAATCTCAGCAAAGAGTTTTTACGTCTTAAAATAAACGGTGTTAATTAAATATTATAAATAAACGTTTCATTTCATAAAATTTTTGTCATTAATATAACCATTATCCAATACATTAATATTCTGTTTTTGACGGTTTCGGTGCCTTAATTTTCTTTCAAAGGCACTGGCAGGCAACACGCACGGCGAGCGGCGCGGCGCACGCAAAAAGAACAATTCGCCCGCCACATTTTACAAATATTTGCCTAACCGTAGTTGTGCTTTGTGATTCTTTTCAAAAATATCGACTTCAAGTTATTTCGCTCTTGGTACAGAGCAATATCTTTGTTTAGTTTTTTTTATTATAGTTTGAGTTTTGTGTTTTGTATTTTATTTTATTTTATTTATTTATTCTAAAGAGACACAAAATGAAAGTGATTGCCTGTTGCTATCAAAATCAAAGGAAAAATACATGCTAGCTTTTGAAACCACGGTTAAATCAAAATCTATTTCAACCTAACTGCGTTTCTAAAGAGACGCTTAGATTTATATATATTAGTCGGAAAATCAAGATATTGTCATCAAATAAATGACGTTAAAATGTTTTAAAAGAAGCTCCTGTTCCCAAAAACTTTACACAGAAAACTTGACGTGGCCTGCCTCTAAGTGTAGCACCACCCATGCTTCAGAGTGCGCAATTTTGATCACTCACCTTTCTCCTTTGCTTGTTCAAGGTATAACTTTGGTTGTTTATATTTTCGAAACATAACGAGCTTTTGTCAAAGAGTATTTTTTATTTTATTAACTTGAACTATCAATTTCCAAACAATAAATACGAGACCGCGAAATTTAAAAAAAATTGCGAAACGTCCTGCTCCATTCTAAAATCTTCAAATCCCTTCTTCTAATTTATATATTTTTCTTGAAGACGGACCCGAACGAATGGAGGAAGGTGTTCTACCTCTCGTCAGCGATGTACATCGTGTTCAACGGTTTCTTCTTACTGTTCGGCACCAGTGAGCGGCAGAAGTGGAACGACCCCGAGACTGATACCAACTGTACAGGTACGTCCTACTTACTGTTCAGCACCAGTGAGCGGCAGAAGTGGAACGACCCCGAGACTGATACCAACTGTACAGGTACGTCCTACTTACTGTTCGGCACCAGTGAGCGGCAGAAGTGGAACGACCCCGAGACTGATACCAACTGTACAGGTACGTCCTACTTACTGTTCAGCACCAGTGAGCGGCAGAAGTGGAACGACCCCGAGACTGATACCAACTGTACAGGTACGTCCTACTTACTGTTCGGCACCAGTGAGCGGCAGAAGTGGAACGACCCCGAGACTGATACCAACTGTACAGGTACGTCCTACTTACTGTTCAGCACCAGTGAGCGGCAGAAGTGGAACGACCCCAAGACTGATACCAACTGTACAGGTACGTCCTACTTACTGTTCGGCACCAGTGAGCGGCAGAAGTGGAACGACCCCGAGACTGATACCAACTGTACAGGTACGTCCTACTTACTGTTCAGCACCAGTGAGCGGCAGAAGTGGAACGACCCCGAGACTGATACCAACTGTACAGGTACGTCCTACTTACTGTTCGGCACCAGTGAGCGGCAGAAGTGGAACGACCCCGAGACTGATACCAACTGTACAGGTACGTCCTACTTACTGTTCAGCACCAGTGAGCGGCAGAAGTGGAACGACCCCGAGACTGATACCAACTGTACAGGTACGTCCTACTTACTGTTCGGCACCAGTGAGCGGCAGAAGTGGAACGACCCCGAGACTGATACCAACTGTACAGGTACGTCCTACTTACTGTTCAGCACCAGTGAGCGGCAGAAGTGGAACGACCCCGAGACTGATACCAACTGTACAGGTACGTCCTACTTACTGTTCGGCACCAGTGAGCGGCAGAAGTGGAACGACCCCGAGACTGATACCAACTGTACAGGTACGTCCTACTTACTGTTCAGCACCAGTGAGCGGCAGAAGTGGAACGACCCCAAGACTGATACCAACTGTACAGGTACGTCCTACTTACTGTTCGGCACCAGTGAGCGGCAGAAGTGGAACGACCCCGAGACTGATACCAACTGTACAGGTACGTCCTACTTACTGTTCGGCACCAGTGAGCGGCAGAAGTGGAACGACCCCGAGACTGATACCAACTGTACAGGTACGTCCTACTTACTGTTCAGCACCAGTGAGCGGCAGAAGTGGAACGACCCCGAGACTGATACCAACTGTACAGGTACGTCCTACTTACTGTTCGGCACCAGTGAGCGGCAGAAGTGGAACGACCCCGAGACTGATACCAACTGTACAGGTACGTCCTACTTACTGTTCAGCACCAGTGAGCGGCAGAAGTGGAACGACCCCGAGACTGATACCAACTGTACAGGTACGTCCTACTTACTGTTCGGCACCAGTGAGCGGCAGAAGTGGAACGACCCCGAGACTGATACCAACTGTACAGGTACGTCCTACTTACTGTTCAGCACCAGTGAGCGGCAGAAGTGGAACGACCCCGAGACTGATACCAACTGTACAGGTACGTCCTACTTACTGTTCGGCACCAGTGAGCGGCAGAAGTGGAACGACCCCGAGACTGATACCAACTGTACAGGTACGTCCTACTTACTGTTCAGCACCAGTGAGCGGCAGAAGTGGAACGACCCCGAGACTGATACCAACTGTACAGGTACGTCCTACTTACTGTTCGGCACCAGTGAGCGGCAGAAGTGGAACGACCCCGAGACTGATACCAACTGTACAGGTACGTCCTACTTACTGTTCAGCACCAGTGAGCGGCAGAAGTGGAACGACCCCAAGACTGATACCAACTGTACAGGTACGTCCTACTTACTGTTCGGCACCAGTGAGCGGCAGAAGTGGAACGACCCCGAGACTGATACCAACTGTACAGGTACGTCCTACTTACTGTTCAGCACCAGTGAGCGGCAGAAGTGGAACGACCCCGAGACTGATACCAACTGTACAGGTACGTCCTACTTACTGTTCGGCACCAGTGAGCGGCAGAAGTGGAACGACCCCGAGACTGATACCAACTGTACAGGTACGTCCTACTTACTGTTCGGCACCAGTGAGCGGCAGAAGTGGAACGACCCCAAGACTGATAACAACTGTACATGTACGTCCTACTTACTGTTCGGCACCAGTGAGCGGCAGAAGTGGAACGACCCCGAGACTGATACCAACTGTACAGGTACGTCCTACTTACTGTTCGGCACCAGTGAGCGGCAGAAGTGGAACGACCCCGAGACTGATACCAACTGTACAGGTACGTCCTACTTACTGTTCAGCACCAGTGAGCGGCAGAAGTGGAACGACCCCAAGACTGATACCAACTGTACAGGTACGTCCTACTTACTGTTCGGCACCAGTGAGCGGCAGAAGTGGAACGACCCCGAGACTGATACCAACTGTACAGGTACGTCCTACTTACTGTTCGGCACCAGTGAGCGGCAGAAGTGGAACGACCCCAAGACTGATAACAACTGTACATGTACGTCCTACTTACTGTTCAGCACCAGTGAGCGGCAGAAGTGGAACGACCCCGAGACTGATACCAACTGTACAGGTACGTCCTACTTACTGTTCGGCACCAGTGAGCGGCAGAAGTGGAACGACCCCAAGACTGATAACAACTGTACATGTACGTCCTACTTACTGTTCAGCACCAGTGAGCGGCAGAAGTGGAACGACCCCGAGACTGATAACAACTGTACAGGTACTTACGCCTTAGTAATGTTAGATAGCAGTTGAAAATCCGATAGCTATAGATAGTACCCGTCTATATACGACCAAATTTTATTAAACGAGCCAACCATTAAATTAAACGAGCCAACCATTAAATTAAACGAGCCAACCATTAAATTAAACGAGCCAACCATTAAATTAAACGAGCCAACCATTAAATTAAACGAGCCAACCATTAAATTAAACGAGCCAACCATTAAATTAAACGACCCAACCATTAAATTAAACGAGCCAACCATTAAATCGTGAATTAAGATCTGCTATTCTCTACAGTTTCATCAAGTAAGCTGTATTCAAAAATCAGCTGATTACTTATTTGTTTGCACCTTGGGCCTGTTCAGAACTTGTTCAACACTTCCGATGCGGATTTTTTAACAAACGAAAATTTGATTTCTGACCTATATAGACCTATATACACCTATATTCACCGATATATACCTATATATACCCTTCGGCTGCTCGGTGATATAAAAATGTACATAATATAAATGTTTCAGTTCTATCAACTTATTTAAACCTTGTAGCTGTTCGTATTGTCTCACGTTTGAAAAAGCAATGAAAGGATGTCCATTCAAAATATAATATAGTCTCATTTTTTGGCGAAATTTTCATTTTCATAACACAATTTTATTAAAAATGCAAAAATCACTGATTTCTATGAGATAAGGAGTAAGAAATTTGTGTTTGTACATTGAATATCTTTGTGTCTGTACATTGAATATCTTTGTGAAATTTGAAATGAAAATTTTAGTATTGTACTGAGGCCAAAACCACAATTTTTAAAATTTTTGTCTCTCTGTCTGTATGTATGATATGAATGTTAACCGCTCAACGGATTTGGATGCGGTTTTTTATCATCTTTGTAGATAATATATACATGTATACATGGTCAACATATAGGCTACAAGGGTTGTTGATAAAATGGCTACCAAGCCGAAAACAGAGCAAAGATTAATTTAACGCGGCCACCCGCGCGACTCCACAGTCGCGGGTCAAAGTTTAGTATTCAATAGAACCGACAGGGCGAAAGTCCTACCTATACCAAGTTTTGTTAGCTTTATATCAGTTTCCTAATATATATTTTTTTTTTCAGATTCAAAAAACGTCGAGAAAGCGGTTTAGTTTTTTAATTGTAATAAAGTAGTAAAAGTAGGTCCTGTGATTTTTTTAAAATATGGTCGTTTTATGTACATAAATATATTTGTAAATACGAAGAAGTCTGCAATGATTTTTATTTACCGTCGTTACTAATTCCGATTTTCATATAACTAAAGATAAATACAATTTATAATTAACAAACTTTCAGTTGTGTTCTCAACAAACTTGCAGTTATGTTCTCAACAAAATGTATAAAGTTTTGCAAAAAGATTCAATAATAAGCCATAGCTAGATTGATTTTAGTCCAAAATGGTATTATGTTTACTCAAATTTTATAAAAAAATGCAAATTTAATTATAATTGGCTAAATGGAACAATTTCAACTGGCTACGTTTTCATTAGAAATAGTTAAATTATTAGAATATAGGCGAACAATATTGAAATAGAAATAGTTTATTTGCAATTAATGTGGTTTATAAATGTTAGAGTATTTATTACTTATAAGTAATCAAGTAAGCATTTTTTATGTACAGCACACTTTACCAATTAAGGCATGCAAAAATTTAGCAATAACATTTATGTAATCATAATTTTATGTTTAATGTATTACTAACAAAATCAATCATATTTCAACTCTTATTAGTCTTTAGAACCATCCGATAAAAAAGCTTAAAACAAAAATAATCAACACATACCCGATTCATTATAATATATATAATCGGGTCTACCGTGATCAATTTTTACCTTTTTACGAAAAAGGGGACACCCGACATTTCGAGACAGTTGCATGTCTCGTGGTCTACGGGAAACTGGCAAGTATGGCGATTATATTATAATATAATATAATTATAATGTATATAACTTTAAACTCTCGCGTTTCGTACACAATATAATATAATATATTATAATTATATTATATTGTGTACGAAACGCGAGAGTTTAAAGTTATATACATACCCGATTATTATATCATGGTGTTTTACATAATAATGTATATTCTTTCACTATTTGGAGTAAACAAAATGACATGGAAGTGGGCTACACATTACACATGTAGCCCGCGCGAGTGTTCAAGGAGTAGTTTAGGGTGCATGTGCTCAAGTGTTACATCCACAAGAAGCATATAGGTATAGCTCTATCTTTCGTCTACTGGATAAATTATTATTTTATATAAAAATAGACATACACACGGTGTTGCATTTAAAATGTACTTAGAAGGAAAGAAGATTATAAATGATATCCAAAAATACAAACTGTAAAACAGTAAAAAAAATATTTTGGATATTGCTGTCACATTCAACCTTAAGCCATTGTAATAAAGCAAATTTTCCATTTTATTATGTGTTCTGAATTAATTGACCTGCGGGCATCTCTACACACCCCCGATGATAACCCGAGATATGAACTGCTATAATCTTCATATTGTTGTGATTTAGAACAAAATTTTGTAGAGTAGAATATACCTAAACATAGGTGATTCGCAATTTTTTAATTAAGCTCTCGGCACTTAAAGGAAAAATATAGAGGACCGAAGTATATCTACCATTTGTTGAATTAGAGAATTAAATTCAAATAATAATTGAATTTATTTCTCTAATTCAGTAAATGGTAGAACAATTATTAAGATCTAGCAGACTTCCCGTAGCGTTGCTTGTGTGAATCTCATTAAGAACTAGCAGACATCCCGTAGTGTTGCTTGCGTGAATCTCATTTAGAACTAGCAGACATCCCATCGCGTTGCTTGCGTGAATCTCATTTAGAACTAGCAGACATCCCGTAGCGTTGCTTGCGTGAATCTCATTAAGAACTAGCAGACACCCCTTAGTGTTGCTTGCGTGAATCTCATTTAGAACTAGCAGACATCCCGTAGCGTTGCTTGCGTGAATCTCATTAAGAACTAGCAGACACCCCTTAGTGTTGCTTGCGTGAATCTCATTTAGAACTAGCAGACATCCCGTAGCGTTGCTTGCGTGAATCTCATTAAGAACTAGCAGACACCCCTTAGTGTTGCTTGCGTGAATCTCATTTAGAACTAGCAGACTTCCCGTAGCGTTGGTTGCGTGAATCTCATTTAGAACTAGCAGACATCCCGTAGCGTTGCTTGCGTGAATCTCATTAAGAACTAGCAGGCACCCCTAAGTGTTGCTTGCGTGAATCTCATTTAGAACTAGCAGACACCCCTTAGTGTTGCTTGCGTGAATCTCATTTAGAACTAGCAGACATCCCGTAGCGTTGCTTGCGTGAATCTCATTAAGAACTAGCAGACACCCCTTAGTGTTGCTTGCGTGAATCTCATTTAGAACTAGCAGACTTCCCGTAGCGTTGGTTGCGTGAATCTCATTAAGAACTAGCAGACACCCCTTAGTGTTGCTTGCGTGAATCTCATTTAGAACTAGCAGACATCCCGTAGCGTTGCTTGCGTGAATCTCATTAAGAACTAGTAGGCACCCCTAAGTGTTGCTTGCGTGAATCTCATTTAGAACTAGCAGACATCCCGTAGCGTTGCTTGCGTGAATCTCATTAAGAACTAGCAGACACCCCTTAGTGTTGCTTGCGTGAATCTCATTTAGAACTAGCAGACATCCCGTAGCGTTGCTTGCGTGAATCTCATTAAGAACTAGCAGACATCCCGTAGTGTTGCTTGCGTGTATCTCATTTAGAACTAGCAGACATCCCATCGCGTTGCTTGCGTGAATCTCATTTAGAACTAGCAGACATCCCGTAGCGTTGCTTGCGTGAATCTCATTTGGAACTAGCAGACATCCCGTAGCGTTGCTCGTGTGAATCTCATTTCTCCCGAAAACGCGCGAATTTTCTAAAATCACATTGTTTTCACATTGGACGATATCAATAACGATACGATATCATCGGACTGGTAATCTCATACATTTATTATGAAATGATTTCACATTTGTATCGTTTTCATCAACGATATCGTCGCCGACAGTGATCGACACCGATATCGAGCCAATGCAGGGTGAAGGAGGGTAGCGGGTCGTTATTATCGTGTCGTTATCGTTATCGTCCAATGTAAAAGCGGCCATTCCTTCTACGTCATAGAAGAAACAAATGTCATGTTCCTAGGTCCAGCCGGTTGGACATTTAATGAGTTATTTTTTGATTGGTGTAGCTGATTTTAAAACTACTTACCTCACCTATTAGTGTCTAAGTTTATATAACATTCATCAAAAATACAATTTTCTCGATGTTATCTACTTCATAATGTTGTTGTTCATAAGTAACCTCAAGCAATTAAATTTATGTTAACATCAAAATAATCTTCAGTGTCGTATTCATTTTAGAGTAGAATAGATGACAAAAGTGTTAAGATTACGCGTGACCGGGGAAAATTGTCACCTTTATAAAATAGTGAAGATTTAAAATGGCAGTTGTGGATACAACTTCTGTAAAAAATGTGGCACCAAGTAAGTACTTCAATATTTTAATTATGTTAAGTAAACACATATATTTAATATTAATAACTAACCAAATAAAATAAATCTTAAAAAAGCACAAAATATATTATTACATATTTGATAAGTAATATAAAGCGCCAAGTAACATAACCCAAGTTAACTAACCTTTTATACTTGTATCTATTCTATGGTTTGATGTGACAAGGACAAAATGCGAAAAAATACGGGTGTTTCTTTTCTGTGTATTTCATGAAATAAACGGAAAATTTCAATAAATTTCTGGTATATGCATTTTGACTATATAATCTAGGGTTTTGAAATTGGAAAACATGTTTGGATAAATTTTCCTCGATAGAAATAATTGTTAAAATGAACACACACTTTTGCTCCTCGTTTGACGAATAGCAACCATATACATAACTTAAACATATTTTACTAGGTGTGTTTCAACAATATCTAGAGATTTGATATTTGAAATTTTGCTAGCTATTTTAGTTTTTTTAATAATAATATAAAACCAACTTTGCCCTGAATCCGCCCCTCTCGCACTGCGCGATTTTTCGCTTGGAGTGACAGTGACAAAAATAAAATTCGCATAGCCTCTTTAGTAGCTTGGTGCAAGTGGGACTAAGCTTATCCACGAATGTTGCTCAATCTATTGTTGATATGTAAGTAATGAATGATTGTAGTTCCAATAATTAACGGTAGGAGTAAAGTGTTTAGCGGAATATTGCAAATTATTAATACAAGTGAAAGAAGCATGTAATCATAAAAAACAATGGAATCGAGATTAGATGAAAATTGACTCTAACATTAACTTATTCTTAGAATTTTAAAAAAATTTTTCTTAGATTTTTGTTTTATGTGCAAACAAATTTCTCAACTCAATAAGTAGTTTATATAAATATCCTCAAGTCTCATTTAATTCTATAAGTAGTTACTATGACCAAGACAACGGATCAGCCGCTCGTTTTATTATTATAATCTTTGGTGTATTTTTTCTTGATAATATCTTGTCGTGGGCCATATCGTAGAATTAGGCAGATTGGAAAGTATGAAATCGAAAATCTTTCACCAAAAGTCAAAAATAGGAAAACTGAAAAATTTGATGAATCTGATTTAAATGCTACAAAAGATTTTATTGTTTTAATGGCTTTATTTGTAGCTCAATATGAATACCCTAGGTTTCTCTCCTCGGCGAAGTTGTGTGATCGGAAGTAAAAATGTACTCATAATGGGGGATTTTTGGGGTTTTACGGTTATATCTCATAAAGGACTTCAATTATCTAAAATATGCTTTTTATAAAAGTTGTAGAACATTAAATTCTGCATTAAATGAGACCCGAGGAATATTTTTTGTACTACCCGTTTCTATACTTATGCTCATCAAATATTATGAAAATATTTAATTTTAAGTTCTGCTTTGTGGTAATATCATCTAAGCTAACCCATCTATCAATAAAATGGTCCATAGGAATGCTAAAAGAGAAATAAATTCTGCGTTTGATGAGACTAAACGTATTTTTAGACCACCTTTTTTCGTAAGGTTTCACCATAAATTTTTACCATTTCTTATCATCAATGATGTTTGATTAAGTTAGCAAAATTTCAGCTTTACCCCGCGCCCCGCCTTCCCCTGCGAATCGACCATTGCGGCAGCGATACGGATATTATCTCCGGAAGAACGGGTCCATATCTTTAATTTTAGGGCAGTAGATTACGAAATAAGAAACGCCAAAAGTATAAAAGTCACAATAAAAAAGTGACACGACAATAATTGAAAATTTTTGACATATTTACTTATTTTCAATCTTTATTTTTGATTTTGAATTTCCTTTGTCCTCAAACTAATCGATATCGATAGTTTGTTTTTAACATAGTTTACTACAAGCTGTTGGGACCAAATACTTTTGATGGGATTGTTCCTCTTCTATGTTTCGAGAAATATATGCTTGCTATTGGTGCGGCTAGGGCATTGAGCATGATGAACAGGTCCGTACTCACCAAATACCACAACATTCTCATGTTCTTGTGATACCTCAAGGGCCGTGGCAACAATCAGGTGGTCAGCGTCTTCATTAGCTTGCTTTACTGAGAAGCTTTCTCCTTCATGCCTCTCAGTGAGCAAGCTAATGAGACGCGCTTTATTTCTGTCGTTGGAAAGGAATTGCTCCTGAGTCATAGTCACCACCATTAACAAGATGACCTCAGGAGTAGTATGTCTTTTGCTTCGGTGAAGGCGCTCAGCAGATTTGATGCCCTTAGCGGGCAGGTCTTTTGGGTAGCCATCAAACACCACACTTGTTGCACTTCGGGTGTAGTGTCTTTTTAGGTAGTCAACGTTTTTGGTTAGGAATAAATAGAATGTTTCATCATTCTTCCACGCAACCTGCTAGAGAAGAAATTCTCCATCGATGACAAAAGCTGCTCCGTCTAGATTTACTTCATTCAGTGGTGTGAACAAGTCATACAATACTGACTTGGGAGTCCTCCTCATTCCAACTCCATCAAACAGAGAGAGGAGATAGGGTGCCAGCTCATAATGGAAGAAATCTTTAAGCTGTTCATCGGATTTCTTGAAGAGTGCTATCCGGTGGAATATGGTTTCTTGGTTTATTGGTACGTCCACCTCATCAATGACCTTAGATTTAACACCTTGTATACTCATTACTTTTTTTTTCGGACAACCTTGATCTTTTCAAAGGTTTGAACAACCAGGGCTTGCATTGACGGATTGCAATTTCCAAAGCTCTGTGGCAGTTGATTGAGTCATCTCCGACGATGGATAATAGACATAACATAATCAGTAACAGGGAAAGGATCATGGGATTGAAACCACTCAGCAAACTTCTGAAAGTCTGCATTGTCACGCTGCACTCTAACGTATCTCGGATCAACATGTTGCTCCGAGGTAGTGAGTGATACCTCACAAAACTCTTCAACCTGCTGGATTACTGTAGTAACAGTTGGAATGGTCAGAATCCATCTACTCATCAAACTGTCTAAAATGCCGCGACCATGACTGAGCCTTCCGGTACTTTTCAACGAGGGCATCAGGATCTGCTAAATAGTCATATCAGACCATATTCCACTCCAAAACTTATGAGGCCTTCTGATAGTAAACCACTCATTCAGCGCAAACCGTGTATAGTTTTCTTAGGATATTTTAGGGCCTATCCTTTTTTGAATTTTATAGAATCGAGTTTTCTAAAGAAATCAGTTTTGGTCTCCTCTAAAACATAACTTTTAGCTCTATAACTTTTGAGTAGACTACTTATTTATTTATTTATTTATTTTTATTTGTTTGCCAACAGAAATGACACTTACAAAAGTTAATAGGTATATAAAGACAAACACACACATGTACGAGTGTATTTCCAATTATAGGCAAACACAGCATGCCTGTGGGACACTTAATAGCGCTCTAAGCGACTTGTTAAAACACAAAAGACTAATATTCTAAATAATTTTAATTTAACTAAAAAAATAAAAGTAAAACTGCATGAAACATAAAACCAATAATTAAAAACTTAAAAATTCTTAAAAAACTCAAATAATAGATGGTGTAGTTAAGATAATATTGCCAAAAAGAGAAGTTAAAACGATTTTTTTTACAAATATGTTATATTTGTTCAACTTTAATAAGCACTGGTATGGGAATGGGTAGTCCAAAAAATAAGTTTCTAGTTTCATTCAATGGAACGTTTATTGCCCTACAGCTTATTTCTAAGTCATGTTTTTGATATGTGATTCCTTTACAAGATAATACCATAAAACATTAAAAATACTCCTTCTGGGAGTACATTTTACCCCCCATCACTTACAAACAACTCCGCCGAAGAGGGAAACTTAGGATAATCAGCTTGAGCTACGAATGAAGCCATTAAATCAATAAAAGCTTTTGTAGCATTTAAAGTCGATTTGTATTTTAATTATAATCTGTATGATAACAAAATTGTGAATGTTGAGGAAGAGGATTTGTTCTATTGCAACAGTCATATTTTCAAGTTTAACACTATATGTAGATTTATCTGTGGATAGAACCGAGCTGAACAAGATGGCGTTATTAAAATTAAAGTAAAAGAAGATTTAGTTTATTTAATTCCTAGAACTCCTCTGGCCTTCACCAAATATTCAATAGAATTGAATAAATCAGCTTAAAGTAAAATGAAGGGAAGGCTTTCGCATCACAAACATCTGCTTTAGCTTTTATATCAAAAGTGGTTTGGAATTTGCTGCTACGAAAACGCTACAATGTAATTATTTTCAAACATTCGTGCAGGCATGGTATGGTGAGTGAGCCGATCACATATTTTATTCTTAATTTTACTTGAGGAGAATTAATGGTGTAAACAAATGAATAACCTCAATAATTATTACGAAAGAAATAATAATAGCCGACTAGTTTCAGCAGATTCAGACTGCTTTCGTCTGGGCGTGTGCGAGGCGCAACGTATCGTCGGGTAAAGTCTTTAGCCGCTCAGATAAAAGCAGCCTAAATCGGTTGAAACTTTGCCGATCGTTATAACTTTAGATGTGAGCTATTTGCTTATATCATGACTGTATTCTGTTTATCTTTCAGAAGGTCTTGGCGTGCGTCACTTACAGACGCTGTTTCTATTTTTTGGCATGTTACTTTTCTTCACTATGAGAGTCAACATTAGTATGGCTATAGTACAAATGACTGATTCAACTAGAGAAGACGTAAGTTAACGAACAATTTCGCTTACATTAAATTAGTTAAGGTGTGTTTATTTAAAAACTATTTCGAGATTTAAATTTAATAAGCCGTATTTCAGAACTTGTGGTCTAAAAAACCTCACGATGATGAATATTTTTACATAAAAGATGCAACTTCCATTTTCTTTCGTGTGACGTCACTTGACAAATGGCTGTTGTCCTTTGCTATCAAGATAAATTTATAATAATTTGCTTCCGACTGATTTGACAGATGGATGACAGATGAGTAGACAGACAGAGAGAGAACACTTTTTTTTATAGGCAATCACATATAACAATCAGTATAATGTCTAAATTCTCAAGTGGCGTCATATCGGACAATAAAAAAAATGGTCAGTTTGTACACCAAAATAGTGAAAACCATGTCCTAAAATGTCGTTTACCTATTCTCTGAAAAAAATTTATAAAATATTATTTTAGAAATTAAGCTATGGCTTAGTGACTTGTTTCAAACAAAAATACTCGTTAGTTAGAATAGTTGCATTTGACAAACACTATTGAAATTAAATATTTCAGTACTTTAACTGGGGCCACCAAACCAAGTCTGTGATCCTGTCTTCATTCTTCTGGGGCTACGTGGTCACTCAGATACCTTCCGGAGAGCTCTGCAGGAGATGGGGTGGAAAAAACACGCTCCTTACCGCTATGTTCTTCAATACTATTGTGTCTTTATTGTTGCCACAAGCTGCCTTTTGGGTAAATATTTTATAAATAATTTTTGTCTTTTAGACAATGAAAAAACCGATCAATTTTGAGTAAGATACGGGCCTTGAGAGTTCCGTAAAAATTGTTTAAAGTGAACACATACTCTAACTGCAATCTGGACCTGTCTTTGATGACTTACTCTCCCACACAGGTAGTCCAAAACTTCAAAAATAATAAATGATAGGCATGATGAAGTTCAAAATATATTTTAAGTTTTACATTTTTGTAATTTTTAACAAAAAAATCGATTGTGCTAGAAAGTTTCATATGATTTTCACAAAAGTTCTCTTAATCGTTCCAAATACCTTGAGCGATTTTAATGATTCTTTCACCAAATTATAGACAATTTTTAGATCTACAAAATAATTTTTACCGTCATCGCATCCTAGCAAAAAGTACTATTTTCTCCTATTTTGGGCATTCCGGAGACGTAGCGATTGTCTAATGCAATGCGCGCTAATAACGTTATTTTAACATATTTACTGTCGATTGTGTACCAACATAGGTCGACTCAAGGTCGTTGGCGTGTATTGTGTACCAACATAGGTCGACTCAAGGTCGTTGGCGTGTATTGTGTACCAACATAGGTCGACTCAAGGTCGTTGGCGTGTATTGTGTACCAACATAGGTCGACTCAAGGTCGTTGGCGTGTATTGTGTACCAACATAGGTCGACTCAAGGTCGTTGGCGTGTATTGTGTACCAACATAGGTCGACTCAAGGTCGTTGGCGTGTATTGTGTACCAACATAGGTCGACTCAAGGTCGTTGGCGTGTATTGTGTACCAACATAGGTCGACTCAAGGTCGTTGGCGTGTATTGTGTACCAACATAGGTCGACTCAATGTCGTTGGCGTGTATTGTGTACCAACATAGGTCGACTCAAGGTCGTTGGCGTGTATTGTGTACCAACATAGGTCGACTCAAGGTCGTTGGCGTGTATTGTGTACCAACATAGGTCGACTCAAGGTCGTTGGCGTGTATTGTGTACCAACATAGGTCGACTCAAGGTCGTTGGCGTGTATTGTGTACCAACATAGGTCGACTCAAGGTCGTTGGCGTGTACTGTGTACCAACATAGGTCGACTCAAGGTCGTTGGCGTGTATTGTGTACCAACATAGGTCGACTCAAGGTCGTTGGCGTGTATTGTGTACCAACATAGGTCGACTCAAGGTCGTTGGCGTGTATTGTGTACCAACATAGGTCGACTCAAGGTCGTTGGCGTGTATTGTGTACCAACATAGGTCGACTCAAGGTCGTTGGTGTGTACTGTGTACCAACATAGGTCGACTCAAGGTCGTTGGCGTGTACTGTGTACCAACATAGGTCGACTCAAGGTCGTTGGCGTGTATTGTGTACCAACATAGGTCGACTCAAGGTCGTTGGCGTGTATTGTGTACCAACATAGGTCGACTCAAGGTCGTTGGCGTGTATTGTGTACCAACATAGGTCGACTCAAGGTCGTTGGCGTGTACTGTGTACCAACATAGGCCGACTCAAGGTCGTTGGCGTGTATTGTGTACCAACATAGGTCGACTCAAGGTCGTTGGCGTGTACTGTGTACCAACATAGGCCGACTCAAGGTCGTTGGCGTGTATTGTGTACCAACATAGGCCGACTCAAGGTCGTTGGAGTGTATTGTGTACCAACATAGGCCGACTCAAGGTCGTTGGCGTGTATTGTGTACCAACATAGGCCGACTCAAGGTCGTTGGAGTGTATTGTGTACCAACATAGGCCGACTCAAGGTCGTTGGCGTGTATTGTGTACCAACATAGGCCGACTCAAGGTCGTTGGAGTGTATTGTGTACCAACATAGGCCGACTCAAGGTCGTTGGCGTGTATTGTGTACCAACATAGGCCGACTCAAGGTCGTTGGAGTGTATTGTGTACCAACATAGGCCGACTCAAGGTCGTTGGCGTGTATTGTGTACCAACATAGGCCGACTCAAGGTCGTTGGAGTGTATTGTGTACCAACATAGGCCGACTCAAGGTCGTTGGCGTGTATTGTGTACCAACATAGGCCGACTCAAGGTCGTTGGAGTGTATTGTGTACCAACATAGGCCGACTCAAGGTCGTTGGCGTGTATTGTGTACCAACATAGGTCGACTCAAGGTCGTTGGCGTGTATTGTGTACCAACATATATTTTTAAATAATTATATTGGTAACTTTCAGATTTATTTTCCTATACGTGTGCTATATGACCTACCTGTAAACAAAATTTCAAGTTTTTAAGTCTACTGGAGGTGCCATATATATGTTTTCATAGTGAACAAATTTATATGAAATTGATTACGTAACTGGCAAACACTTTTTTTCACATTTAGTTAGATGCCAGATTTTCTTACAGCACCATAAAACCGTAGACTTAAATTCTGTAGAAGGTATCAGTTGAACTTGATATCTGTCAAGTGGCCCGAGCAAAAGGGTCTTGACAGACAAACAGATACACAAATGGATATACGGACAACAAAATTATCCCATAAGGGTTCCGTTTTTTTCATTTTGAGGTACGGAACCCTAAAAATAACATATCATCATGAAATATATTCTGGAGGTGTTTTCAAGTGTAGACTGTCACTAAAACAGTCAATATTCGTACATCCTCTTTACACCGACACCTTTAACGTCTCAAAGTAGTAAAAGGTGATCCCTCGGTGAACCTTATCGCCGTATTTTGACACAAATGCACGCTCGCTAGGGTATGCAGGTTTTTTATTCACCATCAGTGTTAATCATACAAATTACAAAAAACTCAACACCCTACATAGGACTCGAACCCGGTTTTCAGGATCGATAGTCCTACCAATTAAACTGAAATTCGTGCTAAAAAATCAATCAAAAAATGTATTGTTTTCAAGTAATCGTTGTTACAAGTATAAAATACAACCAAACCAATGTGCTTCGTATTCCAGAGGAAGCGGAAACGTTTGACTTTATCGAGTAATGTTACATCCTCAGAGTGAATATCTGTCTGCTGGTTCGAGCTGGAAGGTGGTGTGCGCGTGTCGTGTGTTACAAGGACTCACACAGGCGTGTGTCTACCCATCCATGCATCACCTGTGCAGCCAGTGGATACCGATTGAAGAAAAGGGGCTTCTTACCACTATCATTTATGCTGGTAACTTTAGATTATTGAACAGAAACGAAGAAGCTTATTGATAATGATGCAGACTAAGACAATAATTTGTCCATTAAAATATTTGTTAAAATAAAAAAATATATAATTTGTTGAATTCAAATTAAAGCATAGAGTTAATCGATTCAGCATCTTCACATTTACTACGTGTGCAATTAAATAAAGTTGACATTTAACAAATGTATAAGTATTCAAGTGTACTAAGAAAACAGCCATCGTTATTAATTTACATATCATTGCGTACAGACACTTTATTGCAGTTTGAAAGGTGCAACTTTAATATCTGGAATTAATTAGCTGATTATTCTAGCAAAGTTTTTGTCAAATCTGAATATATTGCCACATAAATATAATCTAGTGTTTGAAATTAAACCTAATGCACAATTTTATATGTAAATTAAATAATCCTAAGAAAAAAATAATATTGTAATAATAAATAATAATGACACTTTATTGTAATAATTTTTAAAATAACTCACTTATTTTTACAAGGTTAAAGAAAAACAGGTTTTCTTTAATATGGCCTCGGTACCTCAGTTAAATATCTACTAAGCAAAATTTGCGAAATGAAAAAAGTATATAGAAGACAAATTTTACAGAGCAATATTTCCATAGCCATGGGTACGTTATCGTTTATAGTTCTAAATATATAATTTGCACCAATTCGCATTATCGGGTAAACTAAGATTCCATCCATCCATGAGCCCCTATTCGTCCACTACTGGTCCATTAGTACTGGACATAGGCCTCCCCATTATTACGCCACTCTTGGCGGTCCTCAGTCATCCTCATCCAGCCGCCACCCACAACGTCCTTCAGATCGTCAGTCCAGCGGGCACGAAAGCGGCCTACGCTGCGCTTTGCTGTAAGTGTCCATTCCAATGCCTTACGGCTCGAAAACTAGGATCACAACAGAATAATAGAGGGACGTGCTCGGTAAGTCACTAAACTCTTCTACAACTTACTAAGAGAATTGTAAGAAAAAGAGTTACTTAAATACCCAACATTTTTTTTCACAAAGATATGTATGAGATAAAAAAAGAATATTAAATGTTGAAAATTTTCACTAATGGTTTCAGGTGTCATGAACACCAGTACTTAGACTCCTTTTGCATTTTTTGTGAAAACGAGGTGTTCTGATTTATTGAACCTATTATATTTATAACACAATCATTGAGGCACATAGTACGTCAATGTTCACAATAAATAAGCCATTCATTCATCATCATCGGTGCAAATAATATTTCCTGAACTATAATCAGACATTCATGTTAGTTTTTTTCTAGGTGCAGTTCTCGGTATTTCATGTCAGCTCCTGGCGTCAGGCTTCATCGCCATGGCGTGGGGCTGGGAGGCAATTTTCTACACGGATGGAGCTCTGGGGACCATTTGGACTGTGCTTTTCTTCCTTTTTGGTTCTGCATCCCCTGAGCAGTCGAAGATTATTTCAGAAGAAGAAGTCGCGTTTATACAGACCTCTCTGGGAAGGGTCGGAGAACAAAAGGTATATTGACAGTCTGTACTGAGAATATTTGGGAAAATTTTAGAAAAGATCGTAACAAATCTTTTATTGTTTGCCTTTTATATATTATTACGTTATTCCTCAGCAGCTTGGCTTTTATAGAGTTCCTAGCGTAGAACTTGTTAACTTTTACCGAATTTGTAATAGAGGCCATAAATGTAACTTGGCAATCGCACAGCACAAATAAAGCGCTGCTGCGTAGAAATATCTTCTCAGATCGCTAATAAATTGATATTAGGTTAATAAGTTATTATGTTGGTGAGCCATTGCGAATTCAAAATATTTTATTATGGAAATAATGATGACTAATATTAATACAGTCACTAAAATGTTGCTAGGTAACTAATTAGGAAACAATGAATGATAAATTTGTTGAATAGGTGCTCCTATACTAACTAAAATGAAAAGGTGCTTGCATACAAACTAAAATAACAGGCTTTGCTTGATATAAGATCTCGCAAATTTTTACGGTGGAAGGATTGCGTTGCGAGACTTGACATTTTTGTACATTTTATGTTTTTGATGGGATATTTATGACTGTTTGTGTCCCAAACAAACAAAAATAAACAAAACTAAAAAAACATATATAAATATACTTAATATATACCTAAATACCCAATACCACTCAAAGTGACGTTCCAAATGGCAAAGAGGAATAATTTTCCCTCATGGTTATGTCTTTCAGTTAACTGCTACATCTGTTTGCATTTTTAAGGGTCGGTTGCGCCAAACATGCTATCGCGTTTGAACAATTTAGCTTTTTAAAACAAAATATTTTAACGAATAAAATTTGTGTAAGTAGTTAAGAAGTTGAACTACATTATAATTTTTCAGATTTGACACAAGTATCAAAACCACCGAGAATAAAAATCGGAAAGATCAGTAAAATCACGGAAAACGTAATTTGGCTTTGGAATTAGTATGATCAGTCTACTATTCTAACTACAATTTTTTTTATAGAGTAAAGAAATGAAAGTAGCCTTAAAAGATTTTTTTTATTTTGTATTTCCTTTTGTTATTTTAAAAGAAATACTCAAACATTCTACATTTTCCTGTACAGAAAAATTACGCCAAAACAATTTTAATGTTTGTGTATTTATTTTTAAATAACGAAAGGAAAATATATATATATATCATATGAATAAGGTACTTTGATCTATTTACGCAAAAAAAAAAACAACAATTAGGAACAAAAAATTCTTTTTTTTCTGTTTGCAATGCCAAATTACGTTTTTTGTGATTTTAGTGATATTTTCGATTTTTTTGCTCGATGATTGTGATACTTGTGTCAAATCTGAAAAATTAATTTTATTTGTTAAAAATACTGTGTTTTGATATGTTAAATTGTCCAAACGCGAGAGCATGTTTGGCACAACCGACCCTTAAGGGATGAAAATCGGATTTTGGCCTTAATTTGGACCTTGTTTTAGTTCTTATTTAGTTTAATTTCTTGATGAAAATTAAAAATACTAAATAAGCAGTGTCATTCGAGGTATTCTGTAGTTTATTATAATTTTTTGGAACATAAAATCGGAATCAAAACAGAACTTATCGCCTGTTTTCAAGGTCACCAGCAGCAATAGCCACCTGAAGTTAGCTGTCACTTGCGCAGTCTCCACAGAACACTTTTTACCGCAGTATCCGAATACGTGAATGAAACCCCATCATTGAATAACTTCACGCTCCTTGTACTGGCCTTACGTAGGTAACCTTTCGAAATAAATATGTATAAAAATGCAAGACTCCATGTGTCCAAGGGTGTACCAATCCAGGCGATCAATTAAAACAAAGCCTCCGGAACGAATAGACGATTTAATAATATTCGTATAAAACACGTGAATTTTCCATAAAAGAAAAGTTATTGCGCGATGTAATCGACTACAGCACCATCTAGTCTTTTAGTAAGTAAACTTCACTTAAGTACATACATGCAGTCTAAACATACCGCCCACCAAGGACCAATAGTCCTTCAAACTACTTGAAGAAAAAAAGTTATACAAACAAATTTTTAAATTATTTCTAATACATCATTATCATGTGGTACGCGCATGAAGTATCAAGTATTATAAAATAAAACAAACAGTACTATATTTTCTCAAAATTAAAAGATTACTGAGTATTTTCTGTAGGTATGGGACACAGCTTCGAAGTTGGTCGTTGTACAAGAGAGTTCTTATAGCGTAAAGTGACAACCCGGGTGATGTTATCCTTTCCAGGATGAATATCCACTACACGTCCGTAAAGCCACTTAGCCGGAGGTAAGTTGTCTTCTCTTACCAAAACAACGTCACCTATTTTTAACTCTGGAACCCTGGTCTTCTATTTATATCTTTGGAAAAACTTAGTCAGATATTCTTTGGACCAACGCCTCTAGAAATGCTGAACCATCCTCTGAGAAAGTTGCCAGCGGCGTAAACCACTCGTCTGCAACTGTTCATAGTAGTACGAGTTTGGTGCCATTATTAGTGGTTCGCCTATTAAAAAAGGACCTCCATGCATTGTCCTTTCATGTGCATCAGCTACAATCAGCTTTGCTAAATGCGACTCTCCACCGATGGTGATGGGGTGTTTGCCGCTATCAGGTAAATCCAAATTTTCAATTTTACCTCCAACCCTAAGTATTTCATTTTTGTCGATAAATGGATTTAGGATTGACAATTTGCCTTTCTTATTAACATTTTCATGTTTCAGAATACTTGCGATGTCATCAAGGAACGAATTACTAAAGATGGAACGTGGCTTCCCATACTCAATACATCCATTCCGCAGCCAGTCTGGACCGTACTTCCACAATTTATTTTTGAGTAGCTCAGTTGGTTTTATTCCTCGTGACGCGTAGTCAGCGGGGTTTTCTTTGGACTGTACATATGACCATTGAGATGAATCTAAAAGATTCAATATTTCAGAAGTACGGTTGGCTACAAAAGTCTTCCATCGACTTGGATGATCACTCAACCAGGCCAAGACAATGGTAGAGTCCGTCCAGGCATGCAAGTGTGACTTAGGGATCCCTAAGACTTCAGCAACTTTCAGAAGCAGCTTTGCAACCAGAACAGCTCCGCATAATTCCAGACGCGGAATGGAAATCTGTTTGATTAGGGCAATTTTCGTTTTAGCTGTTACCAGGTGAGTTTGAATTTTTCCATCTATAGATACGCATCGGATGTACACCACTGTAGCATATGCAGCGTTGGATGCGTCGCTAAAGGCATGTACCTCTACCTGCGTATCACTATTCATTGTTTGCAACCATCGAGGAATGTGAAAGTTTACTAACTTTTTTAATTCCTCACGATAGATTTCCCATTCTCGCAAAAGTTCTTTGGGCAATTTATCATCCCAGTCAAGTCCAGTTATCCATAGCTTATTACCATACTATACACCATATTTGACTATAGTCAAATTCGTCTGTCCGGCGATTCCAAGCAAGACCTACTACTTTGGTAATATCATCTTCTCTAAATTCTCTGTCCTGCTCTTTACTTTCTTGCAATGTTTCTAATAATCCTGTTCTATTACTTGCCCACTTCTGCAGTATAAATCCCCCTTTTCCAAGTAATTCGTTCATCTCTTTGTACACCCTGACAGCTTCTGTTTCGTTTTGGCACCCAGTCAGAAGATCATCCATGTAGAAATCAGTTTTGATTCTACTTGCCGCGAACGGGTAATTTTGACCTTCATCGATGGCCACTTGTTGCAGTGCCTTAACTGCTAAGTATGGAGCACTAGATGTACCAAAGGTAACTGTCAACAGCCGGTAATCATGTATCTCATCTTCGACGTCTGTTCTCCATACTATTCTTTGATAGTCCGTATGTTCTTCGGCGATCTTAACTTGCCTATACATTTTAACAATGTCGGCAGTGAGGCATATATGATGTAAACGCCAGCGCATGATTGTGTCTCGTAACTCCGGTTGTAAGGTAGGACCGACCATCAGCGTCGAGTTTAAGGAGACCCCGTTGGGACTCCTGGCCGAAGCGCCAAAAGCCACTCTGGTTTTTGTCGTGGTTTTGTCCATTCGAACAACAGCATGATGAGGCAACCATACTTTTCCATGGACTGGCTCTGACTCTGGGGGAATTTCCTCCATATGTCCGAGAGCCAGATATTCATCCAACACCTGGGAATAATTCTGTTTCTGCTCTGGGTGTTTGGCAAGCTTTCTCTCCAAACTAATCAATCTTTTCACCGCAACAGTTCGAGTATTTCCATAGTCACGCTCTTCATTTGGACTAAAAGGTAATTCCACGATATAACGACCGGAGTCATCTCTGCAGGTTGTTGCTTCAAAATGTTCTTCACATGCTTGCTCTTCTGGTGTTAAAAACTTTGCTTTCACCGAACTAGGTTCGGCTTCAAGCTTCCAGAACCTTTTAAGCAGCTCATTCTCTTCCAGTTTGACATGCAGATTCACAATTACATTGTGACAAGTTAGTTCCTGGTGGTTGTAGCCACCCACCTTACCCGACAATACCATCCAAGGTAAGTATCCTGCGCAATCGTTAAACCAGAAGGGCTTTTAATCAAACCCTTTTTCAGGATACTGCAATAAACCTCGGAACCTAGCAAGATGTCAATCCTATTAGGTGAATTGTATTGCGGATCTGCCAGTTGGATTTCACCTAGTTCAGTCCAACTCGGGAGGACGAACTTCTTCTCTGGCAGAATCAAAGTGACGGTTTTCAGCACATGAGCCTTTACCTGCAATTTGAAGGTTGGATCGCAGAGTGACTGTATATTGACCATAACCATATGCTTTGAGGTTAAGCCACTCTGACCACCACCTAACCCAGAAATGCTGCTTTTAGCAGCGATTTTATTCAGCTGCAATAACTGTACAGCTGCTTCAGATATGAAGGATGCTTGTGACCCCTGGTCCAGTACCGCTCTCAATATCTGAGGATAACCATTCTTGGACTCAGCCTTAACCAAGGCTGTGGCTAATAAGGTCTGGCTGTGGACCTTTCCTGTCACAAAATGGTTTGTGATATTTGTGGTCTCCATCGTCTCAGTAGACGGTTCCGGCTGGATTTCTGTATTTCTTGGTGCTTCGGTTGACATTGCCACTGTAGGCGAAGTAGAGTTACCATGGAGCAATGTGTGATGTTTTGCCTTGCAAATACGGCATTTTGTGAATACGCGGCAGAACTTTACTGTGTGATTGCTGCCAAGGCAATTAAAGCAAAGTCCGAGTGACTTTACAATATCATGACGACTGGCTACGTCTTCTTTGGCAAACTTTCCACAGGAATACAGCTTGTGGTTCTCATTACAATGAGGACATATGACGTTTGGATTCAAGTTGGCGTGCAGAACTTTGGTTGCATTATTTTGCTGAAAATTAGGCTTAGACTTACCTTTAGACGTAGAGGGCTCTACAAACTCTAGCGCGCGAAACCGAGATTCTAAAAAGTCCTTAAACTGCGCGAAAGATGGTAAGTCTTCGCATGAGTTATTGACATGTAACTCCCACTGCTTTCGAGTTTCAGCGTCCAATTTCGAACTGAGAATGTATATAATTATTATGTCCCATGACTCTACCTTTATGCCTAAATTCGATAATTCGTGTAAACAATCAGAACTAATATCGAGAAGACCTTTCAAAGCTTGAGAGGATTCACCAGTCATTGCACGTTGATTAAACAATGTTTTAAGTATACAATTAGACATAAACCGCTTGTTATCATATCTACTTTGCAGCATATCCCAACATTTTTTATAATTAGCTTGCGTTATAGGTATGTGTTTAATCAATTGCTCTGCTTCGCCTTTCACTTGAGTTTTTAAATAATGTAGACGTTGAACGTCGTCAAGCGCGGAATTATTATGCACTAAAGACACAAACAGATCTTTGAAAGACGACCATTCTGTATACTGACCACTGAACACCGGTATGGATATTTTCGGTAGTCTTACGATCGACTCTTTATTTGTGTCAGGCGGACCAGAGCCATTGTTTCGTGACGGTGCAATCAACTTAAGAGTAGCCTTTAACTCTCCTTTGTACATCAAATACGTTTCATATCCTTCATCGTAGACATCCTTTTTGATATATTCGCTTTGATCTAAATCTTCTTTCTCGTATTCCGATATGATTGCTTCATGTTTCTTCGAAAACTTGCAGATCAACTCCTCTAAGCCTTCTAATCTCGCAAAGACATAGGACTCCGTAATTCTCTCTTTGGGTGATTTTTTGAAGTTGCTCCTTCCTTTTTCTATCTGACTTTTCAAGTCGTCCATTACTCTCAAATCACCTTCCATCTTTGGTTATAATAATAAGGTATACCTATATATTCAAATTTTCAATATTTTTCTATGTCCAAGAAAACTGATGATAATTTTTCTAAGTGTTTGAAAACGCTAAATCTTGATGTTAAATCGGGCATAGATTCCTCGTCTCGTTGTTTTTGAGAGAATTATTCTAAGTCCTTAACCAAACTTTGAATTTACTAAGTCTTTGACACTTCACTGATGTTGACGGAAAATGTACTCACAGTTTTTTTTGCACAAGGTCCAATTTCACTACTCCATCCAATTCCATTTTTCTTCATAAAACGATCCGACTCGTAGGGACCATGTCCAAGGGTGTACCAATCCAGGCGATCAATTAAAACAAAGCCTCCGGAACGAATAGACGATTTAATAATATTCGTATAAAACACGTGAATTTTCCATAAAAGAAAAGTTATTGCGCGATGTAATCGACTACAGCACCATCTAGTCTTTTAGTAAGTAAACTTCACTTAAGTACATACATGCAGTCTAAACACCATGTTCAAAATTACAGCGCCACCCGACCCCGTGGTTCAAGATAATGACGTCACTTCCGTTCTGGGCGCTAATTGTGGCTCACTGCGGCCAGAACTGGGGCTTCTTCACGCTGATGACGGAGACACCCACCTACATGGCCAAGGTGCTGGGGATCAAGCTCACTAATGTTAGTTACATTACATTATTCAATAATTGACCTTGTTCTCAGAATTAAGAATACCCGATTTATCCATCAGCCTAGTTCATCCACTGCTGGACATAGGTCTTTCCAAGATTTCTCTACTCTTGGCGATTCTCCGTGAAGAAATGCCTATACTCGTATACGCTGGGCCGGCTCATTGGTGACCTCGGTGCCGAAACTGCATAGTCTGTTTTATATAAAGGCAGGCAATGAAGATGGCAAACGTTTTATTTAACAAATGCCAAAGTAAGAGTACTTCTTTCGTAGGACATGGTATAAGATTTTACTATATATACCCACGATAGCCTGCAAAATCCAGCTCTGGACCTTCCAGATCCGTCATATATATACATATCCTAAGTCTATGGTACGTAGTCTATGCTTTGTTGTTTGGTATAATTTAGTGTAACATTTTAACCCTGTTGTGTCCTCCATTGGAGATGGATATACTATACTACACCATCATTCAGTCCCAGTCGTGGTTGGCCACCTGGTTGTGCCTGCTTGAGAGCTGTTCTCTTTGTCTCCGCCAAATAATTTTGAAGTAAGATGGTGGAATCAAAGATTTCAAAAGTTAAATGAGCCCTCGCACCTAAAATCTATTGCATTGTTTTTGAATGTGTGCATTAACATAATGCCAACGCGCGCAAAATATAAGTGCGCAATCTGTCTACCTATGGTCAGCAACCTGATCAGACTACTAAAGTCGTAAAAATTCAAACCTTTAAGTGCACTTTAGGCGTCCAACTATCACTGTGTTTAGATGAGCACTGATTCCAAACGTGTGAGCGTCACCCATTTAATGGTGCAAAAACATTTTGGTGCTGTCATACTACCATAAGGGCTTATCTTTACTTTTGAAATATTTGAGTGTAACCTTCATAGTTGAGCTTGGCATCAGCTCTACCATCTATTAATAGTTAGGTACATATGTCATAGTTGAGCCTGGCATCAGCTCTACCATCTATTAATAGTTAGGTACATATGTCATAGTTGAGCCTGGCATCAGCTCTACCATCTATTAATAGTTAGGTACATATGTCATAGTTGAGCCTGGCATCAGCTCTACCATCTATTAATAGTTAGGTACATATGTCATAGTCGAGCCTGGCATCAGCTCTACCATCTATTAATATGTCAACATTTTAATGACAATTTTAGTCCGAAAAGGATCCACCCGCGCACACTGACAACTAGACATCCAGAATTTCCCAATCTCCCCAAAAATATATCAATTTTGAGAAGATACATATAATCACGCCTGTATCTCAGAGGGGTAGGCAGAGACTATATATTTCCATCTCCTAAGATCCGGACACACCTCTTTCGCATCTTCCTTTTGAGAAAATGCGCCTTGGAAATGCAAAAAAAGAATATTAGCTCGTACAGCTCCATCATTATGTCCCAGTAGGTGAGCATTCTAACACTTTAGTGGTTCACCACCGAAGTACCTTTTAAAACTTTCTCTCTTACCCCCACCGTTCCACACTAAAAATCCTTACTCACTCTAGCACACACTCCCTAGTAGTCTTAAACAACTGAACCAAAGACCCAAGTCGTAGGGCTAGGGAATCTCAATCTAAACACTCCATTTTTCACGCAAACTCACACATCCACCCTCTTTCTACACATACACACTCTCACACACCCTCTCACTTTCACATTTATATTCAAGTGCATAATTTTGTATATTGTGGTTTATATTAAGTTTTTATTTTTTATTTTTTACCGAGGTGATTAGGGACTGGCACCTGGAATACAGATCTTTCGGTTTAGCTCAGGTGCCAAGGTATTAGTTTTGTATAGTTTTTCCTTAAAAAATAAAAATGTGTATTTATTTATTTATTTTATCTTTACCGAGGTGATTATAAATTGGCACCTGAAATACAAATCCTTCGATTTAGCTCAGGTGTCAAAGATGTGATTAATATTTGTATAGCTCATACTTTTAGTTTAACTAAGTGACAAATATTTGTCTAACTACTTACTATGATGAAATTTTAAATGTTCAAACCTTTATAACTTATTTTTAGTAACTTTTTGGTCAATAAAGTTATTATTATTATTATTATTATTATTAGTATTAAAACTAAACCGGACTGACTCAATAGGCAACAGTGGGTCTACCGCGTAATTCTCATTTTCATCAACATCAACTTGAGATTGAAATTTGACGTGCGTGCGACGACGCCCGCCTAACATGCCATCTCTTTTGCACGCGTTGAATTTCGCATGCATTTGCTTGAAGTTGATACAAATGAGAATTACGCGGTAGAGCCCCTGGTCCCTGTAACGTACATAAACACCTCTACACTACGGTTGCCACAGACATCTCGCTACATCGTAGGGGGTGTATGAAAGAGGACGAGAGTGTGGAGCACGAACTACTACTCCACTGCCCCGTCACTACCGACATATCAACGAAAGTAGGGTTAGCGACGATAATGAGCTCTACCTTCCCTTGAATGAATCATCATACCGATGCTGTTCGGCTATTTTTTAAATAGCTGGCTAGGCTGACAGACCAGGGGGAGTGCACAATACCTATACGATCGCGGAAAGTCCATGCGGGACCATCAATCACCCCCACTTCGAATTAAGAATTTATACGGGTCAATGACCAATGAGCATCGGTATGTTGTACCGCTTTGATTCATCAGTCGTAGTACTTCGGGCACAAATATGGACCAGACTAAACACAGATAAGCCTTCACACGATTTGAACCCACGATCTCCGGGTTGGTACTCGAACCAGTAGACACTACAGTTTTTACTTCTTAAATATATGAAGTTCATAGCTAAATTCCAGAATGGTGCGTTGTCCTGCCTGCCGTACCTGGCTATGTTCACGCTGAGCTTCGTCCTGGGAGCCGCGGCCGACCTCGTCGTCAGGAGAAAGTGGCTCTCCATCACCAACCAGCGGAAACTGTTCAACACTCTCGGTGAGGAGTAAAGTTATCTATATACGGATATTAATGAATAGGTATTTTTTAGTGAAACCAGATAATGCACTGATCAATGATCGTACTGAACAACTTTTTTTAAAGAAAAATAACCAGGCAAATGATAAAAATTTAAAACGTTCTATATAAAATTTATAGTGCTGTGGCAGCTGAATTATCAATGAGGAAAGGAAGAATGAAAGATTATGTTTTCCAGTATCGAGATGAAGAACAATAATTTTATTAGTTCGATGTCACTTCTTTAACAAGTTGATATTTGTAATGTTCTCTATGTTATTGGATGCTTATACCACGTACATGGCATTTTAAAAATGTCATAGAAAAAGAAATAGTATATTGTGCAACTAAAACATAATTTGAGACATTGGGACACGATTGCTTGTTTACGAAACAAACGAACTAAGTTTCGTAATAGTTTAGCACGAGTGTCTCAATGTCTAATTATGTTCAGTTGCACACAATACTTTATCTACGATCATCAAAAGTATCGTCTTCATTTATTATATTTTCAACTAAGAATTTCACAAAAAATTAGACGAACACTCGTTCATGCACTTAGGGTGCGTCATTGTGGTAATGTTGCCTTGAGGCCAATCAAGATAAAGATTGAGAAATAAGGTCGGGCCTTATTACTCGTCTCTGTTGTTGAATGGCTCTCTAGTTGTGCTCTAGTGGTGTTATATTAAATTGGGCCAATCACAGCGCGAATCGTGGTGTTATAATGTAATATTATAACATCGGATAAACAATGTAGGTACTTATAAAACTGCTTTTGATGTTGCAGTCACCTTATTGCAGTATTCCCATATAAAGAAAAATATTTTTGTATTTCCGCAGGTATGTTTGTTTAGTGTGATCGGTAGATTGAGTGGTGTCAATAATACCTGTCCATATACTACTTGTAAAAACATTTTTTCACATTGTTAACTTATAAATAATAACAAGAGTAGTTAACAATACATAAAAAAATACTAAAATGTTTTTACCTGATTAAAACACCTATGAAAAACTCAACAACATTACATTCAAACATGAGTTTGAGCTATTAACATGACATAATAAAACATGAGCAAAATAAAAGATACTGAATTAAATATTATTATGTTCGTCTTGGTAGCAACGAACATTTAAAGAAATACTCAAACAAGTATTAAGTTAAATGATAATAATGATTATAATAGAAATAAATTTCTATGTTTGAACAGTTGGCGATTTATCCATCGCAAGGAGATATAAATTAACATTATCATATATCGTGCCCATACTACCAAAATTTGATTAGTGCACTTTTTGCCAAAAATAAGTTAAGTATACCATAAGAATTAGATTTTTTCAATTTACCTACAGGTGAAACCCGTTTTGTGATACGAAGCTCCGTTGCCGATTACGACTTTATTTTAAAGGAACTTAACTGTCATTTCGTATTGACATGAACGGCCAAAAGCTGCAATATATATATTATAAATCAATTATTTAAACTTTGTTCAAGCCAAACATATAATCAAATCTTTACTTTTTTTGCCATAGGTCACATACTCGGTAAATTCTTAGGGTCAAACAGCCAAAAAAGTTTTACTTATATAATCGGTTTTGGTTGCAACTTTTTTCCGATCTTAAATAAAATTCATTCAAGGAAAACCAATAATGCGTGCAAACATGCTTCGTTCAGCAAGCGGTCCTGTAGGTAATAGGGATGTCGATTCTTCCTGAAAATCATCGATCTCCGAATTGATTTGAATCGAATGGTACCGATTCTCGATTTTCAATTATATCGTGCACTAAAGATTGATTTTTCAATGTAGGTCCAACTACTATATAATCTGTGGTAGGTCTAGTAACTACTTTATAATCTGTGGTAGGTCCAACTACTATATAATCTGTGGTAGGTCCAACTACTATATAATCTGTGGTAGGTCCAACTACTATATAATCTGTGGTAGGTCCTACTATATAATCTGTGGTAGGTCTAGTAACTACTATATAATCTGTGGTAGGTCCAACTACTATATAATCTGTGGTAGGTCTAGTAACTACTATATAATCTGTGGTAGGTCCAACTACTATATAATCTGTGGTAGGTCCAACTACTATATAATCTGTGGTAGGTCCAACTACTATATAATCTGTGGTAGGTCCTACTATATAATCTGTGGTAGGTCCTACTATATAATCTGTGGTAGGTCCTACTATATAATCTGTGGTAGTTCTAGCAAAAAAATACATAATTTAGTGACAAATCACTGTACAGACATCATGTAATGCGTAACTCGATATCAACTTTGCTGCAAAATTAGCTTTTCTTTTTTTTCTGTTAATTAACATAAAATAGGAACAATTTTGGCAAACCCAGTAACAAGTTTAATAAAACTTTTTTTGTCATACGTTAATTTAGTTTGATTAGATGACACTTAAAATACTTACAATTTACTGTGTTCAGATATTCCGGCTTCTTTTTTTCTTTTGAATCAAAATACAGTACACGAGAGGAAAATCATGTAAAAAAGACTTCAGCAACTGATTTCAGCCATTACTTATTCTTTTTTTTTTTGTTCTTTATGCCCTGGTTTAAAATCTTTAGGCCGTAGTTAATTCATATTTTTTATAAGGTTAACGTGGCCAACTGGCCCATAAAAAAGTTTCGTTCGTTCTATGCAATATAAAAACATCTGCTTGTTATGTAAATCGGTCCGATTCAAAAGGTTTTGGGATCGATTCATTGAATCGATCCAGTATTTTAGATCGATCTAAAAAGTCGATTTTTCTACCCTGAATAATAAATTTTTCGATTAATAGATCTATAGGTAGTCGATGATTAATAAATTTTTTTGCATAGTTGTGTCAAATACAAATAAACGATGTAATTTTTTAATTTTCAGTTAATAACAAAGGTTAAACAATAAGTATACATAGGAATACAATAAGTACAGTGACGTTAAGGAGAATCCAGTGCCACATTAGTCAGCCTTTATTGTTCAGCAATGCCCCAGGAACCCTTGTAACGTAACAATGATAAAACGTAAACGTTATTACTGTTCAGTACACTTAAAATTTAACCGATAATTTTTCTACAAGCAAAACCGGTAAAATATCGGTGATATAAAAACTGTCAGTAAAAAACATTGTAAACACAGATGAGTAAAAAAAATACTGTGGAGAAAGCTAAAAATGACAAAAGCAATGCTTTAAGGCGATTTTAATAAAAAATAAGTCATTCTGCAGGTAAAACCAGATAACCCCATCTCAATGAAACAGTAAATTTAGGAATAAATTTGGAATATTTTGTAATTTGATACCTCCTGTCCAAAGAGGTGATAAATGACATACATATTAAAATAAATAACATTATCTACCTGTATTTAGATAATTATTACTAAACAAACCTTAGAATTCAGTTTTCTCAAATTGTGAGTTCATGCACTTAACTGGTTTTGGAAGTCTGGGCACGATATATTGGTAGAGCAATCGCCCGGTAAGCGAGAGGTTCCGGGTTCCAGTCCCGGTTCAGAGCTCCTCCATTTACGATTTACTTTTCTTTCTGCGTTTCTATACTGCAATGATATAATGTTAAGATAATAATAATATTAATGACTATTGCAATGTGTACTACCTACGTAAAGTAAAAAAGGACGCAAGTGCAATAGTGAAAAGTAAACAAGTAAGCAACATGTGCTAAATACTGTTAGTATAGATAGATAGATATATATAGTTAGTACATTACACAAAATATGGTAGGTTGGCACAATAATAATTTATAGGGTAGGGTAGGTTTAACCGCTCATTGACACCCACACGGTCAGTTCGTCGAACGACCGCGCATAATTACTCATCTAGCAACAAGCGGTAGCTGCAATACAAATCGATATATGGAAGATTGTGTGATTTAGTTTTTCATAACGACATAACATAACGACAACAAGTCTATTTTGATTTTTGGGATAAGTACAAATGAAAATTTCGCGTTATTTTTAAAATAAACTCTGATAAGTCTGGACAATTTAATTTTGTTAGTAGAATTTGTAAGTTTATTCAAAAGGGAGTGTTAAATGATATTTTTGCATGTACTCCAGACAAGAGCGGCATAAGTAATATATGGTCTGACCAGGGTTGTGTATATACGCAACTTAGTTTTGTAGGCTTAAATTGCTTCGTCTATTAGGGATAGGGCTAAGTGCGTTAAACGCTTTGATGCCTTTAGCTCGGGTGGCGGTGACGTGTTGAGACCAATTTACTTTGCTATCCAGGTAAACACCAAGGTATTTAGTGAATTTGCTCCACGGAATTGGATGGTCGTTAATTTTTAGGCACCTAGCAGGAATGCCTCGTTTACGCGTAAAGAGCACTGCCTCGGTTTTTCCTTTGTTGAGAAGAAGTAGTAAAAAATGAGTGTAACAGATCAATTGACAGTTGAAGACGGTCGGTTACCAAATACATTTCGCTGAAAGATGAAAAAGAATCTGTGTCGTCAGCAAAACATGCGAGTTTAATTCTTGTTTGAATTGCGATGTCATTTATAAATAACAGGAACAAGTAGAATGCCAAAATTTCGGAACGCCTGCAGGATCAGTAGATTATATGGTTTCATAAAATAATACCTGTCCATATACCAGAACTGTTAAAAGAAATAAATAACTAATACTTTATTCCACCTAAAAACTTGGACAATTTTTAGGGTTCCATACATCATAATGAAAAAACAGAACCTTTATAGGATCACTTTGTTCTCCATCTGTAAAGGCTGCTTAACTCAAAGGCTGCTTGTATCAACTATAAAATATAAATTCCTGTATGAAATAAGTTTAGTAAAACTTATATTTGAGGTTAATATCATATAGCATACTACACGAGCGCCCGCATAGTAAAAATATTGACAGTACAAATATGAATCGATTAACATGGTCTGTGCAAAATGAATTCCTCAAAGTTCAACCAAGAACATATATTTTTTTGTGGCTATACGTAACCTAATTATTGCAACAAAATCATTCGAAAGCTGACATTTTATTTCTGTTTGTATTTTTGTTCCCCTTAAACACGTACACTTTGGGGATCCCTATTTTCTGATCTCATCAGGTATATATCGTCGGGATTCTGAAAAAATAGCAAGTACTCATTAAAATTAAAAATTTTTTACATTTTGACCGATGACAACTGTTAAAGTTTGACATTTGCGAAAATTAATCCGCTTCGCTTGAAATACAGTTTCCACACGTTTTTAAAATCGCAAATCAGGTCCATGTCGTCCAAAACGATGTCAATTAGCACAAGACATAAAACATTTGTTTATTATATCCAGGTCTCTGGGGCCCCGCAGCAGCCCTGATCGGCCTGGCCTACACGCCGCCCGGCGACATGGCGTATGGCGTCTCTATGTTGACGCTTGCTGTCGGGCTCAATGCTGGACAGTATACAGGATTCATGGTTAGTTGTGACCGCCTGTGGTCTAGGAGTTCGATCGGGTTAACCACTGATACAAACGGTGCGGGTTCAAATCCCGTTGGGGCATTTTTATTCGAGCTGCGTGCTTCGATCAATATTTTTGCCCGAATTCTGGTGATAGGGCTCACAATGTCATAAACGTAATACTGAGGGTATTATTGTCATGTACCAAGAAAAAACAATACAAGCAAGTCACTCACCACAATGTACTTTGGATCATTCTCAGTAGATCTAGTCCGGGGGACATGAAGAAATATTTTTTTTGGGGGAGGGGGGAATAGGGGCCCGAAAAGGTGGTCCATACGCCGTTACTCGAAAATTAACCACGTTGCTAAGCAGCTATTATACCGTGTTTGATATCATTTTCGGTTGAAACAGGGACTGAGAATTCAGTTTTGCTATAATATTTTACCTTGCACCGTGTGAGCTCCAGGCACACACTAGCAACTAGGAAGTCTGACCAGTGTGGATTCGACGTACTTCCTTTTAATCTTAATTTTATTAATTTAATTTAATTTAATTCAGCCCTAGGAAGAAGGAATGGGAAGATTTTGTTGTGCTACTAAGGCCTGTTCCTAGACATAAACTGCCTGGTAAATAGCTCGCTACGTATATTAGCGCAAAGCTGCCTCTGTTGTCGGAATATTTTACAATTGCCTGTCCCTCTTTGTAAATAATCACTAACTGCATTTGTTGACTGTGGTGCAGGGGTTTGATCCACAAAAAAATATGTTTTGAAGTGTTGATTTAGGATAAGGAAAGCAGTATTTATGTTCAGCCTTTGCCTAGTGCTAAGTTTTTGTAATTTTGCATAACACTTACCGGTCATACATAGTTATCACAAATTTTTGTATAGTGCTATTGGCTTCGTCCATATTCCTATCTAACAACGCTTTAAACCTTGAAGTTGCCAAGACATATGCATACCATGCGTCGAATGCACTCTTTAAACCTTGAAGTTGCCAAGACATATGCATACCATGCGTCGAATGCACTCTTTAAACCTTGAAGTTGCCAAGACATATGCATACCATGCGTCGAATGCACTCTTTAAACCTTGAAGTTGCCAAGACATATGCATACCATGCGTCGAATGCACTCTTTAAACCTTGAAGTTGCCAAGACATATGCATACCATGCGTCGAATGCACTCTTTAAACCTTGAAGTTGCCAAGACATATGCATACCATGCGTCGAATGCACTCTTTAAACCTTGAAGTTGCCAAGACATATGCATACCATGCGTCGAATGCACTCTTTAAACCTTGAAGTTGCCAAGACATATGCATACCATGCGTCGAATGCACTCTTTTTTCCCCTTTCATTAAAGCAGGAAACGGCATCGCACCCCGTAAAAGCGTGAACAATTGGTAGCACTTCAGATCTTGCGGGCCCTGATATTTTATGATATGTATATATTTTGTTTAATTTCTATTAAAACTGATTTTATGCCTTCCCGCATTATTTTTTTGGTGAAGAATTCACTATCATTGTTTCTTTCAGGGCCAGAAAAATCTGAAGTGCTACCAATTTTATACGCTATTACGGGGTGCGATACCGTCTCCTACCTGCCTGCAAAACAGGCTGTACAAAGCGCTGTAATTGCTTGAAGCGTGACTTAAAATGCACAGAACTATGCCTATGTGGTGGAAGTTGCCAACTTTAAAAGCCCTGGAACTTATATAACATGCTGCTTCTTTTACCCATTTAATACAGGGCATCTAATGTAGATAAAATTAATAAAACATTTACCAACGTCATAAATAAATATTTTGTCTAATTTTAATATCATGACGCTCCCTCGGTGATTCACGTCGTGACGATATATATACAAGGTGAATTTGTAAACATCGTCCAAATTTATACTTGAGCCTTGGTAAGTGATCAGCATCATGAACCAATAGCGATTTTTGTAAAATTCATAAAATGAAATTTCGACTCCCCATAGTGATTCGCTCAGAAATCAGAACTGGGAGTGAATTACTAGGGAAGTCGAAATTTCATTATACGAATTTCACAAAAATTGTTATTGATCCCTGATGCTGATCACTTACTAAGCCTCCAGTATGAATTTGGACGATGATCAAAAAGTCACCTTGTATATTAAATGTCATAACATAACTTATACATAACAAAGGTACGCTTTATTGTGCACCAAAAGAAAGACAACAAAAAGGACAATACAAAGTTGGAAAAAAAAAAGGCAACAATGGGTGGTCTTATCGCTTAGAGCGATATCTTTCAGACAACCTTTGGGTGGAAAATATTTTGGAAGTACGTAAAGGCGCAGGCGGTGTACTTATTATAATCAAAAATACTTAAATAATGATCTAAAATATGTATGTATTAACTCAATACGTAAACTAGACACAAAATAAATAAATATTACATTAAATACAAAATATATACATGTATATAAAGATGTCATATTGGTTTTGTGCACAGAACATATTTATATTATATGTCGCCAATACCGGACATGGGCAATGTCAAAAGTACCCAGAAGAGAAGAGCTTGTATCACTAGATTGATGTATGTGGAGGAGGTGAAATAGGTGTGCCAGGATCGTAGCAGAAGGAAATCTGTGGTATCTGCCTACTCTTGTAGGAGACAGGCATGAGTATATAATAATATGTACTATATTGGTTATGAAATCCGTCTAGCTTTTTAACATCGATGATACATTGGTAAAGTTAACTGACCGCCGCATGACAATAAAGATATTTTTTCGACAACTAATTGTAAAGCAAGTTGGTTTAAATTTATATTTTTCTGATGTGCATAAAACAGGCCTTGTTGACGTATTTTTTTACTTTAAATACTTACAACTTGTTAATATTATAGGCGTTATCACACATTTTTGTTTTATAGTTTTTATGTTTTTGTCAGAAAAATTACTATAATGTGTAAAATATTATAAGAAAACTGAATTTTCCGTCCCTGTTTCACCCGAAAATTATATCAAACAAAGTGTAATGGCTGCTTAGCAATAGTGATTAATTTTTGAGAAACGACGGGCGGACCCGTTTTTCGGGCCTGTATACCCCCCCCCCCCCCAACAGAATGTTTTTTCATGTTCCCCGGACTGGAACTTGGATACTTAAAACTTTGACTTAAATGAAAATTTAGACTAAGAATGAAAACTTAGAATGACAAAAGAACGTTTGTGGTGAGTGGCTTGTTTGTGTCACACTTTTTAAGGTCAGCCCCTTTCGGCAACAAAAATGACTCCAATATCAGTGATACGTGGGTGTACGAATGTGGACTGTGACTTGGATTACACAGTCTATACTCGGAAAAACCTCTGACATATTATATTGTGTTCCTTGTGTTAAATACTGATTACAAACAAGTCGTGTCAAAAAAAAGTCAAACAGCAGTTTTTTAGTATCAGTCATTCATCTATATGTTTTTTGTTTGCCGTGATAGTAACACTTATTGTGTGAAAATTTCAACTAGTTTCCTGTAACGGCTGAAGTTGTAGACCCCTGTGACCGACGGATGGATGGACGGACGGACAGATAGCCGAGGCTTAGAAGAGGAGATGTAGTCTTATACCATCGTTTATTTAATCTTTCAGTTGATCCACATGGACTTGGCACCGAACTTTTCCGCCTCCTTGATGGGCATCACCAACTTCCTTGCGAACATCATCTCCATCATCGCGCCCCTCGTGTGTGGGCTCATCGTCCAACATGAGGTTAGTTGTTGCTGCGAGACAATCACTATGGCGACTGAAAATTATTGAATTTCCTGTTATTCTGCGTGTATCTAGGTAAAAATAGAAGTATCAATAGCTTTACAACTGTTATATCCACTTCTTACTAACACACTGTCAGCGTTACATACACATGTATCATATAAAATTATTATTGTGGCGCGTGACAAAATAAATACCGTCGGCCATTACAGCCAAACCAGATGAGAGATTAATATAAAATGTTCTATTTATTTTAACTAAATATTTTGTGACGATAAGGTGACTTTAAAAATAATTGATTATTAATGAATTGCTTACAGAGTGACCCAATGGAATGGCGCAAAGTTTTCTTCATAGCAGCAGGAGTGTACTTCTTCTGCAACTTGTTTTTTGTGTGCTTCGTCACTTCGGACCGGCAGCCCTGGAATGAACCAAAAAACTCTGATATTGGTAAATTTCAAATTAGTTTTTACACAATACTACTTGTAACAGAAAGGTGTAACCATATTTGAAGAGCTTATTCAGTCAATGGTATAGAACAACTTTTACTATGGAACAAAACCTGTATTTCGAAAAAAAAAATTACATAAATATGTTTCATAGAAAATGCAATGGCACTCGGCCGAATTGTATGGAAGGGCAGATATTTTTTTGAGATTTCAGGGTTTGTTCCATATTCAAATTCAAATTCAAATTCAAATAGTTTATTTTGCAAAGCAGGTATAGATATATACACTTTTTACACGTCAAATTTAATCTAATAAAGAAAATATATGTAATAGAATAATAAATGTACATGAACTAAATTAAAGGTTTATTTAATTTATGTAGCAATATATTTACGATTAAAATGATAGGTAAAATATATATTATACAAGGTAAAATCCAATCAGCCGCCCGAACCCATACCGGAGACCCGGCCAGGGACCAGGAACAAGGTTCAGTGATCACCAACCGAGCCCCCAGCACGAATCCAGGCGGCCGACCAAATCCCATCCTATATACTACATACTAATAGGTTACATATATAAATACATGCCTACCTCCGCCCATTCGATTAGTCTTGCTAAGAAGAAGGGCAAGAAACTTAGCAAGATCATGTCTTTTTTTCAACATAAAACTTATACTATACAATATATGACTTATATCTACTTTAACCAAGGGATAAGAAAATACAAGACAGTGTACATAGTAAAAGTTGTTCTATACCATTGACTGAATAACCTCTTTAAATATAGTTACACCTTTCTGTTACACGTTGTATATTTTGTTGCACAGAGGAGTAGGTATACAGGCAGTTTGTGATAGTGATAGTCGTATGGTGCATGAGCCAATTCACATCCTCACCGAAAGTTTGACTGTTGCAATCATGTACCGTTCGAGTTAAAAGCACATTTCCCACTACACGAACTGTTAGTTCTTTCCTTTGTGCAATAAGTTAGATACACAAAGGTATACTTACTTTATAAATATTACGTCGTCACGGCATGCATCCCGAGGAGCTATCAGACATATATCTGAGTATAGACTGTCAAATGCAAGTCACAGTCCACACTTGTACACCAATGTTTCACCGACCATTATTATGTCCCAGTATGTACCCACAGCTTGATTTGCCTTCGAAACACGCAGACTTAATACAAATCTGGGAAATTTGAACCCCAGACCTCCGGATTAGTCGTTGAATGTTCAATCAATCAAATATCTTTATTGTTCCAACCACTAGACCACGGAAGATGTAACTAGAATAACTGGCGTAACTGGAATTACTGGCGTAACTAGAATTACTGGCGTAACTAGAATTACTGGCGTTACTAGAAAAATATATGTTTCTAAGGTTTACACACAGTTTTTTTTTTCCAGAAATGATATCTGCTGAGAAACCAAATAACAGACAAAGCTGAACACGAACGGATACCTACTCATAGCATTTTTAAAATATTTATTGCCTAATGACGTGTTAGAGTGATTAAATGACTATTAGGATTTTTTGGAGTACCGTAGTTCAAATTAAAGAAACGAAACCCTTATAGGATCACTTTGTTGTCCATCCGTCTGTTTGGCTGACCGTCTGTCGAAGACCTTATGTTCGGGTCCCGTAAGATATATCAAGTTGCAACTGATAATTCCTACCAAAATCTAAGGCCCCATGGCGCTGTTAGAAAACCAGGTCAACACGAAAACAGTCTTTGCCCTTGACATAATTATTTTCATACAAATTGGCTCACCATAAAAACCTAGAGGTCCTTTCAGTTGACTTAAAAACTTGAAATTCCGTTTACAAGCAGGTCTTATAGCGCACGTATAGGGAACATCTGAAAATTTTATGTATTTAACTATTCAAGAAGATAATTTGAGCAACATTTTTAAAACCACTTGAATGGCATAGAGTTTAAAGTTGATCTTATTAACTACACTTGGGATGAGTTCGGTTTATAAGGAACCCTCCGGGCCCGAGTCCAAGTCGCACTTGAACGTTTTTATTTTATTTTACTGTTGTTGAAATTATAGCAACGCCGCGCAGCTCAGGGCAGTTATGTTTTGTGTTATGTTTTTATAGTGAGTGAAAAAGAGTAGAATGCTTTAACTTTTATTGTCTTCTTTGTGTACCTACATATCTTTGTTCAACAAACCTCCAGATAATTTAAGTGTTATTTCTTATTTAAGATGGTTAATTAATTATAAAAAAAGCAATTTGTTTTACTGGGAATTTATTTTAACAATTAAATACAATTATCATTATTAATATGTTATTTAAGTTTATTAATATACAGTAACATAACCATTAAATAAAAATGTTACCACTTAAAAATTGTTGTTGTTTGTATTGTAAGATCTGTTTTTGATTCATAAATTGTGACCGAAATTCTTGAAATATATACTGCAAAATTCAGATTAAAATTTATTCAGTATACCGACGATGTGTATACTTATACATATACACGACAATAATTTACAACTTTAAATTAAGGCGATTATCCCGGACAAAATGTGAAATTCGACATTTTAGAATTTCGAATACGCTGCATCCTGTCGCTTTAGGAAATTGCAGCTCTGCATAAACATACGTTGATCCTTATTCTAAGACCCCTTGGAATTGGTTTTTACATAATTTATCATTTAAAGCTGTAATAAGCTTCACGCGTTACTATAAAGTCATAAAAATAAGAAACTGTTTATCATCAGTTTCTCACCAAATACGGGCTAAATGCAGAAGACATCACATATTCAGGTATGGTTCAAAGAAGTAAAGATGCCTATGAGATTCTTTTTTATTCAATTTGTTTTAGAAGGAAAAAGCTTGGAAATATTTAATAGCGCCTGCAAAAAAAAAATACCAAAACAAGATCTAACGATTTTGATTATTGCTTTTAAAATTAATCAGATGCTTAGAGTCAAACGACACGCTCCCGTCACGCAAAAATAAAATGTCTTTATTTCGGGCAATGAAAAACACATAGAAAGTGGAAAGAAAATTTTGGCTAATATCATGTGGTTTTGTGGTAGTGTAGTGCATTTGACGATTCCGATTTTGTATAATATTGTGAACTAGTGGTGTGTTGTGTATAGTAATGTAAATATTCCCTTTTGTTTTGTTTTTGTGCAATAAGTGTAAGTGTAATGTATAGGTTAGGTTAGTTTGCTGTATCATTTATTAAATAAATTAACATTGTAGAAGACAATAATAAATGGTAAATAATGGGTAATAAAAGAATAATAAAGTACTACGGTTCTGGTAAAGCCAAGCGAGTTTTCCAAAATAAAGGTCGACGACTCCTCGGTCTCAAGTAGCACAGAGCATAAAATATAATCTTTACGTCAATGATAAAATAGTATATGAATTCAAGGTAAAAGAAATACAGATTGTTAAGTTAATATTTTATATGTATATCATTAAAATATTATAGCTTTCATAGAAATTTAGGTGTCAGTAATGAATGACCATTCTGGCAAAGAAAATATATATGTCCTACTGAGAGGACAAGATAATTTAAATCAAGAAAGGGTAATGAGGGAGTACCTAAGTATCTAGCTGCTGAATCTTCATTCAGTAAAATATAAATCAATGCTTGATAACAGAACTATTGAAACGTTAGAGGCTTTAATGATTATTTAGAATAATTTGTTTGTTTTTTAGCTTTCAAAGAAAATTGAGTGTCAGTAACGACCATCCTGACAAAGAAAACATAAATGTCATACTGAGTGGACAAGATAACGTTGTGCAGTTCAGGGTCAAGGTCATTGTACTGCCAAAAGGAAAAGTCAAATTTTCATACAAAATACGTACTGCCAGCAGGACAACATATTGATTTTGTCAGGACGTTTCGCACAAAAAACCCATCCTTCCAGAAGAGCTACAAAATATAAATATCCAAATACGCTACAAATAAATTTAAATATCTGCCTAACTTTGCCCGTTCAATTAGTCTTACTAAACAACCAATCAACCCAAATTTTGGATTTATTGACGTATAAAACATGTGTTATTTTACTCTAATTTGTGATTCTTTCGCTAAACTCATAAACTAAACATGAAAATCAGAAGTGCGATTGTGTAAGAAAATAGTCATGAAATCGTATTCATTTGATAGCTTAAAACTTATCATTTCACTTGTCAAACGGCCAATTCGAATTGTCTATGGTATTCATAGATGCTTTACGATTTGTATCGTTATTTTAGACAATGAGTGAATGATTTGTTAAGATTGACAGATAATTCGAATTGTCTAAGATTTTTTAGTTCATCGCTAATATCAAATGATGGCGGCGACTTGTGGTCTATGATAATCGTTTAACGGTAAGTGTTTTTGATTATTTTGGAATAAAATTAGGTAAAACAATTTTTATTCTACCATTAAAATTAATAAATGATGTTCAATTCATTAAAATTGTGGTGCTTTTTAGTCAAAACCCTTGGCTTTGGCACTGAAATAAGAATTGTTTTTTAAATGAACACAGTTTGGGGTTATATTTTTGTAGGAAAAATATTATGAAAAGGTTTAGGGCAGTTCGGCCACAGAATAAAATATTTTTTCTTACTCACCCAAAGGGTAACCAACGGGACCCTATTACTTAGACTCCGCTGTCCATCTGTCTGTCCGTCTGTCTGTCCGTCTGTCAACAGGCTGTATCTCATGAACCGTGATAGTAAGACAAGTGAAATTTTTACAGATGATGTATTTCTGTTGCCGCTATAACAACAAATACTAAAAAATAGAATAAAATAAATATTTAAGGGGGCTCCCATACAACAGACATGTTTTTTTTGCCATTTTTATATATAATGGTACGGAACCCTTCGTGCGCGAGTCCGACTCGCACTTGGCCGGTTTTTGTATTTTGGTTCGGTTGCTATCTCGTCATACTAATATAATAAATAAACATACTATAAAATAAAACACCGACCGATTCAAAAATATCTTGCAGTTGCAGTTGACTTGACACTTGAATTGATTCGAAACTATGACGCGTTATTATAACTACAAAACTCGGACGAAGACAAATAATACGATAAGATATAGCGCTGTCTCTTTCAGACATCACATCTAGTAAAAAAAGTAATCCCGTGTCAAGCTCTTCAACTACATCTACTGTTGAGTAGTAGTAAACTTATGCCACCACCTGGGGTCGAGCAGCTGAAACTCGGTTTTCCTTCAATTGTTGCGTTTGGTTATACGAGTTGCATGGAGATAATTTTCGATTGAATTCTATGTTTTAAATTATAAAAATTAATTTTTGTGGTGGATTTAAAAAATGTAATCAAAAAGACCTATTACTTTTGTGTTTGACATAATTTTAAAGTAAATAAATTATCAAATTTCATTTTATGTAGGTAGTATACAATAAAACGCAATTTCATTTCGCATTTTTTAAACCATCGGTCATTTCTAATCCTTCGGTCAATTTTCGGTCTTCATTTTATGGACAGTTTTATGGTATAGATTTATCATCCATGACCAACCTTACACAATCGCACCTCTTTACATTACCAGAATACGGACGCCTCACAGAATAAGGTTGCGGGAAGCGCGCGGGGCGACTCGCTTGCAACTGCGCCGCGCAGCGGGAATAAGACGGCTATAGTTTTTTTCAAATACAGACTGTTCACAGTTATTTTATCTCTGACAGCTGTTCTATGTCCAATACTTAAGAAACATTTTCGATCTGCCTAGAGGTAAAATAACTGTGAACGATCTGTACCCATCGCGGCCGCGGCCGCTAACTCAATGATTCCCTTAAGCATTGGTTTATATAAATAAAATAAAATTTACCTACCTAACAAACAACAAAAAAAAAAACAGGAAGTATGCCAACACATACATACATAAAGGATTTAAAATAAAACATTTTAATAAATGAATACAAATAAATCGTGTCAAATTATTAAACTACTCAAAAATACATCATTAAAGCCGATTCTGAAGGTTTTAATTTTACTTTAAGTGCTGTCAAAACTAAATCTTCTTCATTGCAAAATAGTCCTTAGGTTTTAGAAACAGAAGTTAAATTACTTTGGAAAATTATACCATTATAACTAAAATGAAAGCTTTCAGAATCGGCTTTATTATTCATCTAAAAACGAAAACATAGTAAAAATACTGTATAATTATTAAAAGACAATTTCATGTTTATGTATTTAAATTAGTCATATCAGAATTAAATGCAATGTCATCCAAAATAAAATGTTCTACACAATAGTAGCCCTGATCTACCAAAAAAGTCTTTAGCTGTAGTAAAGTCTGTAGCTGTAGACTATGACGGAGATTTACTGATAATTTAATAAGGAATATGACCACGCAGGTAAACAGCAACTCCGCCACCACCTTTATCAGTACGATCATTACGGATTAACTGAAAACCAGGAATCTAAACGAGTGTAGAGGGGAGAGTGGATTTAACAAGACCTTCGGAAACAAGAACAGCATGAATGTTTGGATTATCCTGAAAAGTATAGAGGAGATAGGCATAATGCGCATCAAGGCTTTAAGCGTTTATATGAACAACGTTGAAATTTTTTGATAGTGTCTGGTACGTGGATTGAAGAAGATCATGTAAGGTCGAAATATTAGTGTTGCTGACACTGAAAGATTCATCAGAGTTATCAGAGCATGAAAAGAACTCATCTTCGATATCAATATCCATCAATAATAATATATATATAAAACAATAATAATAAAAGAAACGATATAAATAAAACTTGTCAAAAAAACCAATACACTAGAACCGGTTTCTTATATAAAATTTCACCTGCCAGTTGCACAATTAATCAAAAACGGTAAGTATCTAGGCAAAGCAACTAAAAAAAAACTTTCTTACACATCATAAAGCATATTTTTAAACAATGACAATATATAATGACAGCGTAACAAAAATGTTGCCAAAATAAACATGAGTTTATACAGAATCAACAAACACGTACATAAATTGAATGAATAAAGTTACAAATTTACAATGAAACAGCAATACACGCACTTGATTGACACAGAAAAAGACAATTTGGTCATCCCATGGCATGGGTCATGCAAGATAAGTGCATGGCCGTTATGCCATGGATAAGTGCAAGATAATAGACTTAGTATACTGCGTAATCCTAAGACTATACATGTGCAAGATAGAATTTAAAGATAGATTCGCAACAAACCCAAACAACAAACAAAATTTTTGATTGTGCACTTTAAATGTCATAACGCAAAAATGCATGCAGTATGTAATTTGCGCTTTCCGAATGGCGCTAATAGTGCTAAAACTGCCACAATTAGTGGTCAATATGTTTGATCCACTATATCACTAAATAATTAGTGGTCAATATATTTAATCCTTTAGATCACTAAATAATTAGTAGTTAGTGATCTAGTGAATCAAACATAATTATTATGTTTGATTCACTAGATCACTAAATAATTAGTGATCAATATGTTTGATCCACTGGATCACTAAATAATTGTAAGCAGCAACTATGTTATATGTATTTATAATGTCGTGGGCACATGGTACAATTGGGTATATTATGATCTCCCTTGGTATATCATGAATTCTTTAAAAACTAAGGGAGTCGCCTCGCTTTACTTCGCTTTGCTCGGCTCTCTTAATTTTTTTACATGTAAATCTGTACAACATGCTTCTCCTCGCTCCGCTTTGCTTCGCTCGTCGTCGCACCTATTTTTGACTTTTTGTTGCAAAATATTCGATTTTATGATATTTCCACGTCATAATATCCAGCAAAAGATCCTTTATTTAAATAGGAAAGCCTAGCTTTACATATATGAGTTAGTTTCATACATATAGAAGGACCAACCTATGCTAATCTGCAGCTGGTCCGCTTGTATGTAACTACACAAGTCTAACACGGCGATCACACGCGCCCGCTTGCCACTCGACCCACAATATCACGTCTTCTTGTACTATACAGATGAATAATAAAGATCTGGGAAATGTTTCTTCAACCCTTCCGACTAGATCAAACTAGCCTTGACATTCTGAATTGTCAAAAAAACAAATTTACTATTTTGTGGAAAGCGGCGGTAGCTCAGGGGTTGAACGCTAGCCTCTCAATCTTGAGATCTCTCTAGGTTCGATCCCATGACCGATTAATTTTCGGAATTTATGTGCATAGTATTTGTTTGTGAGTATCATCCTTTTTCCCCTGTATTCTGTCAAGTATTGAAATGAACAGAGTGACTTAACTCTGTAACTGTAAGAGGACAACGGGGCACGAACCCGTACTGTTCTACAACTAAGGCGGGATTCGATCCCAGTATTGAACTGGCTAAGCATTGACTAAGTGCCACGGCTTTCGTCAGAATCTACAGAGCGTGGGTATTTTCCCATAGAAATCCAAATTTTACGTAACGTGACATGGGTAAAAGCTGAGTCCTAACAATGAAACACAAGTTTATAAGGGCGACGTGTAAATATATATATATTTATCGGAAAACCTAGCTTACTTGACACCCTAAGACTTACGGTTACTAAGGGTTCTCCATTAAAAGTCTTCGTCTTCTCCGCTTGTACATCCGCGAGCCAAAATATCAGTTGCCGCTACGCTCAGAAGAGGGAACTGTCTTCTCAGTCTCCATCACCAGAGGGACAGCTTCCTGGGGCTATAACTTTTCTGCCTCACATAAACTGCCACGCGACTGATGCCGTCGCTCTTCATCTCTTTCCCGCTGCGATGGGAAGCCTTTTCTATCTCAAGATGTGTATGTGACAAATCTCGCTTGTTATCCCCACTTCTTGCGTCTTTCGGGTAAATCCCCGAATTCAGTTCTGTAAAGTACTGGAGCTCGAGAATAAGAGATTCAACGTAGAACGGAAAACCACAATAAAAGCAATGATAACTAGTAGCTCAATGTGATAACCACTACAATTCTTAATAGGTATGTGATGATCATCTTTTTTTCCCAGTATCACAGTATATTTGTATTCTTTATTTGCAATGCGGATAATTTGTAATTTATACGTCCGTGTTTGAGAGTAGAAAAATATAATCTCGACGTATAATTAATCTGCGAATCTTACAAAAGATCGCATAGCTATGTTTATTTAAAACTATAAATTTATTGAGTTTAGAGTAAATTTAGGATTCAGTTGGAAAAATAATAAAATTGTAATCCCGTCAAGTACCCAATTTGCATAACAAACCAATTCATGGGTCAAACCTTTGATCTTCACGAGGCACATACTAAAATTAAGGGGTCGCCATGAAATGCGGGTCACGCAGAAAAGTTAGGGTCAATCCCTTCGTAACTTACAAAAATGCCTCGCCTTCGGCCTCGCTCGTCGAAAAATCTTGTTATCCCTTTGCCTTGCATGAAATATTGACATGACTGCGTGTTCACCATTCTTGTCACCCTTTTCACCGCAAAGTCTACCCTATGTTAGCTCAACTTCTTGAATTAGACTGTTTATTTAACGATAAAATACAAAATACAAAAAATACAAAATTATTTATATATTATACTTGTACATACAATATCGTAGACAGTGATTGGAGTCTCCTTTTAAGTAAGATGTAATAGGAGGCTCTGCTCTTCCATAGATAACAGATAGATATATTGTATGTAACTTTAAACTTAATAATAAGAAAAATAAAATACAAAAACAACAAACCAAGATAAAAAGTGGATTTTGAAAATTTATAGTAGATTTAGATACACTTTTATAATATTCAATGGTTAAACGGCACGTTAATACTGCTAAAATATGTATTTTTGTGTTACTAAATGGTTTGTTTTAAGAATTCTGTGAAAAAAGGAACCATTAAGGTAGGACATAGTTATCAGACTGTGTGTAGATCACTGATTCGTAACTTTTGATCAAAGAGCTTCTAAAGAGACCTTAATGATAGTAGTTTATGAAACTGGCACATAAAGATGTTATTAAACTGGCACATAAAGATGTTATTAAAACACGTTTGTGAGTTTAAATAACGAGTCGCAGGCGACATTTTAATGTGTAGTTTCATATACTACTTGATCTACACTTATGCAATAGGTTATTGCATCAGTGTATATAAATAAATAAAATTGTTGAAACTATGATAGAATTAAATTTCTATGTTTGAACACTTGGCGATTTATCCATCGCAAGGAGATATAAATTAACATTATATCGTCCGATATAGTCCGTCGACTTTCGAACGCGCACCACGTATTTATCTTTTGTCCTCACATGTTTTAAATCCTACACCAGGAAAAGTTTCAATTTGAGCTTTCAAAAGCCACTATCACTTTAAATGAGACCTTCCGGTTCCAATTCAAAAAACAGTTTTTTAAAATAATAACTATCTTCGTAGTAATCAGCAAAATAAGTGTTTAAATTGTGATTTTCGGAGCAATTTTTCAAGCCACGCATCGTATCGCAAACGAGGTGATTCATCACTCCTTGACACCGTGCTACCAAACCGGCTTCGAGGCGCAACCAAGTACAGCACGAGGATATCACCACAAATCTATATCTACCCGCGATAACTGAGCCTTTATTAGTGAGTTCCTATTTATTGTTATTATTTACGTCCTAAATAAGCGGCGATGATGGGTTCGAAGTCCGTCGAGAATAATGCCGGTCATTCTAATGTTACGTTGAGACAGGGCCAAAAGGAAGAATTTGGCTTTGCTGATTTAACTAAGGAAATTCGTCTTCTTCGTCAGGAAGTTGCTAGTATAAAGACGGAGATGCAATCCTCTACGGCTAGTCTCAATCAAAAACTTGAAGCTTTTGAAAAAAGTATCTCAGCTAGCGAGAAAGAAACAATTTTCCTTAAAGCTACCATTATTCAACTTCAAGATCGCCTAAACATACAGGATCAAGTAGCTATCCGAAATGAAGTTGAAATTACTGGTCTGCCGGAAACGGAAAGCGAAAATCTAGAACACCTTGTGATATTAACCGCTAAGAAAATTGGTGTGGACCTTTTGGACACCGATATTGACTATGTAACTCGAGTAGGTCCACGTCGTCAGAAAGCAGCGAAGGTATCTGATTCCGAAAACAATTTATCAAGACCAGTAGTGGTTCGATTGCTCCGTCGCAAGAAGCGTGATGAACTCTTAAAATCTGCTAAGGTCAGGAAAAATCTAACGTCCGAGGGAATTGGAAATGGAACAAAGAAACCAATTTACCTGAATGAGCGTCTCACGAAACAGAACCGTCTGTTATTTCGTGACGCCAGGCAAAGGTCCAAAAATGCTGGTTTTAAATACTGCTGGGTTCGCAACGGATCAATACTTATTAGGAAAGCTGACCAAAGACCAGCAATCACAATTCGGTCAACAGATGATCTTAACCTACATGTTGGAGCTGAAGCAGAAGAAACCAGCACTAATTAGTCTTTTAATTAATACATTTGTGTTTCTTAGTTTGTACTTGCATGTTTTAAATTATTCATCATTTTTACACTTAAATTTATATAGTATTATGTATATTTTCTCCTCTACTAATACCTGGGTATCATACATAAATAAAAACCTATCTTTAATTGTTCAGCTCACACATTGTTATGAATTGTACACTTTATTGTCATATGCGGCGGTGACATTTTATAAATTGAATCATCATTTAATTAATAAAACTTCCTTCCTTTGATATGGGTGATGAAATCGACCAATATCAATTCATTGACTGCTGCAAGACAAATACACTTGAAAGCTGTAAATACATTATTACTCCCGATTACAACATTAAAATCGTTACCTTTAATCTCAGAAGCATGCGGAAAAACTTTGATGACTTCATAGTAATGCTCGCTCGGCTAGATCTTTCTTTTGATTTTATTATTCTGACAGAGTGCCGGTTGGAAACCTCCATCGTAGGCCAAATTGATGGTTACTCGTCATTTCAGTCAAGTAATTACATTAACCAAAACAGTGGCGTTGTTGTGAACGTTAAGGACATATATTCGGCTACTGCTTATGTTCCTGAAGTAAATGATGCTGATTGCATTGTGATTGATGTTTTTAATGGGCCATCAATTATAGCCATTTATAGGTCTCCTTCATTTGCAAATACGTCAAACTTTTTAATCTCCTTGGAATCACTTTTAGACTCACTCAAAACTAAAAAATTTCTTATTTTAACAGGAGACATAAACATAAATATAATGCCGGAAAATACGGACAGCAGCAGTACCGACTATTTGTGTCTGATGGCTGAAAATGGGCTTATACCAGCTATCACTAAACCAACACGCCAAAAAACATGTCTTGATCACATATTTGTTAGATCAACAGCAAATATGAAATCAGTGGTCTGTGAAACGTCTCTAACAGATCATGACCTTGCCATAGCTGGTTTAAATCTGAACCTAAAGAAATCACACAAACAGGACAGAACGCGGTTAAAAATTGATTTTTCGGCAGTTGCGGATGAATTACGAAATGCAGACTGGTCACGAATTACTAATTTATTTGTAGTTTCTGATGCTGTCACAGCTTTTGAGTCAACCCTTAACCAAGCCATCTCTAAGCATAGCTCTTTTATACGGTTGAGTCGACGCGAGTATGCCATGAAACCATGGATTACCCCTGGACTAATCCGTTGCATGAAGCACAGGGATAAATTACACTCTGAAACTCGTAAAAGGCCAAATGATTCATTACTCAAATTGACATACAATAGGTACCGTAATTTTTGCACAGACATATTACATCGCTTAAAAAAGACGTATGAAAGCAATCAAATCGAATCAAATCTAAATAATCCTAGAAAACTCTGGCAATGCATAAATAATATTACGCACTCCACGCCTAAACCTAACTCTGCTGAAGCACTCCTTGAATCTTCAAGTAATATCTCCCATAGTCTTAACGCTACTAACAAATTTTTCGCAACTAATGGTGAGAGGTTCGCTTCAAAAATACTTGAACGACTATGTCTAACGGAGGAGAAATTGGCTTCTAAGGTAAATGCTTCTACAGAATGTTTAAACTCGTTCTTTTTGTTTCCCACTGATCAACACGAGGTAAGCACCATTATTAAACAGCTGAAGATAAATTGCGCGCCTGGACCCGACGATATTACGAATTCTTTAGTCAAGCATCTTCAATCTGTTCTGGTCGAACCTCTTACACATATATTTAATTTGAGCCTCTCCAGTGGTATTTTTCCAAATTCTTGGAAAATTTCTTCAGTCATACCTATTCATAAAACTGGCCCTAAACACATACCAGGGAATTTCAGACCCATTTCATTGCTAGGTGTGTTCTCCAAACTTTTAGAAAGACTCGTCAACAATCGTTTGATGAATTACATGGAATCAAACGGTTTAATTTCCAACAAACAATTTGGCTTTAGACAAAATAAGTCTACAGAAGATGCTGCAATACACTTAGTAGATTTTGTGTCTTCTCAGTTAGATAAAGGAAATAGATGTTTGGGTGTATTCTTGGATTTAGCAAAGGCGTTTGACACTGTCTCCGTTTCTATTTTAATTAGAAAGCTTGAAGTCTTAGGCATCAGAGGTATTGCACTCGATTGGTTTAGAAGCTATCTCTCTGAACGGAGACAGTATGTCAAAATAGCCTCGTACAAAAGCGAACCATCTCCTATTAGGTTTGGAGTTCCACAGGGGAGCATATTGGGTCCAACTCTTTTTGTTATTTATCTTAACGACCTACTTAGTCTGCCTTTGAGCGGTGCGGAGGTTATTTGTTATGCTGACGACACAGCGTTGCTTTTTCACGGTACATCTTGGGAAGATGTTTTTTCAGTGGCTAACAACGGTATGTCAGCGGTTGCTCACTGGCTTGATCATAATCTGCTGACACTCAACGTAGACAAGACTAAATATTTAAGTTTTTATATCAGCAAAGCAACTGAACCCAATATTAACACGCCTATCAAATTACATCGCAGTGATTGCAAGCTCATTTCCAGTTGTGACTGTAGTTGTACATCTTTACAAAGAGTAAATAAAATAAAGTACCTGGGTCTATTGCTTGATGAGCGGCTTTCATTCTCTTCGCATATCTCACAACTATCCGGACGGGTACGAAAAACTGCACATATAATGAGACTTCTTAGAAATTCAATGTCTGTAACGTTACTTACAAATGTGTATCGAGCTCTTAGTGAATCTTTAATGACTTACTGCAGCTTGGTATGGGGAAGCGCTGCTAAAACGCATTTCATTGAAGTAGAAATAGCACAGCGCTCAGTCCTTAAGGTAATGCACAGAAAACAATATCGCTATCCCACCGATAAACTTTATGAAGAAAGTGGGGTTTTGCGTGTGCGTCAGCTGTACGTCTTGAAAGCTGTCCTTACTGGACATAGAAGTGCTTCCACAGAGCTAGTACCTTCACGAAGAGGCCCAAGATTTACGACCCCCTTATGTCGGACCAAATTTGCCCAGCGTTTTCCCTCGTTCCTTTTTCCCTTTCTATATAATAAAATAAATTCATTTTGCAAAATAACTAGCTTAACTCAATTTAATGTTAAAAAGGTGGTTACCAAATATTTATTTAATCTGAATTATGATGATACTGAAAAATTATTCCATATTGTACAATAGCTTTTGTTAATATATATATATATAAATATTTATTTATTTAATCATTTAGTTAAAACTTACATTTATTTATTATACTACTATATAATATATTATATATGTACCATGCTGTTAACTTTGTTTATTTACTTTAGTTAAATTTATATTGTTACTTTTCTACAATTACTAAAGGCACAGCTTTGTTTAACTGAAAAGCTATTCATATTTACATTCACAAATAGTATATATGACATCAATTCAAAATTTTAAATTGTCGACGAAAGTTCTATTAACTGTGCACACGTTAATAAAGGCCCTCATGAATCAGGCTCGGCCTAGTCTGAGGACCGCTAGTAATGTTTATTAGTAAGGTATATTTTAGTGTTAGATATTGTTTTGGAAAATTATGTTAAGCTAAATAACATGTACCTAAACTATATTTTTCCTGTGTTTTTGAGAAAAATAAACTCTATTCTATTCTATTCTATTCTATTCTATCATTGTAGTAATTCAGGGCAAAAGGGAAAAAAGTTGGTTTTATATTTTTATTAAAAAAACTAAAATAGCTAGCAAAATTTCAAATATCAAATCTCTAGACATTTTTGAAACACACCTTATAAAATATGTTTGAGTTTCGTATATGGTTCCTATTTGTCAAACGAGGAGAAAAAGTGTGTTAGAAGACCACATTTCAACAATTATTTCCATTGAGGAAAATTTATCCAAACTTGTTTTCCAATTTCAAAACCCTAGATTATATAGTCAAAATGTATATACCACAAAATGTATGAAAATTTTTCGTGTATTTCATGAAATACACAGAAAAGAAACACCTGTATTTTTTTCGCATATCGCCCTAATGCAAAGCAGCATACCACCAACGTCACCTAGTGTCATACAAATTTATAGATGCAGCTGGAAACATACATTTTGTGTAGACTTTGTATGGAAATATTAAATTACCAACCGCAAACAACATTTTTATATTTTTTTGTTGCAATGTACACTTAAAACTAACCGCGTGCAAAATTTCAAGTTTGTAGGCCTGCTAGAACACCTTTAGACTTTTGATGATGTGTCAGTCAGTCAGTGACAAAATAAGGGAAATTTGACTTGAGATATTTCGTAATCAAATATAGGTACAAAGTTGTAATTTGGGATCAGAAGTAGGATCAGTAAGTACTCTTGGTTACTGAAATTTCAGACTTCTAGCTTTACCCACAACGAAGATACAGGGGGGTTGAAAGTGCCGTGGGTTGCTTTGAGAAAAGGATGGTACGGCCGTTCCGTGTTTTTTGGCGAGACTCGGCGGGGGCACTGCCGTGCCCCCAGATAGGTAATAGAATGTATTTGGTATATTTTTTAGATTTTGATGATATAGACAAAAGACACGTTGACCAGTTAATATAATTTTCATAAAGAAATAATCTCAATGTGGTTGTTAGTACTTGTACCAGTACTTCAAGTGGTTTGCCGCGGTCTGCATCATTGCCATCTTCACCACTCGTTGCACCAAATGACTATGATGATAACAATACACCTAGTGGCAGCGACGCAGATAGTGTTTTAGTGACTGTAAGGGAAGGATACAATGAGAGAGAGAGAGAGAGAGAGAGAGGGCAGAATGAACAGGTGAAATGAACGTTCAACCCGTAGTTCACTTGTAGTGAACGAAGCGGCGGTGACGTCATCGCAGTCAGCTGTTGCTGATAATGTCAATACGGACGCGCCCACTTCTGATGCTGTGCGAGCACCTGATCTTAAAATAGTTATATGGTTATAAGAATAGATTAAGACCTAGGAATAAATAAACCAATTATAAGTTGTAGTATATAGTAACTAAATTGTAGTAAGTAGTAATAAGATTTATTATTTATTATCAGGATTTCTAAATAAGGCTGGAGGAGAGGACGTGTATTTATTTATTTATTGGAACACGAAGTAAATATGCGCATAGTTGTCAACCTTTCAACCTACCTACTTCTACTTACCTACGTCAGTAATAAACCGGCTACTGTTACAGTCGGTTGTTACCTTTCTGGCCGCTCCCGAACATCTCAAGGCGACTCGACTGTGCTAAAACCACATCACAACGAGAGCATTCTCTCTAAAATTTGACCGTCACACTCAAGCTCACTAATTGTAGTTGTGGCAGTACTAATACGTAGCCCTGTCACGTCCACGGTTTATTCACTCTGCAACCTTTACTGACCGCAGAAGCAACCGTTTATTTGCTTTCGATGTGACTTTTAATTCAGAAGTCTAAGGTTCAAAACGTTTTAGTTTTCTGGCAAATTCTAATTGTTATCCTGTTCATGATGTATGGATAGTCATTGAATAGATGATTGGAAGAGAGGAAAATGTTTGCTTCCGGTCAAACTAAGATGTTCTTCTAGTTGTACTAGGAATGTTAAATAACTACTTGATTTATATCTTTTGTTGTTTGCTTTTGAAAAACAATTAAATACCAGGAAAATAAGGAATGGAAGTAATGTTATTAAACATTAATGCATAAGCTTTTTAATTTTTTTCTTCCATTTTATTAATATTTTGCTATAAATATATTGTTTCAGTTCTACTCCCATCTTAATTCCCTTTTTACTTTGATGTTGAATCAAGGATATGACCTAGTGACATATTAGTAATATATTAAGAAAATATAGAAGTAGTAGACTGAAGTATTATGTTATTTAGATATTATACATTCTGTTTATTTAATTTCTACTTAGAATAACCAGGTCGACACATAGTACACGTGATTTTAAACTGAAAACAACACAGTATCTTTGAGTACCCACAACACTTTACAGATTATCTGTGAGATAAGGCAGACGTACTCGTCTGATAGTTAACAGTTTTTCTGAATCTGCCGAGATTGATCTTTGAGTATTTACAACACTTGACAGATTTATCTATAAGATAAGAGATACCCGTCAAATATGAACAATTTACCTGATTTTCCCGACATTCAATAATTATCAAGGATCTCAAAATTATGAAGGTCTTATCAAGTAACGATTTTTGTCCGCGTATGACAGCTTTAAGTCGCCTCTTCCCAGTGTCATCCGATAGTGACTCTAATAATTAAGATATTTCTCTCAAACGGTATGTTTAAAAATTATGAAAAACAGATATGTTGTTAATTTAACTACAAAGAAAAACGTTATTTAAGGAAATAATTCTTGCGTGTTGTTATTGTTAAAAGTCAAGCTGTTTTTATAGTAAAATTAAGTAAAATTGGTTATTTCTTTGAAACCGCTAATGGTGTTTGTATGGTTCTTGCACCAGCAAAATATAGCTTGGAAAAATCATTTATGTAATTTTTTTTCGTCTATCGCGTTCATGTGAAAAGTATTATTTTCTCCTATTTTGACTATCCGAAGACCCAGCGACATCATAATGCAGTGCGCGCTGATATGAACGTTATTTCAATATAGTTTATGTCAATATTTGTACAGACAAAAGTCGACTCAAGGATGATGGTGAATACCTGCACCTTAAGGCGGCACATCGGCAAATTTTTGTACATGTTCCCCTTGTACATAAAATGTTTAAAAAAAAAATCTATTATTATGTAACCTGTAATCCACCATTTAAAATTAAACAAAAAATAACCAGCCAAGTGCGAGTCGCATTCGCGCAAAAATGGTTCTTTACCACCACACAATACGGGTACAGAACCTAAAAACATTATGGTAAATAATTCCACTTGCAGTTATAATGACCAACTTAACTTGTAACTTACGATCAACGACATTCTATACCAATGTCGTTGATTTAAAGGGTATAATTAAATAAATCACTGGAAACTTCCTACATAATTAAATATTGGAAATTTTCAGATATTTTACAAAACGTGTGGTATAATAACTACCTGTAAACAAAATTTCAAGTTCCTAAGCCAACTGGAAGTGTCCTATAGGTTTTCATGGTGAGGTTGTTTGAAACTGATTGTTTAAAATGCAATAACTTTTTTCACGTTAGGAGGTATCAGTTTCAACTTTATATCTCATACGGAGCCGTAGCAAAAGGGTCTTGACAGAGGACAAACGGACAGACAGACAACAAAGTGAAACTTTAAGGGTTCCGTTTTTTAATTTTGAGGAACGAGACCCTTAAAAATGTCAAGGTGTTAAAAATTAAAGGTAATTTAATATATAAAGGTAAATGATGTACTTAGAATTACATTACATACTGAGCTACTTTAATATATAAAGGTAAATGATGTACTTAGAATTACATTACATACTGAGCTACTTTAATATATAAAGGTAAATGATGTACTTAGAATTACATTACATACTGAGCTACTTTAATATATAAAGGTAAATGATGTACTTAGAATTACATTACATACTGAGCTACTTTAATATATAAAGGTAAATGATGTACTTATAATTACATTACATACTGAGCTACTTTCCCAAAGAAACATCCGGCGAAAATGTAAAAATGTGTTTTCGAAAACAAGTGTGTGATACGATCATAATAAAAACAACCTTGTTCGAGATAAATCGAATTTACAGTAATAAAAATAAACTTTTAACAAATACAAACCGGCCAAGTGCGAGTCAGACTCGCGTAACTAGGGTTCCGTATTGTGGATGATAAATTTAATTTTGTCATTTTTTTTCGTGAATTTCTCGACCGCTTTGGTTGTCCTGTAATCTTTAAGTAAACACATACATATTACCATGATCTTTTTCATATTTTTTGGTCCACCAGTTTTGGAGATAAGGGGGAGGACATACATATTTTTGTGGTTTTTTAAAGATTTCTCGACACCAGTTTCAGTAAATATATTAAAAGTATATATTTTTACAATATTTTTTTTAATATCTACAATTTGATACCCATATGGTATTTCTATAAAATATTATTTTTATTTATTTTACTTCTTTTTTTTATATTTCTCATTAGTGCTGATTTTTTTTTAATCGCTATAGCTTTCCTGTAATTGGCCAGTTATGATCTATAATTTACATTTTTTTCATATTTTTCGGTTTACCAGTTTCGGAGATAAGGGTGGGGGGGACATACATATTTTTGTTTTTTTTTAAAGATTTCTCGAAACTGGTATCAGTAAATATATTAAAAGTATATATTTTTACAATCAGATTTTTAATACCTACAATTTGATACGCATTTTGTATTTTTATAAAATACTTTTTTTATTTATTTTAGTTCTTTTTTTGTATTTCTCATTAGTGCTGAATAATTTTTTTATTGCTATAATTTTCCTGTAATTGGCCAGCTATGATCTATAATTGATATTTTTTTCATATTTTTCGGTTTACCAGTTTCGGAGATAAGGGGGGGGGGGACATATACATTTTTGGGGTTTCTTAAAGATTTCTCGAAACCATTGTCAGCAAATATATTTAAAGTATATATTTTTACAATCAAATTTTTAATACCTACAATTTGATACCCATATTGTTCTTTTAGGCTAATATTTTTTATTTTTCTCACTTTTGTTTTGAAAATATTTTGAACAATTTCAAATTTTTCATGTTTTTCTTTACACCTTAATATGTGGACAAATTAATGCTATTTTTTTGCCAAATTTCATGTATTTATCCTTAACGGTGCTAAACTTATGAGGCTGTGACATACGGACGGACGGACAACGGAGTCTCACCATAAGGTTCCTTTTGTACCTTTTAGGTACGAAACCCTAAAAAACTGATAAGGTTATCATTTTAGATATTTAAAATTATCTTTAGCCATACTTTTGACTTTAGCCACACTTTTACCAGTGAATTTGGCCTATATAGTTGTTTTTGTCACTACTATCATCAGTTTTATTTTTCATGTTTTTTGTTTTTTTTTTATATAAATATACTGATAGATATGATAATGCAATTATAATTACTGTAAAATAATCTCAAGATATTTCGGGTCCGATCTGGACCCGACATCAGTTGAGTATCTTAATAAAAATAAATAGACATTGACATTAAATAATATTATTTTTTACAATTCGCTTAGATTAAATTATGTTAGGGTGTGTCAATTTGAAAACCATTTCGAGATTTTGGTTTTGAATAAAAAAAAAACTGATTATACTTTTACAAAAAAGTTACAAATTCCATTTACCTTCGTGTGACGTCACTTGAGAAAAGGATGTCCACAAATGTGTCCTTTGCTATCAAGATAAATTTCTAATAAATAATTTGCTTCCGACTGATTTGACAAATGGATGACAGATAAGTAGACAGACAGAGACAATATAATATATATCAATATATCTTTGATATATATATATATTTGACATTAGTATATTTTTTTTTTTAAAAGAAAAACCTATTTCTACAAATCAAAGATACCCACCCATTTAATACACGACACAAAGATAAATTGTATTTGCCCCAATCAAGAATAAAAATGTTAAATTGTAGCCCCTACTATATGGCAGTTAAAATATTTAATAAATTGGCAGCTAATATAAAGACTGCACAAAAAGAATCCGTATTTATTAAAACATTAAAACAATATTTAGTAGAAAAGTTTTTCTATACAGTGGAAAGTTTTCTGTTAGATGGAAACTAATGTAATATGGCTTTCTGATCTCGTATTTTTATTTTATTTTATTTATAAACGAAATTGTTTGTAAAAGATACATACCTACTGTGAAATACTATAAGCAATTAAGCAATATGTATTATATATTTTATAACTTTAAATAAAAGATGTAAAATGTTCCACTATTCTTACCTTAGTGTAAATATTGCTGTGCCCGATAAGGGTAGATAAGGGTAGATAAGGGTAGATAAGGGTAGATAAGGGTAGCAAAGTTTTTAAGTTCTTTAAAAATGTAACACTTCTGTTCACTTATAATAGTTGCAATAAATGTTTTGAGTTTGAGTTTGACAGACCACTTTTTAAGGTTCCGTAGTACCTAAATGGTACAAAAAGAACGTGGTCCGTCCGTCCGTATGTCTCAGCCTCATAAAGTCACAAAAAGACATGTATTTTGGCAAAAATAGCAATAATTTGGTCACATATAACTGTGTAAAAAAAATATTTCCAAAACAAAAGCTAGAAAAATAAAATATATAATGATCCTAAAAATACAATATGTATATCAAATTGTAGATATTAAAACTGATTGTTAAAATTTATACTTTTACTATATTTACTGGCACTGGTTTCGAGAAATCTTAAAAAAACACAATAATGTGTATGTCCCCCCCCCCCCCCGTATCTCCGTATCCCCGTATCTCTAAGGGTCAGCAATAGACGGTTTTAGAATTATACTGTTAAGGCTTTTACCAACGAAAACGACCTTGAACTAAGTAACTTTGTAACCATTTATACGGTAACTATAGCATTTTTCAACAGAAGAAAAATACATAGTAATCTGCACGATACAAATAGTGATGTGGTTTTTCCTGAATTTCGTTATAATATACAGAAGTGAAGCAAGAAAATTATAAGTTAGCCCTTATTTCTGGGTTTTTTGTTCAATTGTAACAACATAACTGTCTTGTATTTTCTTATCCCTTGGTTAAAGTAGATATAAGTAATTTGATGTATAGTATAAGTTTATGTTAAAAAAAAAAAAGACATGATCTTGCCAAGTTTCTTGCCCGTTCTTCTTAGCAAGACTAATCGAATGGGCGGAGGTAGGCATGTATTTATATATGTAACCTATTACTATGTAGTATATAGGATGGGATTTGGTCGGCTGCCTGGATTCGTGCTGGGGGCTCGGTTGGTGATCATTGAACCTGTTCCTGGTCCCTGGCCGGGTCTCCGGTATGGGTTCGGGCGGTTGATTGGATTTCACCTTGTATAATAATATTTTACCTATAATTTTAATCGTATATATATTGCTACATAAATTAAAAAATCATTTATTCTAAGTAGTTCATGTACATTTATTATTTTATTACATATATTTTTATAAGATTAAAATTTGACTTGTGAAACGTGTATTATATATACCTACTTTGCAAAATAAACTTTTTGAATTTTTAATTTTGAATAACTGCTGCAGTTTTTTTCGAAACAGTATGAAAATGTATAAACTTCTAGACAAAATAATATAAATTATTTGGTTTTCTCAGTTCTTGGAAATTAGTTTTATTTTAGATAAAATAAATTAAAAACACATTATTTTCGCACTTGTCAGCCGCAGCGACTGACGCAACAGCCATGTTGACGCAACAGCCATAAGGACTTTATTTTAATATGGTTTTGTTCGAAATTTCAACCACCACGAATCGAGTAACTAATTATTCCGACGGAAGCACCTAAACTATTCAACTGCTTCTTTTGGCCTTGTTTTCGATCGAATCCTCAATATAGTTTTCTGCTACTGTGCTGGATTTCCATCCTCCGTAGCGTTTTACTTCCATAAGATCAGCTCCTGAATTCGCTTACATTGTCACGGAGGTACTGCGGAAGCAATGTCCCGTGTATAGTCCGGGATTTGATAGTTTTAAGAATGTGGCAATATCTTTTGGCATCGCACCTATTTTGTTAATACCAATGGGTTGCTGAGTACATTTTCCGTCATGGTATTGTATGAAAAAACTGTCGATTTTTGTATTACCGCGCCGCAAATCTTGGCTTTTTAGAAAATTTTTACGTATTCTTGCCGTATCGCTCGCTCGCTCTCTCAATTTTTGTTTTGAAACCTGAAAACTGAGACGTGGTCTCTTATCAGAGGCTTGATCCGCCGATTTAAGGTCGCTCAACGAGCTACGGAGCGGGCTATGCTTGGGATGTCTCTGATGGATAAAATACGAAACGAAGATTTTGGAATGGAGACCACATACAGCAAAGCGTAGCGTGGCTGCCCTCGTGCCCGCTGGACTGACTATCTGAAGGACGTTGCGGGTGGTGGCTGGATGAGGATGACTATAGACCGCTAAGAGTGGCGTAACATGGGGGAGGCTTATGTCCAGTAGTGGACAAGTACAGGCTGATGGATGGAATAATAAGCTGTCCGAGTGTTTCTGGATGTCGTTTACAGTTATCTCTAATAATTCACCACTACGACAGGCTACATTCACGCCAAAAATTAGCACAACCTGTAAACAAGAAATAAGATATTTACTTATTATAGGAAAACTTGGTAAAAACCTACATACGTAGGTTTGTGTATAAAAAAGGTACTAAAAAATTACTAACTTTTACGACCAGAAAGCAGTGGTCAGGCGCCTCATTCAGAAATTGCTCAATATTTTGTGAGTTTAACACTCTTGATTTCTTTGTCTTTTTGCCCTCTGATAGCTGTTTTAAATATACCACTAACTTTGAGTACTTTTGAATATGAAGGTTGTGTTTAATGTTCATCGTGGCTTTTAGCATATAATATACGGACCAAAGTGTCGACGGCTGCTTTGTGTTGGCTAATTCATTAAAATAATTGAGAAAACTGGCCAAGTGCGAGTCGGACTCGGGCACGAAGGGTTCCGTAACATTATCTATAAAAATGGAAAAAAAAACACTTTTGTTATATGGGAGCTCCCTTAATTTTTTTTTATTTTTTGTTGTTATAGCAGCAACATAAATACATCATCTGTGAAAATTTGAACTGTCTAACTATCACGGTTCATGAGATACAGCCTGGTGACAGACAGACAGCGGAATCTTAGTAACAGGGTCCCGTTGGTTAGGTTAGGTTTCCTTTGGGCACAGAACCCGAAAAACGGAATCTGAGAAAGAATTGGCGCCATTCATGTTTTTCCAGTCGCAAAGTAAGTTTTTAGGTATTTCTCCCGAGATTTTGGTGGCAACAAATTATCTACGATAGTTGCTGCTTTAGTACGAAATGATTCCGGAGTCAGTGTCTCATTTCCGTCACTCGAAGGACTCATTTTATTATTAGTTGTGGATTTTTCAATTAAACACACAACACAACACGACAACAAAATTTTAACTAAAATTGGCGGAGTCTTTTTTTTGTCTATATTCCAATCAGCCAGCCAGTACTTATGTATCAATTTTGTAATGTTCGATTTGTGGTGTGAGGCGATTAATTCACGCTTGTTCCAAATTAAAAATGCTTCATTTGTGCTATAGACATGGCTGTATGGTCACATCTACCTTTCCCTTTCCCGGAAATTATATGACCAAATAAAAAAATGCTTTTCTTCACTCAGTGCGGGAAAGAGCGTTTTATTCACTCATATCGGTGAACCAATAGCCCCTTTTCGAATGGCAATGGTGAAAAATATATTACTTTTCCTAGCAAATAAAAAAATCTACATGCATGATCGATGGACAAGTACATTACTTATTTGCGCAAAGAAGTTTTTTTTGTGATCAGTAGAGTTTTAGGTTTTAAGGAAAGAAATTATCATCAAGGTCATCGAACCTTGATACTGAACGCTTACACAGTCTCAGGTATGAATTGGGCTGCATACATTAATGTTACCTTGTAAAGTCAACAAACCTTCACATCTCAAACAAATTGCAGATCGAATACATATACTCCTCAGGGGGTCTAGAACGCGCCGTTGCGACGTGTCTTTCTTACTTCTTACAAGTCTTTCTTACTTACTAAAACGCTGTATTATAGGAGAAAGCGCAAGTAGGATAAATAGATGCTGTATCTCTGACGCGTGCTAGTCATGCAAGCACCGTAACAAATCGATAAGAATTCACAATTGTTTCCATATAAAACGAGGTTCGATCGACGCGCGCTGGCTCATTGTCGACCGGCCATCGGCGCGGGCGATTTCCTTGTCGCAACCCACTCTACCTTGAATATTACCCTTTTACCTCAACTCTTACGGCGAACGAAATAAGGATCAATATTGCACTTACCGACTTTTAATGTTACCATAAACCCGATGCAATTATAGTTAAAAGTTTGTATGTCTGTGGAAGTGACAGTGAGGTGTTGTGACGAAAGGATTCTGAATTAAATTGTTCGTTTTCAAAAATGAGCGCTGATCCTGAAGTTAGTGCGGCAAAGCCGGGTGAGATATTTGTATTTTGTTTTGAATAAATTAAAATTTATTATTAAATTAATGTTTAACTTTAATTAAGTAAGTATACTTAAATATATTTAGGCAACAGGTTTTTATTCCGACTATTTTTCCGCCTAAATAATATAAACCAATGGATATATTAATAAAAACAAATAAAAACAATCACAATGAACATTGATTATATACCTTTCAATATATATATTTCATTATATACCTTTCAATATACATATTTCATTATATACCTTTCAATATACATATTTCATTATATACCTTTCAATATACATATTTCTTACGCAAATCTCTTTACCATTCACTGGTATCAACTGATTAAAAAACATTTATAGAGGTCAAATGAAGTGAGTTATTACATGTCTGCAATGGAATTAATTACTACTACGAGTAAACACCTGAATGTTAACTCATTAAAGTCTGTTGAAATGTAAATATTGTATCGATCAGTGATCACTAAGCAAATCTTCAGTATTAATTTGTTAATAAAATACAGTGTTAATTTGTTCGTATTACCTTTGTATTTTAAAATACAAACTAACTTTGCGATATGTATACAAATGTAGAAAAAACAACTAGCTACGGAGCTGTTACCCAATTGCAATAAGAGTAATTACATTGTTTTAAGGCGCCACACAAATAGTGCAGACTGTAACCTAAATCTACCAATTCAAAAATCTAAATGTATACGCTTCCTTGGTGTTGAATTAGACGAACAGTTAAATTGGCACAATCAAGTTGAAAGTTTAAAAAAGAGACTGGCCAGCGCCTGCTTTTCGCTCAAGTGTATGAGAAAGATTGTTAGTCAGGAAACCCTCAAACTGATGTATTACTCATACTTTGAAAGTATTATTAGGTATGGTATAGAAGCTTGGGGCAATTCAAATCATATTCAAGACATATTAATTTTACAAAAAAAAGCACTTAGAATTATTGAAAAAGCTCACTATCTGGAACACTGGGAAAAAAAAAGCCTTTTTACTCGTATCAAACATAAAATATTAACTGTAATTAATTTATATATTTATATGATATCAATCAAAATTTTTAGAAGTAAACACAAATACAACCTTGTTGGTGACATACAGATGCATCTCTTAAGAAATAATAATAATCTCCTAATTATGGAGCCTTTCACAAAAATTAAAATTTATACAGGACCAAAGATATTTAATGCACTGGCCAGCGCCTGCTGAACAAAGATATTAAAAACTGTGATAATATTAATGTATTTTCTAGGACACTTAAGACTTTTCTATTGGAACGACCTTTTTATAATTTAAATGAGTTCTATACTGCAATGATATAATGTTAATTTAAATGAGTTCTTTGATTGATATAATATGCACTATTTTGACTTGCTTATGCTATTAATTACTTTATTTCTATGACATAATTTCTTTATTATTCTTAATATTCTTTCATTTATTGTAATTAAGACTGATGTATACTGTAATTATTTAGATTTAAGTTCATACCTTTTACTTTTTTGCATGCCTTAATACAACACACTCTTGTATATGGCTTTGTATTTCTGTAAATAAATGATTCTTATTCTTATTCTTAATTTGGAGAAAACTAAAACTAAAACATGTGTTTCAGAAGCACAGAGGAATCTCTTCTATGTTCAGAAAACACGAAACATGATACCCGGTTAATATATGTTAAACAATATTTAAACCATAAATAGCAGTTTAGATGTTAATGTTAGAAGTGTAAATGTAGAAGTGGAAAACTAGTATCTTCAGGTCGTGGTCATATTGGTGTAATATAATTGTAAAACTAGTATCTTCAGGTCGTGGTCATATTGGTGTAATATAATTGTAAAACTAGTATCTTCAGGTCGTGGTCATATTGGTGTAATATAATTGTAAAACTAGTATCTTCAGGTCGTGGTCATATTGGTGTAATATAATTGTAAAACTAGTATCTTCAGGTCGTGGTCATATTGGTGTAATATAATTGTAAAACTAGTATCTTCAGGTCGTGGTCATATTGGTGTAATATAATTGTAAAACTAGTTTCTTCAGGTCGTGGTCATATTGGTGTAATATAATTGTAAAACTAGTATCTTCAGGTCGTGGTCATATTGGTGTAATATAATTGTAAAACTAGTATCTTCAGGTCGTGGTCATATTGGTGTAATATAATTGTAAAACTAGTATCTTCAGGTCGTGGTCATATTGGTGTAATATAATTGTAAAACTAGTATCTTCAGGTCGTGGTCATATTGGTGTAATATAATTGTAAAACTAGTGTCTTCAGGTCGTGGTCATATTGGTGTAATATAATTGTAAAACTAGTATCTTCAGGTCGTGGTCATATTGGTGTAATATAATTGTAAAACTAGTATCTTCAGGTCGTGGTCATATTGGTGTAATATAATTGTAAAACTAGTATCTTCAGGTCGTGGTCATATTGGTGTAATATAATTGTCAATAAAGAACTTTACGAAAGTTTTCAACAAAACGTCAAAACTGTGTTCGGTGACGGGGGTGTCAGGTGACTCCTGCCGTTTTATTTTAACAGAATTCGTGATATCGCTTACCAAATTGTTATATGGCTTACTGAATCGTGGTATTGTCACATTATATAATTATATGGCTTTGCCATCTATAAAATAATTAGGTATGTCTACATAATAAATCACAAAATGTTTTGTTTTTTTTTATTGTTTTTTAATTTTAATTGAACCACCCATCATCAAGATGTCTTGATGTCATCATCAAAAAGTCTGATCTCGACTAAAACGTATTAAGTAGCTGATTTTTTTTTCACGATCACCAGATATTGTTTCGAAAACCAAATAGATTTCACCATGTATAACGATAAGTATGGAGTCAGTTACTACATAAGTATCTTTGGACGATACCAATACTTCAACCATTCCCCAGCTGCTTGTATAGTAAAACATAGTTTGAGAGTCTCCTGCCATTTTTAGAAATACTTCAAGCTAACAGTTAGAATTACGACCCGCTCCAAGCATTGTAATTAGACTATCCGCTACAAATGTGTTGCATGTACTTAATATATTATTATGTATGTAATGTAATATTTCCTCGGTTTTCTGTATTTTAAAAACAAATAAATGTTGTTTATTTAACCAAAGCTATACAAATAAGATTCACAAAAACGCCAAATTAATAGTATACAAATTATCACTTATTTTAACCTATATATTCGTCCCCAGGCTACATAAAGTCTGTACCGTGGGGACTTCGAAAATACGGTAAGAGTTTTCCGTAAATTAAATTTCTCAATTGAGTATAAACATAAATTATTGTCGTCGTAGTTTCATGAAATAATTGTACAACATGAAAATTACATTACAAAATAACTTCAATAAATATATACATTTATATACATGTATTAGTACATAAATATAAATATAATTAACATTTTTATTATTACGAATCACACAAGATGACTAAACTGTTATTTTACTATTTCTTCATTCTGATCATATGACAAGCCAAAGAGCCAATTTTTAATTTCTGACCTTGTCTTTTTCACTGAGCAGCCCTTTATGTTACATAATCTTGATATTTTGTTGTAAAAAAAACCAGTCAAGTGCGAGTCAGACTCGCGAACCTAAGGCTCCGTATTGTGGATGATAAATTTAATTTTGTGATTATTTTTCGTGAACTTCTCAACAGCTTTATTTTTCCTGTAATCTTTACGTAAACACATATTACCATGATTTTTTTCACATTTGTCGGTCCACCAGTTTTGGAAATAAGGGGGGACCCTGTATTTTTGGGATAATATTTTTTTATTTTTCTCTCTTTTGTTTTGAAAATATTTTGCAAATTAATATTTTAATATATTTTTTTACTTCTTGATATGTTGGCAAATTATTGCTATTTTTGTGCCAAATTTCATGTCTTTATCTTTAACGGTGCTAAAGTTATGAGGCTGTGACATACGGACGGACAACGGAGTATCACCATAAAGGTTCTTTTTGTACCTTTTAGGTACTACGGAACCCTAAAAAGGGAACATACATCTTATAAACATTTTATTGAAAGATTATCTTAAAAGTCTTTTGTCAGAGATTACTGTTTTTTTATAAACAAGGATAAGGTGACTTTTACTTGACATCCTTTATGGCGTATTGTACAGATTTGTAAACAAATGATAACAAAAAATATAAACAAGGATAAGGTGACTTTTACTTGACATCCTTTATGGCGTATTGTACAGATTTGTAAATAAATGATAACAAAAAATATAAACAAGGATAAGGTGACTTTTAGTTGACATCCTTTATGGCGTATTGTACAGATTTGTAAATAAATGATAACAAAAAATATAAACAAGGATAAGGTGACTTTTACTTGACATCCTTTATGGCGTATTGTACAGATTTGTAAATAAATGATAACAAAAAATATAAACAAGGATAAGGTGACTTTTACTTGACATCCTTTATGGCGTATTGTACAGATTTGTAAATAAATGATAACAAAAAGTATAAACAAGGATAAGGTGACTTTTACTTGACATCCTTTATGGCGTATTGTACAGATTTGTAAATAAATGATAACAAAAAATATAAACAAGGATAAGGTGACTTTTACTTGACATCCTTTATGGCGTATTGTACAGATTTGTAAATAAATGATAACAAAAAATATAAACAAGGATAAGGTGACTTTTACTTGACATCCTTTATGGCTTATTGTACAGATTTGTAAATAAATGATAACAAAAAATATAAACAAGGATAAGGTGACTTTTACTTGACATCCTTTATGGCGTATTGTACAGATTTGTAAATAAATGATAACAAACAATATAAACAAGGATAAGGTGACTTTTACTTGACATCCTTTATGGCGTATTGTACAGATTTGTAAATAAATGATAACAAAAAGTATAAACAAGGATAAGGTGACTTTTACTTGACATCCTTTATGGCATATTGTACAGATTTGTAAATTAATGATAACAAAAAATATAAACAAGGATAAGGTGACTTTTACTTGACATCCTTTATGGCGTATTGTACAGATTTGTAAATAAATGATAACAAAAAATATAAACAAGGATAAGGTGACTTTTACTTGACATCCTTTATGGCGTATTGTACAGATTTGTAAATAAATGATAACAAAAAGTATAAACAAGGATAAGGTGACTTTTACTTGACATCCTTTATGGCGTATTGTACAGATTTGTAAATAAATGATAACAAAAAAAGTAACGCCTTTCAATTAATACAAAAGATATAACATTGTTAACAAAACAGTTGCGTTCAGTATTTACATGTTTAGTAAGCAATGACATCTTCGAAACATTTAATTTTACGCAAACAACATTTACATTCGTCAAGATACAATAGAGTTCTAAGTATAACAATAAAAACTTTGAAAAATTGTACTCTGTATTTTTGTTAAATGTAATAGTAGTGTCTCAAATTATTAAGACCATCTTTATCTAAACTAATGAAAATAATGTTCTTAAATATGTTTGAAAGCTATGATTGTTATAAAAGAATAAAACTATGATTGCTGTTATAAAGCAGTATATAACATAACAATCTTGTTGAATCTTGTTCAGTATGATCAATAGGTTTCATGAAAAATTATCTGTCCTTTTTACATGCGAAATAGTTTTAAGGCGGTCCATCAAGCTCAGCTGCCATAAAAATGCCTTTGGTGTTTGTGATTGGTGGGTCTGATCTTAATGAAACTTTGCACATATCTTTAGATAGGTTAAAATTAGTGGATATATTAATAACTCGCTTTTGCCCGTGGCTTTTTCCGCGTGGATTTAGTTTTTTGTAGTATAAAATTATTTCTTGATCTCTTGTTTGATTCTCAGGTAAAGTGTCTTTGATGAGGCCGAAGGCCGAGCTACGTTTCCTCACGAAATAATTTCTCGATCACTTATTTGATTCCCAGGTAAATTTTGTAAATTCATAATTAAAAATGTAGGTAAATTCTGAACGAAATTATATTTTTTTCTCTAAATTAAACTTCTGTTAGTGTGTTAACACTTTGAAGCACAATATTTTTTTCTAAAATATATTAAATCCTTAAAACCCAACCCTAGCAACAGAAGCAAAATTTCAGCTCTATAACTTCAAAGCAACTGTATTTCGAAAAATATTTTTGTCTTTATGGAATGATTTTCCGAATACCCTGAAAAATGTCATTTTAAGTTCTAAAGTATCTTTGGTGGTATTTAGCGAGGCCGAAGTCCGAGCCGCTTTTCCAAACGAAACAATTTTTTGTTCTTTGAAATGTCCTTTGCTAAAATGTTTTTGTTGAGGCCGTAGGCCGAGCCGCGTTTCGGAACGAAATTATTTTTTATCTTTTATTTGATTTGATTTTATTCATCAGAGATATCCCACGAATAGCCCGCTCCATCTCGTTAAGCGACCTTAAGTCGGTGGATCAAGCCCTTGGTAAGAGATTGCCTTTAAGCATTGCGGAAAGTCATCGACATAATCCGCCGAATCAGTAAGGTTGAAGTGGCAGTGGGTAGGCCCATATTTGTCGCCGACGTGATAGCCGTTGGGGCCAAAAGGCCTAGAATGGATACCACGTGCAGCAAAGCGTAGCCTAGACCGACCTCGTGCCTGCAGGTCCGGCGGACTTTCAAATTTCAAATTAGAACAGTACTAGGTATGGTTAAAAGAGAACTTGTAATAAATATTCAATTTCATGGGTATCTCGTACAACAGATGAGTGTCAGACCAAATGTTTATTAGACAAATTTTATCCTGAACAATAATCCTACCGATTCATGTAATAAAATAGTAAGGGTTTATTTTTTTATTTTTAGTTGGTTCGATTCCCGGGTGAGACAAACGAATTTTAGAAGATCTTTGAATGCAGTTTTGTTTTTTTTTTAAATAAAGGAATGTTTCAGTAAAATGAGCTAACTAAAGGATTTAAGGTAGTTCCCCTCCAGGGCCCTTGAATTTTTTCCATCCTCTACCTATATAACACAAATAACTATTAACTAAATGATTACTTGACCATAATTCGTAAATATAGTTTTCCAAAAATAACAAAGAGAATCAAAAACTAACCCAAGCGCATGAAAGCACATCACTGTCATTGCACGTGCTTTGATGTACCTATGTAGTGAGAGAAAGAGATATTTCAATAAGACATCAACGCGTTGTCTGGACTGAACCATTATAAACTGACCTCTCTAAGACTGGTGAAACAACAATAAGTTTTAGTACTTTTGACTTATAAATTAATATATTAGATCTAAAGAAGTCCCAATATAAGAATATGTTGATAAGATCACTATCTGACTGATATGAGTAATATTAGTTCTGTCCACAGAACATGTTACAAAGGAATAGAAATGCCATGAAAGCCGTGACTGCGACAAACGGCTGTGATCAATACATCAGGGCATAACTCGCGGGCCTTTCATTTCTCAACCGAACGCGTTAGAACAAACATATTTTAAAAATGGTATATTGCAGCGTGGCAAATTGTTCTAACTCTTCGAATAACGTAAATAATACATCCAAAAGAAGTTTATTTCACTCGTAAGTACTTTAAACATGTATTTTCTGTGATATTTGCAGAATAAACCTTACGGTAAATAAATTTTTAACCTTACCATGAAATATTTATGGCTGTAGCGAGTTGCGTTGAAATTAGAAAATATTTTGTCCATTGCAGGTTATAAAGAGTGTCACACATTGAGTTAGAATATTAACGCTGCAATGTATATTTTTTCAAACATTATCAACACGGACCTAACTGTGTCATAGTACGGCCGCTGGTCATGGTTTTTTACACATATGTATAATAGCTTGGCACAGTGCCATGACGTGTTTGGTATTTTACATCTAAGCTTCATAGAAATACGGTGTTATTTTGGATGTATGAAGACGGGTGAATCTATGTGTGCGCCGCCGCGTATGTTTACTAACTAGGTAATACTAACGTATTCCAAAAAGCGGTGACAGCGGTGCTCGTATGAAATTTGTGTCACGCCATTACCGTGGTTCTGTCATATAAAAACACTCACAGACACATACACACCCTCTTACACACCCTAACACACCCTGATGCAAGTATACAAAGTTGTTATAAATTGTTGTATATAGGTACTTAGTAAATGTACTGAAGCCCTATTTTCCTTAGCACTTAATTTTATTATTTTTAAATCGAATGGCTTTGTTATTTTTGCTTTCCTTTGTAGTTTTTATTACACAATTTTAAAATTTTATGTCTTAGTTATTTCAGCATATTTAAGTTAAAATTATATAATGTAAGCCCGTTATTTGTCGCCAACGTGATAACCGTTGAGACCGTAAGCCATTGGAATGGAGACCACGTACAGCAAAGCGCAGCGTATGCCACCCTCGTGCCCGCTGGACTGACGATCTGAAGGACGTTGCGAGTGGCGGCTGGATGAGGATGACTGAGGACCGCCAACAGTTTACTAAAAAAAATACAGGTTGAAAATGAACCCCCTGGCTTTATTGACATTTATGAATCAGAATCACTAATCATTTCGTTGAAAAAAACGCGTTTCTTTTTTCATATTTTTTATTAGAAATATTTCCCGCATTTCGAATAAACGGCTTACCTACGTGACGTGACATGTGACTCATAGATACTAGACCCAAGGACCTTCCTTTGCAAAGAGTCTCCGACCACCAGCCATCAATGAAAAACAATTTATAGATCTATAATATTATGGTTCAATATTTTTTCCATCCATCGCGTTCATGTGAAAAGTTTTATTTTTCTTCTATTTTGCGCTATCTGGAGACTACTTATCAGCCACTACACAATGTTATTTCAGTCTAATTTCCGTCAATATTGATCGAGTTTCCAACTTTTAGTATGTATAAGTTAAAGTTATATGTTAAGGGTAAGTTTAAGGAATAGTCATTGACCTACGATACGTCAATGGGAATATAGCTCATGATGAACCATGTTCGCATTAATTATCTTGCAATTAAAGATTTTCATATTCTGTGTTCTATATAAGTATAGCCAGCCTTTAGTAAAAACCACAAAATGTTCTCAAATTGTTGATTACGTAAATGAAATATTTAACAGCAGAGTACATGCAATCAGCTATGTTCCACATGAAAGGTACAAACACATAAAAAATCAAATTAAAATGACATGAAAATATAATGGACATTTTAATTAATAAACAAAGCGAGATGTAGCATTCTATAAGTTTTTTGTAATTTAAAACAGCTTGCTAAAACAAATAAATATATTATATTGAAAAAAAATCATATTTTCTCTACTAAGACTATCATTTCAAAATTGACAATTAACGGCTGTACTGTAATTGACAATTAACGGCTGTACTGTAATTGACAATTAACGGCTGTACTGTAAATCGTACAGCTTCTTCAGAACTCTTCGTCTGTCAGGCGAAATCTATATCTATACTAATAATAAAGTAGGCAGGTGAAATCTATATTTGTGTATACAACGTGTAAAAGAAAGGTTGGGTCATATTAAAAGAGCTTATTCAGTCAATTCTATAGAAAAGCTTTTACTATGGCACCAACCTTGAAATCATGATAAAGAACTTCCTGTTTCATAGAAAAATGCACGACCGAAATGTATAAAGGGCAGTACTTTTTATGTGTTTTATGTGATCTCGGGGTTGGCTCCATAGTAAAAGTTGTTCTATACCATTGACTGGGTAAGCTCTTCAAATACTGTTATGACTCGACCTTTCTGTTACACATTGTACATATAATTATGTTGCAACCATATCGTATAACCAGCCGTATTACAATCTAGTTTCGACTAATTCGTCTTACGTAATGAATACTTATTATTATTTATGTATATTTATCTACCTATATACATACTAATAATAAAGTAGTATAAAAGGTCGTGTCTGTACATTGAATATATTCACAAAATTTCAGTACTAATAGTATTTGTACTGACGCCAAAACTACTATTTTTTAGAATTTTGGATTGTCTGTCTATATGTATGTATATTCCATTTTAACTCGAGAACCGCTTAACCGATTTTAATGCAGTTTTCTTTATAATCATCGTAATGACCTTGGTAAACATAAAAGCTTTATGGGGTGTTGGTAAAATATCTGCGAAGCCGAAACCAAGGCAAAGATTGCATAAACGCGGGTGGAGCCCTAGGCTAGTTTTAGCAGTGAAGAGAATATATAATTAACCAAAGATTGTTTAATTGTACATTTGGACAATATATATATATATATATATATATATATATATATGTATACTAGATATAGGTACATAAGCCAGTTAAGTGTGGAGTATACAAAGCCAGTAGCTGGAGAGCTGATAATAAAATTGTCTGAAGTGAAAATCAAAGTTTAATCATATTGAGTACTGTCATTGACATTTCTATTGAGTTGTTATTAGACTATTTATTAAATATTATTGTATTATTATTATATTTTTCTATATACTAAATATTATTGTTTACTTTTCAAATATCAATTTTACATTAATTATACATTTGGCCCTGATAAAGATGGTCAATCGTGATCACAATGCTGTGGACATTGTGTAGTCAGGCGAAGAGATTCATCTTTATTCATGACGATTGTAGACAAGTAATTAACGTCATCGAGAAACCTTTAGTAAGGATTTATCTTCAGTTACTAGAATCACCCATAGTATAGTAATAGCATTATTATAATCATTCAAAATTTACTTGAACTAGCAGGGTTTGAGTTAATAAAGGCGCAATAAGTCTATCACATTAGAAAGAAACTATCTGATAAAGTGCGTGTCCGAGTATAATGCGGTGATTCAAGAAGAGAGTAGATATCGTGGTTTTATTTAATTAATTGATGTATTTATTTATTATGCTTAATGTACATTTACACAAAAACATGAAAAAAAAATCATTAAAAATATTTTACAGTGTACAAAGGCGGCACTTATTGCTAATGGCAATATCTTCCAGGCAATCTTTGGGTGAAAAAGAAAATGTAGAAAAAAATAAAGAAAGGTGCATGAAAGTATCATAATATTAAATAAAATTTAATATAAATTTACACAAGAGCGTTTTGGAAAAAATGGTCTCCTTTGTTTTGAATAGGTAATGGGTCATCATTTTTGATGCAGCAAATTTCACTAAAGTCTTGAAAAAAGCTTTCTTCTAACCATTTATTTATCTCTATTATAATTTGGGAAAAAAACTGTTTCTAAAACTCCTTTTTTACTACCCATGTCGTTCTAAATCTTATACGTAATCATGTGGGAATTCGTCCAGTGTAAAGTTTATAAGTGTTTATCATAATAATAATTTGGCCAAGTTCCATACCACCACACAATACGGATACATTATGGTAAAAAACAACAATATAGATGCCATATAAACAAATTTAAATTCAAATTCAAATAGTTTATTTTGCAAAATAGGTATGTATAATACACTTTTTACACGTCAAATTTTATCTAATAAAAAGATATGTTATAAAATAATAAATATACATGGACAAGATTAAAGATTTATTTACTTTATGTAGCAATATATATACAATTAAAATGATAGGTAAAATATCTGAAATCCAATCAACCGCCCGAACCCATACCGGAGACCCGGCCAGGGACCAGGAACAAGGTTCAATGATCACCAAGGCAACAAAAAGTAAGACGTTGAAATAGTAGCGCCTGACAAAAAATCAGCACCTTCCGAGTACGAAACATATATTTTTATTATATTTTTGTTTTACCTTAGAATAGTTTGAAAATTGTATATGTTGCCGTCTTAAGGGTCGTTTCTCTGGATTCGGAACAAAATATTAAGAAATAATTATAACGACCAAAATACAACTTTTAGCTAAGAAAACTTATTGTTAAAAGTTTGCTACATGCATAAACATATTTTTAATAATATTACAATAGCTGTAAATAAATTAACAGATGTTGAAACTGACTCACAGACAGACGGACAGATAGACAGCGGAGGCTTAGTAATAGGGTCCCATTTGGCACCCTTCGTCTGCGGAACCCTAAAAAGGCATGTTATCAAACATTTTCGTAACTCAGTGTATAACTTTAGTTTCTTCAGCATGTCGGTATCTTTAGTAACATGCCTAATTGTACTACTAGCATGACTCAGCAGCGGACTAACTAACTAGCGGACAGACGGGCAGACAAGAGGAATTATACTTTGAAATAAGTTTAGCAGAAAACCCGACGTTCTTACAGAACTTAAAAAATACTTTTATTTGTAAAGATTTAAGAAATGCTTTGACTATTTGTGAAAACATTATTTCAAAACTATTATTTAAGACGTTATAGCATACGAAAGTGCTGTCACATTAAAAAAAAAATCTTTCTTGCTATAATAATTATTGAAAATCTGCTTAACTTTCGCATGGTATAGCGCCTTAATGGAAAAGGTAAAAAGAACAGAGAAAATGTTATTTATCGCGTTTTATGTCTGTTAAAAGTCTTGTTATAACAAAACCTTATATGAGCATTTTTAGATAGTCTTGTGCTATATGTTTTTTTTTTCCTTATTGTTTTTTATTATATATCTTATTTACATCTCGTCTGTTTAATCAAGGACTGAAACAAATTTTTTCACTCTTCGTTTTTGCCCATATATATATATATATATATAAATATATCCTTGCGATTGTCGGCACTTGGTGAAACATCATCAACATCTTGATAAAAACACATGTGCTGTTTCACGATATCACTATAAGTATTTATAACTAGTTTCGTTTTACTAAATATAAGTTTATTTACCATTTGCAGTAACGTTGTAAACGTATTACGGGATGATTTTTCAAAAACGCTGAAACACGGCATTATTTATTTCTAACCAAATAGTTATACACCATTTCTCATGGTTTAAACTTTAAACCCCTTTTGCGCATACCCATGCTTTTTGAAACCTTTTCTGTGGTGAAAAATATAATAACATGCATAAGAGAAAAGTTCTGAAAATGGCTATTTTTCGCGAAAATCCCAAAAATCAAGTGGCCGACAAATTCAAATTCAAATAGTTTATTTTGCAAAGCAGGTATAGATATATACACTTTTTACACGTCAAATTTAATCTAATAAAGAAAATATATGTAATAAAATAATAAATGTACATGAACTAAATTAAAGGTTATCATCAGACATCTGATTGAGTGGCCCGGTCATCTATTTTACCCATTAAATCAGCCCACAGGCTCTAATTTACTGACTTCAACTCTCGATAAGTGCATTCTAAAACAATGAAAAAATGACGATATGAGACGATTATCTTCCTCTTTTTATAAGTACCTACGTACCGACACATACCTACCTGCAAGAACAACCAAAGAAAATTACCAAAATAAACATGACAATGTTTTATAACTGCCAAGCAATATTATAAAAAAATATGTATATATATATATATATCGTCACGACAGGAATCCCCCAAGGGGTGCCAGAGGTATTTCAAGTGTAAACTGTAAAATGCAAGTCACAGTCCATACTCGGTACACCCGCGGTTCACCGACGATTATTACGTCCCAACGTAATGGGTGGTGAGCCCTATCGCCGTACTTCGGGCACAAATACACGCATGCAGGTTTCCTTACGATGTTTGTCCTCCACCGTTCAGCAAGTGGTAAGTAAGAACAAATACTATGCACATAAATTACTGATTTATTTTAAAATGTTGTCAATTTAAATTGTCTTGTCGAGAAAGATTGTTTATATAGAATAAAGACTCATATACTTACTGTAAATGATAAGTTTCATAGGAATTATATATTATATTATTATTATTACAGGTATTATTCTTAAATAAATACTCAGTACAATAGCTCAAAGTTACGTATTTCATTTTATGCAACGTTTTTTCAGTACACCGGTTTGTATTCAATTGCAAAAAGAATAAGTTTAATTAATATACTTGATCACATGTGTACATAACGTGGAACCATAATACTTACATAAACAATAGTTTCACTCATTTGTTCCAAGAGAACGTGATTTTGTATCATCTTAAAAGCGGTTTTGCAGCCGAATTGTGAAAAACCCGTCATTTTCTAATATGCGAAAAAAATACGGGTGTTTCTTTTCTGTGTATTTCATGAAATACAAGGAAAATTATAATCAGTTTCTGGTATATGCATTTTGACAATATAATCTAGGGTTTTGAAATTGGAAAATATGTTTGGATGAATTTTCCTCGATAGAATTGTTGAAATGAGGTATTCAAACACACTTTTTCTCCTCGTTTGACGAATAGGGACCATATACAGAACTCAAACATATTTTGTTAGGTGTGTTTTAACAATATCTAGAGATTTGATATTTTAAATTTTGCTAGCTATTTTGGTATTTTTATAAAAATATAAAATCAACTTTTTTCCCTTTTGCCCTGAAACCTCTCGCACTGCGCGATTTTTCGCTTGGAGTGACAGCGACAAAAATAAAATTCGCATAGCCTCTTAAAGGGTTAGCTACAAAACTTACGGAATACCCATGCAAACTTTTTTTTTCCTTATTTTATCCTCTTAGGCGATACATTTCTTAAAATCCTTTCTTAATGAGCGTCTCCATAATAAATACAACCTGCCGTCAAAATGTCATGTTCCTGGGTCTAGCTGTCTGATCTGTGCGATGATGAGTCAGTCAGTCTATCTTGTCACTGCAGCCACGCACGTGTTTTTAAATCTTATAAAGCAATTACGCCTTTTTTTTCTTGCCCTTACCTTGGTTTAAAGTAGACTATGAGGTTTACAATTTAAGAAACAAAATTTAATTGGTTTTGTTAATTGCAAGTAAATGCAAAGATTAGCAATCATCTCTATTGTTTTACAGCAGTGGGATGGAATGTCACGTAATGAATCATGATTATGTCTACTTATTGTTAAAAACAAAGCCTGTTTTTCTTTTAGAAGTATTATTTTCAACTAAAGGAACATGATTTACCAATTTAACATTAATAACATACAATATTAGATGTAAATATAAAGATTTTTAAGTGAAAACTTTAGGCGCGTTGAGTGATTTTTGGTGGGGAAAATGTTATGGGTTCCTGTTACCGTGACCGACATGCTATAACGTGCTGAAAAGTTTTCACTTCTGTCGGCAGTCCTCATGACCACCTCTGCTTTTTTTGTACATTTTCTTAACAATACACAAGCAAGATAATTGTTGTCCAAAATAAGGCAAGTGTTTTTCACCAATTTCCATAATTTATATTATTGAGAGTTTGTGTACAATGTGATACAGAATGTGTACAGTTGGATACAGAATGCAGCGAAAAACAATTGTTTTAATACGGGTTCAACGCCTTCGTTTGTTTCACTCTTTTTAGCAGGCGAGGTCTTTTAATATTTATATTTATATATACAAAATTATACTGGAAAAAAATATTGTTTGTTTTTATAACGTTCAAATTACTCTATGTAAGTATATTTTCTACCCTTTTTACTTACAGGTTGGCTGAGAGATATTGCTTTTACCAATTAGTGTCGCTTTTGTACACTTTAAAGTGTTAAGAAAATATTCTATTGCACAAGTCACTGAATTAAACAAGTAAAACATAGATTGGCTACGATAAAGCAGCGTTAATTCAAAATATTCACATTCGCTTAAATTTATTTACAGAATTTTCCATAGTTCCGCTAATAAAATAATGTTCAGTTGTTGTCGACAGGAAACGCTGGGCTCTATTCAAGTGGCTTTTTATAGAGGTGCGACAATAAAAAGTAACAAAGACTACGTTTTGTTTAGCGTTTAGTTTGTTTCTGTATTTTAGGGTTCCGTACCTAAAAATTAAAGATCGAAACCTTTATAGGATCACTTTGTCCGCCTGTCTAGACCCTGTTTGAGATATCAAGTAGAAACTAATACTTCCTACAGAAGTTTACGGCCGGCCCCGTGGTGCTCGTAAAACATCAGGCTTCTATACGTAAAGCCGTAATTAAAGTAATCAATTTCATACAAATAAGGTAATCCCGAGTTGACTTTGAAACTTGAAATTCCATTTAAAAGTATGTTTTACAGCACATGTATAAGAAAAAATCTGAAAATTATAATATTATACAATGTTTAATTTATTCAAGAAGCCATTTTAGTAATTTTAAGACTTTGATTAAATATAGTTAAGTAGGTCGTAAGTGTCAAGTTAAATTGGCCTACTATAACTGCACGTGGCACAAACTTGTGATTTGAATGGTACATACGGAACCCTTAGGGCACGAGTCGTTTTTGCACTTGACCGGCTATTATTCATTACAAATATGATTTTGTGACCTTCCTCAACAAGATATTGAACCAGGTTGAAGGAAACAAACTTAAAGCTAATAAAGGTTAGAAACTTTTGTGGTATGTGTTCTTTGTTTTTAACAAAAAGAACAAGCTGAGAACTTCTTATAGTTTTATTATTTCTGATTGTTGAGATATTTCCAGAAAAACTAGTAATTTTAAATAACACAAAAATAAAAAAAAAGGTTTTCGTGAGATAGTGCTTAAAAATTAAATTTACTTTAATCTTTCCTCACGTTGAGGTTTTCAAAAAAATTTTTGGAAAATTAATTTATGAAAATATATTTACTATAACAAAGAAGCGGCTGTAGCTAAGCAGTAGAACGCTGACCTTTCAATGTTGTTCTTACTTAATACCACTTGCTGAACGGTTGAAGGAAAGCATGGTAAGGAAACCTACGGCGAAAGGGTTTAACACCCATCACGTTGAGAGGTAGTAATCGTCGGCGAAACACGGGGGTACCGACTATGGACTGTGACTTGCATTTCACAGTTTACACTCGGAATACCTCTGAAACGCCCTCGAGGATTCATGTCGTATAAATATACATCGCGAAATTGATGTGGTTCTGGAAACGAAAACTGGTTATAGTACTCGTGCATACTAACAACTTTTACAGTGGAACTAAACTTCAAATCACGAAAAAAAATCAGCTGCTCTAGAGAGAAGTTACAAAGCTACCTCACTAAAATGTATGAAACAACAGACTTTTATTTCGCGGTTTCAGATTTAGCTCCATAGTAAAAGTTGTTCGTATGGACGAGTACTATCCCTAGTTTTCCACTCCTGAAACTTCGATATACTTCGACTGACAATATAGTCACAATTTAATGTCCCTACGAGGACAATATAGTCACAATTTGTTGTCCCTACGAGGACAATATAGTCACAATTTGTTGTCCCTACGTGGACAATATAGTCACAATTTGTTGTCCCTACGAGGACAATATAGTCACAATTTGTTGTCCCTACGAGGACAATATAGTCACAATTTGTTGTCCCTACGAGGACAACATAGTCACAATTTGTTGTCCCTACGACGACAATATACTCACAATTTGTTGTCCCTACGAGGACAATATAGTCACAATTTGTTGTCCCTACGAGGACAATATAGTCACAATTTGTTGTCCCTACGAGGACAATATAGTCACAATTTGTTGTCCCTACGAGGACAATATAGTCACAATTTGTTGTCCCTGCGAGGACAATAGTCACAATTCAAATTAATCAGTCCTGCTCCAACCCTTTCAGTTAACACTAGTCTATCATGTCCAGTGGAAGCAGGCCGCTCAAAAAACTCGTGATTTTGAGGTGTTTTTTATTATTATTACAGAATTAGAGAGAGTATTTTTAATAAAACGGCCACTTCGTATAATTATTTGTACGACCTTTATTTTGGTACAAGTTTTATTGTACAAAACATTATCAAATAAAATTATCTTTATAGATATATTATATCTTTGCGACTTTATTGGATGCAGGAAAATGCAAGTTATCGTGTATGGAACGGCCGCAATATTAAGATCACAGACCGAAATTTAATATGAAATACACATTTTTCAAAATTTAAATCCTCGGTATTTATGTATAAAATACATTAGAATACGACGTTTATCAAATACCATCGGTGTAAGTGCACCAAGCCCTTAATAAAAATATAGAAAATAATATGGACAAGTGCGAGTCGGACTCGCGCACAAAGGGTTCCGTACCACCACATAATACGGGTACGGAACCCTACAAACTTTATGGTTAATAACAATAATGTGTAATAGATGCCATAGCATCATTAAGGTGACAAAAACAAGCCGCCAAAATGGTAGTGCCTGGCAAACAATTTCCGGTTATGTTTACATAATCACCTATTATCATGATTTTTCTCACACTTTTCGGACATGAAAACATAAAAAAATGCTATTTTTAGATGTTTTTTTGTATGGGGTTCCCCTTGGGTTTCAATTTTTTTTACTGAATTTACCATTTGGCACCCTTCGGGTTAGGAACCCTAAAAAAACAACAAGTCACATTACTGAGATACCAAAGGCCTAAATTTTATTGCTTTTGCTAAATGTTGAGAGCAGACAAACTACGGGCTAAATTTTAATTTTACTGTTAAATATTCGACATGCAAAAAAGTCAAGTAACAAGCCAACATAAAAAAAAATACCTGTGTCAAAATAAATGTAAGAGCTGTAGTTTCCTTGATGAAAACAAATTAAATGTTTATTACAGACACAAAATATTTATTAAACAAAATAACTCACAACAGCGATAAATAATAAGTACCAATATGCAATTAAAAGATTTAATCAAAAATACAAAATTATAGCATTTATAGATGATGTTGTTGTTATATGATATTAAAGTAATGAGATAATATTTCTGATGGATCGCCTTAAAACAGTTGTTAAAGGATAAGTACAGGTCGAGAAGGCTCTCTCTTTACAGACCTTATTTCCAAGGCGTAAAATAAATGAATATTGGCGAAATAATTCTATGTTATTAAACTTAATCGTGACCTTCTTTAGATAATTAAGACGCTTCCATTTTTGGAGTGGACTGACGATCTTAATAAAAAGATTGCCTGGATGAGGATGTTCGAAATGTGGCTAATTTTGGCTGACGGAGTTTATTGGATTGTATTAATTTTTAGGATTGCGTACCTGAAGCGTGCCAAATAGGAACCTATTACCACAGATAATATAAATTACTAAGCCTCTGCTGTCCGCCCGTCTCTGCCCGTCCCTCCGTCTGTCACAGGGATCTACACAATAGTATTTTGATATGTATGGGTCTACAGCTTCAGCCATAGGGGGCCGTCCACATAATATGTATGGGTCTACAGCTTCAGCCATAGGGGGCCGTCCACATAATATGTATGGGTCTACAGCTTCAGCCATAGGGGGCCGTCCACATAATATGTATGGGTCTACAGCTTCAGCCATAGGGGGCCGTCCACATAATATGTATGGGTCTACAGCTTCAGCCATAGGGGGCCGTCCACATAATATGTATGGGTCTACAGCTTCAGCCATAGGGGGCCGTCCACATAATATGTATGGGTCTACAGCTTCAGCCATAGGGGGCCGTCCACATAATATTACATCATTTGAAATGATTGGTGTCTTGTCTGCGGATGACGTAGATGTCAATTAATAACAATGCGTCAGCCTGTTCAAGTCGGGCCGCTCAAAAAATGAAAGGATTTAAAATTTACAATCCTTAAACATCCACCTTATTCACTGGATTTGGCTCCGTCATCTCTTAGCCGAGTTTTAAAAAACTTATTAGACAGAAATTTCCATCAGTTGAGTTACTGAATTTTACTAATCAATTATATCTTAAATTACCTATTACTAGATGAACTTAAAATAACAAAATGAGTATTGTTAGTATTCATACATATTTACAATTTAATATTATTTATAGCACACCGTGCGTAAAATGACCACTTTACGCACGCTGCGCGTGCGTAAAGTCGGCATTTTCCGCACTTGTACTATAAAAAATTATACGAAACTCGTGCGAGAAACTTTTCATCGCTCTCGTATCGTAATGTACTATTACTGATAAAAATTTCAACAAAATGTATACAAAAGAAGTATCAACATGACTCATTAAGAAACTCATGTTAACAGGACGAGGAATTGTATTCGGAAAAAAGTTATACAGAGAGGACTAAAGTCAATAATATAAAAAAAATATATGGTCTACAGAACCTCACCACCACACTCACAGAGGTGATCCCTCATCCTAATTTTGGCTAAAAAGACTGGTCTTGAGCATGACCTAGCTGAACTAGCCACTTCACGAAATTTAAAGAATCAAGGACGACGAGGGATGTTTGGTTGAATTCGACCATAGTACTTCCCAAATGATTTCTGGGAGTCAGACTAAGCAGCGGACCAAGACTCTTCCAATCTTACTTTGGCCAAGGGAGTTAAATAATGGTGGTACAATTTGAAGTGAGAAGATTCCCCCAAATCTATGGCATTTTAGCTAATAAATCAGCTGATTCATTTCCTGATATGTCACTATGTCCTGGTATCCACGCTATATCAACATTAATATTTTGCTGAAGGCATTGTTAAAAAAAACTGTTATTTTAGGAATAATAGGAAAACGATATTTACATTTCAAAGGATTAGATCTAATACAATGTAAACAACTAAGAGAATTTGAGAAAATTATGAAGTTATTTAAATTATGGGACTTAACATATAAGACTGCTTCCAGTATCGTAACTGCTTCCCCAGTGAAGACAATCGCTAAATAAGGGCACTTAAAGTTGAAATAAATTTTATACCTAGAAATTTTGACAGCAGCTCCAACATTACCCTCTGGAGAAAGTATAGACGCATCTGTGAAAATGGAAGCCAACCTTGCCAGTCTTTGTTAAATAAGTGGGTAAAAGTTTTGTCTGCCAATATATATTTTTTTACAACAACAAACTAGTCTAAACTGGTGAATCAAAAATTTAGGATTCGATTAGGAGAACGAGGGGTAGTTTAAGAAATGTATAAGTGAAAAGGGAAGATTAGAAATATTAATAAAACTTCTAAGTATACAAAGAAGGTCATATTCCGAATCATATCCGGATTGCTTAACCATGTCTTTAAGAGCTTCTAATTTGGACATGAGAGAGTGACGAGCCATTTGAGATACTCTATAGAAATTTATTGTCTTCTCAAGTGAAGGGAATGGTCACTATTTTCAACTTGAAGAGCATTTTTAGGAGAAGAATTTATGGCACCTAAAATAATTTTGAGGCATTTTGCCTGAATTTGGATCTAATACAAAACTAACATAATTGAAATGACTTCTGACTATATAGCATTATACAAGATTTTTTGTGATAAGGGATGAGAACCACACTAAACTCCCGACAGAGCACGAAGAACATTAATACTTTTTTCACAGTTTTACGTAAAAACCCTTACAGGTTTCTGATAAACCTTATTATTGTGAAATATGTATTTCTTTTTAGCTACTATATAAATAAATGAATAATAAAAATATGAAAAATGGGCGACTCTAGAGAGCTTAGAGGTTAGAATAACTCCTAGAAAGTTGACTTTATTGTTAACAAAGATAGGAACTTCAGCTTTCAACAGCATTATTTCAATGTCATTGAATGTCTGGGACATTTCTTTTCCTAGTGAAAATTAGAACACTGCTTTTTGAAGCTGATAGGGATAAACCATGATTGGTAAGCCAGTCATTCTAGTAGAACAAAGCAAAGTTCAAACGACTGGAAGCCTCATCAATACAATCTACAGAAAAATACAAGGCTAAACATCTGCATATTGTGAGACATTGCAGAAACAATTAACCTTCAAGCGGGCGCGCGGTGTTTGTCGAGTCGTTTCGACCTTCTTAATTTTCAAGCATGATAAAATAATATTATTATTAAGTGATTATTTATTTTTAGGCAATATTTAAAACAAACTAATGAACTAATTTATTTATTTTTATATTTTTTCTTTCTAGGACTTATATATCAATTTTAGAACTATCTTCTTCTTTATTGTCATTTTCATCGACATTGTAACATTCACTACAAATAAATGCAGTATGGTCCCGCGCAACTGAAACAAAAGCCGTCTGTGTGGCTCGGGACATGCGGGGAATGGAAGGAACAGTTGATTTGTGTGCGTGATGAACATATCACAAGCTACTAAAACTGGTCAGTACGACGAGTAGCAAAGTACGATCTTATCAGAGAATATAAAGAAGTATTATCTTATGGAGGAATTCTTTATTCTTTAATGTACACAGAAAAGCAGTTAAAACATATAATACATTAAAAGATATGTACACAGGCGAGCTTATCTCTAAAAAGATATTTCTTCCAGCAAACCTACTGCCAATAAACTGCCTTGCAGTTTGGCGGTATAGTGATTAAGTTTATACTGTATTATTTATTTGAATAAACTATTTGAATTTGAATTTTAAGCGGGAAAGGGAAATTTTATTAAAATAAGTAATCATACATACGTGTACTACAAAACATATATCCTAAATATTATTAAAAATAAAAATAAAAATAATAAAGACCAAATGTTTAGTAGACAAATTTTATCCTGAACAATAATCCTACCGATTCGTATAATAAAATAACGAGGGTTTATTTATTTTTATTTTTAGTTGGTTCGATTCTCGGGTGAGACAAGCGAATTTTAGAAGATCTTTGAATGCAGTTTTGTTTCTTTTAAAAAATAAAGGAATGTTTCCTTTCAGTAAAATGAGCTAACTAAAGGATTTAAGGTAGTTCTCCTCCAGGGCCCTTACATTTTTTCCACCCTGTATATTACGATACCTAAACAAAATATACATACATAATTATAATATACTTACTTACACTTACTTACCTATAATACATATAAAGTATACATAAACTTACCTATTTACTATGACAGTGAGAGGTAGTGCTCTTTTAGCTTTTTCTTGAAAATGCTCTTGGTGGGACAGTTACGAATACTGTGCGGTAATGAGTTCCACAGTCCAATTGCTGTAACATTATATGACTTGCTGTAAGCACCAGTGTTGTGTACAGGAGTTTTTAACAAGAACATGTTAGAAGGACGTTGGGGCTTATCGTGAGAATACAGGTATTGAAAGCGATCACGTAAGTAAGTAGGAGACAGGAATATTTGTTTATGGCGGTCAATGCGATGCCGCGAGACCACTTGAAGGTCAACAGACTGTTCTAATTCATAAGCTATATAAAAGAGGACTCAGAACGAAACCTTGAGGAAGACCTTTCCCAACCTTACTGGGTGGTAATAAATTTTGGCTTCTTATATATTTCTACCCATCAAAATACTACATATGAAGCGAACTAACATCTCTGGGATAGTAATATCTAGGAATAAACCCACTAAGAATTGTTTCTTTTTGAAAGCAAATGTTTTATTGTACAGCAATTGTCCATATTGTCAAGTCTGAGACTAAGCAAGAAGACCGTGGTTCTCTACAATCCATTCAAGTCTATTTTAATAAAATGTTCCAATATTTTAGCCAAACAGGAAGACACAAGATAAGACAAGAAAAATACTATTTATTGTACACCAAAATAAATAAATCACGTAAAAGAACAAACTAATAAAAGAAGATAACAATTGGCGGCCTTATTATTTATACCGATTTCTTCCAGACAACCATTAGGTATAAATTAATTATAGTATAATTGGAAAAAATAACGCCAAGGTGGTGCCCAAAATTATTATATAATTATTATGAATGGATAGCAAATGCCTCAAATAAATATACAGGTCTAACATTGTACATACAAATACTTAGAATACGATAAATATATACTCTAATATATAACAAAAATACATAATATAATACGTAAATCAAAATTAAATAAATATTAGTAGCAGAAGTATATGGATTTAGCAAACATTGACGAAGAAAGGAAAAGATCCTTAAGCAATTTTTGAAGACAAGCAACGAAGGAGCACTTTAATAGCGATAGGCAAGTTACTCCACAATATGACAGCTATAACAGCAAAAGAATTACCATAAACATTTGTATTGTGAGATGGAGTTGATAAAAGCAAATTATCGGAGAGCCGTAGAATACGGTTATGAGTAGAGTGCAGGAATTTAAAGCAAGTTGAAGGATTCAACAGTACAGAATATAGAAGAGAGAACTGAAGTTGTCACCTAAAATCAGAAATGTCGTCAAACTTACGAAGACTGAAAATAAACCTTATAGCGAAGTTTTGGAGGCGTTCAAGCTTATTCGGCTGTTCTAAAGTTTAATCTAGATGACTGACCAGCAGAGCACTACCTGCATATCCATTATCTCTGTCATCCCAAATAAAGCCAAAATAAGATTTTTTCCGAATCTGACACGTGCGCTTACAAACACGAAAGTGGAATCTCTCTCGGACCCATAAGTCTATGCTCGGACCAGTTTCTTAAAAAAATTGACAGTTTCTTTTCTTTTTAAACAAAATGGGCAAGGCAAAGATTATTATATAAATTATATAATCTTTGCCTTGCCTATTAAATTTATTATATTAAAAGTTATTTAAAATATGAAAATGAAAATATTTTTATTTATCACAATAATAATCAGCACACAAAAGTAATCTTAAATTATTTATCATAATAAAATAAAAAGGTAAATCATATAAAGGTGCAAAAAATTAAAATAAGCATTAAAATGAAAGATAACATGCATATTAACCTAATTAAAAGTGATAAAAACGGACAGACTCAGCATCCGTTGTGAGTTGCAGGACAGCAACACAATGCAGATTTTCAGTCTGTCCCTTTTTCATGCACTAAATTTATAATTTATATTTATAATGGTTTATAGGATCAGCGTGGACGAAGTCTCATGTTGATGATGGTAACGTGTGTTGCAGCGGCGCGAGTGGGCGTGCGTCACATGACTGTGGCACTGCTCTGTCTGGGAGTGACGGTCGGGTACAAAGTGTCATGTTGATGATGGTAACGTGTGTTGCAGCGGCGCGAGTGGGCGTGCGTCACATGACTGTGGCACTGCTCTGTCTGGGAGTGACGGTCGGGTACAAAGTGTCATGTTGATGATGGTAACGTGTGTTGCAGCGGCGCGAGTGGGCGTGCGTCACATGACTGTGGCACTGCTCTGTCTGGGAGTGACGGTCGGGTACGCCACGCGGGTCAGCATGAGCGTCGGCATCGTCGCGATGACGTCACAGAACGACTACGGACACCCTGTAAGTGTTGCCCTTACATTCACATATGCTCATTCATATATTCACTTTATTGCAGAAAAAAAAACAGATGAATACGTTACAAATGTTTGAACAAACGTGGCAAAAGTTTACATAGGTATAAAAGATTTTTTTCAATCAACTATTGAGCAATGATTAGTAATGGTTAATAAATTAGCTTAGAAAATTTTATTTTTTCTAACGAAAGATATACCAGTTATGAAGGATGAAACCGTGTACATACAACCTAGTAAATTGAATATTAGACCTGTCCGCGTATTTCCGTTTGCTTGTCAAATAGGAGGCAGTATTGCCTCGTAACTAGCGATGCCATCTATAGAAACCAAAAAGGCGGACTTAACCGTTAAAAAAGCCAAACTATTGAGCACCAAGACCGGAAGCTAAGAAAAAAAGGATTTTTGACACAAATACGAGTATCGAATAAAACACATATTTAAAAGCCGGACTAGGGACTACTGAGTCCTAAGGCCGGACGCTAAAAAAATTTACAAATAATTCCAATAAAACACACATTTTTCAAGAAAGTTTTAATTAGTATCATCATTTAAATATTTTGATATGAACTTGCGTGTATTGGCGAGTTAGCGGATCTTGTTTCGCTTGCTCGTTTCTGACTAAAACTGACTGAACCATAGATATAAATACGTTTTGGTTAAGATTAGCACGCTGTTTATTATGTAAGAAACACGCTAAAGTTGCCTGGGAGTAATAAGTGCCACTTTTGTACACAATATCGGTCTTTTATGTGATCGTGCAAATGTGCACTAAATGTACAAAAGTTTAATAAATAAATTAATATTAAAATTTACAGTAGGTTTTCAAAATTTATATATTTTTTTGTTTTTTTAGATATAACTATACTGATAGATATAATAATGCAAATTTAAAAACTGTAAAATAATCTCAAGATATTTAATATTTCAGGTCCGATCTGGACCCGGCATCACTTGAGTATCTTAATTCTGTTGGCGGGTCCAGATCGGACACGAAATATATCTTGAGATTATTTGACAGTATATATATTTGCATTATCATGTCTATCAGTAAATTTATATTTAAAAAAACAAAAACATTAAAAGCTTTTGCAGTGTTTTTAATTTCGACTTGAAATATTTGTTTCAGTTCCACAGTTGGTTTCTTTGAAACAGTTGTTCAGTATGACCAGTAGATAATGCGGCTTCATTTGAAGATACTTTTGCATTTCACTCCCCGTACACCTACACTTCTTCTTTTTATTCGTGTAAAAGTGATCTTCAGCAGCCTGGTTTGTTTGTAAATTTTGTGAATTGCAGATATTTACACCTGCCCAGACTAATTTTTTTAAGCTTTTCATATTGAAAGGTAAACCTCCATAATTTTATTTCTTCCCTCTTAAAACACTCGTAAAATAAACAGTTTACACGGTATACAAGTGATAATGATAAAAAAAAAGAAAAATACTTAATTTTCATTAACGTTAATTCAAAATATAGATTTCAGTCTAGATCGTGGCTCGGATCCATTTTATTGATTAAAATTAAACCGGGTGTAAGTATTTGTGTAGGGCCACTAATTGATTAAAATTAAATCGGGTGTAAGTATTTGTGTAGGGCCACTAATTGATTAAAATTAAACCGGGTGTTAGTATTTGTGTAGTGCTAACTGATTAAAATTTAACCAAATGTGTGTATTTGTGTAGTGCCACTATTTGATTAAAATTAAACTAGGTGTGTGTATTTGTGTAGTGCCACTAATTGATTAAAATTAAACCGTTTGTAAGTATTTGTGTAGTGCAGATTGAAAAAATTTAACCAGGTGTGTGTATTTGTGTTGTACCACTAATTGATTAAAATTAAATTGGTTGTAAGTATTTGTGTAGTGCTAATTGATTAAAATTTAACCAGGTGTGTGAATTTGTGTAGTGCCACTATTTGATTAAAATTAAACCGGTTGTAAGTATTTGTGTAGTGCTAAGGGATTAAAATTTAACCAGGTGTGTGAATTTGTGTAGTGCCACTAAACTCAAATCACTCGTTTTCTGATACACCGGAGAGACTATGTGTAACGAATTTTGGTATTACGCAACAATAAAATTTACCTCAGAAAGAAATTATGCAACAGCAGCTTATTTCATTGTATGACGCCGGCCTCCCAATCTCGAGACCAGGGTCAGAATCCCACCAGTCACATAGGCACCAGTTGAACAGGCACCAGTTGAACAGGCACAGTGCGGTAAACCTGCATGCCTAAAAAAGCATGTATTTGTGCACGAAACACAGTGATAACGCTCTTCCCTCCCGTGGGACGTTGAAATCATCGTTGAATAGAGAGAACCGTGTTACGAATACACACTCTAAAACCTTTGACACCCATAAGGGACGATACCGTATTCCTTGTTTACCAACAAGTATTCACCGCGGGTAATTAAGGAACTTATTTAAAATAAAACGATCCATTAGTGTTAATCATACAGTCATAATAAAATTCTCTCGCTACTCGATGATTGGTTCATTAATTTTATTTAAAAGCGTTACTCTTGCCAATCAACGTGTGACTCCTACCTTTGTCTGAACTTGATCCGCAATCTGCCTCTTCCTCTTTTCCTTTCTATTCTTCTTCGACTTTTATTAAATAATCATGCCTAAGCAGGTGCCCGAACATCTTTCCTGTTCTATGTTCAATGAAAATCGTGATGTTTATTTTCTCTTTAACTCATTTAAGCACTTCTTCATTAGTTAGTCTCTCTGTCCAACTAATTATCTCCATGCGCCTCCAGCACCACATTTCAATTGATTTAAACCGTCTTCATACCCTTCTTTATGTTTTTTTAGGGTTCCGTAACTAAACGGTAACCAACGGGACGGGACCCTTAATAAGACTCCGCTGTCCGTCTGTCTCTCCGTCTATCTGTCCGTCTGACTGTCCGTCTGTCCGTCTGTCACCAGGCTGTATCTCATGAATCGTGATAGTTAGAGAAATGAAATTTTCACAGATGATGTATTTCTGTTGCCACTATAAAAACAAATACTAAAAAACAGACTAAATTAAATAAATAATTAAGGGGGCTCCCATACAACAAACATGATTTTTTTGCCGTTTTAATAGATAATGGTACGGAACCCTTCGTGCGCGAGTTCAACTCGCACTTGGCTGTTTTTTTATCATAGTCCAGGTTTCATACTCGTACAACGCTGTGCTCTAAGCAGTATAATATGCTTTTACATGCCTTTGATTGTGTGACTAAAATAAGAGTGATGTCCACAGAACATTAAATCAAAATGTTCTGAGGTGATCTCCATAATAACGAAATAGACATAACAGCATAGACTGACTTATTTTCACGTGATACTTGTCTAAAACTTCGAGCTTTTCTCGTAAAAATCAAAGTGATTTCGCTGTTATTTCAATTTTATCGTGGGTATTATTTATCGTATTAATCGAGCTATCATTTATCGTGGGTATTTCTATGAGTTATCTTACAATTGGCTCGTACCATATTATCATGTTTTGGTTGCTCTTCACGGGTACGTACCCACCGTAAGTGAGCCATTTGTTGAAATGCGTCATCGAAACTAAGTGCTCTCTCAATTCGGCTCCGCCACGAGCAGTACGTGATTCACATCACTATTGTCATATTATAGCAGCTGGAGGAAGTAGCAAGGCCTTTTCAAAGCCTATTGATAGGACTAATATTTGGCAATTAATACCTTCAATGGCATTCAATATATTTTTTCAATGCAAGTGCTCATAAAGGCCCACTTTTAATGCATCAAATCGAACAAAAAGTTCAGAACAGAAAGAACAGAACTTTTGCCCTAGGGCTTTATTATTATATATTTTTTAATTTATTTACAATGGTTGGCTAACCTGCAGCCTTTCTTGTGTACCATAAATGTACTACATTTTTTCCCACTGTTTAACTGCTCTGGATACAGTCCTTTTGAGCCTATCATAATTTAAAGTTCACAAGATTATATTTGTTTTATTTCCTCACACTATGCATTGAAAAACGTAGTATGATACACGGGCGTAAGAGCAATAAATTACTCGGTTATGTTTAAAACACTCGCTACGCTCGTGTTTAAATCGTCCTCGTAATTTTTTCCTTTTCGCCCTTGTAGCATAAACTACTATTAGGTAGTTCCTAAAGTTTCAAAGTTTATCACTGTGCTCATCAAAGTGTTCATTTAACATATCAAAATAATGTGTCCGTTTTTGGTTTGTATTTTGATCATGATAGCGATAAATGCGGCTACCGTTATCAAAAGTACTGTTATCTACACAAAATGTCTAAGGGGAAACTGGCCGAAAATACACATAAATTCTTTTTGTGATCCCGTCATCAGCTGTTACAATTTAAATATGAGAATTGACGTAACGATCTTAGCGACTCCTGTAGTTTTATATATTAGAATTGACGTAACGATCTTAGCGACTCCTGTAGTTTTATATATTAGAATTGACGTAACGATCTTAGCGACTCCTGTAGTTTTATATATTAGAATTGACGTAACGATCTTAGCGACTCCTGTAGTTTTATATATTAGAATCGAGGCGACCCTCAAAGTTTTAACAAAAATTACATGTTTTTGCGAGTGCATTTTTTATTGCCTCAAATTGTTTTAGAAAAGCATTAAATATGCGTTGGTGGAAGCGGGTATTGCCTACCTCGTTATATAGCAGGCCTAGGCTGCTGACTCACCTTGATAGGCAATACCCTTCTTTCCACCGCTCGGATATAATCCACTATGTATATTTATAGCTTATTTATCTATCAATTTTTGTATACATAAAAAGTACTGCATTATTTATGTATATATAAAATAATTTATTCATTTATATTTTACTAATGCTAGTGTATTATTTTTTTGAATTTAAATAAGCCTAGTTTTTTATGCTATTTCCCCGTTATAGATTTATTTTTAGCGTATTCTTTTGTTTTTTGATAACTAAATATTACTTATATAAAGTGCATTTTATGTACCTTTTTACAAATAAACTATTTAAAAATTTAATTTGCACCATTTCGTACTGGTTCTACTATAGTTTAACTGGTCTCGCTGCACCACTCGCGTCATGTAACAATGAGCGTTGAAAAGGCTTTGCGTTTCCTTCCTTCCCGCAGCCATTATGAAGTGCGGCTGTACATTTTGTGAATTATACTTAAGGGGATATACCGCAATCGGAGTGGGTTTTTCATTTCATTTTATGACACAACTACAATATATAAAGATCTGGTTTCAGACTATATGAATCTTGGGCATATTCTTCAAATTATGTGTTATGGAAAACGCAATTGGATAAAATTTTCTCGATAGAAAATAATTCCAAAGTAACGTCTTATATTTCCCTTTTTTTAATTTTACTCCTCAATGGTTCAACGTATCCTAACCACGATTTTTCTCTGAATGTGAAACGTTTTATTTTAAATTATCTGTTATCATTTTTCAGTTGGGTACTCTAGTTATTTTTTTACGATTTTTTACATGAATTGCGCGTCAAGTGACGGTAAGGTCGAGATTTGCGCGCACTATTGTTATCGCGTGTGCTACTGCTGCTCTGTACGTTCGGGCTATAGCGCTGTCACACTCGTTCACTTTCTTCAGTGCTCGCTGAGCTCTACTGTGTGAAGGACCTGTGCTGCGTTTGATCCTCTTTGTTTTTCCCCGTTACCACAAATTTTAAGTTTGTTATCAATCATAATCTATTGCTAAGTTATTATTCATTATTGCATTATAGTTTTTATCTCGTTAAGATTCGTTTTAGGGTTAAAACTGATTGTTGTTTACTGATATAAATCGTAATCGTAAAACAATACCCCAAAATGGGGAATAAATAAAAACAGAACAATCATACGTAAAAAAATATAAGAAGTACATGCAAGCTAGAGGTCACGACATGGTCGCAAAAATCATGTAAGTACCTATATATGATTTTTATTTGTTACACATATGATTGATTTTTGTTTGTTTTCTAGAATCTAGTGTAGTATCTGTAAAACGCTTTACTTATATATTATGTGATATTTTTCAGGGCTAAAAGATGTTTACATAACCATGATAGATTATATAAACCCATCAGCACAGACGTTCAATGACAGTGCAAGTGGTTCGGGAGCAACAGAACAAAGCAAAGTCATGGAGTCGTCATTGATAATTTTTAATTTAAACGAGCAGAGAATTTTAAACACCCAGTCGATTCCAAAAAGAGGGTAAGGGTTTCAAAATGTTATGATTATTATAATTTTAAGTAAAATATGATGTTAGAAATATTTAAGTGTAGTAATTTGTTATTTTTTTTTCTTCTCAAAACAAATTTGGATAAAATAGCTACAAATATATATTACATACCTAGTATAAGAAACTGAAATATGTCCAATATTTAAATTTTTTTAAATGAAGCATCATATATATATTTCATTATACCAAATCTATTTTTTCACCATTATCATTATCACATTTTCTTTATATTTTTATAGGTCTAATCGATCTTTATCAGTTGATGATGTATTAATATCAGACTCAGGGATAGATTATTCTTGTAAAATTATAGGACAGGAGTTACTACTACTACCTCTAGACAAAAATAGCTCGTCTGGCATATTATGCATCTACCGACTTCGAGCAAAATCGAATCGTAACGAAAAATTGGTTTCAAACAAAAAGTTTATTTGTTTACTTGAATTCGTCATTTTATCCGACCACCCGCCCGAGGAAGGGTTATGTTTTTCAGGGACCCGGTGATGGTATAAGACATGAGACATAAGATATATTTAGGAAGGACTCTTATATAAGTATATGTACCTATGTATATGTTTAGAGGGGGAGGGGGGGGTATAAATCTTCCCCCGAAGGGGGGTACCGGAAATCAATAGTTTTTTTTTTAATTTTTTTTTTCAATATTAAAAATTTCTGGGTTATTTTAGGTAGAATAAAATAACTCGAATATTAAGTATACGTATAGTGGGAGGGGGGGGAAATGAAAATAGTTTAAAAAAAATCAAAACAAAACATCACTTTTTTGTCTCTTTAACTTTAAAGACCCAAAATTACTTTTGCAATTGCTTCGGCGTTGCGGAAAGTGCAGCCCCTTCGCCCTTGCGTAACAAAGCACAGTCACCCATCCTCACCTTCGGAGCTTCGGCTTGTTGGTCGCCTTCGGCGACCAGCCTCAGCCTCTACGGCTCGCACGGGTGCCTATGCTTTGTCACGGCAGGCGAGGGCTGCCCTTCCTCCACGCCTACGGCTTTTTATATACACTCTAGGGGTAGTATCCACAAGACTGTATAGATTCAGGGTGCTCTGATTCTGTTTTTGAACAGATTCAACCTATTTTTTGCATGAAGTCAGGTGTTCTGATTCGGTTTTGCAACAGATTCAACCTATTTTTTGCATGGAGTCAGGTGCTCTGATTCGGTTTTGCAACAGATTCAACCTATTTTTTCTATTAAATCACTAATCAGCATAAATACAACAAAAAGGCAACCTATTATTTTTGGTAAGCTAAATAAAAGACATGCATAAACTTTATAAACTTTGAATGAAATCACAAAGAAAAAAAATGCCTGCATTGGTTTTATACTATAACAACAAAAAAAATTAAATTACGTCAATTTTAATGCATGACTCACAGCAGTTTCGAAACACAACCAAAAAAAAAATATCAAGTCATAAAATCAATTAAAATTGCACCTTAAGACAATTTTTGAGGTTATTTTACGAAACTTGAAATTTTTTTTTGAGGAAACTATCAATTTCCGGTAACTGAAATTTCGTGAGATTAATAACAATAATAAGAGCTATTCTGGAAAAAAAATGAAGGTACCTTTGTTCGTATACTCTTATAAGAGACGAGCCTATATTTATTTATAACCGCCGGTTACACTTCTCAATGTAGTTAACACAAACAATTGGAATCTAAAACAATAAAAAAGTAAAAGAGGATAAATAATTTAAAAAGTAAATAAATTCAATACAGATGTCAAAAAATTTAATCTAAACAATAATAATCTAGCATCACATGTATCAAATTGTCAAAGTAATATAATATCAAAGTAAAAAAGTAAAATATTCTGTTTATAAATAATTTTAATACTAAGTACTAATATATTTCTATTAAGGGGGTATTATCCCAAATTTGCCTCTTTTCAATATAATTTTAAACCTTGGAATTGGGTCATGACATAAAATATATATATATATATATATATATATATATATATATATATATATATATATAATATATATATATATGTCATATTTTAGTCTTTTCTCAACAATGTTGAAAATGTAACTGTGAATTGTGTGAAATGTGAAAATCTTTTGTTTGAATAAACTCTGCAGCCCAGCTACCCAGCAAACTCTGCCCATACGGCAAATTCAAATTCAAATTCAAAATTCAAAAAGTTTATTTTGCAAAGTAGGTATATATAATACACGTTTCACAAGTCAAATTTTAATCTTATAAAAATATATGTAATAAAATAATAAATGTACATGAACTACTTAGATTAAATTAAAGGTTTACCGGTACCGGTAAAATACCGGTTGTGTCTGCTTACGTGTATTCCACTGTCACATTCGTATAATATTGTCTTTTTATTCTAGACCTAAGGATGTGACTAAGAAGCGCAGACATGAAGAAGATCATACTGATGATGACGAACAAGAACATCCATACGAAATAGGCATCGAAGATTGTGAGTTTCGTGAGTTTATGAATAAATAAAGACAAAATATTTAAAAGTAAATATATTTTTAGCTTTTTGTTTACAATATTCACTTTTGTTACAGAATGTATTCAAATGAATTCATAAAGATGCATTTTGGCGTAAAAATAAGAAAACTGGACAGATAGAACTAAACCAAAAATCTGGTTGGTTTATTCAAGCTCAAGGCCAATTATATATTTGTCAAAAAGGAAAATGTGCATTGGCCGTATGGTACGGAAATAATCAGATAAAAACCGAAATTATACTAGAGCATGACCAATTATTATTTTGGCATGAAAAAATTGAGCCACATTTGCTTTCGTTTTCCAATGATTGTCTTTTACCAGAAGTGGTTGATCCCAGACACAGACTAAATTTACAAATTCGTGATCCAGAATATGTGAAAGAACAGGATAAAGAAAACATGTGTCCGAAAGCACCTCCAAGAAATAATTATCCAGAGACAAACTCGCGACCAAAGGCCGTAGTAGTAGAAAATAATGAGGAGATTGTAAACTACGTGGTTGATTTTGAATTCTTCTGATTAAAATATTTTGAAGGAACCATTGTCCTTTTCTTTTTACAATTCATCCTGAAAATGACGTGTAAAAAATTCTCTGGGCTCCTATACCAACGATTAGCTTATCATCACGAAAACTAATTTTTTTGTGGTCAATATTTTTGAAAATAAAACGATAATAGCGACTCCACTGCTTCTGTTCTAAAATTTCAAAATACAGAAAACTCGATAACTGTATTTGTATGATAATTAAATTTATTTGTATTTAATAATATAATAACTATTTTTGAATTAATTAGTTATTTAGTATGTTATGTGGAAATTGTGGAATATTGCAACGGCAATATTCCTGCAGCTGCGGTTTGTCGCGCTGACTCGCTGTAATACTTTATATTCTCTGCTCGCGGCGAGCGCGAAACCACGCCCATCAAACACTGATTTCGCCACGGTATATCCTCTTAACTAGCTTTTGCCCGCGGCTCCACCCGCGATGGTTTAGCTTGCATTTTTCCGGGGTAAAAGTAACCTATGTCACTCTCCGGTCTATAGTCCACCTATATGTAAAAAAATCATGTCGATCCATTGCTCCGTTGCTACTTGAAAGAAGGACGAACCAACAAACACACTTGCGAATTTTCAATACTACGGAGGAAGAAATGTTATTTTATAATCATAAATCGCTTTGCATTTTTTGGAAATTGCATCTAGCCGAGGTTTTACTTCGCTACTTTCTTATTTTATCGATGATTGCGTCACGGTCATGTAGTAATTACGAGTATTTAGTTTAAACCAAGGCATGCTGATTGAAAAACCGTTTTGAGGTAATAGGTACATATTTTCATCAAACTTTCTTTGCTTGCTGCTAACTCAAGACTATAGATATTTTCAATAATTTTCCTGACGACTTTCATTAATTGACCCTATGCTGTGGCTGAATACAAAAAATTGGTCACGCGAGTAATGTTACATGTAATGTAATGTGTCTCTTTGCTTTTTTTGACACATAGACTACACACATTAACTCTATGCTTTGACATAAACATAAAAATCAATGTCAAACGTGTTTTTTTATTCTTGGTTATTATACCAAGCAAAGAAAATATAAAAATAATTTGAAAAATTTAACTGTATTATAAACCAAAAATTAGTGTGCATTAAGCATAATGGTTCACATTTTACAAAAAAAAAAATCGACTGAACTTTAATTTTCCCGGTGAACATGACTAATTGCAGTAATAAATCTAATAAAAGCCACCCTTAAATTGTAAAATTCGATAGTTTATACTTTCACTAGTACGATTATAATTTCACGGAAGATTTTTGTTAGGTTGTTTATAAACTAAGCTTACCTAGTGAAAATGTAAACAGTCGGATTTTAAAATCTGACGCTGACAAACTGAAGTCAAGAAACTAAAATAATAGATCTTTAGGTTATGAATTGACAAAATAATGTTGACGGAGCATACTTATGAAGTTACATTGCCTTTCATTGGTGCTGGAACAATTTTACAAGGGCACTAGTATGCATTTTATTTTTGCTAATACAATACAACTTTTACGGTTTCTTTTTGTTACTTACATTCATTCCGCATAATTGGACTTCGTCCAAATGCTACTTAGCATGTTTTACTATTCCCATAACAACATCAAAAGCTTGTTTTACAAAACGTTTATTGTCCGTATCGCAAAAACCGATGTACCAAATATGCTATAACACCGCTTTTGTGCGTTGGGATTGGCCTAATTTATTTTCACACCGCCTTAGATAACCAAGCAGCAATTAATATTTATTATTGTGCTTTGGCAGAGAATATAAAGTATTATGGCTGGGCAAAGAGTATATTATTATCTGCCATGCAGCCCCGGGAACTCCCACAAAGAGTATATCTACCATACAGCCTCGGCTGCTCCCACAAAACACCTTCAAGAAGGGTAAGCCCGTAAATATGAACAATTTAGATCCTAAATAATAGTAGTTTACGCTACTAGGGCGAGAAGGAATAAATTACGAGGACGATTTAAAACACGAGCGTAGCGAGTGTTTTAAACGTAACCGAGTAATTTATTGCTTTTACGCCCGTGTATCATACTACATTTTTCAATGCATAGTGTGAGGAAATAAAATAAATATAATCTTGTGAACTTTAAATTATAATTGGCTCAAAAGGACTGTATCCAGAGCCGTTAAATAGTGGAAAAAAAAGTATAACATCTATGGTACACATGAAAGGCTGCAGGTTAGCCAACCATTGTAAATAAATAAAAAAAAATAATAATAATAAAGCCCTAGGGCAAAATAATCGACTTTTTGTTCGGTTTTGATGCATAAAAAGTGGGCTTTTACGAGCACATGCATTGAAAAAATATAAAAAGAATCCTACACTTTCTTTTTCACATTAGTCATAGAATTGTTAGTTTAAAAGATATTTGTTGTTCCTCAAACCTCTCCCTTCCTCGGCCTTTATTATCTCACAGTTGCACACAATGTTTTGAATGACATTGAAGATACTATACTATACTATACAGTGCAAATAAATTCCGGAAAACCCATTGGTGCATTCCCGATCTTGTAGGATTCAGACCTTCAGGATGAGGGTCCACGGACTGGCTACCGTCGCTTTTATTTTAATAGATTCTATTAATTCTATTAAATAGAAGATATCGTTCTAACATTGTCTCCTCCCGCTAGGTGTTCGACTGGGACCGCAGCATCCAGGACACGGTGCTGTCCTCGTTCTTCTGGGGGTACATCGTGCTGCAGGTGCCGTCGGGGATGATCGCTGCCAGGTTCGGTGGTCGGTGGCTTGTCTTCCTCTCCATCTTCTGCAATGGACTCATCAACTTGCTGGTGCCCATCGCTGCTACAACTGTGAGTTTATCGACAACTTGCTGATGCCCATCGCTGCTAATACTGTGGGTTTATCGGTCTGAGAAGGATCTGGTTGCGTATCGTGGCAGCTGGCTGGTTTAGTATACACGATGCTTGGTAATTCGACCTATTCCATGAAAGGGGTTATACTAGAGATCATTTTCAACGAATTAAGTCCTATCAACTAGGTGTCGAAAATGAATGTCTCCGAGTACGAATGTTTTATACTATTTTTCAAACCTTCAGACTAATAACCAAAAATAATTAATTTAAAAATGACTATCTGTCTCTCAGCACTTATTTATTATATTTCTGATCAATGATAGATGAGTGATAATTTATAAAAAAATGCGTGCCCTGAATTCCCATAATCTCAGAATTAAAAGGTCTTCAGTGGAAAGAAAACCTTTTTTATTTTGTAATTGATGAAATATAGACGTGTTTTACTTGAAAAAAAAAATCATCATTTTCGAGATGATAGGTATTATAACTATAACCCCTTTAAAGGAATAGGTCAAATTACCAAGCACCCTGTATATTCAAGTAAGGGTGAGACGGTGTGAAAATCTGGTTGTCTATGTTCGCGGGTGGATTGTTTTCGAATTAAAATAGTTTTACATCAGACAATGTTCAAGAGGGATTGTTAAGTAAAAAAAATACGCTATGCAAGTAAAGTTTATTGTTTCATAATATCTGATAGTCACTGCAAATACAGTGACAGTTACAGTGACACTGCTTGACAACTTAATTCATACTGCAGAAACTTTAAAGGTCATAAATTAATGATTAATTATTGAATCATTAATTAATTAATTAATGATTAAGTATTTAATCATTAATTAATTAATGATTAAATAATTAATGATTAATTAGTTAGTGATTAACCTTTTTTGGGAAACTACAGACGTAAAGGATTAATTTGTTCTAAATAACTGACATAATTTTCACTATGAATTTAGCCTTATCAATTAGTCACCTATTTAAGTGATTTTGAGATTCTTTTACACGTTTGTTTTTTTATGATTACACATTACATCTATATGACACACTGTCATTGGATTGTTATTTTACATTTTTCTTTATATAAATTTCCGTAATTACTGCCAGGAATAACTTCGTACTAATATATTGTTTAAAGATTGAGTGACGCAAATATATAAAATTGTTTTAGTTTCATTCATAAACTTTAATAAAAACATACGTGTGTCAATACATTCCAAAATTAATATTTTCTCTTTTAATTTTAATGTTCTTTCACTTGCCCAGTAATCGGCTGGTTTAGGCGTATCTGTAACCCATTTTACCGGGAAAGCTGCATTGTATATTTGAGGTACAGCTTCATGAAAATATTAAAACTTTGATTTACATTGCCTTCAGTGTACATGACAGACCAGTCTTTAGCTTGTAACATATCATTAAAATTTTCAATATTTGGGCTAGAAAATATTCTTTTTCGGTAAAGATAACGTTTTGTTGGTGGCTTTCATACAAGTATTGGTAGGCTCTGTGCCCTATGGTCTGAAAGATCATTTGGTATAACTGAGACTGAAGAAATATTATTCACTGAGATGTTAGAATAGAATAGACGATTATTAGCTTCCTTGTTGGACATGAGATTTTAAATAGGTATACATATAGGAACAAACAAGAACCCTGCTAGGGCGCTGCTTACTTAAGATTATAAACATTATAACTTAATTACTTACTTAATCTAGGTAAATATAGGTTAATTAATTATTTGGTGGTGCTTTTTTATAGTAATTATGTCGTCTAATAATGAAGCTCTTGTTTTACAAATACGTGTGGGTTCAGTTATTTGGTTTTTCAAATTGTAAATTTTTAGAAAGTTTATATGTATTTTTAAATGTTCGTTAGTTTTACTTTTATCTAGATAATCAATGTTTGATATTATTTGTAAAATAATGTATTTATAATACAAATACATTAATACGAATGCAAAACACGCAATTGTTTTCATAATTATTATAAATCAATATTACACTATTATTATTTATATACTATATACTTTTTTATTTATGATTTTTAATGCATGTTCCTTATTTAAAGATAATGTTTTTCATTTAAAGATACCTGTTATTTTCCTGTATTTGATCTATATGGTGACATAAATTTATACAGCCAAATGCATGCCGGAGGCTTGGTAAGCGATCACAGGTCGATAACACTTTTTGCTAATTTCGCAAAAGAAAATGTTTACCACAGTAATTGACTCGGGTCTGGCTTGCATTTTTAAGAAATATGAAAATAGTATTATGCGCAACTGTGATATAATGTGAGGCATTGGGACACGAGTGCTTGTTTACGAAATAAACTAAGTTAGTTTCGCGCTGATTGGTTTATAAGTAATGTTATAATAAATTAGGCCAATCACAGCGCGGAACTTATAATGTAATATTATAACATTGGACAAATCGCTTATGTATTTATTAAACCGCTTTTGATTTTGTAATTACCTTATTGTAGTATTGAGAGTCTTGAATGAATAAAATAATTTATGAATTTTACAAAGAGGGACATCGAACCTTGGTACTGAGCACTTACCGAGTCTTCAGTATGAATTTGGCTGCATAAATGAATGTCACCTTGTATAGTAGTGTGTGTACCTATACAATAAAGTAATAAAGACTCCCCTGATGCTGCAGGGTGGCTGGATCGGCGTGTGCGCATGCCGCATCGTGATGGGGTTGACGCAGGGGCTGCTGTACCCGAGTCTGCACGGTTTGCTCGGCCAGTGGGCGCCGGTCACCGAGCGGAGTCGAATGGGAACCGTGGTCTATGCCGGTAAGGTTTTGAAATTCACGTCTTAGCCCTCTTAAGGTACTTAAAACCATCAATTGGGCACTTTCCTATGGATTATTAGCTGTACCAAACGTCTCGAAAAAAAAAATTAAATGAGATATCAAAAATTATGGAAAAATAATCTTTTCGTTTCACCAAAACTTCAATATGAAAACCGAATGGTGCTTTTTATGGTGAGAACCGAATGGTGAGACTCCGTTGTCCGTCCGTCTGTCCGTCCGTATGTTACAGCCTCGTAACTTTAGCACCGTTAAAGATAAATACATGAAATTTGGCACAAAAATAGCATTAATTTGCCCATTTATTAGGGTGTAAGAAATATGAAAAATTTGAAATTGTTCAAAATATTTCCAAAACAAAAGTGAGAAAAATAAAAAATATTATCTTGAATTAAAACACTTGTACTGTAGTTTCACTTTATTTTTGGTTAACTCCCAACCGGTTTCGGATTTTACTCCATTTTCAAGGGAAGATCTTAAATAAAAATATTTCACATGATTCCAGGCACTAGCTCTGAGCAACGTAAACGTTGCGTAAAAATTGTTTACGTTGCTCAGAGCTAGTGCCTGGAATCATGTGAAATATTTTTATTTAAGATCTTCCCTTGAAAATGGAGTAAAATCCGAAACCGGTTGGGAGTTAACCAAAAATAAAGTGAAACTACAGTACAAGTGTTTTAATTCAAGATGTGTTTCAAGTTTCACCAAGTGCCGACAATCGCAAGTATAAATTTTGTTTATATAAAAAATATTAGCCTTAAAATACAATATGAGTATCAAATTGTAGGTATTAAAAAGTTGATTCTTAAAATATATACTTTTAATATATATTTACTGACACTGGTTCCGATTAATCTTTAAAAAACCTCAAAAATATGCATGTCCCCCGCCTTATCTCCGAAACTAGTAGACCGAAAAATATGAAAAAAATGTTAGTTATAGATCATAACTGGCCAATTACAGGAAAACTATAGCGATTTAAAAAAAATCAGCACTAATGAGAAATACAAAAAAGAAGTAAAATAAATAAAAAAAAGATTTAATAAAAATACATTATGTGTATTAAATTGTAGGTATTAAACAGCTGATTGTAAAAATATATTCTTTTATTATATTTACTGACACTGGTTTCGAGAAGTCTTTAAAAAACCCCAAAAATATGTATGTCCCCCCCCTTATCTCCGAAAATGGTAAACCGAAAAATATGAAAAAAATTACATTTGTAGATCATAACTGGTCAATTACAGGAAAACTATAGCGATTACAAAAAGTTCAGCACTAATGAGAAATATAAAAAAAGAAGTAAAATAAATAAAAAGATATTTTATAAAAATACAATATGGGTTTCAAATTGTAGATATTAAAAAGTTGATCGTAAAAATATAAACTTTTACAATACTTAATGGCACTGGTTTCAAGAAATCTTTAAAAAATCATAAAAATATCTATGTCCCCCCCCCTTATCTCCAAAACTGGTGGACCAAAAAATATGAAAAAAATAATGGTAATGTGTATTTACGTAAAGATTACAGGATAAATTAAGCGGTTGAGAAATTCACGAAAACAAAAGGACAAAATTAAATTTATCATCCACAATACGGAACCCTAGGTACGCGAGTCTGACTCGCACTTGGCCGGTTTTTTTGTCTTGAATTCCCTACTGCTCTTAAGTGGCTTGGATGATATTGGTGACTTTCTAATTTAATAATAATATTATTCATGAAAGTACAGGCTGGCCCAAAATAACGTTGACAAGAGTTTTACAAAAAATTTTGTCAACTTTATTCGTGCATTAAATAAGGTTATAAATTATAAAAAAAAACTTTATTTGATACAAGAAGTCGGCTAATAGCAAACAGACCGAATTACTATTTGTCTTAGAAATAACCTCCTTTAGCGCGGATACAAAGAGACAAAAGCTTGGTAAAATTTTCTACAATTTTCCGCACTTCCTCTACATATATTTTGTCCCACTCCCGTGTAAGTGTTGCTTTTAGCTCATCAACACTTCTATGACGCGCGCGACGCACAAGACTTTGTTTCTAAGATAGACCATAAACTGTAATCCATAGGATTTAGATCAGGCAAGTAGGAGGGCCATTCTTTGGAGCTGATAAAACCAGGAAAATTGTCTTTGCACCACGGTTGAACACTTAAGGCCCTCCCTGTGGTGTGAGCTGGAGCGGAGTCTTGCTGAAATATCCATGGACGATTACCAAAGTGCTGTTGGCTCCAAGGAAGGAGCACATTTTCAAGAATGTTTCGTCAGTAGTTTTCTTGATTGATTTTGATACCCTTTTCTACAAAAATTAGGGGAGTTTTGCCAGTGGCGCAAATCGCACCCCAAACCATAACTGTTTCAACGTTTTGGCGATGTGGAACACATGCAGCAGCTCCAGGACGAGTGGAAGACCAGATCCTGTCATTTTGGTGATTATGGGCTTGTTCTATCGTAAATAATTTTTCGTCAGAGAATACGATATTTTCCCAATTTGACGCTGCGGAGCGTTGTTTAAGCAAACGACATCTCTCAAATCGATCTTTTTTGTCTGTTTCCGTGGGCAATTGTGCTTTTATGTGTTTGTATGGTACAAATTGCAGATCATGTTTCACTATATTGTGTACGGTGGAGCGACTAATCCCCAAGTCTCGCGACATTTTCCTTACCTTGGTCTGTGGATTACGCACTAACTTTGTTTGATAATGTGTTGGTCCCTAGAAGTTCTAACAGTCTTCTTGCGTCCTCTTCCAGGTCGGTCTCCGATGTTGCCAAGCTCGTTATAACGCTTAATTGCTGCAGAAACTAACTGACGACTAACACCAAGAATCTTCACTATCTCACACTGCCTTTTTCCACGGCCATGCAATGAAATTATGGCTCCACGTTGCACTGACATAGCGAAATAAATATATTTTTTACACTTTTTAGTAAACGAACTGTGTTCAAAATGACGCCGATGAATGAGTATACGTCAACAAAAACAAAAAAGAACGCAAACTATTCCATTTTTGAAATTTTAACTTTTTAATTTTGTCAACGTTATTTTGGGCCACGGTGTATAATAACAATCATGGGCCCGGCATTATTGTAATTCGAAAATAATATAAATAAATAAATTAGTCAAAATTAAGTTAAAAAAAATTAAAAGTACCAACCTAAATATAACGTCTTTATGTATAAAATACCTAGTATGTATAAGTAGTATCAGAAATGCAGCCACCAAGCTGGTCCGTCGATTATTATTATGTAGGTACACTTTATAGTCACTTTTCATTCTGTGGTCACGGGCCGATGTATCATTGAGATACACAAACGGACAGTCCCCCATAGATGCCAAACTATTACCAGCAAGAAAGCGACTTGGAGTGGGCTATGAGGATAGGATGCTAAATGGACTGAATATCATGGCTATTAACAACGGACACCTGTCTCAAAATATCTCACAAATGTATGTCTGAAAGACGGTAACTAGCTGGTTAATAACTATTCAGCAAGATAGCCGCAATGGGCCGCCTATATAGCGATCATGCGGTAGCCAGGGGGCAACACTATGTAAGCAGCTAAGGTTGTCAAGAAGTGAGTCTGCGGGGCGCAAGATCCTTATGCAGTCTGCCCGGGCGTTATAACATTTTACACTTCCAACCAGCCCCCCTATTCTGTATCTTAAGTTGCCAAATGGACAGGGTGCCTATCGTCAAAAACATAGATAAAAACTAAACTTTCAAAATTGCTTTTAGTGGGTATTGAACTATTTACGAACTGTGTCGTCACTTCAAGTGCTAACATGCCCTTAGACAATCGTAATTCGATAGTATATCTATGTTTTTGACGATAGACACCCAGTCTAGAAGGCAACTAGAGATGCATAATAGGCCCGCTGGTCCGTAGGTTCCGCTATTGCGACTCCACTCTGTCCAGGACAAGAGCAGAGGCGGGGAGGTGTGTCGCTGTGTGTGAGGGTGTGTGTGTTTGTGTTAGCGCATGTGTGTGTTTCCCCTTGAGGTAGGTTTCGTGATGTCCCCACTCTCCATTGGCTCGCCATAATCCGCTCTGCGGTAACTGATTGCACTAGATGACGGACGATGAGGTCGTCACGTCCCCATGCTTTTGTAATAATTTTTTATTTAACATTATTATGAAAACTAAAATGAAATGCATCATGAACGAAAAGTTGCAGACCAGAAACATTTCGCCCGCAGGTGCCCAGCTAGGAACAATCATCGAGATGATGCTGGCTGGGGTGCTGTCTGCCAGTCCTTGGGGCTGGCCCTCGGTCTACTACGTGGCCGGCATCATGTGCCTGGTCTGGTCCCTACTCTGGGTGGTCTTCGGAGCCTCCTCACCCGGGGAGAGCAGGTGGATTTCCAAGGAGGAGAGAAAGTATATCGAGATGAACACTGGCGGCCATGACATCAGTGGACACCAGGTTTTTATTAAAACTGTATTTTTTTACGATTAATTTATACTTGGTATCGTCAGCACTTAATGAAACTTGAAAGCATCTTGAAGATAACGCACTTGTACATTGTTTCACATTATATGTACTACTTTGCACACAACTGGTTTCGAATATCAGTTCTTTTCCAAGATCTTTTTAAAGCAAACTAGCCAAAAACCTTCGAAAATGTATTGATATTCGTAAAAATAACGTATATTTTTCTGAAATGTGATTATTATCGTAAGCGACATTTTTAGCACAGCGGAACTCTCCACTGATTTTCATAATTGAAAACAATACCAATTAAAAGTGGTTGCAAGCAAAAATATATCTCAAGTAGATATAACATTCTTTATCCTAGATTTAGAAATTAAGTGACATAAACGACCACAGACACTTTATGTCGGAAGTGTTTGTTTAATCTTGATTTATAAAGTTAGCGACATAACCATCCACACAAACTTGTATCGTATTTGTCTTTCCTTGATTTATAAAGTAATAAGTGACATATCCAAAGTTACCTAATAACCTAAAAATAGTAGAAAGAAATAAATAAAGAAAAAAAAATAAAGAAGAATAATTATTACTTGCGGCTTGTTCGAGAGTCAGTGGCCGTTGTTCCTGGTGGTCTCGACGGGAGTTCTGAAGGGAGAGCTCGACTGAATGAAACGGAGAGATGATATTCCAGGTGCTGTATTCAACGGACAACAGTAGACGTAGTAATATTTTATATTGTCTGACAGTAGTCTGGTACGTATCTTGTGTAAGGTTTCTACAGAGAGCGAGAAGAGAATGACTCGATATAAAAATGAGTTGAAAGAATAAAACAGTGCACAAGTGCGTTTTCTTCTTGGTATTTTTTCATGGTTTCTACAAGTGCTTTTTAAAGTTAAGTAAAACGACAAAGTGAAAAATCTTGCCAATATGAAGTTAATGAGGATGGTTATAAATTCCAAAAATTTAAAAAACGTTTTAACTTTTAAACCAATCTATGAAATAAGTATATTTTTAATGAATATGTAGAACAATTTTTTAAATTATTAAGATGGCTTGGATTAAAAGTCATTCTGTATGGTTGCATGCAACTGAGTACAGGACGCCATTTTGCTGAAGCCTTCTCCCGCGCTATCACTAGACAGAGCGAGAGAGAGATATGGCTAACGACTGAAGTTGCAACACATAGCAATGTACCTAAGTTTATTGCATAAATACATATTATTTCAAATTTTTACACATAAAAAAGCGAATGAGGATGCTGGAATAACGAAATTGTTTTAATTTTCAGGCTCTGTCGACGCCATGGAAGAAAATTTGGACGTCACTGCCGTTCTTGTCCGTGTTGTTCGCTCACATCGGTCAGAGTCTCGGGTTCTGGACCCTCCTCACTGAGATGCCGACTTACATGAGCCGCGTGCTAGGGGTTAACATCAAGAGCGTAAGTTGTTCATTATTTGGCCAAGTGCGAGTTGGACTCGTGCCACACCACAACGTGGTTACGGAACCCATCAAATATTATGGTAGAAAACAACATCAAAGACGGACAGACCACACAGACAGCGGAAGCTTAGTAATAGGGCTTGTTTGGCACCCTTCGGTTGTATGGAACCCCAAAAAGCAGCGGATTGTGGCAGTAATAATTTAAAAATATAAAGAAAAAGCAGCGGGTTATGTCAGAAATACAACCGTAAATAATTTAAATGGATACTTTTTAGATTACGATTTTTTTTCTCGATGATTGTGATACTTGTGTCAAATCTGAAAAATTTTATAATGTTGTTCAACTTCTTAACTACTTATACAAATTTTATTTGTTAAAAATATTTTGTTTTAATATGTTAAATTGTCCAAACGCGAGATCATGTTTGGCGCAACCGACCCTTAAGAAAGTCTTGTGTGTACATTTAATATTTTTATGTACTCCCAAGGTAATTCTAACATTAAAAGCAGTTTTATAAGTACCTATATTGTTTATCCAATGTTATAATATTCCATTATAACACCGCGATTCTGCGCTGCTATTAGCCCAATTTATCATAACACCACTAGAGAGCCAATCAACAACAGGGACGAGAAATAAGTCCCGACCGACCTTATTTCTTAAACCACGCCTCCTTTATCCTGATTTACCTCAAGGCTACTGGGTCTACACACCCGATTCATGAATGAGTGTTCTTCTCCTCCCTTTTTTGTGAAATAGTTAGGTAGTTGAAAATTTTACAAATAACAACAATGTTTTGATGGTCTTAGATAAGTAGTTATTGTGTGCAACTGAACATAATTAGGTATTGGGATACTCGTGCAAAATGATTACGAAAGTCACTTTGTTAGTTTTGTAAACAAGCACTGGTGTTTCTATGTCTTACATTATGTTACAGTTGCACAAAATGATTACGAAAGTCACTTTGTTCGTTTTGTAAACAAGCACTGGTGTTTCTATGTCTTACATTATGTTACAGTTGCACAAAATGATTACGAAAGTCACTTTGTTCGTTTTGTAAACAAGCACTGGTGTTTCTATGTCTTACATTATGTTACAGTTGCACAAAATGATTACGAAAGTCACTTTGTTCGTTTTGTAAACAAGCACTGGTGTTTCTATGTCTTACATTATGTTACAGTTGCACAAAATGATGACGAAAGTCACTTTGTTCGTTTTGTAAACAAGCACTGGTGTTTCTATGTCTTACATTATGTTACAGTTGCACAAAATGATTACGAAAGTCACTTTGTTCGTTTTGTAAACAAGCACTGGTGTTTCTATGTCTTACATTATGTTACAGTTGCACAAAATGATTACGAAAGTCACTTTGTTAGTTTTGTAAACAAGCACTGGTGTTTCTATGTCTTACATTATGTTACAGTTGCACAAAATGATTACGAAAGTCACTTTGTTCGTTTTGTAAACAAGCACTGGTGTTTCTATGTCTTACATTATGTTACAGTTGCACAAAATGATTACGAAAGTCACTTTGTTCGTTTTGTAAACAAGCACTGGTGTTTCTATGTCTTACATTATGTTACAGTTGCACAAAATGATTACGAAAGTCACTTTGTTCGTTTTGTAAACAAGCACTGGTGTTTCTATGTCTTACATTATGTTACAGTTGCACAAAATGATTACGAAAGTCACTTTGTTCGTTTTGTAAACAAGCACTGGTGTTTCTATGTCTTACATTATGTTACAGTTGCACAAAATGATGACGAAAGTCACTTTGTTCGTTTTGTAAACAAGCACTGGTGTTTCTATGTCTTACATTATGTTACAGTTGCACAAAATGATTACGAAAGTCACTTTGTTCGTTTTGTAAACAAGCACTGGTGTTTCTATGTCTTACATTATGTTACAGTTGCAAAAAATGATGACGAAAGTCACTTTGTTCGTTTTGTAAACAAGCACTGGTGTTTCTATGTCTTACATTATGTTACAGTTGCACAAAATGATTACGAAAGTCACTTTGTTCGTTTTGTAAACAAGCACTGGTGTTTCTATGTCTTACATTATGTTACAGTTGCACAAAATGATGACGAGAGTCACTTTGTTCGTTTTGTAAACAAGCACTGGTGTTTCTATGTCTTACATTATGTTACAGTTGCACAAAATGATTACGAAAGTCACTTTGTTCGTTTTGTAAACAAGCACTGGTGTTTCTATGTCTAACATTATGTTACAGTTGCACAAAATGATGACGAGAGTCACTTTGTTCGTTTTGTAAACAAGCACTGGTGTTTCTATGTCTTACATTATGTTACAGTTGCACAAAATGATGACGAAAGTCACTTTGTTCGTTTTGTAAACAAGCACTGGTGTTTCTATGTCTTACATTATGTTACAGTTGCACAAAATGATTACGAAAGTCACTTTGTTCGTTTTGTAAACAAGCACTGGTGTTTCTATGTCTTACATTATGTTACAGTTGCACAAAATGATTACGAAAGTCACTTTGTTCGTTTTGTAAACAAGCACTGGTGTTTCTATGTCTTACATTATGTTACAGTTGCACAAAATGATGACGAAAGTCACGTTGTTCGTTTTGTAAACAAGCACTGGTGTTTCTATGTCTTACATTATGTTACAGTTGCACAAAATGATTACGAAAGTCACTTTGTTCGTTTTGTAAACAAGCACTGGTGTTTCTATGTCTTACATTATGTTACAGTTGCACAAAATGATGACGAAAGTCACTTTGTTCGTTTTGTAAACAAGCACTGGTGTTTCTATGTCTTACATTATGTTACAGTTGCAAAAAATGATGACGAAAGTCACTTTGTTCGTTTTGTAAACAAGCACTGGTGTTTCTATGTCTTACATTATGTTACAGTTGCACAAAATGATTACGAAAGTCACTTTGTTCGTTTTGTAAACAAGCACTGGTGTTTCTATGTCTTACATTATGTTACAGTTGCACAAAATGATGACGAGAGTCACTTTGTTCGTTTTGTAAACAAGCACTGGTGTTTCTATGTCTTACATTATGTTACAGTTGCACAAAATGATTACGAAAGTCACTTTGTTCGTTTTGTAAACAAGCACTGGTGTTTCTATGTCTAACATTATGTTACAGTTGCACAAAATGATGACGAGAGTCACTTTGTTCGTTTTGTAAACAAGCACTGGTGTTTCTATGTCTTACATTATGTTACAGTTGCACAAAATGATGACGAAAGTCACTTTGTTCGTTTTGTAAACAAGCACTGGTGTTTCTATGTCTTACATTATGTTACAGTTGCACAAAATGATTACGAAAGTCACTTTGTTCGTTTTGTAAACAAGCACTGGTGTTTCTATGTCTTACTCGTACATTATGTTACAGTTGCACAAAATGATTACGAAAGTCACTTTGTTCGTTTTGTAAACAAGCACTGGTGTTTCTATGTCTTACATTATGTTACAGTTGCACAAAATACTATTGCTGAATTTTCAATGAAATGGTTTGTTAGTATTGTATTGAGGCCAAAACTAATATTTTTTGTATTGATATCTGTCTGTCTGTCTGACTGCATGTTCTGTTTTAACTTTGAGAATTTGGATGCCATTTTCTTTACTTCGTATTAACCAGAAAGTACTACGTACGTAAGTACTAAGTATTGACCCTGGTTTAGATATTGGCTAAGAAAGGTGTTGATAAAATAACTACCAAGCCGATAACTGTCGTAAAAGGATCCCCTTCCATGCGAGTAAATAAAAAAAAATACCATCTGTGATGGTCCATTTACTTACATCGTAAAATCCTGATTATGAACCCAAAAATTATTAACAATTACAAATTTTATTTACATATGTGTAGCCGATGTAAAAAACCTGTCAAGTGCGAGTCAGACTCGCGTAGGGTTCCGTATCGTGGATGAAAAAATATATTTTGTCATTTTGTTTTCGTGAATTTCTCAATCACTACATTTTTCCTGTAATCTTTACGTTAGCACATTATATTATCATAATTTATTTTTTATTTTAAGTTAACCTGTTTTGGAGATAAGAGGGGAAAGTATTTTTTTTTGTTGTTTTTCGAAGATTTCTCGAAATATTTATACAAGTAAATATAACCAAACTGGAGATTTTTACGAACAGCTGAAATTTAATTTAAAATTTAATTTTGAAATATAGTATTGTATTTTTTGTAAAACATTCATTAATTTATTTTACTTTTTTTATATTTCTCATTTAATTTTGTGTTATACTTTTTTTAAATCGCCATAGGTTTCCTGTAATTGACCAGTTTATGACCTATGATCGACATTTATTTCATATTTTGAGTGCAATGCGACCCAGTACCAATTAATATACATAGTTAAGGCATATATTTTTACAATCAGCTTTTTAATATCTACAATTTGATACCCATATTGAATTTTAAGGATTTTTTTCTCTTTTTTGTATAGGATATATTTTAAACCATTTCAAATATTTTTTTTTACACCGTCTAATGTAGGAAAATGAATGCTATTTTTTGTCAAATTTTATGTTTTTACCTTTAACGGTGCTACAATTATGAGGCTGTGACATACAGACGGACGGACAATGGAGTCTCACCATAAAGATTCCTTTTGTTCCCTTTTAGGTACGGTTTAAGCAGGTGGTAGAGCTGATGCCGGGCTCGACTGTGGAGGTATCTTACTTGGATACCCCCTCGAAGTAATTCGGGAGAGAGTAAGAGGACAGCTCACAAGCAAAAAACCAGGAGGCCCGTCATGCCTGGGACCGATGGATGGCGGTATATCCATCCCTAATAGCCGGGTCTTATATGGAACAGACTGGTGACGGGCAGCGGCGTCACTGGTGCGAGGGTTCCGCCAACGTGCTCACCAACCCGACTGCCCAGCGTGTGTGAGTATGGGTAATTCTTCCAGGATGACCGCCGGGAGTGGCAAAGTCCTGGAAAGGCTTATGTCTAGCAGTAGACGAACTAGGCTGATGGATTAATGGATGGAGGTACTACGGGCTATGGGTCCCTGAAAATAAAGCATTGTTTTCATTACAAAATACCGTTTGAATCATATTTTTCCGACTTAAATAGACTGCAATTAATTTTTTTTACTGTCCAGGGTGGTTCGCCCTTACTCCAAAATAGAGAATGGTTCGAACAATAGTCGAACTCGAAACCGAAACCTTCATTACACATGCGCGGTGCACTGCTGGAGTTTGGTGTTGGCGGTCCACTAATAGCTTACTATAGCTGGAGTTTGGTATTGGTGATCCACTATAACTATTACTGGAGTTTGGCGCCATAATTTACGTTATTATTTTATATTTTATTGTGTATTTGATGGTCACAAGTTATATTCGGGGCAAAACTTTGCGACCGCCGTGAACCTGAAGAGAATTTAACTCTACTTGACATTCTGGAAACAGCAACGAAAATTGTCCATTTACACCTTGATATCATGAATTAATTTTATTCAACAAGATTAAAATAATCCCAGAAATGAGGGAACAAAAAAAATGATGGTGGTAAATAAATAGGATATTATTATATGATTACAGAGTGGAATCTTGTCCGCCCTCCCGTACATCGCAATGTTCATCCTCAGCTTCGTGTTCAGCTGGACCTCCGACCTGCTCGTCAACAAGAACATCGTGTCCATCGCCAGCTCACGCAAAATTTTCAACACCATCGGTGAGATCCACAAGTGTCCCCTCGAGACTACACAATTAGGATGTGTCATTCCAATTTTTTCAAATTTATTGTAATAATGGAATTACTCTGAAGATATCTTTAAAAAGAAAAATAATGAACTACATCTTCTGCCTCCTTATTTAATGTTATTTTTTACAAAATGTGTTAAAAAATAAATAATTATATAAATAATAGTTTCTGGGTGAATCAATTCTAAGAAAAATAAAACTTAATACTCACCTGCACCCAGCCTTGGCACCTTTATTTCTCAAAAAACTACATATATATATATATATATATATATATATATATATTTGTATATATATATATTTATAGATGTATATATTTTAGGCATTCTACCTTTTTTCAAACCTTCAAAGTAATTCCACTTTCAAAATATGAAATTCGAAAAGAGTGAAATTTCGACACACCCGGCATAAATATAAATAAAATGACATAGTTTGAATGATTTTATGCAATAATCACGATCTCCTAGGGTATCTAAAAATAACTTATATTTTTTCTTACGTTTATCAAGTAAGCTTGAACAACGTCAATCAATTAATTTATTTAAAATATGAAAATTTTGGCGAAGACGGAATGGCAACCATTTTAACTCTTTTCGAAAATGAGAGACGTGATCAAAATAACCCGTCCGGTTTTTTGACGTTTATTTTGGAACCCCCATACTATTTTGACCTGATATAATTTTTATTAAGTATTTAAAGCGGTAAAGTAAATCTTCCAATTTTTAATAATTCTTACTGGAAATTACTTCAAATTCAATTATAGGATTTTGTATTAGTCAAACAAAACTTTTAATTGTGTCATGTTGGCAAACGAAGCATGACAATAACGTGCTTATAATTATTATGAATTTAATTAAAACTTGTTTGATACTGACTTTATTTAATTCCTTGAAAGCTTTTCTGAAGACCTCCTTGGAGAAGTACCGATTTTAATTAGAGAAATATACGTAGTTCACTGAGTACAATAATATTATGATATATATGACGTAGTTACAATAGTATTATGATATATATGACGTAGTTACAATAGTATTATGATATATATGACGTAGTTACAATAGTATTATGATATCTATGACGTAGTTACAATAGTAATATGATATATATGACGTAGTTACAATAGTATTATGATATATATGACGTAGTTACAATAGTATTATGATATCTATGACGTAGTTACAATAGTAGTATGATATATATGACGTAGTTACAATAGTATTATGATATATATGACGTAGTTACAATAGTATTATGATATCTATGACGTAGTTACAATAGTAGTATGATATCTATGACGTAGTAACAATAGTATTATGATATATATGACGTAGTTACAATAGTATTATGATATCTATGACGTAGTTACAATAGTAGTATGATATCTATGACGTAGTTACAATAGTAGTATGATATCTATGACGTAGTTACAATAGTATTATGATATATATGACGTAGTTACAATAGTATTATGATATCTATGACGTAGTTACAATAGTAGTATGATATCTATGACGTAGTTACAATAGTAGTATGATATCTATGACGTAGTTACAATAGTATTATGATATCTATGACGTAGTTACAATAGTATTATGATATATATGACGTAGTTACAATAGTAGTATGATATCTATGACGTAGTTACAATAGTATTATGATATCTATGACGTAGTTACAATAGTATTATGATATATATGACGTAGTTACAATAGTAGTATGATATCTATGACGTAGTTACAATAGTATTATGATATCTATGACGTAGTTACAATAGTATTATGATATCTATGACGTAGTTACAATAGTAGTATGATATCTATGACGTAGTTACATTTACAACTAATTGAAACTGAAACTATTTTATTAAATATTATTCTAGATCATAAAAAACTTACAAATTACGAGTATAAATAGTAAGCAATCTTACTGTGACCACATTTTCTCTTTAAAATTAATGAAATGTAAATGAACAATTAAATTTCTATATAACTCTTTTTGTAACATCATGTTACATGTGGATATACATTTACATTTTTATTTCTTTGTTGTAATTTTGACACTTCTTATTGAAAATATTTGACATTGAATACTTTTTAATTTAATTATGACATTTACTTTTATTATTTATTATTTTTTCTTTTTAATTATAATGTAAATTGACCATATCAAATTGATATGTCCTACTATTTATATTAAGGTCTTACTGTATGTAACAAATGATGTTTATCTTAATTAATTTAACCGTTTAAATGTAATTGTATTGTATTTCAAAATGTAATTTGACCTACCAATGTAACGACCACTATTACAATTATGGTTAAAATAAATGAATCTGAATCTGAATCTAAATAACATACACGAAATCTTATCGACGTATTTCGCCTACAAACTAGACATCCTCAGCAAGTGTTGCTTGCCCGACCGCTCAGCAGGAACTATTTTAATTAGCGGAATATTGCAAATTATTATACATATCCATAAGTTGGTAATGGACTTCCGCAATGTAACGCCTATTCCAATAAATTATTATATTTTTACTGATTCCCATTTAAATTTATTTTTCTATATTCCATAGCATTTTGGGGTCCTGCTATCGCTTTGCTGGTCCTGTCGTACCTCCCGCCTGGTCACGTGACGTGGGCTGTCATCATCCTCACAGTCACTGTGGGGCTGAACGGGGCGCACTATGGTGGCTTCTTGGTTAGTATTTATTATTTACATTATATATTGTCAGAGACTACTGATTTCTATCTGCCACGATCCTGACACACTTCTTTTGCCTCTTCCACATTCACAGCTCATCTTTTCTGGGTAGTTTTGTACTATCTTCTTGTCTACGCCCGAGGTTTCACCATTCAGTTTTGGCCGAATCTCATTGGCGGCGTTTTTGATTTTGCATCATTCTACAGCCATGTTCATCCAGCAAAGTAGTTAAATGCAAGTCAATAAAATGTGGAAGTAAATAAAAATAACAATGGAATTCAAGGCAAATCAGTGATCCGATGAAACTGAGGAGCGGAAACAACAAAATGAATAATTCACGTTAAATATTTTACTAACCCAGATGAGAACAACAATAGTGATTGAATTTCAAACAAAATGCGGTGATGAAAAATGGTGTCGCAACTTGAGAAAATCATTTGTAAAGGTAAACTTCAAAAAGAGGATGTCCTGACCTGAAGTCGTTTGTTCCAATGGATTGAAAATAGTTTTGATAATAGTAATGAACAGTTAATAATTAATTATGAAAAAAAATAATATCTTGAATTGCGTAGACATATTATATTGAAAAACAATTTAAAACCTTTTCCTGTATATCATTCGTAATTTGCATTTTGTGTTGTTGTGGTAAAAAACAAATTCACTTTTCTTTTATTTATACCTAAGGTGTCTTGCAAGCAACTGTATTTACAGGTAGTGGCACGGTTTATAAGGTCTGACCTCTGTTCTGAATCCGTGGGTCTGACCTTGACTGCGCTACTCATTTTTTCTCTATCGCACTTAGTAATTTTGTGCGCGAATAAACACATGCGCTAGTCCTGCACCACTATCGCCGAGCGGTCAAAAATCGTGCCGCGACCTGTACAGCTCAATACTTTTGATTGTAGTATGTAAGTGATGTAAGTAAATGTTCCAGATCTCTCACATTGACCTGTCACCCAACTTCGCGAGCACGCTGATGGGCATCACGAACGGGTTCGGCAACATACCGTCCATCATGGCGCCGCTCAGCGTCTCTCTCGTTGTGAAGGACGAGGTCAGTTGTCTCCTTCATTGCCTTTCACCTGACCCGAACAGTCTGACCCAAACTTTGCGACGTTGTTAATGGGAATTACAAAGGGACTCAGCAACGTAATAGTGCTACTTAACGTTTTTCATGTCGTGCAAGATGAGATCAGTCAAGAATGGGCTCAGTTTTGGCACCGCCTAGCGTCAACCTTGGGTAGCAAGATGTGATGGGTTGTTTCTCTCCTTGACCTTCACTTGACCTGCTATTTGTATGACATTGTATCCGTAACCAGCAGTTTTATGCTCAGGAATACTTACAGTTACAATAAAGCATTATGAAAATGTAAACGTTCTGATATTTCAAATGTTACTTCTTAAATCAAGAGACGCCAATTAATTACGCCAATTTATGTTTTCTTAATTGAGACCTTTTACTTACTTATGTGTAAATCAGATTTACGTAAATTAATTAATTAATCATTAATTAAATAGGTATAACCTTATTTTACATAATATATTGTCGAAAAACGTATTCACTCTGTTTGATCCACCTTGCAAATATAATCAAAAATAACTGATCACGCAAAAACTACTAATGTATTTTAATTGGGTTTTCAGTGTTTTATAGTTGAATGTCATAGAAGTTACTTATACTTAAAATTATTACGATATGATATCCACAGGTGTATAGAGATACGTATCTTTGAATGGAACCACTGAACAAACTTGACTTAAACTGACTTAACCACGAAAAATGTAAAGCAGATGTTAAAAAGAACAGTGTTTTTTTTTTTCATTTCAGCGGTAATATTTTGCATTATTACAGAATGTGGTTACATTTAAAGATACCCTGTTACGAAAATTGAATGTTGTTGTGACAATCCACACTCGGAATGACATATGACACCCGTCAGTCGTGACGATTACACAATATTACATAATGTTTAATTAATTTACTAAATAACGTTTAATTATAATTCCCAGTCTAGCGCCGCCGAATGGAGGAACGTGTTCTTCATCTCGATAGCTTTCTACTTCCTGAGCAATCTGTTTTACATACTGTTCATGTCAGGACAAGTGCAGCCCTGGAACGAACCCGCACCCAGCGGGAATGTTGGTGAGTTTCTACTCTTTGAGCAATCTGTTTTACATACTGTTCATGTCGGGACAAGTGCAGCCCTGGAACGAACCCGCACCCAGCGGGAATGTTGGTGAGTTTCTACTCTTTGAGCAATCTGTTTTACATACTGTTCATGTCGGGACAAGTGCAGCCCTGGAACGAACCCGCACCCAGCGGGAATGTTGGTGAGTTTCTACTCTTTGAGCAATCTGTTTTACATACTGTTCATGTCGGGACAAGTGCAGCCCTGGAACGAACATACACCCAGCGGGAATGTTGGTGAGTTTCTACTCTTTGAGCAATCTGTTTTACATACTGTTCATGTCGGGACAAGTGCAGCCCTGGAACGAACATGCACCCAGCGGGAATGTTGGTGAGTTTCTACTCTTTGAGCAATCTGTTTTACATAGGTACTGTTCATGTCGGGACAAGTGCAGCCCTGGAACGAACATGCACCCAGCGGGAATGTTGGTGAGTTTCTACTCTTTGAGCAATCTGTTTTACATACTGTTCATGTCGGGACAAGTGCACCCCCGGAACGAACCCGCCCCCAGCGGGAATATTGGTGAGTTTCTACTTCCTGAGCAATATGTTTTAAGGTAGTTCTAAGAGCACACGTGTTTGTCTTTTAAACGATATATGTACAACGTGTAACAGAAAGGTTTAACCATATTTGAAGGGCTTATCCAGTCAATGGTACAGAACAACTTTTATTATGGAGCCAACTCTGAAATCTCAAAAAAAAAAATCTGCCCTTCCATACATTTAGGCCGAGCGGCATTGCATTTTTCTATGAAACAGTAAAATTTTTTTTTTCGAGATACACGTTTTGTTCCATAATAAAAGTTGTTCTAAGTATACCATTGACTGAATAAACTCTTCAAATATGGTTACACCTTTCTGTTACACATTGTATACGAAACGATATATACAAAACCCTCACAGCCCGAGTGCTACTTGCACTTTAGAAAGAAGAAAGAAAGACATTTATTCGGTGAAGAGTGAAAAACGTAACACAGATAATTATACATTAATGCTTATAACTAACATGAAGATAGTAAAAAAATTACAAATAAGAGCATATTTACATTCTCATGCTTTCATCGCCACCGAATAGGCCGCAACTCAGCATGTTGCTGTGCCGAGATAATACATATCCATAAAAAATATATATATACCCCGACACAGCGCTGGTATTCTGTTACGGCCAGTGCGAGTGACTTGCGGTAGCAAATGTACAGTTTCTTGCCACTGAAGTATTTACAAATATCTCTATACAGCTTCTAATGTTAATAACATAACAATAACAACCTACAAATTAATATACAAAACTATATACACAAAAATTATAATTATTATTTTTTAATAATAAAAAAATAAAAATGCGCAAACATTTTGTTGGAGGAAATTCCAAAAAAACATAATAGCATGAGAGCACACTGGGATTAATATACAACATGAAAAAGTGAAAGCAAGTTAATTTAACTACAGGTAGAATAAGGACTGATTCCTTTGCCCATTTAGCAGATAATTTTTGTATTTGTGTTTGAACGTGGTAACTAATTTCAGATCACGTAACGGTGGAGGAAGGTTGTTCCAACATTTGGTGGCTTTACTAGTTTCATATGTTAATAGTTTATTATGGTCTCGGCTTGATCTAGGTCTGGGCAGAGAAGGATAGAAAGTGTTATACGGCCAAGAGCTAGGCTCTTCAATTTTCTAATGATGATTTCTTTTTACAGAGGTTGGTGACTCACAACAGAAAACTTCAAAAGAAAATACCAAGACACAAGTTGCAGAAGGTGAACAACATATTTAATACAGGAAAACATAATCAAATAATTGTAGCAAATGAAAAAAAAATTTAAGGACCTTTCAAAGTTCTTACTGAATGTATTGATAATGTGCACATTAAACTAAACCTTACTCTCTATATACTGATCAGACAGAATCACCGCTTTAGAAAAACGCTCCCTAAATTGCAAAGTGTTTGCATAAATATAATAGTCAACTAAATACTTCATCAAAGTAATATTTTTTTTTTCAGACCTTTTTAAAGATAATGAAAATTGGATAAATTAGATCATTTTAACTAGATAGATAGATTTTTTTAATTATGCTTTTTGAAACGATTTTAAAATTTTTCTCTAATGTGGCTTAAATTTTATTGCTGTAATTTTAATCAATTTTAAAATTAAAATCAGACTCATTCTGGATCATCAATTTGCGCGCCGAAACAAGGCCTGCAAAAGCGAAAAATTATTTTTTTAATACATCTGCTCAAAATAAGCTACATTCTGTGCCTGTATAGCGTGCGCAAAGTTAGGTGTTTTAACCTAGTGTCTTATTTTTCAACAACTAGCGCCATCTAGGGGATAGCATTGACATTGTTCTAGTAAGCACTCTGTGGTCTGGTTTTATATATCGTGATGATGGTATTCCTGGTCCCGTAGCATAGTGTTTAATCGCGCGCGACGCCACTTAGTTGAATCACAAGTGCGAGGAGCATGACACGATGTTTTTTTGATTAAACAGTATGTCACGCTCCTCGCACCTGTGATTCGACTAAACCGCGTCGCGCGCGATTAAAAACTATGCTACCGGGGCTGGAAGTAACTGGATAAACTTTAAATTATTCTTAATGAGGATATTTTCGAACTTTTATATCATTAAATTCGTTAAATTATAAATTTATAATGATTTTAGACGTCAAATTTGATATTCTACTAGCTTTTGCCCGCGGCTTCGCCCAATTTGATAAAGTTTTTGTATAGTCGTATAGAAATTGTAAATAGTTTTCAGACAATAAATGATAACATCATTTTTAATTTGATCCTCATTAACTTTTGCGGTCTTTGATAATTAATCCCCTAGTATAGTATGTTTTATTATTATCATTATAGTATGTTTGGCGAGGCTGAACGACACTATTTCTTGTTCCCATGATAACTTATTTATGGAATAAAAGTAGCCTATGCGTTACTCTAGGTCTAAAACTACATTTGTGCAAAGTTTTAGGCCAATCGGTTCAGTAGTTATGGCGTAACACATAAATCGATATTTCCATCCATACATTCACACATTTATCAAAACTTTGGCATTTATAATATTAGTGAGATGGGATAGGACTGGAAAGTGAGATGGGAAGTGGGATGGCTTGAGATGGGATTGGGTTTATCTTAGAACTCATTTTTAAAAAGATACGTTTGTTTTGTTTTGTAACATGGGTAATGTCAGACTGATACAGACTCAGCACATACAGGTTTCTTGTGTAATGTCGACATGTCAGTTATTAGTTATATTGTTCTTTTTAAGTATTATTATAAATTTTTGGTTAAACTATTTCTGGTTGCGAAATAATTGAAGTAATTTAATTTAATTGTTTCATCTCATTTTTCAAATGAAACATCATCTCATTTTTCGCAGATGTATTAAAAACTTCGTTTAATACACCGTGCAAGTGTCGATATATTTTCGTCCCGACTGTACTTTGCCCCGATTACGTCTCGGCAAAAAAAAAATCAGTCGTGAAATGAAATATCGACCATCTCGCACTAGCATCAAATTGTACTATTATGTATTTGTTAAGGTTATGAAAAAAATTTATAATCAGTAGGTTTAATTTTTTGAGCACGCAATCAATACAACCTGTAGTCCTGTATGTGTTATGTGATATGTATGTCGCACACTTCATGATATATTGTAGCTAGTCAAAATAAAAAATACCTAACGAATTAATTAAGTTTACCTTAGTTCGTATTTAATTTAGTACTAAAATATTGTAAATAAGGTCAATTATTTATTTGAAATTTCCATGAATATTTAAATCGACAAAGATTAATAAATGTTAAATAAAATTTCCATTATTTATAATCTTGTTTTTTTTTGTGTTATTTATAAAGTACAATGTGTAATAAAATGAAATAATTATATTTAAAATGAGCGAACCAAACCAGGCTCAATACAATTTATTGGTACAGTTTGATTATGTTTAAATATTCTCATACTGTGGGCATGTAAAATCATATATATTTTATAAAAATCAGAGATAAAGCCTTGTATTATTTAAGTGGATACTTCTTACGCTGCCTCTTTCGATCAATGGCGGCTTTATATATAATATGTCAGTGACGCTGCATTTGCTCACGAGAAAAAAATATGTATTATCCCGATTAAATAAGCATAAACTTATCATGAAAAATAAACTTATTAAATATTAAACGCATAAAAACCTAATAATTCCTAATGAGCAATTAAATCATCCTTCGTTAAAAAAGGTCATTCCGGAAGAACGTACAAGTTGTGAACATGCTCCTAACCTAAGGAGAAGCGAACAAAAAATAAACTTTTAACAAAAAAATAGCAACCGACTTCAATAGTAACAGCAGTCATTCACTAAAAAGTTAATAAAAAAAAAAAATTTGTCGAATTGAGAACCGCCTCCTTTTTGAAGTCGGTTAAAAAGTATATGGATATCGCAACAGTCGATCAAGCGTCACACAGGTTAAGTACACATATCGATCAAGCGTCACACAGGTTAAGTACACATATCGATCAAGCGTCACACAGGTTAAGTACACATATCGATCAAGCGTCACACAGGTTAAGTACTTATACTTATATTATATTATATCGACAAAGCAGGTACATTGTTACTACTATTATTCATATCCAGATTTGCTTTTCTTTCTTGTTCGAATATATATTTATTTATTGTTTAAAACTGTTATCGTTTGGGATTTGTTTTTGTGTGTTTGTTATCTGTTGGTTTAGGGATACTGAAATTGTCTGTATTTTTATGGGTAGCAAAGAAGCTTTTTAATTTAATTGTCAAATAGTCTACATGTTATTGTGTTCTGTCATACTTATAATTGAATATTTTACTTTTTACTTATTATTTTATTTTTAATATAGGTATACTTATGAGTCTTATGACATATATACAGGCATCCACTGAAAATCAGCGTCATGGAGCTAGCCATGCTCACGACACATGCTGAGTGGAGACTTATTTGGTATTATTATTAGTCTCTAGTTGTTAGTTTTAAGCAAAAATGTGGAAATACCAAATAAAACTATTCTATTCTATTCTATTCTATAAGCACATATATCGAGTGTACATCTACAGATATTTTAAATGGAACCACATAATTTACCGATCATACTAAACCACACACGTGAAAATGAAAAAAAAAAGTTTGAAAACCGACTGTGACTTTTATTGATAGGTCCATAAATATGTCCATGGACAGGTCCTTTTTTCCATTTGTGCGGTTATGTTTATTTGGAAAAGTTGTTCAGTATGATCGGTATATTCTGTGGTAATATTGATTTATACCTACACACTTGGTACCATCATTAAAAAGGGCTAAATCTGCGCAGTCGTTTATGTGACTAACAATGAAATAATCAACTTTATTTTCAGGAGTTACAAAACCACGTTATAGTATTTTGTGCAACTGTTGTAAGATATTGGGAGGGACTCGAGTATTAACGATGTGAGTTTCATTATAGTTTAGCAAGAGTGAAACTGAGAAGAAGAACACTCTTTCATGAACCCTGGGTGCGTCCACTTGAAATGCTTCCTTAAGGCTAATCAGAAGCCACAAGGATAAATGGGGCGTAGCTGAACAAATAAGGACGGGACTTATTATTTTCACTGTTGTTGATTGTGTTGGCAACACTGCCACATTTAGTTTAAGTATATTTTTAATATTAATGTGGCAACTCATTATCTGTCACTTCTTCTTGACCTTCCACCCTTCTTGCAACGTGTATGTAAAATAACCTATCGTGTTCATGGTGCTCATTAAAATCAATTATTAATTACTGGCTGTTTTCGTGGATGTACACCGAATCACCAAATCCTACATGGTCCTTCGAGCAACGAGAGGGCACCAGAAGACACGCTGAAGAGGTTACCTACATTGCCGCCGTCAACAGCATTGGTAGCTGTATCTATCTACTGCATGCAAACGGAGGACATTACAACACGCAACGCAACTTAAAAACGAAGGGAAGTTGCAACCTAGGCAAGTAATCAGATTTTATTCTGCTGGAAAAGATAACCTACGTGTCAGTTCAAAGGAGACGAAAAATTCCAACGACTTCACATCCATTGCTGGGTGAACAAAGAAACGTACCAATCGAAACCGTTGCGCATCATACTCGCACGGTATTGGAACGCGTACTTTCGATCGAGACGAAACCGATCGCTGCACAGAGCAGCGAGACCACGTGACTTCGTGCTGCGGCGTCTGCTGCCTGCTTTGCCGGAATTCGCCGCGCCGCCATCTTGGACTTTGCTTCGTTTGACACTCAGGCGCATCACGGCGCATGTGCTCGCAAGACATTTTTGCAGTTTTAATTTTAACTAAAATAATAAAATAAAATAAAATATAAGTTTATTGGACATAGTTAAAACACAACAGAGATTAAGATAACAAATAAATCCGCAGAGAAGGTAAAAAACATTTTCCAGGGGTCCCCAAACTCTGCTTTGCAGGAAACTTGGGGTACCAAATGACAATTTTATATACAGAGTTACATCGTTGTACAACATAATAAATATATAGCTAAAAGAGGAAGAAAATATAAAACATAAAACATAAAACAATTTTTTTTTTTTTTTTATAATCGACATAAGGTCGTAAGGTGTTTAAAATAAACTTAGAACTTAAGATTTTGCAAGAGACCAACAAACCTCCAGTAATTTTTCTGTATCCTCATAGTCCACTGTTTTTAACCAATCAGATATTAATGTTTTCGCCTCAAAAACACTACACATTTTAATGTTACAGTGCATCAAGATGTTGTTGTAAATGCGAGAACTTATGCATTTTCCGAACTTGCTTCCAAAAACTGTGTTCGTCCTTGAGCCTGGCATTCTAAACACGCGCTTATTGAGTAAATGATTATATATGTTTGAAGTTATGATACTTTTATGTGAATTTAAACAAATTTTATGTATATAAAGCTGTCTTACAGTGAGAACTTGAGCTTCTTTGTACAGTATAATGGTCGGAAAACGGAATGGCTTACGTAGCATGACTTTCAGCACAGATCTTTGAGCTCTTTCGATAACGATCATAAAAGTTTTACAGGCACTGCCCCAAACTGAAATGCAATACGTAATTAAGGATTGACACAGAGCAGTGTAAACAAGTTTCAGTATTTGGAAGTTTGCGGCATTTCTTAGTTTTTTCATTATTCCAATGATTTTACGGACACGTTTCGAAAGCCACAGGATGTGTTCCCTGAAATTCAGCTTTTCGTCTACAATAATCCCAAGGTACTTAAGACTTGTGACTCGATGGATCACTGCACAGGTGCACGGAGTTGAACTGTTTTTGTTATTATTGCAAACGTGTATTTTTATGCCTTCATGCAAATAAGGTTGAGAAGCGGCTGTCTTATGAAAACATTGATAGAAAGTTTTGTTTTTATTAAGATATGTTTAGAATAAATTTCTAGAGAAATTTTTATTATATATCATTCAGTTACCTTTCTACAATTTTAGTTTTGGAAAGTTTCATTTTCACTCTAACTGGTGGGAAAAATTGTGTATTATTAATTTATTTTGATCTAGGAATATAATTTTTATATTTTTTACTTATTCTGTTTGAATGATATTGAATATTTGATTTTTAATTCTATTTTAAACAACATATTTTTAAGGGGACACTAACTGAATGGACACCGTGGTAACTGAAAAGACATTGTAAACCTTTATTTACAATGGAATAAAAAACAATAATTTTAATGTTCTTATAAAACTTTATAAAAATTTGCAAAATATATTACCAGTAAACATATGAGTGTACATTAGGGTGTGTCGAAAATACATTTTTTTTTTTCAAATTTCATATTGTAATAATGTAATTACTTTGAACGTGTAATATGTGTATGCTTTATATCTATATTACAAAATAAATGTTTTGAATTTTTTAATTATTTTTTTATGATACTTATAATAAGATACATATTTTTTTTATTTCTACAGACAGACAGACAAACAAAACAAAACTTCACATTTAAACAACGTAAACAGGCCCTAAATATGTCCATTCAGTTACTTTCTCGTCCCCTTATAAGTTACTAGAGAAAAATAACTGAAGAGACGTAACTTAAACTGTACCTTGGCAAATTTAAATATTTATTTTGGTACAATGAAATTGGAAAACTAGAAAGTTTCTTATAAAAAATTATGGAATGTAAATACTGTTACAAAATACTAAATAGTTGTAATTGAAATATTTTTTACTTACCGAGATATGTTGGTAACTGAACAGAACAACAAAATTAAAATATCACATCAAAACAATAGACGACCTTGCAACTTGTTTTGGACTGAATAAATCAAAATGGCGACGGCTAGTCTGATTGCTGGGTGTTGCCATTATAAAAATAACACAGAAAACTTCGTTCAGTTTTATAATATTTGGCATCAAAACATTGGTAAATGAAAAGACAGTAACCATGAGGACACTTTCAGGGACAATTTATAAAAACTAATAATAAAGGTATTTACCCTTTAAAGTGTATAGAAATGTAATAAAATGCTTCCCCTAATCACGTCTTAAGGTTGACATCATTCACACACATTCCTATGGTACATATTTTTCGTAAAATTTAATGTTGTACAAGCTTAGCTGACTTGGGGACAATCCCTTCTCCATACAACTAAAAATCTTAACTTCATGTTTATGCAGTAATAAAAAGTAATATTTAACATATTTTTTAAATATTTTTAGTGTTCTTTTAAAATTATGAATTACATTATCGATTAGTGTCCACATTGTGTAATTTCCGCAACTGAAACTTGAGATTTAAAAATATTAAACCTCGGGACATGCATCGAAGTGTGATGGGCACAAAATTTGAAAATTGCTGCAATACGATGCTCAAAATAAAGTTATTCTGTACCTCGACGACACTGACAAGGAAAACGTCGAAGAGTATGAAGAAAAGTTTTACAAAGCCATATCAATTTTAACTAGAAAATTAAATGAATTAGAATCTGTGTCGCCATGTCATCCTTCGGGACAAATGCAAACCACTCCACTGCTTAAGTTACCACCAATTCAAGTGCAAATGTTTGATGGTAAGTTTATTGAATACATACCATTTATAAATTTGTTTAAAGCTGTTATAGATGAGAACCAATCAATTGATCCTGTACAAAAATTATATTACCTTCGTTCATATTTGCGAGGGGAACCATTTGAACTTGTAAAGAACTTACCGTTAACACCAGAAAATTACACTAGTGCATTGAACTTGTTAAAGAAACGCTATGATAACAAATACAAAACTGTGCAAGCACACATAGATCAAATATTGGATTTGAAACCCCTTTTAAGGTCATCCGCCTGTGGTTTGAGAGAATTTGCTTCTAGTGTTAGGCAACAGTTAGCTGCGTTATCTAATTTAGAACCTAAAGTAAAACATTGGGATCCTATGATTGTGTGTGTATTATCCCGTAAACTAGATAACTACTCGGGACGAGAATACCAGATGGAACGTGACACCAGCATCGAGCCAACGGTTGATGGCTTCCTCAACTTCTTGGAGAAAAAAGCCCTGGCACTGGAGAATGCTGAGCGAGGTCCTGTCACGGTAATGCAGTATCCGACACAACGTTCATCTGCCTCGACCAAGGCAGCTGTCAACATAGCAACTCAAGAACCACCAGGATGTTTATTCTGTAAGTGTGATCACAAACTTTATGCCTGTAAAAAGTTTCTCTTGATACCGGCCAAGGATAAGGTTAAATTTGTAAAAGAAAAAAAGCTGTGCAACATTTGCCTCGGCCCGCACTTAGGTAAATGTAGGTATCATTTCCGGTGCAATGAATGCAAAAAGCCGCATAATACGCTTTTGCATACTGGCGAAAATGTACTTCAAAGCGTGGGAGCACCTCCTGTTTCATTATTGGCAGGCAATTTAAATAAAGATGTTCCACGGGCCGCTGAAGCACCTCCTGTTTCATTGCTGACAGGCAATTTAAATAATGATGTTCTTCTTCCCACAGCTAAAGTTAAACTCATCGCAAGAGATGGCACGGTCATGATATTTAAGGCTTTGCTTGATTGTGGGTCCCAGCTGTCATTCGTTTCGAGCAACGCAGTGCAGCTGCTAGGATTACGACCCACTCAGAGCCACACAAACATCCTTGGAATCACTAATGCAAAAAGCAGTGTGAGATATTGCTTACCATTAGAGATACATTCTTTGAATACACCATTTAAAGCAACCACTACTTGTCATGTAGTCGACAAAATAACCTGTAATCTGCCTCAGACAAAATTTGACATTTCAGGGTTGCGGGTACCAAAAAACATTAAATTGGCAGATGATCAGTTTAATGTCCCAAGCGAGATAGATTTATTATTGGGCGCTGACGTATTTTTTCAGGTCCTGCTGCCGGCGGAGGGCACAAGATGCTTGGAGTCCACGCTGCCACAACTGCCTGAGCAACAGCTGCCCACCCTGATCAACACACTCTTCGGCTATGTAGTAGGTGGAAATATTCCACAACACAACGCTTGCAACAAGGTATCCTTAAAATGTACAACTTGTCAGTCTGAGGTTCAAGATGTCTTGGCTCAATTTTGGAAAACTGAGAGTATACCTGAAATCTTTAATGAAAAATCTTCAGAAGAAGAGCTTTGTGAATATATATTCAAACAATCTGTTCAATTGAAGGATCAGCAGTTCGAAGTAGCACTACCATTAAAGTTGCCTCTCAGCCAAGTTAACGAAACCTTAGGTGATTCCTTCCATTTAACCCTTAAAAGGTTTCTCAATTTAGAAAAAAAATTGCATTCAGATCCTTATTTACTCGCAGAATACAAAAAGTTTATACACGAGTATCTAACATTGAATCATGGTCATTATGTAGATATTGAATTATATGACATGAACAAAGATGCAGTCTATTTTATGCCTCATCATGCAGTCATTAAAGCTGATAGTAAAACCACAAAATTACGCTCAGTTTTTGATGGTTCGTTAAAAACTATTTCTAAAAAGACTTCTTTAAATGATTTATTATTGAATGGACCTCTCGTCCAAAGAGATCTTTTTGATATTCTCTTGTTATTTAGATTTGGTGACTTTACATTCACAGCAGACATCAGACGCATGTTCAGAAACATACGTGTGAGCCCAGAGTATACTTCTCTTCAGAACATTCTGTGGAGAGATGACCCTAGTGAGCCTATCAAGTGCATCAGGTTAGACACTGTCACGTATGGCTTAAAAAGCTCTAGTTACTTAGCATCACGCTGTCTTGAAGAGCTAGCAAACCTGCATGCGCATGATATGCCATTAGCGTCGTGGATATTAAAAAACAACACATATGTTGATGATATTTTGTACGCTCACAACGATTTAAATACGATTCTCGAAGCTAAGACTCAACTTCGTGATTTGTTGAAACTAGGTAGTTTTCAGACACATAAGTGGTCTTCTAATGACTTTAGAATTCTGTCTGACATTCCTTCAACTGAACAGCATTTTGATAATGTCCAACTGCAAGAAAATGAATGTAGTATGAAAACTTTAGGTCTTCATGTAGTAATGAAAGACGATCAATTTAAAATTTATTGCCCTGCGTCATTTGATACCAATAAAGTTACAAAAAGAGACGTCCTCAGCTATATAGGCAAATTTTTTGACCCTATGGGATTTGCCAGCCCTATAATTGTTAAAGCAAAGGCAATCATGCAAAAACTATGGGCCAATAAACTAGATTGGAAAGCACAAATTCCAGATGACATTAAGACAGAATGGTTAGAATTTTCATCCAGTCTAGCAACCATGAAACCCATTTTAATAAACAGAAATATTCATGTATCTGACACAGACACTGTTGAACTCTTGGGTTTCTCAGATGCATCTAGCACTACAGCCTACGGTTGCTGCTTATACCTGCGCGTCAGAGATAACAAAGGTAACACAAACTTGCACTTGCTTTGCTCGAAGTCGAGGATAAACCCGCTTCTAAACAAGAACATGACCGTACCACGTCTTGAGTTAAATGCAGCACTGCTGCTTTCTATGCTGGTTGCAAAAGTGAACAGCACGCTTAAACTGAAGATAAATATACAAGCTGTTTACTTATTTTCGGACTCGAAAATTGTGCTTGCTTGGTTACAGAGTGAGCTTACTAACCTCAAAGCTTATGTGGCAAATAGGGTAAAAGTCATTTGCCAGCACACAGTGAATTGTCAGTGGCTGTACATTAACACCAAGGACAACCCCGCTGATCTTATCAGCAGAGGAGTAGATCCTTGTCAGCTCGAAGCCTGTGTGTTGTGGTGGCATGGGCCAAAGTTCTTGCATGACAGTGAGTATGTGTTTTGTCCCTCTCTAGACATACCAACAGACCTACCTGAAATACAGCAGCAGTCAAGCTCGGTGTTCTCCAGCAACCAGGTGTCATCAGATACACAAGGTAATGAAGTTATCGGATACTTGCACAGACATTCTAGTATCCCCAAAATGGTTAGAGTACTAGCATATATATTGCGTTTTTGTAACAATGTTAATATTAAGAAGGCAAAGATTGAACATAAACATTTGTCAAGTTCTGAATTAAATAACGCATTAATGTTTTTAATAAGTAATGAGCAAAAAATTCATTACAAAGATGAGATAGACTCGCTTGAAAAGGGAAATATAATCAAAGGTTCTTTAAAAGACTTACATCCTTTTATTGACAATCATGGGCTTTTACGTGTAGGTGGTAGGCTGCATCATGCAAACATTCAATATTCTCAGAAGCATCCAGTCATTTTGCCCAAGCGATCTCAAATTACTAGCTTGATAATTAGGAGTGAGCATGAGAAATTATTACATGCTGGGCCTAGGCTCCTACTAGCTAATTTGAACCAAAGATTTTGGATAGTTAACGGTATGTTAGAAATTAAAAAAATCACACGTAAATGTGTTACATGTTTCAGGCATAAGGCCAAGACTGCTCAGCAGCTGATGGGTTCCTTGCCCCAGGGCAGAGTGACTGCAACTGCACGTCCCTTTGAGAGAGTTAGTGTTGATTTTTGTGGGCCCGTAAATGTAAAAAACTCGCGCGTGAGACGGTCCCTTGTTGGTAAAGGATATATTTGCGTTTTCATTTGTTTTACTACTAAAGCTATACATTTAGAGTTAGCATCGGACCTTACCACTGAAACCTTTCTCGCGTGCCTTAAACGTTTAATTTCTCGGAGAGGCAAACCCACCGAAATAATCTCTGACAATGCTAGCACTTTCAAGGGTGCAAGGAATCTCCTAGCTGAGCTTTATGAACTGCAGTCTTCACAAGGTCACCAGGCCAAAGTTCATAGTTTTGCGGCTGAAAACGGTATAGAATTTCGCTTCGCGCCCGCATACTCGCCTAATTACCAAGGACTTGCCGAGGCTGCAGTTAAAAGCACGAAGCATCATTTAAAGAGAATATTGCAAAATAATGTATTAACATATGAACAGCTTGTTACAGTGTTAGCTGAGATTGAATCTGTATTGAATTCTAGACCTTTAATCCCACTGTCATCATCCGATGTAAATGATTACAGCTATTTAACGCCAGGTCACTTTTTAATAGGTAGCGCTTTGACTATGTACCCTGAAAAAGATGTATCCAATATGCCTCAAAATAGGTTAAAGTATTGGCAAATATGTACGCAATTGAAACAGTCGTTTTGGAATATGTGGCATAAGCAATATTTGAATGTACTTCAAAATAGACCTAAATGGCACAATGAAACATGTAACATCAAAGTAGGCACTCTTGTCATTCTGAAAGATGATAATTTGCCTCCTATGAGTTGGCCAATGGCCAGAGTCACGAACGTGTTCCCTGGTCACGATAATAAAGTAAGGGCTGTAGAAGTAAAAAAACCTAACGGGCATGTCCATACAAGATCTGTGACAAAAATTTGTGTACTTCCAATCGATGACAATTTGTAATTTATTCATTATAATTGTAATGTAAACATTATGTTTTAGTAAGTAATTTGTAGTAAGCGGTAAATGTAAGTTCCATAAAAACTTTTTTTTGTATAATTTACCTTTTAGTTGAATAGTAACCTTTCTTTGTGAGGCCGCAGCATGTTGGCAACACTGCCACATTTAGTTTAAGTATATTTTTAATATTAATGTGGCAACTCATTATCTGTCACTTCTTCTTGACCTTCCACCCTTCTTGCAACGTGTATGTAAAATAACCTATCGTGTTCATGGTGCTCATTAAAATCAATTATTAATTACTGGCTGTTTTCGTGGATGTACACCGAATCACCAAATCCTACAGATTGGCTTTCTAGCAGTGTTATAATAAAATGGGCCAATTACAGCGCAGAATCACGAAATTTATAAAAATATAAAATTAGTTAAAGTAAAAATTATAAAAATAGTGTTATTAAATGCATACTAAGTCAAGTGTGAGTCAAACCACCAAAGAACATTTTCTGCATGATGAATTAGATTGGGCACAAACCCACATTATATCAAATTTAATTAGAATCTAAAGCCTCGTATTTACTAAGGGACAAATTGTATCCGGAACAGTCTCGCGACACTGTCTCTACGTGTCGCCGCGATGTCGCGCACTGTTCCGGAACGTCGCATGCGACATTGCAACATTTACGTGTCGCGGAACATGTTCGGTGTTTTGGCTTGCAAGCCAGAACATTCTGACGAGACATGATGAGACATTGTTGGCGAGTGTAGACGCATGTACAACATGCCCGTTGAGTGGAGCAATGAGTTTGTGCTAAAACTTATCGAAATTTACGAAAACTAAGTTATATTTATTTCTTTTACTCGTTCATAATTATGATTGAGTGAAAGGGACAGATATATGGTAGAATATAAGATGAATCTCGCGGGTTCATTTTCAAATTTTGTTAAATTGTTAGTTGAAAATAGTTTATGAATAAAAACGATATTTTTGATGGTCATAGATAAAGTATTGTGTGCTACTGAACATAACTAGACATTAGTACACTCGTGCTAAACTATTACCAAACGAACGAAACAATGTGTCTAATTATCACAGTTGCACAAAATATTGTACAATTTATCGGCACAGTTTTTGATGTACGAGCAAAATTATTGGGGGATACGTACACTCGCGCACGTAATTTTGCTAAGGTGGAATGGACTTGGCAAGTTGTTTGTGAGTAGTTAAGACATAATCCTGATGGATAATGAATATGTAAATTATGAGATAGTGTTATAATATCTTATATGACTCAATTAATTGATATGAATAAAAGTTATACGAATGAAATAGAGCTATAGTCTAACTGCTGCTAACCAAAAGGTATTCAAAAACTTTAATAATATAAGGTGAAATTTAATCAACCGCTTGAATTCATACTGGAGACTCGGTTAGTACAAAGTTTAATGACCTGTCAGGTGTAACAGAAAAAAATCAATTATTCTTCTATACTGCTTATACTAGGATTTGTATTTGAACTAGTCCAGTGTGAATAAGAGCAAATTTTTTTCATGATTTCAAATAAAGGGATCATAGAACCTTGTTCTTGATCCTTATCCGAGTCTCCGGTATGAATTCAGGCGGTTGATTAAATTTCAACCAGTATAAGGTGAATTTTATTTATATAGCCAAATTCATTCATTTTTTAAGTGGTCATCAGGGTTAAAGTTGAATGATGTTTAAGGTTGGAATCAATGTACCTAGATATATTACTTTGTTCTGTTCTGTTTTGAATATGTTTCAATCGTATAATAGGACGATTTAAGTTTTTTTGCAATTCACCAGTAGCTTCTTTTTTGTTTTGATTACCTTTTTTAAACGTTCAAGTATATCCGCAATATCCGTTTTCATGAAAAGTGCAAGTCGTTTACCATTTTCCTTGTCTGTCTAGTCAAAAAGTTTCTTTTCGGCATCTAGGTCACAAAATGCTCTACTAAAAATATTTGTGTGTGCGACTGTACACAAGGGTCCGGAGAGAAATAAATTTAAAATAAATAAATTTGAAATTTGAATTGAATTGAATTGAATTGACGTGCAGTAACAGCGCGGGAAATAAACAAATGAGACAAACGAATCACAGTCGTGCCTGCCCTCCCATCGTCGCCCCCCTTCTGTCCTTCAAAGAGTCATAATAAATTACTTAATAAATATATAATAAATTATTATATTATAATTATTATAATATATTCATAATAAATTCCCCCTTTACTTTTGCTCGTACCTCAAAAACCGTGCCGATGCCGATGCCTGTACAACACGGACTCCCGCAACTATTTTTTATTTATTTTCGAAATACGGAAGTTTAATTTAAGTCATTGAGAATCTACATTGGGAGATCGATTTGGGTTCGAAGCTTTGTATACAGATAGTTTTATTATAAAATAAGCAATTATCTTAATATATCTTCACGACATGAATTCCCGAGGGGGTGTCAGAATTGTTCCGAGTGTGAACTATGAAATGCAAGTCACAGTCCGTACTCGGTACACCACCACGTTTCACCGACGAATTATGTCCAAAGGTGATGGATGTCGTCGCCTTACTTTGGGCACAAATACACGCTTTTTAAGGCATGCAGGTTTCCTTATGATGTTTTCCTTCACCGTTCAGCAAGTGGTAGCTAAGAAAAAATACTATGCACATAAAATCCAACAAACTTGTTGGTGCATGCCAGACCAAGGATCAAACCTGGACCTCAAGATTGAGAGGCCAGCGTTGTACTCCTGAGCTACCGCACTTTAGTGCATGAAAAGACCGGGGGTGCTTTAAATGTGTACCAATATGCGGTTAGGGGTTAGTCCACCGCTGAATATTGACGACTCTTTCTGAATAAAATGTGTACCAATATGCGGTTAGGGGTTAGTCCACCGCTGAATATTGACGACTCTTTCTGAATAAAATGTGTACCAATATGCGGTTAGGGGTTAGTCCACCGCTGAATATTGACGACTCTTTCTGAATAAAATGTGTACCAATATGCGGTTAGGGGTTAGTCCACCGCTGAATATTGACGACTCTTTCTGAATAAAATGTGTACCAATATGCGGTTAGGGGTTAGTCCACCGCTGAATATTGACGACTCTTTCTGAATAAAATGTGTACCAATATGCGGTTAGGGGTTAGTCCACCGCTGAATATTGACGACTCTTTCTGAATAAAATGTGTACCAATATGCGGTTAGGGGTTAGTCCACCGCTGAATATTGACGACTCTTTCTGAATAAAATGTGTACCAATATGCGGTTAGGGGTTAGTCCACCGCTGAATATTGACGACTCTTTCTGAATAAAATGTGTACCAATATGCGGTTAGGGGTTAGTCCACCGCTGAATATTGACGACTCTTTCTGAATAAAATGTGTACCAATATGCGGTTAGGGGTTAGTCCACCGCTGAATATTGACGACTCTTTCTGAATAAAATGTGTACCAATATGCGGTTAGGGGTTAGTCCACCGCTGAATATTGACGACTCTTTCTGAATAAAATGTGTACCAATATGCGGTTAGGGGTTAGTCCACCGCTGAATATTGACGACTCTTTCTGAATAAAATGTGTACCAATATGCGGTTAGGGGTTAGTCCACCGCTGAATATTGACGACTCTTTCTGAATAAAATGAAAGTATTGACTTGACCCAGATATGTGATTCGTGAATAAATTTAATGAATATTGCCGTGAATATTGCCTAGCACCAACTTGTAGGTTGATAAAAAATTGATAAAAAAATAAAAAAAAAACAAAAAAAATTAAATTAATAATTGACAAATGCATAAAATGTGATAATCCAAATTCTAAACTGTCCCCTCGATGAACGGAGTTGGAATCAGGCCACCTTAACAGTACGTTTGGGTGGTTTGTGAATCCGAAAAATTTCCAATGTGGCCCTTCCTGCGTTTCTATCTCAGCACATGAGACCTCTTGTGTAGTATAATAAGCCCGTCACTTGGTGACGTTGAGGTCTCAGACTTGGATGAGGCAAGAAACGCCTGGACAAGAGCGTGCCTTAAAAAAAGTTACCCCATTACCCCATCCTCACAGAGGCTATGGGACGAGCCCCTCTGTAAACAGATACAGAAAAACCTCCTCGAATCTTCATCCACCCCAGCAGACAAGGCTCGTCTCCTGGCCGCCAGTGAACGTGAGTCGGGATAATGGCTGATGGCGATCCCATCTAGTAATGTAGGCACAGAATTAATGACAGGCACATCCTGACCATTGCCTACGGCCTGCGGCTTGGTTCAAGGTTGAACGAGCCCCATCGTTGCCGTTGACCAACACGGGCATCATGGCCTGTCTTGCAAATTCAGTCCTGGTTGACTCTCACGCCACGCCAACCTTAATGACGTCATCCACCGGGCCCTTGCCAGCGTTTACGTTACAGCGCTTCTGCAACAGCAGAACCAAAAGGCATATTTCGCGACGATGGCAAGCGGCCCGATGGGATGACGCTCTTGGCTTGGAAAAATGATAGGTCGCTCGTTTGGGATGCGACGTTATGCTGACACTCTTGCCCATCGCACCTCCGAGTGACCTCAGCCAAGGCTGGTGTGGCTGCGGAATCAGCCGAAAAATTCAAGTGGCGCAAGTATGTGGCTCTCGGAGAGTCGGAAAGGGCTACATATTTGCGCCGTTTGGTGTTGAATCTCTCGGGCCATGGGGCCCAGACACGCGGCGACTTTTTAAAGAATTTTCGGCGCACCTGGTCGATGTCTCTGGTGACCCAAGAGCTGGTACTTCCCTCTGTCAGAGAATCAGCTTAGCGATCCAACGAGGTAACGCAACCAGCGTCTTGGGTACCCTCCCCAACGGCGGCGACTTAATTTTTTAATTTTTTTTTATTTGATATATATAGTTTACTTTGTTAAATTATAGGATGCATATATTTATTGATAGGTAATTTTAATTAAGAATAATTTTACTTTTATTAATAAATGTAACTATAAACGTACGTTAATAAAGAGATACACATATAAATAAATGTATATATTATATTTTTGTAATTTTTTTTTCGCTTTTTGTTATTATTTTTACTAATTTATTAAATTTTGTTACTTGATCTGTAGTTAATTGATTACCTTAAAAATCGTTATTTTTAACGTTAACAAGATTTGACAAAAGTTGAAATCTTAATTTTGCAGTTTTGTTGCACACTTTTACCTACACGACACAAGATACATTAAAGTAAGTAATACAATTTAATAGATGTTAAAAGATTGGCTACTACTACACAAACACTACAATTAATAATCGTGTTGTCTACAGTCTGCTCAAAAGCAAAATGTATAAAACAAATCTGCAAAATTTTGTTGGTCATTAATCCTGCTTGAAATATATTATTTCAGTATTTGTTGTTTAAGTACAATATAATGTACATATTTCACAGAATCCAAATTCCGAATAGTTAAGTTTTTGAGATAGTCCGTAACAAAATTGGTCTGAAACAGACAACTTTAACGGCCTCCTATTTAATTACTTTAAAAGATGAAAAATTAATAAAATAGTTATTTAGTGCAACAAGAGGGCAAAGATTGTATTTGTTTCTAGTGCCGAGTTTGAATCCCGAGCAAGCAAAGGATTCTATAATTGAATCACGAGCGCAGCGATTGATATTAAGCAGAGATTCCCATGTTTTGACCTTTCTTTATGGTATTCTCCATAACCCAAGTTCCCCGTCATATCTTAAGTAACGTTTTGTGCCCCTTTCGTCCCTCCATCGTAATCAACGACCCATCAAAGCTTTGCTTCTTCATACACCTGAGCATAGTTCATGAATGTCTACAAATGATTTTACTGTAAAGTGCAATACGCTTGTGGAACATTCGTGAGGCTCCGTCTGTATCAGTCTTCAAGAATAAGATAAAATAACACTTTCTTGATTTACAGAATAATCCATTATAATTAAAATCTTTTGTTTATTTTATGTTTTGAGCCAAATTCTCTTCAGCATGATTCTTTATTTCTCATAAGAACATTTAATTATCATCATTATTAGCGTAAAAGTACTGACTTTCAATGTTACTAATTTACTGTGACTTTGAAACTGTACAAATATTGTTTTATGAGATATAAAAACAAACAGAAAATGTTTCGTTTAAATAGGTTTTGTAATATGTTACGAACAATGACACGACATACGTCCACAAAACCGTTTTTTTTTTTTATGTGGACGCATGCATAGGTAAAGACCAAAAATTCGGAATTTATTGAACATTACTTTTTCAAAAAATGAAAATGGATTAAAAATACTTAAGTCTTCAATTTGATAGCTTTCTCGTTGATTTCACCGAAGTTAGCCAACAAGAAATTGCTCCAAACATAGACTCGTGTATTTCATGCATCAAAGAGCTAGTTTCATCGTGAGAAGGTAAATTTAATCAAAGCGACGTCACTCGAGAGTTTCTTTGTCTTTTCACATTCAAAGCCTCATTGACATGGCAGGAACCTGCCTCAAAGCAGTTAAATTATTTCGTCAGGTGACCGCACGCTACGCCACTCGCCTATATTAATACTTTCGCAGTTTGGCCAAGGCAGGTCTTTAAGAAAGGAATAAACGCTGGCACCCACGATGACGTCTGGTTTAATTCAGATGTTATGTAAAAAGGAAAAACCTAGATCAAGCTGACAATATACCTACCAACGCACCAATAAGCGACAGCTAATTTCGCCCTCGGTTGCGAGTCTCAAACGTAGATTTGTTTTTTTTTTACGTAAAATTTGATCTTAACCCTTAACTACCTGACGTCGGTGTTGGGGATCCTTATCAGGAGTATATACATAAAAGGACGTTTTCCTTTTATGAGAACGATTTATTTGTCTCAATTAACAACGAGCAAAGGCATTATATAATCTACCTACACACACAAATATAAAAGGAACGAAGATAATAACCGTGACCTTTCTATGAAATGGTAGCAGGCACCGCAGGATCCAGTTCCAATTTTTAACAGTCGGTCTCGGAGACTCCAGCGGCTTATGTTTTCCAATTTCTTCGGCATCTATGCACCTATGTACCTTTTTTTCGATGCCGTGCAATAATTTGCAAGCACTTGTGAGGTGTACACTTTTGAACCTTTTTTTAATCACTTACAGCGGTAAATTCGCTGAAAGTGATTAAATAAAGGTTACAAGTCGGCATTTTCTCTATTTAAATGTCATGGGTTTTTACCTCACATTGAACTTACAATTTTATAAGTGATTTTTGTTTTGTATTTATTCCATCCATCCATCCATCAGCCAAGTTCGTCCACTGCTGGACGTAAGCCTTTCCAGGACTTTGTCACTCCCGGCGGTTATCCTGAAAGAATTGTCCATACTCACACACGCTGGGTAGGCAGGTTGGTGGGCGCGGTGCCGGAACCCTCGCACCAGTGACGCCGCTGTCCGTCACCAGTCTGTTCCATATAAGGCCCGCCTATTAAGGATGGATATACTGCCATCCATTGGTCCCAGGCATGGTGGGCCTCCTGGTTTTTTGTCTGTGAGCTGTCCTCTTACTCTCTCCCGAATTACTTCGAGGGGGTCTCCAAGTAAGATGGTGGTACTTCCACAGTCGAGCCCGGCATCAGCTCTACCACCTGTTCTTGTTATTGTATTTCTTGTTACTACTCAATTATTTATGTAACATTGTATTTTATTGTTTTTAATTAAACTATATGGATCTTGAAACACGTAAATGTATAAAAATTATATTTGTTGTAACTAGATCCTAGATTTTTGACTTTTTATAAGCGGTCTCTAGGACCGACGTCAGGTAGATGTGTAACTGAAAAACACTTCAAGTAGTTAAGGGTTAAATCTGTTTTTACTGAACGTGGAAGCGACTTATTATCATCCTATTTCTATTTTGCCATCGTTGTCAAAGATATTAAAGAAAGCTATTAATAATAGATTAATCAACTAGGTACCTTGAATGCAGAAACTGGATATCTAGAAATCAGTTTGTCTTTCGTAGGGGCAGTTGACGGCTGACGCCATGAACAATCTCACTGATTATATTGTGCAAGGACTAGACTCTAAGGAAAAATTACTTGCAATCTTCTTAGATCTAGCAATTGGCTATTGACACGGTGTCAGTCCCGGTGCTCCTTACCAAATTGGTGGCTTTGGGTATCCGAGGATTTCAACTTAATCTTCTAAAGGATTTCTTGACGAATAAGTATCAGTTTGTCAAGATTGGTCACTACATAAGTATTAACTGTGACTTTCAGAGTACCTCAAGGCAGTATCCTGGGCCCAACTCTTTGTTGTTAAATGTTTGTCTTATGCTGATGACACAGAAAGTGTTCCGGGGAGTGAGTTGGGCGGAAGTTTTTGGTACTGCGCAAAGAGGCTTTAACTTGGTTGTTAAGAGACTAAGAAACAACCTATTGTCCCTAAACACAGGTAAAACGAAATGTATGTGTTTCTCAATACGCAAAACCAGAGAACCACTCTCCTATCTCCTCTCTCACCATCCACTCTCCTGTATAAGTACATTCTATGCTATTCTTGACTGAGAATACCACAGATGAATGCTCTTGTCATCAACTAGAGTGCATTGAACTATCAAATACCTACGTGTAGTGATAGATAAACGCCTAACCTTTAGGGAACACATCAATCTCCTTTTTAATGGCTAAAATAATGGCTATTTTCAATAAAATCCAACTAGAGAAACGCACCACGCGAACACCGACACGCGGGCTGCTTGCCGAAAGGCCGAAAAAAAGGATGGGACTTTGAAAATGGGGACGGGCGAAAAACAGGGATGGGCAAACACCGACACGTGAAGCAGCCCGCACGCACACCACGCAGCAGAAGTTTATTCAACTAGTAAAGTACTCACATCTAGTTGTTTATCAAGCAGTTAGTTTTGGATAAGCACTCTAAATTGCATTTTGTTGTTATTATTTAAAAAATCCAGCGTCAAAAGACAGAATATGTCATACAAAATCATTAGCAACTGAAGTTCACATAGATTTTTTTGTTACCTCCATGATACATTTTATAATACGATAAGTAAAGAAATCGAATTGTATTCTTTAACTTACTTACTAATAGGTGTAAACGGAAACTGATTGAATGGCTCCAAATATTGAATTACTTTGAAACCGAGGCTTTGCTTGCCTTGCAAAGGTAAGTATCATGATTTTATTATTTCTTATAGCACACTACACATACACAACACGCACAAATTACATACAAACACTACACTCAACATCAACACATTATTCAATAACACGTCATCCTTATAACAATTTTAGTAACATAATTATCATAATTTAATTTATGTCAAAATATGTTAACTTCCGTATCTCATTCTTAAGAAATAAAAATAAAAAAGTTTATCTAAATTAGTTGAATCTAATTTTGTAAAACAGGTACAGCCTTAATATCTGATCACTATTTGTAGCTTAGCTTAGGCATCAATTATCTATTTAAATTGCTTTTAAACTGTATTCAATAAGTTGTAAAAATATTTTTGTACCTTATTTTTATTTTATCAATAAACGATTTTTATTTATTATTTTATTTATGGTTAACATTTATGCACTTTCAGTGACGCAATAAGTGGCAAAAGTAAAAGATGGGTATACTTTTTATCAGTATGTAATACAAGTACTATAATAAATTCTAGGACTTTTCTGATAACATTTTCACCATAGGTACACATTCTTCTAGGTTACACTTAATACTTATGTCTTCTGGAGGATCATTCCACTCCACTTTCTCTGCTGATGCAAAAGTTACGAAAAATAAATTGCTGATGAAGTACAAGCCAGCAGTGATGAGGAACACGTAGCGCCAGAGGTAAGGATTTGTCTGAAACAAAAACATACGGTCTTTTTTTGATACGGTTAAGTAAGTAAAATGTCAGATGTCAGATGTCAGATTTCGAAGATAATTATATAATGTGTTCATTCTATATATTTTCGCGGCAAAATGTTAACATCTTTGAAACTAGTTTGTTAAGATACATTGGTACGGTGACATTAAGATTCATGACCGTCCTTCCCCCTCCACGAGCATAATCACTTCTCTGTCCCTAAAATGTATGCCCAAATAAGGTTTTGTGCAATTTCCTGAAAAACAGTGTTTGCTACGAGAAAATTGTTAAGGACGGAATTATTGCATCTCTAACAATCTGTTATTCTACCCACTTTTGTATATGTTTTTCCTCACAATCATTGTTGACATACGTTTGTCGTTTTATGGCTCGTATATTAAAATAATAAATATTCTGTATCCCCTGAAGATGGATTAATTTCCGAAACCGGTTGGGAAGTGTGCAACGGGAAGTGTGCAACAAATATAATTGTGTTATGAAACAACTTGTACAAGTGTTTATGTTCAAAATCAAGATGCTTTCTATGTTTCATCAAGTGCCGACAATCGCAAGTATAAATCACGGAATTATTTCTTATAAAATTTGAAAATAAACAAATTAATTCAGCAATGTTTTACCAGGTTCGTTTTAGTGGGAGCGACGTAGTGCGCTCTGTAGCAGTGGTACATTATAAGTGGTAATGGTACATTAATAGTGGATATTCGATGGAGGACAAAATCTTGAAACTTTCTTGTTTGACGTTTTTTTAGTTTTGGTTTCCCTTCTTGTTTAAATTAAATTTGATTTAACAAATTATAAATTTCACTTAATTTTATGTAAATAAGAATGTAAGCCATGGTCTTTCCATGCTAAGTATATGGTCGTTCGATCCGAAAACAATATACACAGACTTTACCTATTTATTTTAGTATTTTACTGAAGCAAACACCACAATTTTAAGAATATGTCTGTCTGTCCGTCCATATGTCTGTTCCGTATAACTCAACAACCACTCATCGGATTTGGATACGATTTCTTTATCATCGTAGTGACCCTGGTCAACATACTGGTAATACAAGCTTTAAGTAGTATTAATAAATTAACGCCTTAGCTGAAACAAGGGAACAGATTGATTAAACGCGTGCGGAGCCGTGGGTGAAAGGCTATTAGTTATAAAAAAAACCGGCTAAGTGCGAGTCAGACTCGCGTACCTAGCATTCCGTATTGTGGATGATAAATTTAATATTGTCATTTTTTTTTTGTAAATTTCTCAACCGCTTTATTTATGTAAAAACATACAACATATTTTTCGGTTCACCAGTTTTGGAGATAAAGGCACCCCCTTACATTTTTACGTAATTTTTTTATGATTTTCAAGGATTTCTTGATATAGATGGTATTAAATATAGCGAAACTATATATTTTTACAATCAGAATTTTAATAGCTACAATTTGATATCCATATTGTGTTTTCATGAATTTTTTTTTTTATTTGATTTACTTTTTTATATATTTCTCATTTTTGCTCAATTTTTTGAAATCGCTATAGTTTTCCTGTGATTGCCCAAGTATACTATAATCGTAATTTTTTTATATTTTTTTGTCTCCGGGTGGACATACATATTTTTGTGGTTTTTCAAAGATTTCTCGACATCAGTATCAGTGTAAATATAGTAAAAGTATATTCTTACAATCAACTTTTTAATATCTCAAATTTGATACCCATATTGTATTTTTACAATAATATTTTTTTTAATACAGTTGCTCAAAAAGTGGCGTATTGCAAGGACGTATAGCGTTCGGGATGTAGGCTATTACATACTCGAGCTTTTTCTTTACCTTTTCCGAACTCGTGCGTTCTCTTTCCCAACTGTCAAAATAATGTATATTAAAAAGAAAAAACCAACCACGAAGTTTTTACTAAAAAAAATCAAAGAAGTTTTTATGATTCATGCAAATATTTCTAAAAAAAAGTACTATTTTGTTTTAATATCAGATTTAATTATTTGATTCAATGAGTTAGGTTAGGTTTCATTTCATTTCATCTAATTAAATTTCATTTTCATTTCATATCAATAAAAAAATTCTACTGAAGACTTGGCTGTAAGGGCAAAGTTCCCTTTGCCTACCCAGAATGGGTGAAGAAAACAAAAAAAATCTCTGCTTATATTCTTTTACGGCTGGCGCCATTTTCCAAAAATTTCCTTTGCGTGTTTAGTTGTTTGTTGCACAAAATGAGAAATTTCGACGATGTTTTATTTGAATTAACACCACCGGAACTCAGAATAATTGCACAAAATGCTTTGGAGAACATTTTACCGGAAAAGTTAAAAAGTCGCTACATATCTACATACGAAGAATTTATTGCGTGGAGTATTAGTTAGTCGAGTTTATTGTGTTTTTATTATTTTATTAAATTGCTTAATTTTTTCGCAACTGTATTAAAAATAGTTGTTCAGTACACGTGCGGAACCGTCATTGCAACTTGTTCCGACTGTCAACCCTCACCTTCGGCTGCGCCTCGGCTCGGGTAGACATTTGTCGGAACTCTTTGCAATGACAGGCTTTCCGCACTCGTAATGAAAAATACTATTATTTTTCTTACTTTTGTTTTGGAAACATTTTGGATAACTTAAAATTTTTCATATTTTTTTACACCTTTATATGTGGGCAAATTGATGCTATTTTTGTGCCAAATTACATATCTTTATCTTTAATGGTGCTAAAGTTATAAGACTGTGACATACGGACGGATGGACGGACGGACGGACGGACGGACGAACGGACAGATGGACGGACAACGGAGTCTCACCATAAAGGTTCCTTTTGTACCTTTAGGTACTATGGAACCCTAGAGATATAATGTTTTTGTTCTCCTTGCCTAATTGCTTTTAAAATAATCTGAGTGCAAAAGATGACGCAATGCGGGGTTTACCGACGTACCGACGTACCGACGTAAACCTTTTTGTCTTCTTTGGGTTTCTCAGACTGAGTGAACATTTTAAATGAATAACTCAGACTTACTTTGGTTATAATATGTAAAGAAGAGTCAAGTGAAAAGATCCATGAAAAGAATGGGGGGGTTGGGTTGGTGATGGGGGCTCGGTTGGTGATCATTGAACTTTGTTCCAGCCCCCCTATTCTGTATATTTGGTTGCCAACTGAACTAGGTGCCTATCGTCAAAAACATAGATAAAAACTTAACTTTCCAAATTGCTTTTAGTGGGTATTGAACTATTAACAATCTGTGTCGTCACTTCAAGTGCGAACATATCCTTAGACAATCGGAATTCGATAGTATATCTATGTTTTTGATGATAGACACCCAGTCCAGAAGGCTACTAGAGATACATAATAGGCCCGGGTCCCTGGCCGGGTCTCCGTAATGAGTTCGGGAGGTTGATTGTATTTCACCTTGTATGATATATATTTTACCTATCATTTTGATCGTATAAATAAATAAACCTTTAATTTAGTTCATGTTAATTTATTATTTAATTACATATATTTTCATAAGATTAAATTTGACGTCTAAAAAGTGTGTTATATCTACCTGCTTTGCAAAATAAAATATGTGAATTTGAATTTGAAGAGCTTGTTAAATTCAATTTATTAATGTATAAGAAACGAAAGAGGGGTGTCAGGATCGCAGCATATGAAAATCTAAGATCTCTTCCTTCCCTTGGAGAGATAGACGTGTGTATGTGTGTGAATAAACGGGTAAACAAATCTAAAGAGGTGTGACAGGATCGTAGCAGATGGCAATATGTGGTCTACAACCTACCCTGTTGGAAGACAGGTGTAAGTTTATGTATGTTTTTATCTTTTATACCAAGGTTTGTGTTGAAAAATACAAAGTGAGCCTGTAATTATAGCATTTTGAACACTATGACCCGATTAAAACGATGTTCCTTTCGATACTGACGCGCAAGCGTCCCTCAACCCACCCCGTGAAAATATGAAACGAGGTAATAAGCGTTAGTGATAAAGAAGTGTGTGAAAACGTAACGGTAGAAATGTTACACTTTTTTCGGCCTAGCCCTCATCCGCCAAGCGCCTGGAGTATAACGTGCGATAAGTAACTTTGTCAAAATAAAACTCACCACATCAGTAAGGATGAAGCCCGTAGTGACCGGCGCGAAGGAGCCGATACCGTTGGCGACCAGCTGGCTGATGCTCATCATGGGGCCGGCGAAGTTGGGAGACATGTCTATGTTTATTATCTGTTTTCAAAACATTCAAAAGTACATCGTCACGATCCTAGAGAAGGTTTCATAGGTGTTTCCGAGGTGGATTATTAAATGCAAGTCGCAGTTCAACCACTTTTCGCCGATGATTTCGATCAACAATTAATATAATAAAGATATTAATATCTCTAGGATACACGAGCCGTTCAATCACCCAGTAAGAACCCGAGACACAGTATCGGTTTTATATAAATAAATAATTAAATTATTATTACTAACCTGAAATCCCAGCTGTCCAGCCATTTTGGTAGAACACGTGAGTATCAGAACTGCTTCTACTATGTAAATATTGTTTGGTACGTAACACAGTATCACGAAGAACATAGCAGCAAATACGCTACCTGAAATAGGAAATATTTGCATTATCTGTTTTTTGTTAGTAAGTTGATTTTAATGTTTTACATTTACGTATTAAATTTAGTTTTGGAAGGAATTTAGTACTACTGGTAAATACTATTTACCCCTCCCCCTCTCCCCCCTTTCCTCGTTCCCTTAACTATTTAGTAAATACTAAATAGAATTAGTGTACGTATTTACTAAATAGTTAAGGGAAGGGAGAGAGGGGGGAGATGGGGAGAGGGGGTGGGAGGTGACCCCCTTTGTGAAAGGGGTGTTGCGAATCCGCGTAATTTTTGAGATATTAATTTTTCAAGTTTTGAGGTTATGTTGGTCCAAATTAATAATTTACGCAGTTTAGAATATGAAAACTACTTTTTATGGATAAAATTGACTCTTCCTTTAGCTCCGGTGCTCGGAGCGCGGCACCTGACACGTGCAATTCGTCGCAGGCATCGTCACTCACCTTCGTTCCTTTGCCAGCTCCTCACCGCACGCTGTTGGCACGCCCCTTCGATGCCTCCGGTTTTCGATATGCACTCTAGTTGTAGTAGCCACAAGGCTGCGTGGAGTCGGGGGCGCTCTGATTCGGTGTTAGTACAGATTCAACCTATACCCCGAGGAAGTGGGTTGCTCTGACTCGGTTTTGGTACAGATTTAACCTATATCCCGAGGAAGTGGGTCGCTCTGATTCGGTTTTGGTATAGATTCAACCTATATCCCAAGGAAGAGGGTCGCTCTGATTCGGTTTTGGTATAGATTCAACCTGTATCCCCAGGAAGTGGGTCGCTCTGATTCGGTTTTGGTATAGATTCAACCTATAAACCGAGGAAGTGGGTCGCTCTGATTCGGTGTTAGTACAGATTCAACCTATACCCCGAGGAAGTGGGTTGCTCTGACTCGGTTTTGGTACAGATTTAATCTATATCCCGAGGAAGTGGGTCGCTCTGATTCGGTTTTGTTATAGATTCAACCTATATCCCGAGGAAGAGGGTCGCTCTGATTCGGTTTTGGTATAAATTCAACCTATATCCCGAGGAAGTGGGTCGCTCTGATTCGGTTTTGGTATAGATTCAACCTGTATCCCCAGGAAGTGGGTCGCTCTGATTCGGTTTTGGTATAGATTTAACCTATATACCGAGGAAGTGGGTCGCTCTGATTCGGTGTTAGTACAGATTCAACCTATACCCCGAGGAAGTGGATCGCTCTGATTCGGTTTTGGTATAGATTCAACCTGTATCCCCAGGAAGTGGGTCGCTCTGATTCGGTTTTGGTATAGATTCAATCTATATCCCGAGGAAGTGGGTCGCTCTGATTCGGTTTTGGTATAGATTCAACCTATATCCCAAAGAAGTGGGTTGGTCTGATTCGGTTTTGGTACAGATTCAAACTGCGAGTACAAACACTGACTGAACGAAAATAAGATGGTGGACCCCTAACCAGTGATAAGCAACCGCAGCGGGGTGCGTTTCGTTCCATGCAAATTTTTGCTACACGAAACGTCAAAATATCAGCCTTAAAACTTGGCAACTTCTTTTGTTTTGTGAAACGGAACGTTCGTATTCCAAAATTGCGTTTGGTTACAATTGTCAAACGTTTCGTTACGAAAAAATGCATAGAATTTATAAAATTTTGAAAAATCATATCTCAAAAACTTATTCGATTCGCAAAACGCAACTAACACAGAATGTCTTCTTATAACTATATCTTCATTAAAAAAAATCATGAACTCGAAATCATTTACCAGTAGTATTGAATTAAAGCCTTGGTTTTTATTGTCAGTTTGATAACGAAAATTAAATTTTCAAAAACAGTTCGTCCTAAATGCCATCTATTTCAATGATAAGATTGATAACAATCATAATAATTTTTACAGCAGACTATACTTTTCAAAATGGAATTTATGTTGCTATTAGCTTAATGTTGTCTCATTCATACAAAAAAAATAGATAACTTGGATTTGTCTTGAAAAAAATGCAAAAATGTAAGTACTAAAAATTGAGATTCCTTCAAATTCTCTATAGAAAACAGCAATTTCATATAAGACTCATAAGTATTTTTTTGATATTTAATATCGAACTCCAATTTACCAAGTTGTTTTGGAAAAACTCTAAAAGTACAAATTTACAGCCAGTAGAATGTTATACTAATAACTGTTAAAACTTCACATTACCAAACGAATTGGCGAGTTTCCTGGTGTTGGTGACGCTAAAGATCTTCTTGTTAATGAACAGGTCGCACAGATGGCTGTACAAGAAGTTCATCATCCACATGAAGAAAAAGGGAAGAGCTGTCAGAATACCATTCTGAAAATAAAAAATTAACTTTTTTTCATGTTTTTTCAACCATTTTTCAGTTCTGGATATATATGTTCTTTTGAACAAAAAGAAGCGGGTTGAGTCGGAAAACAACCATAAATTATCTAAGTGGATACTTCGCAGATATCGTATTTATACAAATGTGTTAGTTAATTCGCTCGAAAAAATAATTTCTCACATCTTGTCAATCAATCATCACATCGTGTATGTAATCGCTAGTGAGGTGAAAAGTTACGAGAGCAAAAAGATTTATTTTTTGTGCATTTGAATTCCTCACTACGCTCAGGATTCAATATTAGAATCCCTCGCTACGCTCGTGATTCAAATCTTTCGATTGCTCTTGATTCAAACTTGGCATCCGCAACAAAAATTATCTTTGCTTTCTTTTTTGTATATCTGTCTCATAATAGTCAATCATTTTTACAGTCAAGTTAAGAGGAATCATAAATTAGGAAATCACAACTGAGTAGCTGAATATAAAAACAGGTCGAGTTCGATTCCAATATAAGTGGATACTTCTTATACCGCCTCTTTCAATCAGTGGCGGACATAGTAATATATCACAATAATACGAACGCGTCAGTTAAACCGTTAAAAATATTATTATTTCTTAAATCTTGTTCGAAATATATTTAGGTACGTCAGGAAAAATATTAAAAAGTCTTCCCCAAGGCTTGGTGAGCAACACTGTAAAGAAATAAGAAATAAACTAAAACTGGCTTTTCCAAAAATCGGACTTTCCAAAGTGATTACCTCTTTCGTGGGACATGGTATAAGATTTTACAACTTTCCAAAGGAATAACTTTGTCAGAGAATAAGTTTAAAGTGTTTACTAAGCAAGGCCTACTAAAGAAGGTATATTATAAAATAAATGAATATTTGGACGATAAAGAAGCATGAGGATATCATAATGATAATGATCATTGTCATCATAGAAGTTAGTATATTTTTCTAACTTTTGTTATGATTCCTTAAGATTTAAAGTTAATTAGTTATTATATAAAATGACTGTAAAAGCAGATGGACTATATGGGACAAATAGACAAAGTTATTATTTTTTTTCCTTCATGACATAAATTTCTCCTGTCTTGTATTTTTTATCTTTTTATTCAATTGAAGTATAGGCTTACTTTTAAACTTTGTACACAATTGCTGTAACAAATAATATTATAATGAAAAAAAGACATGATCTTGATAAGTTTCTTGCCCTTCTCTTCTTCAAAGCAAGACTAATCGAATGGGCGGAGTTAGGCACATATTTATTATTTTTATTGCACATATTTATAATATTTTTTATTCCTTATTCCTATATTTTTATTTTTTATTTAATTCCACTTGAATATGAAATTTACGGAGCGCAACCGTCAAAAAACGGTAATGGTTTCATGCTTAGGCTACTGAAATTCAACTAAGAATCATTCGCTACGCTCGTGATTCAATTAAAAATTCCTTCGCTTGCTCGGGATTCAAACTCGGCACTGGCAACAAAAATTAACTTTTCTCTCTTGTTGCACAATAGTTATTTTTTTAAAGCATACTTTGTTCTTAAAGTCAGCTACGTGGTTTATTTATGTTTTTCTAAGGGAATCTTTTTCTAGGCAATTAAACAATTTGCCATTACACCCGTGTACAAAAGTGGTGTAAGGGATGATGTCAACAACTTTAGACCTCAGTTAGGGATTCAAATCTAATTTTCTATATTCTTGCATAAGACGGGAATGACGGTGTACGTAAAAACCCTTACAGGTTTCTGACACACCTTATTATTGTAAAATATGTATTTCTTTTTATTTACCAAATAAATAAAATAAATAAATAAACCTGCCTCAATATTACTGGCAATTTCCAAAACTTAGTTAAACTATTAAATAACAGATTGAAAAACTACCTCAACATATTGTCCCAATTTGGTCTTAGACAGAAAAAATCCACCCAAGATGCAATCAGAGATCTTATATCCCATCAAAAACATAAATGTGAAATGAGAGCCAAGTTCAAAATTATGATATATGCCTTGCTTGTTGACTTCAACGACAAAATAATTGAGATCTAAATGGATGCCAAGTTCAATGGTCAGTCCCGAAATTTATTTATAACAACATAAAATATTTTATAACAATTTAAAATATAATTTCTTCTTATAACTTAGGATAATATATTGAAGCCCAAGTTCAGACTTGGCTAGTTCGAAGTACCTACTAAAACAGTCATGGAAGAGCCCTATGTTCGTTTCTACCAGCAAGACTGGCCATTGAACTTGGCACCCATTTAGATCTCAATTCTGTTGTCGTTGAAGTCAACAAACAAGGCATATATCATAATTTTGAACTTGGCTCTCATTTCACATTTATGTTTTTGATGGGATATCATTACTTTTAGTAAAAAAATTATTACTAGGTATTCATAATAAAATTAAAGTTTTATTAGCAGTAAGGATCCCCGTTTGGAGCGCTAGTGTAGACACTTAAATCTTCCCAGTTATGACATATAATACTCTACTATAGTCTCACGCAACCTATTGGTTTGTTGTATATCACTAATCTCAAACAAAGAATATGCAATCAAATGGAATAGGCAGCTTCTATCGGGAGACATTGGAATAATTCGGTGTCAGGTAAGTGTGTCACCCACCAGTAATTTTATTGTAGGACTCATTGTACCATACACGTATTAAAAAGATAATTATTATAATAATATAACCATAAATATTCCAAGTATTTTTCAAGAAAATTTCATCATCATCATCATAAATTCTTTATTGCACAAAAAAGTACAAAATGGCGGACTTAATGCATAAAGCATTCTCTACCAGTCAACCCAAAGATGGTACACGAAATATAAATAGTAGTTGGTAGGCGTGCAGGAGAAAAAAAAAACTACAATGACAAAGTACTAAAAAAAAACTAAATATGATTTAATACTTATGATGTACTTATATATATAATTTTATTATGTATACAGATATTTATCTTACTTATAGAATACATAAATAACAATGAATAAGAATAATGAATAAATACATAAAATTTGTGATAAATGGGTACATAAATAAATAAATATAATGACTGCGAAGAACGAGCAATAAGAAAGAGACTGATCATACCTATGTTTGTTTAGAAGAATTATCTGAGAGATAAATAGTGTCTGTACACAGAACACTTAAAGGAGTTACGAGACGGGGCTTTTCTGATATATTCGGGAAGTTTGTTCCAGAGATGCACAGCAACTACAACAAAAGAAATGGATTGAAATCCAGAATGATGAAGGGGAGTTGAAAGCAGAAGATTATTTGAGGATCGAAGTATTCTATTATGATTGTCAGACATGAATTTTATCATTGACTTGAGGTATGTCGGTGCATTTGGATCATTAATTATACTATAAAGAAGACAAACAATTCTCAAGTTTCTACGATCACGAATGGGAAGCCAGTTCAGTTTTGCACGAAAATCTGAAACGTGATCATATTTCCTCAAGCCAAATATGAAACGGATACAGGTGTTAAGTAAGCGTTCGAGTTTATTGAGATGCTTGGCATTAGCATCTAAATAACAAATATCAGCATAGTCAATAATAGGTATAAGAAGGGAGTTGGCGAGAGAAATTTTAGTTGAAGTGGGTAGTACGTTTTTCAGAGTTAAAAGGGAATGAAGAGAGGCGTAGAATTTTCGTGAAACTTTTTCAATTTGAGCATCCCAATTAAGATGCTGATCGATAACTAAACCTAGGTCATTGACGGTAGAGGAATAGCTGATTTCGCAGCTGTTGTATTTTAAATGTGGTAGCGAGTTAAAGTCAATTTTTACAATTTGTCGTGAACTTCCAACGATGATAGCCTGACACTTGTTTGGGTTTACTGCTATACCGAATCGTTCTGACCAGCTTTGTAGGCTTTGTAGATCAACGTTAAGTTGGTCAATACAGTCGTGGAGGTCATCAACTTTTGCCTGCCTATAAAGCTGGAGATCGTCAGCATAGAGATGGTAAAAGCAATTCAGGTGTGGAGTAGCTAAATTAATAAATATTGAAAATAACAGGGGGGAGAGAATGCTACCTTGAGGAACACCAGCATTCAAATCACACCAATCGGACAGGGTCCGATTAGCGCGAATGGCCTGCCGGCGTCCTCGAAGGTAGGAAGCAAACCAATTTAAAGCAGGGAGAGATATATTCAAACGATCAAGAGAAGCAAGTAGGAGATCGTGATCGACAGCATTGAAAGCGTTGCTAAAGTCCACTAAAACCAGTGAAGTGACCATTCCTTTCTCCATTCCTGATCTTATATCCTCAGTTACCTTAAGGAGCGCTGTAGTTGTACTATGCCCAGTTCTAAAGCCAGACTGGAAAGGGTTTAAAAGATAACATGTCGATAGGTAATGTGTAAGCTGACGATGAACAAGGGACTCAATGACTTTGGACAGAAACGGAAGTACAGAAATCGGACGATATTGGGTTGGAGATTGAGGATCATGAACTTTAGCAAGTGGAATAATATGCGCCATGCGCCACATGTCGGGAAATATACCAGAAACAAGAGAGAAATTGACAATGTGAGTAATGGGTGGAATAAGGATATCGAGCAAATATGTAACCATGATGCGACCTATGTCATCGCCGCCGACGGCGTTCGATTTTAAAGATAGTATAATTTTTTTGATCTCTTCCCTGCAAACTGGTTCGAAGTTGAAATGTTTTTTATTTAGGGCTGGTAAATTATGTAAAAAAAGCAAAGTTTCTGATTTGTAAGTTGAAGAAAGAGGGGTAACAGTTGCAAAATGTTTGTTGAGGAAATTTAAGTCCAAGGAAATTTTCTCATCGTGGTTTGTACATTTCCCTACTCCTAGGGACTTAAGAAATTTCCAAGTACCTGATGGCGACGATAGTTCCAACTGTTCGGAGATATATCGGCGTTTGGAAGTTTTACAAAGTTGGTTGCACCGATTTCTTGCAACTTTATAAGCAGACCAATTTTCAGCTGATCGATTGCTTTTGTATCTCCGAAAAGTACGATCCCTCAATGCCATGGCTTTGCGGATATGGTCGTTGATCCACGGTGTGGGCCGATGTTTCATTGTGACAGGACGGAGAGGAGCGTGTTTATTGAACAACTTCAAAATGTTATTGCAGAGATATGAAACCTTATCATCTACGTTATCCATATCCTGCATGTCACTCCACAATATAGAATTTTAATGAATTTCAAAGCATAAATAGCAAATTTCAAAGCAGAAATTTATGAATTTCAAAGCATAAATAGCAACCTTATAGGTCAGGTATCGAGTGACCACCGGACAGCAAGACGGCGTTCGCGCTTATGAGCGCGGCTGCCGCACGCTCGGGGACGTTCGCATCAAGGTTTTATCGCACCGCTCCCCGCCCCGCTGCCTTACGGCCGGCCGGTGCGCCGTTGTCCGAAATACCTTCTATTATTTAATTATTTATAAGTAATGACCCTATACTATTGATGTGCGCTAAATATTGAAATAATAATTAATACTAAATCCTAGTTTATAACGTAATAAATACGAAAGTCGGCTATACTCTTAGTTATAAGTACTAAAACTGATATGTTTTGATTAAGGGTGGTATTCCACTCGTTATATGTATATTTACGTGAAGACCTTAAAATCCACATAAAGACCGGCTGTCATCATTTTCGATGATTGCTGATTTCTGATTCTTACATTACAATTGAAAATTAAAATAAAATTATAAAAATTTACTAGTTTCTTATTTATTTCTTTGTATTCACCTAACTACCTATCTGGATGTCAAATTTGAACTTTCTAGGTTATCTGGTACTGGGTGAGAGTTTTGATCTATAGGTGAGTGAGTGATAAATTTGACAATTTTTAGACGGTAATATCTAAATGCCTGTTTGAGGTGTGTTTATGAAATTGGGAGCAGATATGTACAAATTTTATTTATTCTGATATGTTAGTATGTACAGAAAACTAATCTAATGTTAACTTTAAAAAAAACAACAAACAAGTAAATGTTGCACAACTAACTAAGTACACGTTATTGAATATAATATGCGTGCTCCCATACCAGAATCCTCCGTTTGATGGGATGCACAAGTGTTTTAGTTTAGTATCTCGCAAGTCTCAATACATGAGCCCAATTTGAAATGTTTATGTGTTTATGTTTATGTGAAATAGTATTTGAGTTATGAGGGGGTCAAAAGTGTCTCCAAATGGTTCGTGTAATATTACACACGGTACCACTCGCCATTCTGTTAGCTTGAACGTGTCTCGATCAAAAATCGTCGAGCAACTAGATAAAAGAAAGAAGTATCTTACTTTTTCCTAGACCTCAAAAGGCATTCGACACCGTTACTGTTCCCACTCTTTTACGAAAACTTGAAAGGATCGGTGTCAGGAACACTCCCTTGAATCTTATGAAGGACTATTAATGTATGTGATCGAAAGCAAAAAACTAAAATTGTAGAATATATTAGTGACAAAATTGAGGTGACATACACATCGTTTCATATGCTGATGACATACACTGCTGTAGTTTTTAAATGTGGAATCAGGATTTGCAAATTTTTTTACCTCAAAAACGAATTACATCCGTTTTACTATTAATTAACCCTTAACCATTTACCCTATAATCCTATAAATTCAAACCTTAAAATCCACAAATATGATCTCACTTAACATCTGTAACAGTCCTTTTATCGGAAGTCACTTTTACTAAATATCTAGTAATTGTTATTGATCGTGGCATCAACACCTTGAAGTTACCACTAATAGAATAAGGAAACTCATCTATACCTATTTTGCCTCAAATAAACTTCTGAATCAAATTTACACCGCCCGTGCGCTCTGAGGCAATCAATCTTATCATATTGTATCCCCATTTGGGGAGGCGCCTCAAAGAAAAAATTCTTAGAACTTGGAAAAGTTATGTACTTTAAGCCATTTAAATTTCCCACACAAAAACTTTACTCTATCTCTAAATTATTAACTGTTAGAGAACATAATTACATTATAAAATAATATGTTTTTACCCTTATTATTTTTAGAATGCATTACAAACTAGAAATCAATTAAAAACAAATTTAAAAGCACAAATACTTTTTTTTTTTTTTTTTACATAATATGCGAGAGTTTGGATGGATTTATGAATGGATGGATGTTTGTTATTTATTCACGCCGTAACTACTCAACCGATTGAGCTGAAACTTGGCAAAAATGTAGTTCTAAGCCTGGAATAGGACATAGGTTACTTTTTATCCCATAAATCAGTTCCTTGGGAAGGCAATGGAGTGTCAAGTTCCCATTGAAAAGTGGTGTAATGTTATTCCTTCACGCCGTACCTACTGAACCGATTGGGCTGAAACTTTGCACAAATGTAGTTCTAGACCTGGAATAGGATAAAGACTACTTTTAATTCCATAATAAAAATTCCAGAAACTATGACAGAAATACATTTTTATGTTTGAACACTTGGCAATTTATCCATCGCAAGGAGATATAAATTAACATTATATCGTTGCAGTATAGAAACGCAGAAAGAAAAGTAAATCTGGATGTGAGGAACTCTTAACCGGGATTCGAACCCGGGACCTCTCGCTTACCGGGCGATTGCTCTATTGCGATTATTTAGATTTAATAATAGGTATATCATAAACATAATAATAATAACATACAATTTAGGAATAACTAATAAATGTGGGGCAATAAATACAACAGAGTTGATGATAAATATGAAGATAAAGAAAATACAAATACGTCAAATAAATAAATATTATGGCTAACTCCACCCATTCGATTAGAATTGCTAAGAAGAAGGGCAAGAAACTAGATCAAATATTTTTTTTTTCAAATGTATTCTTATTTTACAATGGTAAAAAAGGTGTGAAGTATATATATGTATATACTTAAATCATGTAAAGTGATAAGAAATACAAGACGGAAGAATACAAATAGGTAAATTCTCTTACCTGTTCTACGTCCTCGTCTACAATCTTAACCTTGCATTCAGTCACAGCTTCATCCACCTCTCTCTTTGTTATATTTTTTGTATAGTTGTATCAAATACTATGATTTAAGTTTTTTTTTTAGGCAGGAACTGAATTTTCACCGATTAACATTATATAGTTGCAGTAAAGTAGCACAGAAAATAAGTATCTGCAGGTTTAGGTCTCCACACATCCAGAACACAAATAAGTATCTGAAGGTTCAGGTATCCTCACATCCAGAACACAAATTTACTTGTGCGTTTCTATACCGTAACGACATGATATTAATTTGTATCTCCTTGCGATTAATAAGTCACCAAGTGTTGAAAATATAGTACATTTTGTTTAATATATTTAATTGAGGCAATGAGCGCAATAGCAGGTAACCCAAATTTATCTTTTTGAGATTCTTAATTGAAATTTATCCTCAAAGATCTCAAAAATATAAGTGTGCTAGACCACTTCAGCGCTAAGAGCCTCAATTATAATTTGAATAATAGACCTATATAATTTAGGTGTACAAAGGCCCTATTGCACCAAATAATATTATATTATCTATTAATAATATTGTATATCTATTATAAGCAAGACTTCACTAATTAGATACATACAGCTTTTATATTAACGCCCATGACGTTGGCCATGTAGGACGGCACTTGGGTGTACAGTATGAGTTGTCCCCACGCCTGTCCCGTGTGAGCGATGACGATAGCCCACAACCCGGGACATCGCAGCATGGCACACCACGGCACCTTTAGGTGTTTCTGTAAAAATACAACAAACGGTGCTTTCATTGATTCGACTGCATCTGTGATTTAGTGGTTTGAGCATTCAACGAATATAATCTATCACATCTGTGTTCGATCTGCTTGCTCCGGAAGGCACGTTGAGCTGTGAGTCCATATTAATGCCCAAGTAAAGCAATAAGAATCAACTTTTCACGTTGGGATGAAAAATCGTCGGTGAAATGTGGCAGTACGAGTGTGGACTTTGAATTATGTACATTTCATAGCCTATACCCGGAAAACACTTCTGGTATCCCCTGGGGCATTCTTGTGTGATAATAAGCGATGCTGTTAGAGTTTTGTTTGTATGTCTGATTATTACCCTAAAACAAAATTTGAAAACAGTATTTTGTCTGCAGATACGGGAAACAATATCGAATAAATTCTTATAAGCATTTTCGTATGTATCTGTATGTTTGTATTGGAATGTCAGTTTTCACATGTTCTGAGAGCAGCAAAGGTTATAAACATTATAAAGTTCTTAAATTCACAACTAGATGGTGCTGCACGTATCGGCATCTAACAGATACAGTTAAAATAAGTTTTTGAATGTGTACCTACATGTGATAATGATTTAGTTTACTTAAAACCGGTAAACTAGTATGTCCTAAAATCGTATTTGAGATCAATCCCATCATTGTAAAAAGTACCTTTATTATCAAATTGTTTAGCAATTAATAATTAATTTAAGTTTAATTAGATATTGATATTGATTAAGATATATGATATAAGATATTGATTACATTGCCCGATTTTACTTAGCGATTTTCATACTGCCCGGGCATTGCCAATAATGCCTACTTTAATCACTTGGTCCACAACATGTACACTTGTTCATGCAATAGTGTTCAGCCATCGTTCAGCACAGACAATGGCACATGCTAGAGCTTGTAAAATATAAGCTTGGCCATTACTTAACGCGCCTGATGTAAAGCGTGAATGGGATGAAGTGCTCTTGTCTCGAAAGTGCGAAAATGAAAACAGGTGAGGCGTTAATCAGTCTGTCAAGGGACTTTCATAAAATCTACGGAAAATGGTGACAGACGACTGACTGATATTAGGCAACTGCATGTGACCGCTCTTCTGGTAGGACTACTTATGATGACCTATTGTCAGATCATCGACACGAGGGCAAGTATTAGCCACGGCCGCAAGCTACTAGCAACTCGATAGGATTTATCAGTTAGTTGTGTATTGGTCCAACTGTCCAGGTGTGTTGGGTGTTTGGAATAATCAGTGTTGCATCTTAGTTTACGCATGCTTTCATGCACTCCAACATAAAGTTACACTGCCAAATTGACAATAACTTACCTTAGAAGATCCTAACTCTCGTTCAATATACATTCGCTCGACAGGCGATATTTTCGGATGTTGCGCAGGAGTATCGGCCAAGTACCACCACATGACAACAGTGAAAAAGCAGCCAATGAGCCCGTAGAGACGGAAGATGCCGGGCCAGCCCATCCCTGTAGACGCTATGAATCCTGTGATTGGCAAACCCAGGACCACTCCAAGAGGTTGACCTAAAAAAGGTAACTTAAATTGGTGCTGTGAAATGAAAAGTGTACCTACATAATAATAACAGAATTCTTTATTGCACAAGATAAACATTTAGTATATAAGCATGCTAAATACTAATGAGTATTTTCTACCAGCTAACCTTTGGTGATTGGGAGATTATAACTAGTTTTTTGTCGGCTGATTCACCCAGTGGCGGACATAGTTTTCCGCTCCTAGCCAACATTTTGCTGTCCTTAGAACAAAGGCTTTAATTTTATTTTTCTGTTTTATGTAATAAATGACAGAAAATGATAAACATTAAATTTATAAATAATCTTAAAATCTACAAGGCCCAAAAGTTGAACATAATATTTTTCATTCTCTTCATCTCGCTCTCATTTGTCTTGCAAAAAATATCACGACAAAAATGTTTGTATTGTACCCCAATGAATGAAGTAGGTAATTAAGGTATTGACGTCGAAAGGCCGAAACAAAGTGACTATTATTTTATGGTTATTGGCATTCTAAGACATTCGAAGACATTATTTTTTTTCACCCAGTTCCAGTGAAATGTGACCTAAAAGCCATTTGAAATCTTTTGTCTTAAAAACAAAAAGAGCCTGAAAGTGGAAATAGATTTTCAGAAATAAATACGAAAATCAAATGAAATAGAGATAACGTAGGTATTATTTTTGTCTTTGCAGTGTTATTTTTAAATAAAACCTGTTCACACTTTGAGTTATATGAACCAGTATAGTAAAAATTTCAGGATGTAATATTTTACTTTTACGAATCTGCACTGCCCTCTAAAAATCTACCCCTTCAGACCACATTAACAAATCCAATGGACTTATTATTTATTAATTAATTACATATTTTTGTACACTAACTACGCCTTATCTTCTATACGTATTTTACATTATCTTCCACCCAAAGGTTGTCTTAAAGAAAGCGCTTAAGTGATTAGACCACCCATTGTACCCTCTCTATTAAAAATATTTTATAACGACTTTTATTTCGATGCACAATAAAAAGTATTTATTCTTTTTTATGTTATGTAGGATGATGACCATAGCATTGTTCCAGGCTTTTGGTGTGATGCTTCTTTTCAAGGCCATGTTCAAGAGTTACGTTAGCATTGTTAGTACGGAAGGACCTCCTGCATTACACATACATTCCATCCTCACCAGATGCTTTACCGCTTTTCATTTGCTCAGAGTGAAACCGACTTCGTCTCTATTAAAGGAAGTAGAATACTTTCCCAGAGGCGCTCTACCGGCTCTGCTCTGTTGTCAGTGGCACCTGAAGGGTTGGGTTCCGTAGCCGTAGATGCGTAAAGTTCTGCGTAAAACTCTTCAATGACCTGAATTTTTTGGTCACGACCTGTTATAATGTTTCAGATTTTGTTAACTTACACATTTATGATTTACTTTTGTTTAATTTTTTACGAAAAACCTGAAGCCCGAATAATAATAAAAACAATTTTTTGCACATAAAACTTGAACATGAGGCGAACTTAATGCTAGTTAGCATTGTCTACCAGTTAACCTTTGGTGATGTAGATATATTTGGGTAGTTCCAAAAAAATATGTGAAGATGCTTTTATTTTAATATTAAAACAATATAATCTACACAATAAAAGAAACCGTTACTAACTAAACAATTAATTTATAAAATATAATATATACCTATACTTTATAATAATTTAATAATAATAATAAATAATATAATAATATGTACCAATTATATATTTTCTCTTTCCTCTGTTCTCCTCAATTGTTTTTGCAATAAAATGTGTATTGTTTGTCCGTATGTCTGTTCTGATCGCATTTGGAATTATTTTATTTTATTTATGTAACTCTCTCTGGTCTGCCTGCGTCTTATTTTGCATCTCTCTTTTTTAAACCAACAGGGACAGTGTTTTAGGTGTTAGTTTGTTTTCGCTACGTTTTTTGCCTCCAATGTGCTTTTTTTTAGTATCTACAAGAATTTTGCAGCGGGCATCATTCAATAAATCCACGTCTTGGTTCTCTTCTTCCCTTGAAGATGGTGTAAAATCCAAAACTGGTTGGGAGAAAACATAATTGAAGTGAAACTACTGTACAGGTGCTTCTTACTCAAGATCTCTTCTTTAGTCCGTCAAATTTGTTCTTCAGCTCCAGTCGGAACTCCTTTTGAAGAAATTTATAGTCAACCCTGCTGTTCCTATCTTTTAGGATTTGATCATTTTCTGTCTTTCTTTGGGTAGATTATACCTAAACGTAGCTCTTACTAAACGATGATCGCTGTTGGTATTAAAATGGCTTAAAACGTAAATTTCACTTTTCGTCCTACCATCTGGGCATTCACGGACGTTTTTTTTTACAAATGTGTTCATTGCCAAAAGGTGGTGTTTTTCGATAAAATTGATAAGGATTTTCCTTCGAGGATTTCAAGTTCCTAGCCTGCACTTCCCCATAAACTCTTGGTTGAGTTACTTGGGGTCCGATTTTAGCATTTATTAGAACATTAGTTTTATAATTATTTAAGTTGCATTATATTTAAAGGTTCTGTAATATTAGTTATGGAGATACCATATTTCTTGTAAAAGGATGCACACAAGCATAGTACATTTAACATAATAAATGTGATTTACCTCCATAAATGATCGCAGTCATACGACTTCTTTCTTGTAAGGGTGCCCATCTTCCGCAAAATGTGTGGATGGACGGTAGCAGGCAAGCTTGACTTAAGCCTTGAACAAATCTGCACAGGAATGTGCAAATCCAACCTCCCTGCAGAACGTCATTAAAAATTATATAACTTTAACAACTACATGGCAGTATATTGTAGCTATGCTTTCAAAACACTTTATATTTTTAATAAGGACAGTATTAGAAAAATCGTTCATTTATTCGACGAGATTTACTATTTATTTTATTACATATATTTTTATAAGATTAAATTTGACTTTTTAAAAGTGTATTACATATACTTACTTTACAAAATAAACGATTTGAATTTGAATTTGAAATTTAGGAAAATATAACAGAATATTATAATATTATTATATGTAATAGAATATTATATTTTGCAAAGATTTCGTCAGAGTACGGCAAGAGGCTTACATTACGGAGAGGTATCTGTAAAAAGTGGGTCTAGGTATATTAAGTTCACAATTTGCAATTTTGCATGCCTCGTATCTCAGTAGATGTTTTTTTAATTTATTTAATACAATGTAAAAGGTCATATAACGGATATCTTTTTTTTGTCTTTTTTCCTTTCCTATCCCATTCCTACTAATACTTGTATATTATAAAAGTGAAAGTTTATTGGTTTTAAAAAAAAGTACTTTCGAAATAATTGGTTTAATCTCAATGAAACTTTGCACACGTCTACGATACAATTGTATCTCCTTTTTTAGTATCATACAACGCAGTCAAAATTGCAACTTCACTATATTCTCATATTTTAAAATTTAAATAAGTTATTATTGCTTTATTTTGAAATCTATTATGATTGTGTAGTCATTCACAAAAAAAATAAGCTTATACGGACACATGTTCATACGTTTAGACAATCAACGAACTATTCGTCAAAAATTTACAAATATCAGCCTGGCCATAACATCATAAACACTTAAGGCTTTTCATAATGCAGCATTGAGTTTAATTCAAGATAGATCCAAGCCACGACCTGGACTGCGATCTAATAGTTTTACTATTGTTTTAGTGACAATAAGAGTTAAGAGGGAAGAAGAACTCACATAACATGCAGCCCAAGGCAAGATAATGAAGATAACGCTATTGAGGAGCATGGCCCCAGAGAGCATATACCTAGAGCCAAACCTCTGAGCGAGCATAGCTGACGGGACCTGGAGTAGCATGTAGCCCCAGAAGAAGGAAGACAGGATCGTGTCTTGAATTTTTTTGGACCATTTAAATGTTGGGTACTGAAACAAAAAAATACGTTTTAATAAAATAGTCATCGTAAGTGTTGGAAGAAATCAAGTAGCTGGCCCAGAACGGACCAAGTGAAGGAAATTTGTTGCGGCCCCAAGCTCCCCGCTGGAAATTTGTTGCAGCCCCAAGCTCCCCGCTGGAAATTTGTTGCGGCCCCAAGCTCCCCGCTGGAAATTTGTTGCAGCCCCAAGCTCCCCGCTGGAAATTTGTTGCAGCCCCAAGCTCTCCGCTGGAAATTTGTTGCAGCCCCAAGCTCCCCGCTGGAAATTTGTTGCGGCCCCAAGCTCCGCGCTGGAAATTTGTTGCAGCCCCAAGCTCCCCGCTGGAAATTTGTTGCGGCCCCAAGCTCCCCGCTGGAAATTTGTTGCAGCCCCAAGCTCCCCGCTGGAAATTTGTTGCAGCCCCAAGCTCCCCGCTGGAAATTTGTTGCAGCCCCAAGCTCCCCGCTGGAAATTTGTTGCAGCCCCAAGCTCCCCGCTGGAAATACAGGAGACTAGGTATATAACTTATGCGGCGAATATAAATTGGGACTGTACGTTCCTACGGGATCACTGCGAGGCGACCGTTAGTCTGGGCACACTTAGTAAGTAAAATACCATTTTAACAACTTACTGGTGCTTCCATCATTAAAATGTTAAGAACCTCATTCGGTTTGAATTCTTCCATCTTCCCGATACCTTCAAATGTTCCATTGGTTTGATTGTATTTGACTATTTCTTGACTTATCTGCAGCGATTCACTTAATTTAGTTGTTGGTGTCATGGCCACTAAAGCTACACTCATGCATGACCTGATGATATAGAATATGAGCGCACTAAAGAACAGAATGCCACATTGCTGGTGGCGGTATCCCAAACCTGAAAATAAAGAATAGGTACTTTATCAGGAAAATATTTTTGTTATAGTATTATTAATTAACTTTTTACTATTTATCAATTACGACTAGATTTCAACCACTGTAAAAGTGCTGGATCAAGCTTGAAAAGGGCTAAGGTGGCAACAGTGGTTATCACGAATACGTTGAAGATCTAAGATCTAAAGCGAAAATCTTTGGCAGATGGTGATAAGCGCGTAAGTTATCGTTTTTCACAGTACTAAATTTAGTCTAGTGAAACGACTTATCACTAGATGTTTTTAGTCAGAATATTGGAATATTAGAAATCTACCCTGATTTTGCAGTATCTCTTGAGATTTCCCGAAATCCTTTTTATCCCGTTTTCCTGCGACATATATAAAAAGATTAAAAAAAGAAATTGTTTTACATTTTCTTGGAGAATATTTCCAGAAAAATTATGTCAAATATAATTTTATAGAAATTGATGCATTATTTGACGATAAACGTCTCTTCCTCTCGGTTTGTGCTACCTCTTTTTGTTGTGGTTATTTTAAAACTTACCCAATTTTTCTGTATCACTTTTGCCATTTTTTTCACTGCCATTGCCAACCATGCTTATTTCTAAATGTATTAATTTGTGTTATTCTTATTTGGAATGAATTAGCATTCACAAACATCTGTCGCGAAAAAGAGAAGATATCGTATCAAATACTAAATGTACTTTTATCTAAAAGTAAATAGGAAAGTAAAACAAGTTTAGGTGACAGTCAACTCACTGAGCAAAAACAAACAATAAATTTATCTAGAAGAGTACAAAATGGCGGAGATGTAGTGGCAACTCAGTTGGTAGGGTGCAGGACTTTTGATATTCGGGTTCGAATCCTAGTAATCAAGAACAAAAAAGACATGATCTTGCTAAGTTTCTTGCCCTTCTTCTTAGCAAGACAAATTGAATGGGCGGGGTTAAACATATATTTATTATACATATATGCCTAACCTAGCCCATTCGATTAGTATTGAATCATATTTACCTATATTTATTCCTGTATTTTTTATTTTATTCAAGTGTATTATTTTATTAAATTAAAGTAAACTTAAACTTTTTTGTGTATTTTCCCATATTATTAAAATACATCTAATATCAAATAAATTTGAATGAATGAATGAATACACACTTTATTGTACACGGTCAAATAAAAAATTGAGTACAGAAATTTCATTTTATTTAATTTCAGAAATGTTGGACTCCGAATAAATTGTAATAAAAATCATGTTCAAGCTAATAAAAAAATTCGTTTTATTTTGAAAACGATTAAATCATTTTACTTGAAATTCTTACTAGATGCAGTTTACTAAAACAGCTGTTCACTAGATCTGTTTGTAGTGAGAAGACGAAGTCGATTGTATGAAATTGCCGTTCTCTATGGAGAATTTGAAGGAAACTCAATTTTGAGTACCAACATTTTTGCATTTTTTTTCGGAATGACAAATTCAATTTTTATAATTTATTTTACGACGAGACAGCATCAAGCTAACAGCAACATTAATTTAATTTTTGTAAAGTGAGTGCTGTAAAAAATTATTATGAATCTTATCATAGAAATGTATGGCATTTAGGACGAACTGTTTTTGATAATAAAATTTTAGCCATCAAACTGAAAATAGAAACAAAACTTATTACGTACCTATATGTAAAACCTTGAAATAAAGTTTCTAACAAAAAAGAAAAAACGATTGAGCTATAGATATTATTAATGTAATTCTACATCTTCCAAAATCCCTGATAACCTCATTTTCCTGCAACATACAGGTTGTAGATTCGGTCAGCAACTTGCGTCACATGAATGTTAGTGTACTTTATGATGCTCACTTCAAAAACAGAATAAAAAAGCCGGCCAAGTGCCAGTCAGACTCGTCTACCTAGGTTTCCTTATTGTGCATGATAAATGTAATTTTGTAATTTTTTTTCGTAAATGTCTTAACCGCTTTATCCTGTAACCTTTAAGTAAACAAATATTACTTACCATGATTTTTTAAATATTTTTCGGTCCGCCCGTTTTGGAGATAAGGGGCATACATACATACATATTTTTGTGTTTTTTAAAGATTTCTTGAAACCAGTGCCAGTAAATATAGTAAAAGTAATATATTTTTACAATCAACTTTTTAATATCTACAACTTGATATTGTATTTTTAGGTTAAGACGATATGCGAAAAAAATACGGGTGTTTCTTTTCTGTGTATTTCATGAAATACACGGAAAATTATAATCAGTTTCTGGTATATGCATTTTGACTATATAATCTAGGGTTTTGAAATTGGAAAACATTTTTGGATAAATTTTCCTCGATAGAAATAATTGCTGAAATGAGGTCTTCAAACACACTTTTTCTCCTCGTTTGACGAATAGGAACCATATACAGAACTCATACATATTTTATTACGTGTGTTTTAACAATATCTAGAGATTTCATATTTGAAATTTTGCTAGCTATTTTAGTTTTTTAAATAAAAATATAAAACCAACTTTTTTCCTTTTTGCCCTGAATCCGCCCTTCTCGCAGTGCGCGATTTTTCGCTTGGAGTGACAGTGACAAAAATAAAATTCGCATAATATTAATATTTTTTAATTTCTAACTTTTGTTTTGGAAATATTTTGAACAATTCTAAACTTTTTTACTCCGTTCCGGTCAACTATTTCCCGCTCATTACCCTTTCATAGTAGAAGGCAGGCGGGCTTAGTAGTGGAAACACTTGACTGGTGCTGGTTAACTGGAGTCCGTATGGAGGCCGTTGCAAATCCACTCAACTTTTCGACCACTTTTGTAACTCTTTGTACTCGTTCAGTCTGCTTCACTCACTCATTTATAGTGGAAGCATTTCTATGAAGATTATAGTTGCGAGTCAAGCGGGGTCCGTATGGAGTCCATGTCGCTCGCAGTGGAAGGTGGGCTTAACGATGCGGAGTGAAGCGAGGCGGCTCTTAGTAGTTCTATAAGAATTATACAATATGCCCAGGAAAATTTAATTGTAAAGTGCCGAATTCTACGATATGACGACGACAGATATACCGCCATCGATCAGTCTCATCTGTATATATAAAATTCAAAGTCCTGACTGACTGACTGACTGACTGACTGATATATCAACGCACAGCCTTTACCGCTGGTCCTATAGACTTCAAATTTTGCTTATATAGTGAAGGCATCCACAAAGAAAGGGTTTTTCAAAACACACCCCCTAAGGGGTGAAACGGGTGTCTAAAGTTTGTATGGGGAAACAAGATTAGTTAGACTATTTAATTCGAGACTGCACAGGATTACTCCTATCTATCAATGAGTAAACATGTGTTTCAGGTTTTTTCAGAATTCAACCCCTAAAAGGGAGAAATGGGGTGAAAAATTCTGAAAATCAACATGGGTATCATTTGAATGAATGTCTGATTACGAAAACAACAACGATTTTAAAATCCAACGTGGTGGACGCGAAAAAGGATTTTTCCAGAATTCAACCCCTAAAAGGCGGAAATGGGGTGACAAAGTCTGAAAACCAACATGGGTTTATCAGGTCGCTGATTACGAAAACAACAAAGATTTCTGAATCCAATGTAGTGGACGTGAAATATCATCATCCCCTATTGGGGTGCGATGGGGTTGAAATGTTGAAATGTGTAAATATCAATATGGGTGTCGTTTTTATGGTTTTTTGGGACGTTAATTAAGAAAATGGCATCGATTATGAAATTTCGTATAGTGGACATGAAAATTCTTGAAAATATGTGTGCTGGAGCAAATCGGCTGCAACAGACGGAAAGACAGACAGCCACACAAGTGATCCTTTTAGGGTTCTATTTTTTTCTTTTGAGGTATCTATTTATCTATATATATTTATCTTTATACCAGCAAAATATCTTTGGAACGGAAGGTGGTACATCCCTAAGGGTTGGACCTTGGGGAGCCAAAAAAAGTTTCTTTCTTTAATGTCGAAACTTTGACAGCCTGTATCTCTCAAATGGCTGGAGTTAGACCCATGTTGATGGGTGTCTAGGAAAAGGTCTCGACGAGATCTACCTACCGAAAGTGTTAAAACTTTACAGGCCAGTATCTCCCAAATGGCCGATGCTAGACCCATGTTCATGGTTCTCTAAGAAAAGGGCTCGATGACGGTATAAAAAAAAGTCGAAAAAAAAATTGCCAAAATTTTGATCGACCATATCTCCCGAACGGCTAATTGTAGAGAGTTCGGGTTTCAACTATAGTGATCGGTCAAGCTGGGGCTACAGGACCAAAAAAAAAATTGAATTTGACAGGTTTTGACAGTTTTTTGACAGGTCCAAAAAAGTATTCCGATTTGCATGAAACTCGGTATCAAGGGGCATTCGGGGTCGCCGATTACGCTGCCGTATTCAAATTTGACGTTTTTTGAAAACTGATATGGATTTTGACATTTTTTCGGAAAAACCTTGATCGATGAGTCCCCGTATATGGCATTCGATTTGGTTCCACGAGGCCGAAGGCCGAGCAGGGCGCGTTAGTATTCCAAACATGCGAGTTTTGTGGCCGAGCACTACACCTTGACTCCCAGAGGGAGTGAAAGCACTTATAATGTTTGTTTCTGAAAAAAATGTAATTTGTTTCCTGTAGGCCACGCGGGCGAAGCTACGGGCAGAAGCTAGTGCATGAATATGCCTGTTTAAGAGCTGTCCTCTTACTCCCCCTAAATAAATTTGGGGGGCTATGCGAGTGAGATGGTTGTACCTTCACAGTCGAGCCTTATGAAAACTATGCAATATTAACTATATGAAAACAATGCTATTCAAAAAAGAGCTCATTGCTACTTCTAGGCAAATTGTACTTGGACTCTGAGAACGGGCAGTTCCCTAGGGATAAAGTCATTAATTGCATTCGCACGGGTGAAACCACGGGCAAAAGGCTAAAAAAAATTGTATACGTATTTAAATACAACTTAACAAAAATCAATGATTACACACCAAAACCATAAATTTATATTATTTTTGTTAGGAATACTAACATAGGGTAAGAGCGTTGTTACTAACCACAGATAATATGTTACTAACCAAACAGGACCAAATAAATAAAAAATAAACGTTTATTAATATTATATGAAAAAGGAGCCGAGTTAAGTACAAAGGCAGTGAAGGGTTGTCGTCTTCGCCGAAAAAAGAAATGAGTTCAAATTTGGTGCCGAGGTTTATGAAGGTTTCTTCAGACATAACTCCAAAAGTGTAAATCGTTCTTTAAACTTGCGATTGTCGGCTCTTGGTGAAACTTGAAACACATCTTGAATTAATAACACTTGTACTTATAGTTTCACTTTATTTATGTTAATTTCCAACCGGTTTCGGATTTTACTCCATTTTCAAGAAAAGATGTTAATTAAAATGTTTCACTGACTCAAGGCACTAGCTCTGAGCAACGTAAACGTAAATCGTTCTTCACTTGAGTTAGTAAGAGTCTTTGCTACCTACTGAATATATAGAATTTGGCAAGTTTTCATGGTCAATTATTTGCATTATTGATATTCTAAAGTTGCACGACCGGCGGGTACCCGGTCTTTGCCACCAGTCGTGCTGCTTACAAATAAGTTAAAAAGTGACCTAATTGTAACCTAACAGTTGGAAAAAAGGTTCTGAAGAAAAACTTCGAGGTACTTTACCATTAAGTATATTTAACTTTATCAAAAAAAAATTATAATTTCACAAGACTGAAGATGTAACTGACAATATTACATTGTTACAAAATTTTGGCCAAGACATTATTAAAACTTTTTGAACCTTAAATAGTTGTGTTAGTTACCGCCTTAACATCAGGGAGCAATATTACATTCGGAATAAATTCGGCCAAGACATTACTAAAACTTTTAGAACAACAAATAGTTGCGACAGGTACCGCCTTAACAACAGGTAGCAATATTACATACGGGATAAATTCGGCCAAGACATTACTAAAACTTTTAGAACATCAAATAGTTGCGTCAGGTAGCGCCTTAACAACAGGTAGCAATATTACCTTCGGGATAAATTCTGCCAAGACATTACTAAAACTTTTAGAACAATCTGTTGAGTTAGGTACCGCCTTAGCCACAGTTATCTATATTACATTGTATCTTGTGAATTTACATAAAAAACTTTAAAAGAAAGAAACTTGAAGAAAACAAGGTAAATAATTTCCACACAAAATCTAGCTGAGTGGAGCCGTGAATCCATCTAAATAATATTTGTCGAACATTCTCTTTTGACTAAATCGTCTGGTACACCATTCAGTTCTACCAGGAAAAATTACGGAACTATTAAATTTTACATTTTAGGTTATTCAGTGAAACAGGAAGAATTTACACTTGGTTTAAAAAAGTCATAAATCTAAGTGTCCTGGAACATCCCGTCCAAGCCACCTTTTATAATGTGAGGATAAAAATAAAATCTACGTCACATACTTGGAATTCGCCATCATTCTCTAACCAGAACGGCCACGCAGACCGCTGTCCAACTTAAAGGTGAATGAACTCCAACCTCGCTAACAAAGGGACTGCTTGACCGTGAAACACCACGCTGCGGTCATCTCTCAGCCAGATGGACAAAATTCACGAAAACAGCAAAACACCCTGGAATTAGAAGAAAAACAAAAACATATTAAAAACCTTTACTACACGGAACGATGAAAACAGAATTCCGGTGACTCAAAATACAAAGAAAGCAATACGTACCATGATCTGACAATAGATCAGATCTCCCACCAACCTGGTCAAAAATTCCTTTTGAACTTTACAATCACCTCCAAAAATCCTTCTGAAATAGAAAACAATATTACGGAAACCATTCCACGCCAAATAAACACACCAATTAAAACTCGAAACAAACCTTAGAAACTTTCAAGAACTCGTGTTGGCAAAACCACCATTATTGTTTTCCAGACAAGGAACCAAAAATAAAAAACACAAGACACGTCTTGACAGCTAAAACACTGGCCGAGCAATGCTTCGGAAACGGACTTCATGTCTATCCACTCAACTTGCAACACTTACTCACCCAGCGAACAGAGGGTAAAATCGAAATTTACCGACAAGCAAACAACGACGCGAAAACTTTGAGATAACCGCACCCTACATAATTTGCTATGCTACAATATAACCGTTTCAACTTTAACTGTGAAAACCTGCGAAGTTCTACATATTCAGTAGCAAGGACCCTTACAAACTTTCTTTTGAAACAAGTGAAGAACGTACATTTTTGCAGTTTTGACTCTTAAGAAGGAACTTTGGCACCCACTTTGATCTTAATCCTTTTTTCGGTGAAGCCGACAATCCTCCACTGCCTTTTTAATGAACTTGGCCCCTTTTTCACATTTATGTTTTTTGTGGGATATAAAATAAAAAAATAATCGCCATCACATTCCATACCGTTCACCTAAAGTCCACTGACTCTTGTTACGTCCCAACGTGACGAGTAGACTGTAAACCTTAGTGCCGTACTTCTTGTAACTATGGAAAAATAAATATCAAAGCAGAGTAATGCAGTGGAAATGGGTTCCTTACGGTGTGTGTTTGGTTTGACATTGAATGATAAAGTGAAAAATATCGACATACGGAATCGTTGCGGCCTTAAAGAAAATGTATTGACTAGAATAGAAAAAGGAATACTTCGGTGGTTTGGACATATAGAGAGATAGAAAAGTCGAGTGTAAAGCAGAATGACGAAAGAATTTTATGGTGCGCAAATAGAAGGTACAGCACGAGCAGCGGGCCTGTTATGTATTTTTGAATCGGTTGCAAACTTGTTACTAACCACCGAAAGCGTAGATAAAAACGGAACTTTATACAACTTATATCAGGATAAACCACATTTTGGCAAGACTGTGGACGTTTTCAAACATAATTTTTTGTTATTATTAATCTAGATAACATTTTAGATGTTTGACTTATCTTAATTTTTGATTTTATTTAAAACAATAAAAGCAATTTTGGCTGAACTTTTGGTGAAAAATATAATAATACATTAACGTATTTCGGGGGTTTGTTGTTAAGATATCACTCAAATTTTACGGTTTTTAGTTCGATTTAAACATCAATCTAGATAATGTTAACGGACTCAGCCTAAAATATTAAAATAACATTCCATAGACACCTCACAATTATGTTGACAGCATTTGTATGGAGGTTTGCGTGTGATGACACTTCTTAACTTTCTGCGTTAGAACTGAGATATTTCAGATTGTGTCAAAGTGTGACATAATGTCACCATTTGATTTGTTCAGTTGGATCATCCACCGTCTCTTTCAAATGAAACTCTTTTCAACCGCACTAAAAAGAGATGGCCTGATGATTTGACTGAAAAGATAAGCTGAAGGCACTGTAAGTGATACATATGTCACACTAAGATTGACAGCTCGCGCTCGCTGAAAATTTAACTTTCTCACGAAGTTTTATAATTTTATAACAATTTTTAACTCTTGAAGATTTTTCTCTGTTCCTTTGCATATAATACAATTTTCCCTCAGAGTCTTCCATTAATCTTCCCCAGTGAAATATGGTTCACTCGCTGTTGCAGGTTTTGCATTTTGTTTGAGTAAATAATAGGAAACGATCCCTAAAATTTAACCTGGGAAGGGGTTCTTAGAAATAGTTAAAGAAATCTATTTGATCTATAAAAAATATTTTACAACTAGTTTTTGCCCGCGGCGTCGCCCGCGTTGCATAAATTTTCGTTAATGAGGTAAACAAAGGAACATGATTTTTCGAGCCATATGATCGTGAGCCCAAGCTTCAACGGAAATCCTCAATTATCCTTTTGAGTTGCCGTTTCCACCTTCCAGTGCCATTATCAGACCTTAGTCACTATGTTTTACTAAAGTACTAATCGAGACCAATCAAATAAGCCCAAACTCGAGAGGTCTGCTGTTGTCCGTAGAAAAGTTACCGTATCCATGGTATTGCGGATTTTTGCGCAGCTAGACAAATTTTTTGCGCGTTTTAAACGTTTCGCATGTTGTGTCTCGATACCGCAAACCTCGCAATAGCTCCATTTTGGAGCTAATACCCTTTGCACCTTTCCAGATTTATGTCCTTTGTATAGGACTGGTGATAATACGGACATTTATCTGAAAAAACAAATACTTTTGTTAGAGTTGGACAATTTTATTTAAATACAAACATACACACGGTTAACCAGTTTTAAACCAAGCCCAGCTGTTGGTGCGTATGTCGCCGCCATGTGGTTAAATCAGCCTTCTGATTGAAATTAGTTTTTCGGAAGTCCTGCAGCGCAGAAGAGAGCCGGTAGGTTAGGTTAGAAGGTTAGGTGTGGCGAGTTGCGCTTCGTGGTTATTTTTTTTATGACCACCCAGAAATACCATTTAAACCAAAAGGCTAGCCATTTAGTTACGACGCTGATCTTACCACATGGCGACGACATGTATATGTTGTGTTCATATATTATGATATGCCAGGGTGGATCGTATTTTTCTTAAAACTAAAGACGTTGCCTCGCTCCGCTTCGCTTATATAAACCTAACACGCTCCACTCGTTGTTTCACCTATTTTTCGCCTTTGGTGAAAGATTTTCGATTTCATACTTTACGATATCGTCAAACTTAGGATATGACCAGGACATATACACACATATACTATACACGTTTAACCGATCCCAATAGTCAGTAGATATGTTGCTTCTTAAGTACACATAACACCTTCTTATAATTCTTTCGTACTGTCGGCATCATGTCAAGCTATTACAATCTATAAAAGAAAACAATGTAAGAGTTCATTACTTTAATGTAGAAAAGTGACATTTTGTTTAGCTTGAACTGTTGCTGCACTCCCTTATAAATTAACTACCTATACTTACCTATTTAAATTCAACATTCTTACCTTTTTCACGGATACCATACTTCTCGCAACACGGGCAATATTTGCCTTTTTTATTTATTAAAAACGTATCTGCGAGCTGCAACAACATATAACATGATAATAATATGTAGTCGGTAGTTTGAATATCGTTGTATATACTACATTATTATAGTAACATCCAAGTTAATTCAGTTTTTCTATTTTCCCCAGCACCAATATGCATGAGCTCTACGCTTTTCAATGACTCCATTATTGTAATGTAAAAATTGTTCTAGCAAAGGATGCATATTTCAGGAAACAATGCGGGTATTTGCATGCATTTTCTTCCGGAATCCTCCGTTATCTCTCATTTACATACTAAAGACGTGCTACGAATCTGTTTGTACACAGTATTTGTAAGATTGCTTTTTAGAAGTATCGTTTTCTTACATACATAATGGAATTAAGTATTTAGAAAATCTAGTGAAATTGTTTCATTTTCATTGTAAACTTAGTTATAAGTGAGTACCTACCTACTTATATTTAATATTATAATAATAATTGTTAGTTAATCTAACTTAAATTAGTTATACGATAAGATAATATGTTGTAATAACATTTAAGAATTCATTTAATTTAATTAGATATGCCCTTACAGGGTCATGTTTGATAACACTTATGTATATTGTAACACCCTATATTGTTCAACATGAATGCAATAAATATTTGAATTTGAATTCAAGTAAAGTTTCCAATTATTGTGTGAAGTATTCATTCGTCCAATTTGTGTCCGAAGTATGATGCTAGGGCTCACCACCCATGAAACCTGGATGTACAAGTGTGCACTGAGACTTGCATTGCACAGTCCATACCCGAAATAAACTTTGACAACTCCTAGGGAATTTATGTCAAAATTTCTGACTGCAACAATTACTATAAAAGTGCGCGCCACGAATGAGGCCCTGCGATGAAAACAGGAACTAAATACGACAGCTCCACCATCTTGTAGTATGTCAATAGAGAATCGTTCGTTGGGGATACCAGAGTCTTAAGTGTTTACCTATTTATGGGTTAACTATTATTAGAAAGATAAACATTAAAACTTAGAAATTATTATTTTTTGTCTGACGGATGACATTTTTCATTGTATTATAGGTATTTAAACAAAACAAATTGATTACGTAAGGTTTTGATTAAATAAAAATAAAAAAACCGGTCAAGTGTGGGTCAGACTCGCATACCTAGGGTTCCGTATTGTGGATGATAAATTTAATTTTGTCATTTTTTTTCGTGAATTTCTCAACCGCTTCATGTTTCCTGAAATTTTTACGTAAACACATATTACCATGATTTTTTTCATATTTTTCGGTTTACCAGTTTCGGAGATAAGGAGGGGGGACATACATATTTTTGGGTTTTTTTAAAGATTTCTCGAAACAAGTGTCAGTAAATATATAAAAAAAAAAAAATTTTTACAATCAACTTTATATATCCTACAATTTAATACCCATATTGTATTTTTATAAAATATTTATTTTACTTCTTTTTTTATATTTCTCATTAGTGCTGAATTGTTTTTTAATCGCTATAGTTTTCCTGTAATTGGCCAGTTATGATCTATAATTGAAATTTTTTTCATATTTTTCGGTCTACCAGTTTCGGAGATAAGGGGGGGGGGGACATACATACTTTTGGGATTTTTTCAGGATTTCTCAAAATCAGTATCAGTAAATATATTAAAAGTATACATTCTTACAATTATTTTTTTAATACCTACAATTTGATACCCATATTGTAATTTTTGGCTAATAATTTTTATTTTTCTCACTTTTGTTTTTTGAAATATTTATCTTTAACGCTGCTAAAGTTTTGAGGCTGTAACATACGGACGGCGGACAACGGAGTCTCACCATAAGGTTCCTTTTGTACCTTTTAGGTACTACGGATTCCTAAAAAATTATGTCATAGTAATAATGATACCTTTATGATACTGCCAATTTCACTACTTTCCTAACATTAAGGCATCAGTAACAAAAAGAAAGTTCTCCTATAAATAAAAAAATAAAAGTAGGTATAACAAAAACAAAACATAGCCTCATACAGTAAACAAAAAAAGTCATGTCAAAACAAGCCTTAGCTTTTTCTGGGAACTGTCAACCGGTAGGCAAAGATAACCAATGGCTACAAAGACAATTTTTACTGGCTCAGGATACAAATGATCTGTTTGCGAAACAAACAACAATCGTTATGCATCGTAATAATAAATAATCAAATGCATCGGTTTCTTTATTACTGTACCGATTAATTGTAGAAGCCTTTATCATAACTTCAGTATCATTGAATCCTTACTTCGTAGTGAATAGTAATATATTGATCAGAAACATACACATGACAAACAATATCTTCACGACATATCTCTGAGGGGGTGTCGAAGGTGTTTCCAACTGTGAACTGTACCGCGGGAATTGAACTCACGACCAGGTTAGCAGTCAAGCACTAGCTACTAGGCTATATAGGCGGTCCATTGATAACATGGAAAAAACCTGTAAGAATATGTTGCCTTTTAAGGAGAAGGGGTAAATGATTGCCTATCTTACTGGCAACATTTTATTATACGTTAGCAGCGCCGCGACTATCGAACATAAGTGGTGGCGCCATGGTGGCGCGCATTTTACCTACGTTATTCATGTAGCTGGATTCGCGTGACAGATAGCGTCAGTTCACCGATTTACGCGCACTGGAACTTAAAACCTCAACGTTAGATTAAAAAGCGTATGTCTATATATTTTTTAATATTGTATTTTTTAATATGTGTTTGTGTAAATTTCTGACATCTAATATATCTAATTCTTATGACATGTAATGAAACTTATGAATAAAATGATTATGATTATGATTATTAATGAGACCTGTCATGAGAATCTAACTATCATAAAGTTTATTTCAATGTCAATTTAATAATGTTTAGCTATTGATGTTATTGTTTTATGTTCTTGTATCTTCAGTACATAACTGGTTACTTCTATCGAAAAATCTTAGAGACTGAGTACAACATGCACAAGATAGTTACAAAGAAACCATGTTGAATATAAAATGATTTCTGTATAAACAGACTATGTTCGGCTAAAGTCTAGTCTAGACTATTTATATTTTTTCAATGCAAGTGCTCGTAAAGGCCCACTTTTTATGCATCAAAACCGAACAGAAAGTCGATTATTTTGCCCTAGGGCTTTATTATTATTATTGTTTTAAATTTATTCACAATGGTTGGCTAACCTCCAGCTTTTCCTGTGTACCAAAAATGTCATACTTTTTTTTCCACTGTTTAACGGCTTTGGATACAGTCCTTTTGAGCCAATTAAAATTTTAAGGTCACAAAATTATATTTGTTTTATTTCCTCACACTATGCATTGAAAAACGTAGTATGATACACGGGCGTAAGAGCAATAAATTACTCGGTTACGTTTAAAACACTCGCTACGCTCGTGTTTTAAATCGTCCTCGTAATTTGTTCCTTTGCGCCCTTGTAGCATAAACTACTAGGATTAAAGTTTTCTGATTTTTCGATGCTTGTGGCGGACTTGGTCCATACAACACGTTTCTTCCAAGAGCAATCCGAGGCGATGTGAATGCTAAGCAGTTTCCACTTTGTGATGCACTTTTGAACAGTTTTGCTAACTTTCAAGTTTATTTTATAAAAATATTGAATTCCTAAAGGCGCTCGCGAGAATTATGGTAGGCAAATTTTATATTTGTTTTTAGTGAAGATATTAAACATCGAAGTGAAAAATTGATTATTTTTAAAACTCATTAAAATTGAGATTATATCTGTATTTGTCGTGTATAAAACCAATTAGTAGGTATTATACTACTATTACTATACTACAAAGCAAATATTTAAATTTATTTTCCCTAATTTATCAATTCGACCTCGTAAATCTGTTGACCTAAAGCTCAAAACCGGCCAAGTGCGAGTCAGACTCGCGTACCGAGGGTTCCGTATTGTGGATGATAAATTTAATTTAGTAATTTTTTTTCGTGAATTTCTCAACCACTTTATTTTTCCTGTAATCTTTACGTAAACATCACAGTAAGTATGTGATTTTTTTCATATTTTTTGGTCCAACAGTTTTGGAGATAAGGGGGGGAGGGGCATACTTTTTTATGGTTTTTCAAGGATTTCTTGAAATAGATGCAATAAAATATATCCAATCTATATATTTTTACAATCAGCTACTTAAAACCTACAATTTGATATTCATATTGTATTTTTACAAAATAGATTTATAATTTTTTTTTTTACTTCTTTTTTATATTTCTCATTTGTGCTCAACTTTTTTTTTAATCGCTATAGTTGTCTTGCAATTGGCTATTTATCATATTATTAAAACTCGCGTGAGCTGACATACTAAATTATTATTACATACGGCTTGAACACTCACGTGTGATTGTTGTTGACTATATGCCAACCGTTTCACCGATACAATTTCGGCATTATCAAGGCGAGTGTCGTTCTTAGGACGACGACGCGGCGTTCACCGTCGTTGTCAAACGGGCACTGGCAGCTGCCGATCGGCGAGCTGCACGCATTGCTCGTGCGCTGAGCGTTGGCTGCGTCGTCGATAGGGGTGGGATGGTGGATGCACTTGATTCCTTTGATTGTTCCAATTGTTTGTTATTAGGGGCGGTTATTAAACAAAACGAACTCACAACATCGTCACTGTCACTGGGCACTGTCCTAAAGTTGCTCGGTTGGCATATAGTCAACAACAATCACACGTGAGTGTTCAAGCCGTATGTAATAATAATATAATAATTTGGCTATTTATCATCTATAATTGTCATTTTTTTCATATTTTGCGGTTTACCAGGTTCGGAGATAAGGGGGGACATACATGTTTTTGTGGTTTTTAGGGTTCCGTACCCAAAGGGAACCAACGGGACCCTATTACTAAGACTCCTCTATCCGTCTGTCTCTCCGTCTGTCTGTCCGTCTGTCTATCCTTCTGTCACCAGGCTCTATCTAATTAACCGTGATAGTTAGACAATTGAAATTTTCACAGATGATGTTTTTCTGTTGCCGCTATAACAACAAATACTAAAAACCAGAACAAATAAATATTTAAGGGGACTCCAATACAACAAACGTGATTTTTTCATCGTTTTTATAGATAATGGTACGGAACCCTTCATGCTTGAGTCCGACTCGCACTTGGCTGTTTTTTTTTAAGATTGCTCGAAACCAGTGTCAGTAAATACAGTGAAAGTATATATTTTTACAATCAACTTTTTAATATCTATAATTAAATACCCACTATATTTTTGCAAATTTGTATTTTTATAATTCTTCTTATGTGTGTATTCTTTTCCATGTTTTTGACTTATTTTTTTATATTCACAAGTATGAAAATTATAAATAAAATTATTATGATTATGAATTTTTACAGCTGATATCGAGCTGGAAGTTTATTGTGAATCAATTGATATCGAGAATCGATAATTCTAAAGGTATTTGATGTGCAAATGGCAAAATACTAATTAGCACTAAGTTCGCCTTTGTGAATTGTTTATTTTTGTGTAATAAAGTATTTACATACATAAAACTTTTAATTTCACTTAAGAGCCAATAAAATTTCTTTTTTGGAAATAAATAATTCAATAAAATTTAAATAAAATCATATGCGATGTAAACAAGCAAAAGTCAATAGGAATGTAAACAAAGGGTGAATGTAAATAAAGGTGAATACACAATAAACTATAGATCTGTGCTCGTACAAACCAATACCCAGATGAACCAATATTTTTCAATTTGCTTACAGCGAGAGCAAACAAATTGTTTAGCAGAATGTATAAATGTACGCCGTGCATCGCGTTAAATCTAAGTTTTGTAATTTTCATGCAATAAACGCTTCACTGCAGTTTTTCGATTGCAGTTTATTCGTATTTGTTTTATCAAATCTACAATGTTTGGGTCTTATACATCGAAATTTAAACTATAAATCCGATGTTTGTCTTATTACTGCTCAACTTACAATCGGTATTAGCCGAGTCAATAAACCTTGGGAATATAAATGGCCGCCTGCTCTTACTGTACTGTTATATTTACGTCACAGTATGGGATTTGAGTGATCAACAATATAATATGTACAAACGTATCGTCGGCATATTGGAGAATTCAGCGTATGAATTTTTCAACAAAAAGTCAAAAACAGGTGCGAGAGGAGCGAAGTGGAGCGAGAAGGAATGTGTTAGGTTTATATGTGAAAATATTTAGAGAGCCAAGCGAAGCGGAGTGGAGCGATGCGACCTCTCCAAGTTAGGTTTATGTGTGAATATATTTAGAGAGCCAAGCGAAGCGGAGTGGAGCGATGCGACCTCTCCAAGTTTTTAAAAAAATATTATAATAAATAGAGTCATGGCCGACGCTTAGCCCAAGCTCTTCACTCATAAAAAGGCAACCCTTAAAGAATCACTTCGATGTCCCTCGGTCTGACAGTCATAAAGACCCTTTTCTCGGGCCTTTAATAATTCCTACAGAAGTCTACGGCCTAGGGTGTTCTTAAAAATTTGGCCAAGGAAAAATAGGACTCGGACACAAAAGGTTTCGTACCACCACACAAAACGATGGCGGAATCCTAAAACATTACGGTAAAAAACAACAATATATAGGTAGACACCAAATAACAAGGTACTAAAATGATAGCGCCTGACAAACAATTCCATCCTCTGACTAAGGAACCTTAATTTTTACTGTTTTTTTTTTTTGTTTTACCGTATTGTAAGATACAGCTGAACTCCGCCTCGATGCTTGCTTTTGTATGCCTTGCACTGCTGCTTTGTTTTCCTATGCACGCTTTCTCTTTCACTCTTGTGCCAGTAGCCGGTTGTGGGCCTACAAGGGCCAGCATGGTGCCGGTCCCAAGCCCGGTTAAGGGTGAGGCCATGCGGGGTTATCTTCTGGGGGGGAGGGGCTCCCATGTGAGGACTCAAACTCCCATGGGCTGTTCCTCTCACCCCGGGGACGACTAAACTTGCATGGCCCCAGCCTGAAAGGAGGAGGGCCGACCCGTGGGCATCCTAGTACCATACTGGTACTAGGATGTCCACTAACAGCCGTGTGTCCAAAGAACTGAGACACCGGCTGTACCCCCAGCAGGGAATGAGTCTGCCTGCTGGGTAGGCCGAAGGGTCAAACCCACACAACATCAACTCTAAACAACACCACCCTCACAAGCACATACAGCCAGGAACACTATACACACACAATATCACCAACACTAACAGGTGCAGGGCCGCACCCTTCACATGACCTGAAGGCCGAGACTCCTGCGCTACGCTGCAGCCCCTACATCTTACAGGTGAAGAGGCGGCAATGTTCCATTCCGTGCGCAGTAGAACGCCGTAGGTGGTGCAAAGGTAGCCTGGAGGGTTGAGCCAATTACGTTCCGGGTCAGTGTCCGTTTGCGGCAACACGCCCTCTTTGGTCCAGCGTACCACCACAAACGGTGCCCATGGTGTAGCTAGCCGTGTGGTAATCGGAATACACCGGCCTCGGCGGACTAAGCTGAGACGGGCGAGGCTCCTGAGCGGAGGGGTATGCAGACGGCAGTGTACGGGGTGTGGGGTGAGCGAGTGATCCTTCCCAGATTGCTGGCAGCCGCACACTTAGCCCAGTTAGCTGGTGCATCCTTATGCTAATCCGTCTCGTATACAACTCCGTTACGCCAAACCTGCAGGGCCTCTAGGTTCATCCCACCTAGGCAGGTTTTTGGCAGGGAGCCTATATCTCTACAAGGATTTCCTGGTGTCACCTTAGTGTGATTCCCCCGACGTTGTGGGCTCCGAGGTGGGTGGGGACTTGTAGAGATGAATCAAAACGGCCTACAAAAAATGGAAAAAGGGAATAAAACAAAAACTGACGACGGTGCCAACAAACCACCGTCTAATGCGCTAAACCTTAGCGCTCTGGCAGAGGCCATACAGCCACAAAGCTTTGTAAGCTCATGGCAGATGGTCTCCAATAAGAAAAAGAACAAACAGCCGAGAGGCAAACAGCGTGCGAACGTTGTAGCCGGAGGCCAACAACAAGGGTTCGACAGCCAACAAGGCAATCAACCCTCACAACAGTCAGGCCGCAACAGGCGGAATCGCTGGAGGCGCGCTAAGCGCCGAGAAGTGACTGACATCAAACCCCAGGAACAGACCGGAGATGCTCCAGCAACCCCTGTCGACACGACACCTGGAACGAGTGCGCTTACGGCCCCCCCCCGAGACTCCACCCAGCAAACCCAGACCCCAGTCAACCCTTTGCCGAAGGCCAACAAGCCCAAGGCGGGGTTCGCTGGGTCGGGGCGGCCGGGAGGAGCCACGGGGAGGCCGAAGCCATCTTGTGAGAAGGTTGCCCAGACACAGGGAAACATGCAGGGCACCCAGACCAGAGATGCTCCAGCAACTCCTGCTGACACGGCGCCTGGAACGAGTGCGCTTACGCCCTCCCACCGAGACTCCACTCAGCAGGTCAAGGCCTCAGTTAACCCCTTGCCAAAGGCCAACAAGCCCAAGGTTGGGTTCGCTGGGCCGGGACGGCTGGGAGGAGCCAGGGGGAGACCGAAGCCATTTAGTGAGAAGGCTGCCCAGTCACAGGGTAACACGCAGGGCACCCCTGGTTCTGGTAAAGGTCAGGAGGGCAACCCGGTCTTTCACAACGCTCGGGATGGCGTCCCTGGAAGCGGCCGTGAGACGGCACCTGGAAGGCCTCAGGCAACACGTTTGCCAAAACGCCGTCGCCAGGACCGCCTCGACGACACCGTCTCTCCGGGGAGTAACGCCAAGAGAGTCAGGGTAGACCGGGGCAGAGATTCGACATCGTCCTATGCAGAAGCGATGCAATCGCATTTGTGTGTGGCGGTCAGGATCAGCCCTAGCCAGGACCTTCCGGAAGCATCAGCTCGGCAGCTTCAGGCAGAACTCCTAACAAAAGTAGGAGAAATCTGCGATGAGGCGGCCAGCTCCAACATACCCGACGTACCGTCGTTCCGAGGACGCCCTAGCTGGAATGCGGGAGTCCTTAGACTATGGTGTGAAGATGACGGGTCTTTGACCTGGCTGAAACGCACCGTAGCGACGTTGAAGCCACCGTACCCAGGTACGAGTTATGAAGTCGTCAGCCTCAAGGAGCTAACACCCAAGGTTAGATGTGGGTTGTTTATTCCTGAGGCGACGGACAAAACACCTTCTGAAATACAGACCTGGCTGGCCATGCAGAACAAGAAATGGCTGAAGGTATACAGCTGGTCTATGTATAGCATGGAAGTGCACGAACCTCCGGCCGAGAGACCTGGGATATTTTTAAACTTGGGTATACCTCGGTCGGAAATACCGGCTCTGATGGCGAGAGACCGCCGAGTCACCTTTGGGTTAGGCTCGGTGTACGTCAGATTCTTCGGTCCGAGAGGTTTGCAAGATACCGCTCCCGAAGACCCATCAGCGCCAGTGACTACGGAGGCAGACCCCACCCCCGACCCCAGCAAAGGGTCAAGTAAACTCGTGCGTCAGACCACCACCGTAGCCACTCAACCTTGTGGAGAACCGACGGAGGAGAGCAGCGGTAAGATGGAAGTGGAGCTGCAACCTTCCGTTGGAGACCCCCTGGACAAATTTGGCGTGGTCGGAGAGACGGACGAGGACTCAGTTGATAGCGAAATTCTCTTATCCTCTCCCGCCCGTCCCTCCGACGAACGTTATTCAAACTAACCTCCAGCACAAGCAGGTGGCAATGGCCACGCTGCGCCGTGTGCTGGAGGCTAACAAACAAACTCTCGCCCTGATCCAAGAGCCTTGGATCAGGGCAGACAGAATATGCGGCCTGGGCAACATAAGAGGTAAGCTATTTTTAAATACCTCCGTGCAAAGCCCACGGACATGTATTTACGTCCCGCGCCACTTGAATGCCGTGCCTCTAACACAGTTCTGTTCCAGGGATCTGACGACAGTCAGGCTCAAAGTTCAGGCCTGTGGGGGAGGCGATGCTACTGTGGTGCTGGCGTCTGCCTACCTTCCTGGTGATGAGGAGGTGCCCACTAGGGAGCTGGCGGACTTGATACAGCACTGCGAGCAAAGTGGCCTGGACCTAATCGTGTCAGCAGACTCCAACTGTCACCACCCCATTTGGGGCAGCGAGACTCCTAACAAGAGAGGTGAAGACCTAGTATCTTATCTTTTCTCAACGAACCTAACAGTCCTCAACAAGGGCTGTGAAACAACTTTCGTTACCTCCAGATTTCAAACAATAGTAGATATCACCTTAGCTACGGAGACAGCTTCAAAACTGGTCACGGATTGGCACGTGTCCGAGGAGCCCTCTTTCTCGGACCACAGGCGAATCTGCTACAAACTAGGTGTCCACACAGAGAGACCACTACCTAGACGTAACCCGAGGAAAACGGACATCGCAAGGTATAAGGGTCTTCTGAAAGAAGAACTGCAGAAGATTAACTTTCAGGATATGAGGACAAAAGCTAGCAACATTGAAGCCAATGTCAAAACACTAACAAACAGTATTAACACATGCTACCAGAAGGCTTGCCCACTAGTGACGCAATCCTCCAAAAACTCAAAATGTCACTGGTGGGGACCTGAACTCGAACGGCTCCGGCATAAGTCGAGACGTTTATTCAACAGAGCCATGAACACCAGAAACGAGGAAGACTGGGAGAAGTACAAAGAGGCCCAATCATTCTACAAAAAGCGCATCAGGATTAGGAGATGCGAATCCTGGCGCCGTTTCTGTGAGAACATTGAATCAAACAATGAAGCAGCCAGGATACGTAAGGTCCTATCAAGTGACCAAGATCGCAACCTAGGCTCGCTTAAGAAACAGGATAATAACTATACCAACACAGACAATGAGACCTGTGAAGTACTACTCCAGACACACTTCCCAGGTTGCAGCATTTCAGACGATTGTACCTGGGGAGAAACAACGAGCAGAACTCCAACTGAGCAGGACTGGAAAGCGGCCGAGAATGTGGTCGATACTGACAAGACCACCTGGGCCGTTAACAGCTTCCTACCGTTTAAATCGGCGGGGCTGGATGGCGTATTCCCCGCTCTTCTGAGATGGGAAAAAGACTACCTAGCAGAACCGCTGACAGACATCCTAAAAGCATGTCTGGCACACGGCTACATATCGTGTGACTGGAGGGAAGTCAAAGTTATATTTTTGCCTAAACCGGGTAGAAGTGACTACACTGATGCGAAATCCTTTAGACCCATTAGTCTCACATCCTTCCTTCTCAAGACCCTGGAAAGGCTATGCGACAGGCATATCAGAGACGGAGCTCTAAAGAAGAAACCGCTACACCCGAATCAACATGCCTACAGTTCGGGTAAATCAACAGAGTTGGCTCTGCATAGCGTAGTGAGAAAAATTGAGAGCGCTCTAAATACGAAGGAATCAACCTTAGGGGCCTTTATCGATATCGAGAGCGCCTTTGACAAAACTAAATTTACAAACATCAGCCAGGCTCTCATTAAATATGACGTCGAACCAACACTACGGGAGTGAATAGACAACATGCTTAAGTTGAGAGCGGTGCAACTAAGTGTGAATGGCACTACCAGAGCTGTGGTTGCCAAGGGCTGCCCACAGGGAGGCGTCCTATCACCGCTGCTCTGGAATATCGTGGCAGACGATCTAATCCGACGTCTCAACGATAGGTGCTTTCACACAATAGGCTATGCCGACGACCTTGCGATTCTTATTAATGGAAAATTCGAAGGCACACTCTGTGAACTGATGCAGGGTGCATTCAAAGTCGTTGAAAAATGGTGCGAGGAGTACCAACTAACAGTGAACCCGAAAAAAACGGAACTAGTCCTGTTCACCAACAAGAGAAAATTGGCGAACATGGGACTACCGAAACTCTTCGGCACTGCTTTAACCCTATCAACTGAAGTCAAATACCTGGGTATGACACTTGACAGTAAGTTGAATTGGACAAAACACATGAACATCAAACTGAAAAAGGGAACCATAGCATTATGCCAGTGCAAACGCCTTTTGGGTAAGAAATGGGGACTACGCCCAAACATAATGCTTTGGCTTTACAAAGCAGTGATAAGACCAATGGTCTCGTACGGTGCCGTTGTCTGGTGGCCCAGGATGGACGCCGGCTACGTACAGAAAGAACTATTAAAGTTCCAAAGGCTTGCCTGTATGCTAACCACAAGTTGCATGCGAACCACTGCATCCGCGGCCCTCGAGATGAAAATGAAAAAAAATGAAAATGTATTTATTGCGAAAAAAAGCTTAAAAATAGAAATTTTGTTGCTGGAACATCCTATTAAGTATTTAAACAATACCTGTGCCAGGATGCCCCGCACCTCCATTTGTATCATTATAATATATGTACATTACAATTTTACAAAGTAAACGACGAAGAAGGTAAATAGTAATTCTAACTTAATAATATATTATTTTGTAAGCTAAGTGAATGTGTTAGTGCGTGGAAGTTGGATAAGGGAAGTAGTGTGTGTGAGATTGTGGTTTTGAGAGTCGCTCTCTAGCCCTACGAATGTCTTGGGATCAGTATTATAATAATCTAGGGAGCGGCTGCCAATGTTTGTATGATTGGAAGAATAAGTTGTTATTTGTGTCAGGGTGTGTTAGAGTGTGTGTGTGTGTGGGGGGGGGGGGGGATTTGTAAAATTTATTTTATTTATTTAGTGACCTGCATTAGTGCCTCAACTTCACTATAGATCAGATTTCTTACCCACGTAGTGATTGTATTTTTGCAGTTATAAAGTTGTAGTGGATAAATGTTTAATAACCCGTTTACTTTATTGTAAACGAAAACAGATTGATTCCTATATTGGCGTCTTGCAAATTCTGATTTAACTCGGGATTTGTCTACAATGTCTTTTCTCCTTTTTCCATTGACCGGATTATAGGGCAAAGTTTTGTGTTTTTGTAGTAGCAAATGAAGGATATACAGTTTTCGAACGGTAAGTAATTGTGAGACAGAGTACAGTTCCTCAGTTGGAAATCTCAATCGCTTGGAATACATAACCTTAATTAGTGATCTTTGACCTCGCTCTAGCTCCAAAAATTTGTTTTTTGATGCTCCTCCCCATATGGGAATACAGTATGTTAGTATTGATTGTCCCAATGCGATGTATATTTGATTAAGAAGACTTTTGGAGGCAACATACCTCAAGCTTTTAAATGTAAAGATAAGTTTCCTAATTCTATTAGTTGTAACTTCGAGATGTGGATGCCAAGAGAGACGGTTATCTATGACTATTCCTAGGTATTTAGTCCTAGGAACTTGGTCAATTATAGGGCAGCTACAGTCTTTCGTCTGATTGTCGCATTTGTGTATTTTAAGGGTTAGGTTTTTAGGTTGAGAGCGGTTGGTAATACTGAAACATATGTAATTAGTTTTTGAGGTGTTTAAGGTAAGTAAATTTTGTTCTAGCCAAGCAGCCACTCTAGCCATTTGAATCTCCGCAGACTTGTACACCGCTTCCCATGAGCTTTCTGTAAAGACAATTGCTGTGTCGTCAGCGTATGAAAAAATATATCCGTCATTAATTTTTAGATTGCACAAATCATTGATATAAATTAAAAACAATGTTGGACCCAAAACGCTTCCTTGCGGGACTCCAAAGGTCATTTGTAGGTCATTACTAGTATACTCTCCAATTGTGGTTTTTTGTCTTCGGTCTCTTAAATAGTTCTTAATCAGGTCCAGCGGAGTATTTCTTATCCCTATTCTTTCCAATTTACGCACAAGTGTGGGGACCGAGACGGTATCAAATGCTTTTTTTAAATCTATGAAGACCGTGAGACATTTTTTTCCGTCGTCTAGTTGTTCAATAATTTTTGAAGTTAGTTCCCTGGTTGCATCTTGTGTAGATTTTCCTTGTCTGAAACCGTATTGCGAGGATGATAATATGTTAAATTTTTCAAGATACTTAATTAACCTGTTATTTAGTAGTTTTTCTAAAATTTTGGATATTGCTGGTAGAATTGAAATTGGTCTGAAATTGTTGACGTCGTCTCTGTCGCCACTCTTATGGACAGGTGTAATGATAGATTGTTTTAGCACTGATGGGAAGATACCTTTAGAGAAACAGAGATTAGTCAAATGACAGATTACGGGGACAACAAGTTCTTGTGAAAGTTTAAGGAATTTAGTTGGTATGTTGTCACATCCAGGTGCACTATCAGATTTTAATTTCATGAGGACTTGATTTACTTCCAAAGGATCGGTTTCAAAAAGTACAAAAGAAGTTGGTTGAGTATCAAAAGTGAGAGGGGTATTGGTTTGAAGAGTAGGGTTATTAGTCATAATTTGTTCAGCCAGTTCCCGCCCAACATTAGCAAAAAAACTATTAACTAGATTTACTGATTGTTGGGGGTCCTGTACCATATCTAGTAAATCTCTGTTAGTTGTCTGTTTTTGTTCTGGATATGGAGATAATTCTGGACATCCCGCCGCTACATCTGTTTATACAACAGGAGGCGGCGGCTGCTACGTTCAGACTCAGGGCAGCCGGACAGTGGAAAAGCGACGACAGGGCACCACACACGCGCATTCTTGGGCTGGCCTTGTCCCACCAGCCACTAATGGACGCGCCGTGTGACAGAATCCCTAGAAAACATGTATTTAATAGACATTACAACGTTCAATTATTTGAGGAACCAGCAGACCACTCTAATATCCACGAGGTAAGGATATATACAGATGGCTCCAAAACAGAGGAGGGTACTGGGGCCGGAGCGTACTCAGCCGAACTTAACATTTACAAATCAACAGCCTTGGGTAAGCACAATACGATTTTCCAAGCGGAATGCATCGGAATTATCCTGGCGACAAGCGCGGTACTCAGAAGGGAAGCTAGAGGCCTCAATATTAGGATACTTTCTGACAGCACGGCGGTACTACGAGCCCTTAGCAAGACCACGGTAAACTCTGGGCTAATACTACAATGTCTTATTCAACTGGAAGAGGTAAGTCGTCATAATAATGTAACCCTCCAGTGGATAAAAGGACACAGTGGATTGCTGGGCAACGACGCAGCAGATGAACTGGCGAAAAAAGGCGCAAGGTTAAAACTAGTAGGTGCTGAACCCCTGGTTCCCTTGCCCTTTAACCAGATACGAACATGGCTGCGTGAAAGAACCAGCTCTCAACATGCTGAGCAATGGGCAAGCATGACAGCCTGCAGACAGACGAAAGCGGTTTTCCCTACCGTGGACCGTCGTCTGACAAAGAAACTACTACGTCTTAATAGATCCAACCTTCGCATGATGGTAGGGCTAATCACAGGACACAGTAACCTTATCAGACACTTCTATATTATAGGTCTAACGGACAGCCCTCTATGCAGAGCTTGTATGGAGGTCGAAGAAACGCCGACCCACGTGACAGTAGATTGCGTAGGACTCAGCACACAACGGGCTAAGATCCTCGGTGAACCGAGGACGCTCCGCCAGTCCTGTGGCGACCTAGGTCGCCTCTTGGGATTTTGGCGTGAGCTGGGCTGGCTAGAATAGACGGCCCCACACTTTTCCACGCACAAAGGTCCAAAAAAGAGACTAGGTGCGGAAACCGAGCCCACCAAGAAGAAGATACAGCTGAAAAAAATGACGTATAAAACCCTGAAAAACCATCGCGATGAAAAGGCATTAAGAAAAGGCATAACTATAAAATCAAAAGGTACTAAATCTAAAAACAACCTTTTTTGAACTTAGTATAACCACATGATTACGGTTGAAGCGCCGCATCAGTTACAATTTTTAAAAGCAGCTTAATCCAGCTACATGCCGCGTTAAAACTAATTAAATTTTTTTTTTCATTTTCAAATCATACCAAATCCAGCCTTTCGAACATGTTGCTCGTGTCAAAAACTACCAAATCCATTGTTTAGTATTATCAAAACTTTCCAAATCCACCTTTTTTTGTAAGGAATTCCCATAGCTTAACGTTTTTTTTTTTTTTCAGAGAATTTGCGTCATTTTAGGGCATGGTTTTCATTATTTTGGTATATATTTATTTGGTATATATGTATATTTGGTATATATTATCTTTTTATGATTTTTAAAAGAAATTTATCTTTTGACGTTACTTAAGAATTTTAGATATTATGTTGATTATGATGTGTGATTGTTTATAAAATAAAGTGGTCCGTCTCTGTCTGTCTACTCATCTGTCATCCAGCTGTCAAATTAGTCGGAAGGAAAATATTATAAATTTATCTTGATAGCAAAGGACACATTTCTAAACAGCCATTTCTCAAGTGACGTCACACGAAGGCAAATGGAAGTTGCAGCTATTTCGTAAAAATATTCATCATCATGAGGTTTTTTAAACCACAAGTTCTAAAATACGGCTTATTCAACCTAAATCTCAAAATGTTTTTCGAATCAACACACCTTCACATAATTAATTCTAGGCGAAATATCAGAAGCTGCTATTTCCATATTTGAAATCGATTTTTCTCAAAGATATCGTGTATTTCTCAGTTTATAATAATGGAAAACAACGATAAATAGCAAATTTAATTTCATAATGTAATAAAATATTATAAAAAAGGTGAAGGTATATGAGTAAATAAAAACAGATCATATCTCGAAACATCGAAAGTGTCGATAGCAGCTTCCTTAAAAGCTGTACGGTTATGGTATTATGCACTCGGTTTGATTAAAATTACACAACTTAGAAAGGGTAAATTAAATAAATAAAACCGGTCAAGTGCGAGAAGAACTCAGGCCCTGAGGGTTCCGTATACATAATTATATCGTTTTAATAATGATGGCAATATACCTTATTAGCTACAAGTTGTAACATGATGCAGGGAAAGGAGTATATTCGAGGTGTTGAATATTCCAATCAATTACCTCTTTTTACTCAGGTAAATGGACTTTAAACTTTGCTTTACAATCATAAATTGTTCGACTTTTTACTCCATTGTCAATACACTTTTACTCGACAGATGCACCGAGCTAGGTTCTATATGTGGCCAAATCAATGGAAAATAATTGCAAGTTACTTCAAACCATACAAATATCCGCAATATTCAATAAATAGGTAGGTACTTGAAACTGTGATAGGTCATCAAACTGCACAATAACTAATCTCGGTATAAAGCTGGTTCTACTTGTGTGGCGTTTGTAATACTTTATATTCTCTGGTGGCGTGCTCAATTTCTGGTGATATACAGACCCTTTATCAAAAACTGCTATTTTTGACAACACCTCTGTAGTCTGTAGTGTTTCGAGTACTTCACCACTAATTCGGGGACGCGGCTGCGGGTTCCAATTCCGTAGGGGCACATTTGTGTTCAGTCTGCATGATATGATACGGCGGCGATTGAACTCATCACTCATCACGTTGGGACGTAATAATCGTCGGTGAAAAGAGCGTTCCTGTAGACTATGACTTTTATTTCACATAATTATACTTTCATAGTTTTCTTTTAACGGGATTCATGTTTTGACTTTGTGTATTTTGCTGTTATAAAATCAAAAACTAAACTTTATTTAAGTAAGTGATAAAGCAACAAATTAGATCCTTCACAACTTCCAAGACTTTTACGAATAATGGTGATTATCCGAGTTTTTTAACAGCATTCAGTAATAAAGCAAACCAAGTTTCGCCATAGTCTCGTCCATTATCGGCGTAGTGAGGATCGGAGTAACTTTGTGTTTCGTAGCCGCATCACCGTTCGCTCCTGCTCCGAACATCTTGGGCTCATTAAAACCGCCCAAAGCCTACTTTACGATGTCTAAGCTGTTCTCTGAGGAGGATTGACGCAAAGGTATGTTATCCTCCCGTTTGTTAGTTTGTAAACTTACAAATCTGCTACTAATTAAGTTTCACTACTTTGTTTTTTTTTTTTGGTGATCGATCGCACTTCGATTACGGAAAAATAATTGCATTGTCAACTTTTGCAGCTAAATCATTCAATAAAATTTAACGAATTTCCTGAAAAAATATGGATTTTCTTTCAAATCAACTAAAATAAAAATTGGGTCTTTTTTATTTTTCCTGTGAAGTTGTACTTTTTCACTTGAACGTTTATTCGATGTGTCATTTGATGTGTCCTTATGTGCAATAAATCCGCCCTAAGGGTGAATTATCGCCTGAGTGAATAACAAATCCGCCGGTTGGGCGAACTTTACTACTTTATCTTTGCGCGTCAAAGTACTGGTGCGCGGGCCCATAGAAGCTCTTATAGGATGCTAAAAATTATTTACTTAAATATAACTACTGCAAATATTTTACAAATCCTTATGAAATGTGTGCATTGTGTGCACGTCTTGATCCCTGGCACCCCACAGGTAGATGCAGGTTGTAGATTGCGATGCATATTTAACCCACTACCCCTTCGAGCTCGAAATTCCAGAATAGTCAACTATCCAGCACTTTCTTTTGTCGCGTACGATTGAGGTTATGTCTGCAACATTCCAACACAAATAAACACACACAAAGGCTTTATTCTTCTGCAGTCCCCACGCACGACGACCCCTGGCCGGGTCAGTAACCTTCAAGCTTGATTAAATCAACAAGTATCCGCCAACACACGGGAACTATTCCACATTGTCACAACAATCCTATATCACAGAACCTTACAACGGCTTAACTAATGATCCACATAATCACATAACAACGTTAGAAGGTAATAATTTTCAAAGTGCATACAAGTTATTGCAAAAGATTTTGCCTAAAACACATTTTTCAAAATCCTTTTTGACAAATACCAAGACTCACTCTTGCAAGTAATTTTTCTTTTATGGTGAGACAATAAAGCTATAATATATTATATTATACCTTCCTAAATACATAAAATTCATTAGTAACGAATCATTTGGGAGATACGAGTCATATTCGTAAAGTGGGGCATCTATATATCATGATAAAGTGCGTGGCCGATTAGTGCGGCGATTTTAAAAAGAGATTAAATATCGCTGTTTTGTAATGAATAAAATATAATATAAATTCACACCGAAGCTTTTTAAGATAATATTTGTTAAATAGTCATTATTAGTTTATCGTATTCTGCTTGTCGAACCCTTTTTTATACCCATGCCAAGGGAGTGATAAATAATCATCTTGTCGCATCCAATCAAAGATAATAATTATATTATTGCATCCACCATATTGGATTTAAAATGACGTTACTTAGCTTATCATGCACTGTTACCAAAACCAAAAGTATAAGCAATTTTTTTACTTAATCGGTTTGGGCAACTGGTTTAAAATTCAGGTAAAATATTTGACCCCAACTAACTGAGTAGCAACTAAGTAACTAACTAGCAGGTAAAGTTAAATTAAAGCTTTATAAAAAAAGGAAAATTTGTGGGTAACAGTAGGTAATTCGCGGTTTACTTTTTTGTGAACATCAACATTTCAAAACGCATTTGAGAAAATAAATTTTAGGAGCTGAAAAAGGAATAGTATTATGTGGTAAGTTGTACAGAAACTAATATCCAAAATACTAACCCCTATGTCCACATCGCCTCATCTGAAAAGGCAGAAGGATATAAAACAAACCCGCGAAAATACGAGAGATAAAGTTAATATCTTTATTTACTCTCTGTGTACTCTGTAGCTGAACCGTATAATGACCACTCGCTACGCACCAAGAACTTTTAATTTTCTTAAATAGAAGCCTTAAGAGTATGGCATACCCTAGCAAAAAATGTGACTAGCCGTCCTTCACAAAAAGGCCAATGGCAAAATCTATATTAACTTTTAATAGAAGCGATAATTGGTTGTCTAATTGGCCTATTTTTCTTCGACGGGTAATACTAATAATCACGCAGCGAAACGCCATGTGTTTTTAGCTTACAGTGAAATATTTTAAAGGCAAAATTATTTCGGTTTTAGTAGATTCCATTCATATTTGTATTACTTATATTATGAAAAAAAAAAAAAAAACGATCCCGTAACCGCGTTCTTCTAGGAAACACATAATATAAAAAAAACCAGGGTTGAAATATATTTTCTTAAGATAAAAGTATACACTACGAATTATATTTTCTTATTACTAAGTACGTTTTAAATATAAGGAGAGTCCTAATTTCTTCTAACGAAGCCTTGAAAATTTGGCATTGTTCATGTTCTAGCCTCAGGTTCAGCCTTAAGTAGGAATGATCGTAAATAAACGAATGAAAAGTGCTTACTCTTTTGTACAGGCAAAGTATTTAGTTCTTTGCTTAGGCTTTAGAAACTGCTTTAGAAGTAAAATTCAAGAGGCACAATTAACTGATGTTAGAACAGTCCTGTAGCAAAATTGTATAGTTTTATTAATTTTTGTATACTGGGTGTTAAGATGAAGTTGCGGAAGCCGGAAACTGGCGATAGTACTCGTGTATACGAACAACTTTTAATGTTTTGTCATACATCGAATCGCGAAAAATAAAATTCTGCTGGTTCATAGAAAAGTTACGTAGCTGCCCGACCAAAATGTACGAGACAACTATATTTTTTTCTCGATTTCTCGATTTTTTTCACGAAAAGTAGGTCGTATGGACGAATACTATCGCCAGTTTTCGGCTTCTGCAAGCTCATCTTAACACCCTAATTATAAAGTACTAGCTTTTGCCCGCGGCTTCGCCCGCGTGGATTTTCTTAATCACTTATTTGATTTCCAGGTAAAATTTATAAATTCATAATTAAAAATTTAGGTAAATTCTGAACGAAATAATATTTTGAAGCAATAAATTAAATCCTTAAACCCAACCCTAGCAACAGAAGCAAAATTTCAGCTATATAACTTCAAAGCAACTGTATCTCGAAAAATATTTTTGTCCTTATGGAATGATTTTCCGAATACCCTGAAAAATGTCATCTTAATTTCTAAAGTATCTTTGGTGGTATTTGGCGAGGCCGAAGTCCGAGCCGCTTTTCCAAACGAAACTATTTTTTGTTCTTTGAAATGTCCTTTGCTAAAGTGTTTTTGTTGAGGCCGTAGGCCGAGCCGCGTTTCCGAAAGAAATTATTTTTATCTTTTATTTGATTTGATTTTATTCATCAGAGATATCCCACGCATAGCCCGCTCCATAGCTCGTTAAGCGACCTTAAGTCGGTGGATCAAGCCTTTGGTAAGAGATAACTTCTAAGTTGAATACTTTTGCCTTTAAGCACTGCGGAAAGTCATCGACATAATCTGCCGAATCAGTAAGTTGAAGTGGCAGTGGGTAGGCCCATATATGTCGCCGACATTATAGCCTTTGGGGCCAAAGGGCCTAGAATGGACACCACGTGCAGCAAAGCGTAGTCTAGACCGACCTCGTGCCTGCTGGCCCGGCGGACTTCGCGGGTAGCGGCTGGATGAGTATGACGGAGGAGCGCCAAGAGTGGCAAAATTTTAGAAAGGACCATTTCCAGCAGTAAACGAACACAGGCTGATGGATGGCTAGATATTTTATCCCCAGATAAAGTGTATTTGGCGAGGCCGAAGGCGTACCAGCGTTTCTGAACGAAAAAAGCACTATTGCTTATAAACTTTGTTGTCGCACGTTTACTAATTCAAAAATGATTTTCAATAAGTTCCGCATTGAGTCCGCGTAGTAGATTGTACTCGTAAGTACGCTAATTATTCCTGTAATATTTGACAAAAAACCGGTCAAGTGCGAATCCGACTCACGTACCTAGGTTCCGTGATTCGACAGTTTTGGGAACAGAAAATTTTATTTGGTCTTTTTTTTCGTGAATTTCTCAACCGCTATTTTTTCTGTAATCTTTACGTAAGCACTTAGTGCCATGGTTTTTTTTTCACATTTTTCGGTTCACCAGTTTTGGAGATAAGGGAAGAGACAAACATTTTTTTTGTGGTATTTTGACGGTTTCTTGAAAAAGGTGCTAGTTATTATAGCTAAATTATATAATTTTGTAATCAGCTCCTTAATACTTATAATTTGATACCCATATTGCGGTTTTTGGAATAATTTTTTTATTTTTCTCTTTTGTACTGGAAATATTTTGAACAATAAAAAAAAAAAAAATTTACTCTATGTAATGTGGGCAAATTAATGCTATTTTTGTGCAAAATTCTAAGTCTTTGTCTTTAACGGTGCTAAAGTTATGAGGCTGTGACATACGGACGGATGGACAACGGAATCTTACCGTTAAGGTTCCAAAAATGACAAAATTAAATTTTCTATTCGCAAAACTGTCAAATTACGGACGAAATCGGGCACGCGAGTCTGACTTGCGGGTCTGAGTCGTAGTTGACCGTTTTTCTTTTTATTTAATACAATTTTTTTGTACTTTGCGCTTGTGCAAATTTAAAGGAGCTTGTGTAAAAGAGCAACAGTTCACTTTTCTAAAGAAATTTGACACACCATTCCCATCCCATGGGAACTGATTTATGGGATAAAAAGTAGCCTATGTGCTATTCCAGGTCTAGAACTACATTTGTGCCAAGTTTCAGACCAATCGGTTCAGTAGTTACGGCGTGAAGGAGTAACAAACATCCATCCATACATGGCATACATCCATCCATCCAACTTTCGCATTTATAATATTAGTGGGATAATCAGCTCCTTAATAATACTTATAATTTGGTACCCATATTGTGGTCTTAGGAATATTTTTTTTATTTTTCTCTTTTGTAATGGAAATATTTTGTACAATAGAAAAATTTAATATATTTTTACGCCATGTAATGTGGGCAAATTAATGCTATTTTTGTGCAAAATTCTAAGTCTTTGTCTTTAACGGTGCTAAAGTTATGAGGCTGTGACATATGGATGGATGGACAACGGAATCTCACCGTTAAGGTTCCAAAAATGTCAAAATTAAATTTTCTATCCGCACAACTGTCAAATTACGGAACCTAACCATTTGTTTGTACTTTGCGCTTGTGCAAATTTAAAGGAGCTTGTGCTTGAGCTTGTGTAAAGGAGCAACACTTATCTTTTCTAACGAAATTTGTCACCATATTGCCATCCCATGGGAACTGATTTATGGGATAAAAAGTAGCCTATGTGCTACTTCATCGGTAGGTACGGGGCGTGAAGGAGCAAAACATCACAAGTTTTAGCCCAATCGATGCAGTAGGCACGGCGTAAAGACGTAACTTTTCTAAAGAAATTTGACACTACACTGCCATCCCATAGGAACTGATTTATGGGATAAAAAGTAGCCTATGTGCTATTCCAGGTCCAGAACTACATTTGTGCAAAGTTTCAGACCAATCGGTTCAGTAGTTACGGCGTGAAGGAGTAACAAACATCAATACATCCATCCATCCAAACTTTCGCATTTATAATATTAGTGGGATAAAGTTCGATATTTATTTCTAATGCCGAGTTGTTCGAAACAAATTTTAATATTTAAGTAGAGATTAAACTAATTTAATCACGAGAATCATGATTTTCTGTTGCACGAAACCTCCAATATAAATATTTAAGCAGCCTTTATTTATTTAAATAAAAATCTGTCAAACTCATGATTATCTTCGACTTTATGTTGTTCGAACGCAATTTTACCTCCGTTAGCGTCCAATTTGACACTTGATTAAATTAAAATTTAAGTGGCAACGATCCTGTACTTATCCCGCTAAATGGGAAGATGGCTGACCATGTCACAGCTGATTTTGAAGAAAGTTTAACATTTATAGCGGTTGGTGGCGTGGCGTGCTCTTTGCATTGCTGTACAATTTTGCTGCAAGCAATTTACCTTGCAATTGCTTGTATCTTGTAAACCAGATAGAAATTCGTAAAAAGAAAAGAAAGAACGTGGTTGCAGAAGGAGATGTATTCAATCGTGAGAACATAAAAGTATTTCAAGTTTGGTGTAAGATTAATGTCGCTGGGTGTAACTAATAAACAATTTCAAAGATCGTGAATGCACCATTATTTATTCCTGGCTCCAAATGGAGAGCCCAGCAAGGCTTTACTAGGTTCTGACCAGTATTCTCAGAATCTCTACTCTCCTCTCCAGTTAAGTGGCGACTATCTTGGAGAGCCCACCAAGGCTTTACTAGGTTTTGACCAGTATTCTCAGAATCTCTACTCTCCTCTCCAGTTAAGTGGCGACTATCTAGGTACGAACAGGAATTTATGGAACGGTTTAGGTTCTCAAAAGCTGCTGCTCAAAATATATTATCGAGGATAGAACATAACCTTTCTCTTTCAACTGAAAGGTCAAGATCAATCGACCCAAAGACCCAGCTTTTATTTACGGAGGTTCTATGCAACAGGCACCTTTCAGCAGTTGTTGGGTGACACAATACAAGCCGACAAATCAACTGTTTGTAGAATAATTCAAAAGGTATTTTTTGGACTTGCCATGGTTCCCGGAAACCTTTTATTAAACCACTTTGCAGAAGTAAAATGCGAACCTAAGGTTATTCAATTTCAATTTTGTTGTTTGACATGACAGTCAGTTATAGGGAGCACGTATGTTCTATATCGGTGACAAATTTGCGAACTATTAATAAATTAGCTTCTAACTTCAATGACATAAAAGTCATTTTACTATGATTAACATTCAGTGGCGCCACATCTAAATACAAATAATGCGGTTTATAAAAAGATTTGAAAGAGTGTTGAACATTTTTATTCTGTGTTCCGATTAATTTTATTTTTATATCAGGAAACACTTAATTATCACTTAAAGGAAAGTAAAAACATTTCGAACAACAGCTTCAAATTTAATCACGAGATTATGTAATCTTGAGATTAGATCCCAGTTAGCTAACGGAAAATTAGCGTCGTTTTCGTGCAACTCAGCGTAAAACACTTAAAGCTAAAACATTATTAGTTGTAAGGGACCCACCGTGTTTAGTTTTAATAGTTTACCAAATTGTCAGCATAGTTATATCTGCCATGGTTGCGAGATGACTTGTGGGTGCAGCGGTGATGACTGGTTGATGCAGCGGTGATGCAGCGGTGATGCAGGTTGGTGCAGCGATGATGATAGTCCCGTACTCCTGATAATTCTTATACAGTGTATCTTTTATTGTATAATCTTTTATTTGAGTAAGGATTTTGTACAAAGTCGTGTCATGACCATTTCGTCATCATACTAATAGTTAACTACAATCAACTTTAGATCTAACCACAGAACAATTAATAGGAATAGAAAGGCCGTGACTGCAACGCACCGATATGATCAATACGTCAAGACATAACCCACGGGCCTCTCATTTCTCAACCGAACGCGTTAGAACAAACATATTGTAAAAATGGTGTATTGCAGCGTGGAAAATTGTCTCTCTTCAAATAACGCAAATAAGACATCCAAAGGAATTTCATTTCACTCGTAAGTAATTTAAACATGTATTTACTGAGATATTTACAGAATAAACCTCGCGGTAAATAAAATTTCAACCTTACCATGAAATATTTAGCATTGTAGCGAGTACCGTTGAAATAAGACAATATTTTGTCCATTACAGGTTATAAAGAAGGTCACACATTGAGTTAGAATATTAACGCCGCAATGTATATTTTTTCAAACATTATCAACACGGACCTAATTAATTGTGTCATAGTATGGCCGCTAGTCATGGCTCTTTACACACATTGGCATAGTGCCATGACGTGTTTGGAATTCTACATCTAAGCTTCATAGAAATACGACGTTATTTTGGCTGTATGAAGACGGGTGAATCTATGTGTGCGCCGCGTATGTTTATTATCTAGGTAATACTACGTTATTCCAAAAAGTGGCGACAGAGGTTCTCGAATAAAATTTGTGTCACGCCATCCCCGTGGATCTAACAGTTAAACCAAATTAAGCCTCATCATAACATGGATGGGCCAAAGTATTTGTACATCCATGGACATAAAATTATAATTGTGTATGTATAATTTGTTAAGGTATCGTAATTTAATATATATATATTATATATAAATATATTATTTAGGATATATGTTTTGTAGTACACTTCTGTATGATTACTTATTTTATTGAAATTTCCCTTTCCCGCTTAGGTTTTCTGAAAAAAATAAGCCCGCCTCTGTACATATCTTTTAGTGTATTATATGCCTGCTGCATATATATATTATGCATATGCTAACTGCTTTTCTGTGTACATTTTAGAATAAAGAATAAAAAAATGAATGTGTTTTCTGGAAAACCTTGTAACCAACATATTGTGCCATGTCCTCTTTTTGATAGAAAAACGTTCTACTCGAGCCCATGGACAGTTTGGTTTAATAAACTCTATTCTCTGATTCAATCTCAAATTCAAGGAGCATGACGTACTGTTTAATCGCAAAAACATTGTGTCACGCTCCTCGCAAGTCGCAAAGTACCCTGAATTAATTGAAAAGCTGCTATGGTTTGATTGAAAATCATATAATAAGAATAAGTAAATAGGCAAAACAGGTCGGTCAGTCAGTCTGTAGATATGTGGACCATTTAATTTTACTTTTGTTGATGAGCTTGTCATCGTACGTTCGGAACAACACATAAACATAATTTTATCATCACGATATTGGTAAACCTGCTTTTCACCGACTATAATTACGTCCCAAACGTGACCAGTAGTGAGCTCTATCGCCGTACTCCGAGCACAAATGAACTAATAGTAAAAGTAAAAACGAGTTATAAGAATGGCTAATATGTAGCGGTGTAGAAAAAAAAAATATCAAAATAAACAGGGTTGGCTGGGCGTAACCAGGAGAAATTTGTACTTGAATACTTAAATATTTTACTTACAATGTTTATATACAGGTAAACAGTGTTTATAACTTCGACCATAAAATGAATGGACGGGCCTTGTCTTTACAGTTTCCTCACTCATAACGAGTCTAAGCAATTGGATATATACTTCAATACCTAATTTTTATTTTTATGTTTATTTTGCTTTTTGCACTTTGTAAATGCACAAGAAGGTATTTTTTCGTCAGTTATTTGAATGGCATGTAATAATAAGCGTACGTGTCACTCTTCTAACAGACAGAGACAGAGATGAAGTGAGAGCCGGCGCTCACTTTACAGACTTCAAAAATCTGCACGCTATGGCCCGTCCATTTATTTTATTTTGGTCGAAAGTTTATAAAATATTTATCTAAGTTAATAATGGTTAATATTCGACCGGTTTGAATTCGACCGGAGACAATATATTAGTAAATAGTAAATATAATTTGTGGAAAAGTAAAAGTGTTTTCATCTCAATTAGATGGTATGAAGCGTCTAATAACGTGATCACGAAGACGTTTTGTTCTCTTTACAACGCACTGGTCGTAACTCGTGGCTGCTCCGCGATGAGATCAGAACGTAGTGATCTCTTTGAAGGCTTTGTTATTTGCTTTTGCTTTGTTTCAATATGGCCACGAAACAAGCAATCCAATCTAGAGTTGAGATAAAGCTATTGCAGCGAAAACCCTTGTGTGTTTGTACTGAATGTAATACTGTATTATTTTTAGGGTTCCGTATCTCATATGGAAAGACGGAACCCATTTAGGATCGTTTTGTTGGCCATTTGTCTGTCTCTGTGTCAAGGCCCTTTATCTCAGACCCATCTCTAATTATCAGATTGGAATATAAATTTAATACTAAGGTCTAAACTAAAACTTCATATTGCTGTAAAAAATGAAATTCCTAGTGAAATGTAACGCAATAAAAATTTACGGCCTTTTATAGAGTGTTATCTTGAAAAAGAAGTCCCACTCACTGACCGTTAAAACTTATGTTTTTGCAATCGATCAGTATTTTGTTCTCTTTACAAATAATAGGTACTTCTCGGTGAACTTCGATCTAATATCGCATGAAGGGAGGTCTTCTGGCACACGGAAGGAAATTCCTTTTTTTCCGTTTGTTGTGTAATCTATTTTGCTTAATATCTTTTCAATCGCGTACTGAAAGGCCACAAGCAATTTTTGCTTACTGTACTCACGTTATTTATTTATTTTTTGGTTTAAAAGTTTTCTTGTTCGCTGAAGAGTAAATTATAATGTTGTACTCGTAGGTATCTCGCGTTCAGTACTGAATATTTTATAAGAATGAAGTAAAACGAGAGATGTTTGACTTTGTTCTTCTAAACAATGTGATGTAGCTCCTGCATGTTCAAGGATTTGAAAATATTATCTGTATCCGTACTCCTATTATATATAGGAAAGTATGTTTGCTTTGTTGGTTGTTGGTTTGTCCTACTTTCACACAGCATCGACGTGATTTTTTGCATAGAAATAGTTTATGGGCCGGATAGTGACATACGTTACTTTTTATCTCGAAATAATATACAAAGTAAATCATCGCGAGCTAAGCTGTGGGCAAAAGCTAGTAATTATATAATTTTTTTAAGAATACATTTTATAAGAAGCACTTTTTAATATTTAAAGTTTAAGGTTCCTTATTTTTGCGGCAAAATATAATAAATTTGTTAAAATACGAAAAAAAAAACAAAATTACAATCCCACTTGCCATCCCACTAATATTATAAATGCGAAAGTTTGGGTGTATGTATGTAAGTATGGATGTATGTTTGTTACTCTTTCACGCCGTAACTACTTAACCGATTGGGCTGAAACTTTGCACAGATGTAGTTCTAAGCCTGGAATAAGACATAGGCTACTTCTTCTCCCATAAACCAGTTCTTATGGGATGGCAATGGGGTGTCAAGTTCCTACAGAAAACTGATGAAATGTTACTTCTCACGCCGTATCTACCGAACCGATTGGGCTGAAACTTTACACAAATGTAGCTCTAGACCTGACATAGGATATAAACTACTTTTTATTCCATAAATAAGTTCTAATAGGAACAAGAAAAAGTGTCGTTTAGAGACGGGGCTCGGCCTTCAGCCTTGCCAAACATTTTATACTACTAGGGGATAAAATCAGTTATCAAAGACCACAAATAAAACATAAGCAGAGTATTAATTCAAAAAACAAAAATAGTGTCGATCAAAAAGCGGCTCGGCCTTCGGCCTCTCCAAAACCGGAGACTTGTCTTGGTCTTCGGCTTCGCCAAAGACACTTTATATGGCGATCAAAATAGAGATGATGACCACTAAAAACACTCCAAACACTCCAAATCAGAGACAAGTGTACTACGTACCAAAAAATGAATGGTCTGAAAAATATTTACAGATTTAATACGACATACAAAAACTTTATTAACACGGGCGAAACCACGGGGATATACAGGGTGGAAAAAATTTAAGGGCCCTGGAGGGGAACTACCTTAAATCCTTTAGTTAGCTCATTTTATTGAAAGGAAACATTCCTTTATTTTTTAAAAGAAACAAAACTTCATTAAAAGATATTCTGAAATTTGCTTGTCTCACCCGGGAATCGAACCAACTAAAAATTAAAAAAATAAACCCTCGCTATTTTATTATACGAATCGGTAAGATTATGATCAGGATAAAATTTGTCTAATAAACATTTGGTCTTACACTCATTTTTTGTACGAGATACCCATGAAATTAAATATTTATTACAAGTTCTTTATTAACACATTCACACAGAGGGCGCTTCTATCGCCAACGTTATTGTTTACACTGCTCTGACAAATTTATCAAAATTTCCATCTAAAAGTTTGTTTTTTAAAGTTTATGAGTTTCGACCTTTTTCGCTGTCGAATGAAGTTAGTGCCTGTGCGTTATTTCGTTGCAACTCTGTTTAATTAACAATTTGGAACAAATCTGTGCTCTGAACAAAGGAATGTGTCCGTACCCACCATTGTGACAATATTTACGGAAAACCCCTTTCTGTGCAATTTAATGTGTGCAAAATAGTTACACTTACAGTGCAAAAATTTGTGAATACAGTGCTGCTACCTACTGTGATCTAAACTGAAACTGAAGATTTCAGTTTCGTGTTCTTGTTAACAACGCCATCTATCCCGAGCAGCTCGAACCAACTTCACTGCCCACACGGCCTGCGCTCACGCCGCGCCGCTGTCCGGACTGCCCTTACCATCTCGGTTAACATAGTAAAAGTTCTCAAAACAGACTACGGAGGGCACTCTCTGTGTTTCCAAGTCAAAGTACGTCACTGTGTTTGTAGCAACGCGCTAAGAGTGCTACAAGATACGTGTGTGTCGTAGAGGCTACGCAGTCTACGCACTGCTGACTACGCGCTATTCGCCACCTTTTCCAAAGTTTTTAATAAAATATATATAATAAATTATAGTAGTATTGTTTACACACATATACTGTCAAAATGCCATCGAATTGCAGCGGATGTGGGGAAGTTATCGCAACACTGCTGTTTCTGACATGTTCAGTGTGCTCAGATGACTATGACTTGCAATGCCTCTGCATAACGGCGGAAACCTTTAAAGCGTTCACGGATTCATACAAGCAAACATGGGTCTGCCCATCATGCATGTGCAAGCTTCCCAGAAGCAGCACCTCGAACACCCCGATCCGTAATACTACTACTGGAAGCGACAACGCCACCTACACATCAAACGATAATATAAATTTTCTTAGAGGAAATTACATCCAAAAAACCAAGAATACATCCAACATTTCGGACTTGGCATTCGAAATCCGTCAGATGAGGGAAGCAGTTGAAAATCAGGGAAAAGAAATGGCTCTTCTCAGACAGGAATTCCAAGAATTCAAGGCAGAATTATCATCTTCGGTCACTGATATAATTGGCTCCTGTGAGAAGAAGATTTCCGAGCAAGCATGCGAAATAACAGAGTTGAAAGCCTCCATACAACAATTGCAGTTGTCGTTTGCAGTGCAGGAACAAAATCTATTAAGGAATGAGCTGGAAATTATCGGCGTACCAGAGGAGGATAATGAAAATCTGAACCACATCATACTTACCACTACAAGCAAAATAGGTATAAATCTCTCCAACTCCGACCTTGATGGCGTCCACAGAGCCGGCCCTCGCCGGTCTATGAGTAAAGACTTGACTGGTGACAAAGCACCACGACCAATAGTGGTCAGGCTAGTACGAAGAACTATACGTGACGATATAATCAAGGCGGCTAAGCTAAGGAAAAATCTTACAACTAAAGATATCATACCTGGAACACCCAAAAGATTATATGTAAATGAAAGACTCACCAAAGACAATCGTCTTCTTTTTCGTGATGCAAGGCAGCGTGCCAACCAGCACGGGTTTCGCTTCTGCTGGACCAAAATGGGATCAATCCACATCCGGAAAGAAGAAAGGATGCCGGCGATACACATCAGATCTCGGGATGATTTGGGCAGCAAAATTGGACAAGCACCCTCTCCGATATAAATACCTATACCTATTAGTTAATGTATTTTTCTGTATACGGCATACTGGTAAATTAAGCCTACATGCGGTCTTGTTTTTATTACTCTTACACTCTACAGCCTCACCTACACACCGGATTTATATAAAATTTACAATACGCATACTCCCCTCAACTAATACGCTACCTCTCAAGTTGAACATACTATTTATTTTATGCATTATACACACATGTCACACGAAATATTTAACGGCTTCTCTAATCGTCTTCATGCAACTTACAAAACCTATTTATAATAATATTTTATCATATGTATTTACATTATGTATTATGCCTCCACTATATACGCAAAAAAACAAATACTTTATGCAACTTCAGCTTAGCTTTATAAATCTAACCGCTCCTAAACGCCTGACACCTATTCGAATTTTTTTACCTTATTATAAAAACCGACCGGCCTAACGCCACCGCACATTGATTTGGTAAACGAAATAGAAAACTCATTCACAATAGAGTGTCAGGCGATTGATTTATTAGAAAACTGTAAACAAGCCTTTACAAAACCCTATAATTTTAAAATGCTTTCATATAATATTCGTAGCATATCGCACAACTTTGATTCCTTTTTAATTGGCCTGAAACGACTTGACATAATGTTTGACATAATTGTACTAACAGAGTGTTGGCTCGCCGGTGGTGCTATAGTCCAACAAATCCCGGGCTACAAATCGTACGCAACCGTTAATAACACAAATCAAAACGGTGGAGTTGTTGTGTATTTGAAAGAGTGTTGGACAAGAAGTGCAAATGTTACAGAGCCTCCTCACTTTAAATGTGCTGAATGTCTTACAGTTGAACTACCAAATTCGTTATCTTTTATATGCATATATCGCACGCCTTCCGGTGGTGTTGAAAATAAAACTAAATTTATAGAATCTTTAAATAAATCGCTAGACCAGCACAAAGCAAAGTCAACACTTTTCGTAGTAGGTGATATAAACATTGACATTTTAGACCTTGAAGACAGTCACAGTTGTGAGTACCAGTGCCTCTTGTCCGAATCTGGTCTTTTGCCAGCAATCACAAAACCGACAAGATTTAAAACCTGCCTGGACCACATATTTGTAAAATCAAGATCTAAATCCGTAATGGGTATTGTAGGTAGAACTGCTATTGCGGATCACAGCATGGTCATGCTTGGTACTGAAATATCAGCTACTGCTTTAAAACAACGAAATCGTACTGTTACTCATACTGAATTCGCTTTGGTGGCAGCAGAGTTGGAAAAGGCGGATTGGTCTACAGTAACACTCTCAACAAATACAGATGAAGCAGTTGAAGAATTTAATAAAATACTGAGCCAGTCAATAGCAAAACATACCTCAGAAAAACGTATAAGTCGAACCAAATTTACGCTCAAACCCTGGATCACACCGGGGCTCATGCGTTGCATGAAACACCGCGATCGACTTCACTTAGATTTAAGAAAACATCCCGAAGACCCAGTGCGTAAACTCGTATACTCTCGCTATAGAAACTATTTTACCGAAATTGTTCGTAAACTTAAGATTGCGTATGAGAGTAAACTTCTGGAAGAAAATAATAAAAATCCAAAAGGTCTTTGGAAGGCTATTAAGAACATTTGTGAGTGTCCTAATAGTAAATCTTCTTCTTCTGAACTATTGACTACTAAACCGCAACCGATGGACTCCGTAAACTTTTGCAACAGCCACTTTTCTGGCCTGGGCGGGAATCTTGCAAGTAGACTTCTAGCCAAACAAAATAAAACTGAGAAATCTCTAGCTGATGATGTTGACTTACAGCCGGCTCCACAATCATTTTTCATGCAGCCAACAGATGAACTTGAAGTAAAGTCAATAATAAGTCGATTGAAAAGTGATAGTGCACCAGGCTTGGATGGATATAAACCGCGGCTTATAAAGGAGATCTGCCACGCGATTTTGAAGCCTCTAACACATATACTTAACACTAGTCTTTCTTCTGGAGTTTTCCCCGAGTCATGGAAGAGGGCTGTTGTCGTTCCGATACACAAGAGTGGATCAAAAAGCAACCCAGAGCACTACAGACCCATATCCCTATTAAGCATACTAAGTAAAATCTTGGAAAAAATTGTCAATAAACGTCTGGTAAATTACTTAGAGAAATTTGGACTACTTTCAAGCAAACAGTTTGGGTTTAGGCAGGGAAAATCGACAGAGGAAGCAGTTGCCACGCTTACTAAGTTGGTTTGTGGTTACCTTGACAATGGTATCAGCTGCGTTGGAGTCTTCTTGGACCTGGCCAAGGCCTTTGATACCATTTCTGTACCGATTCTCCTAAAAAAACTTGAATTAGTTGGTATCAGAGGCCTCCCCTTCCAATGGTTTAAGAGCTATTTGACAGGAAGACAACAATGTGTCCGTATTGCAGAACATATTAGCCATAATCTACCCGTAGATTTCGGTGTTCCACAGGGTAGTGTTCTTGGTCCAACCCTCTTTATTTTGTATTTAAACGACATTCACAATCTTGAAATCCCTAACGCGGACCTACTCTGCTATGCCGATGAGACTGTTGCACTTTTCCACGGTAATTCATGGAAGACAGTGCTTGAGGGTGCGGAGCATGGTATGTCCATTGTCGGTAAATGGCTTGACACTAACCTCCTTTCTCTTAACGCTAAAAAAACAAAGTACCTATGCTTTTACAAGACACGTGCGTCCCAGCCCAAAGAACGTACTCGCATTAAAATCCACTCTGCGTGTAATAATCCTTTGACATGCTCATGCGAGGCACTAGACCGTGCTGACTCTGTTAAGTATCTCGGTGTTACTGTTGACCAGACCCTTTCCTTCAAAACGCATGTGGCAACTACTGCAAAAAAAGTACGGAAGCTAATATACGTCATGAAACTTCTTCGTAACTCGGCGGATAAAAGAGTGCTTACTCTAGTATACACTGCTCTTTGCGAATCAATTTTAAGCTACTGTATCACCGCCTGGGGAGGAGTTGGGAAGACAGTGATGTTAGAGTTAGAAAGAGCACAACGGTCGCTTCTTAAAGTCATGCACAAGAGACCTTTTCGGTATCCTACTGAAACACTGTACAAAGAAGCAGGCTTTTTGACCGTACGACAGATCTTCCTGTTAAAAGCTTCGTTGGCAACTCACCGCAAAATTATATCGTCTCCAGATTATCCATCATTGCTGAAAAAAAGAGTATTCCATACCCCTTCTATTTTAGTAAAAACCACCTTTGCACAACATTTTTCAAAATATCTGTTCCCTTTTATCTACAACAGGGTAGTCAAACTCTGCGATATTAAAAATTCTTCTTTAAGAGAAGCAAACACTACCATCCAAACATGGCTTAAAACACTGTCCTACGATGCTACAGAAGATATTCTTAAAAAGCCTACATAGTATGACAATATAACCCTATCAACTGTTAAGCTGTGCTATACATAAACAAATTATATCTAACAAGAAACATAATAATATAAAACGTTAAAATATAAATATATATTTTTTATCTATTGTATCATATTTATATATTATACTATATATCACTTTATAAATCATTATGTCACCAAATCTTTGTTCAAAACATACATACAAATACCCTCGTACACACCCTTTCACACCCTCTCCCTCACCCTTACACTTATCATATTTTCTACATACACATTAAATAATTAAAATCACTGTAATCATAACAATCTGTTAAACTGATCTATTGTCAATACGATTACAAATGTAGTTCTATTAGGCCCCCGCGGTTCAGGCTCGACCTAGTTTTGGGGACCACTGTTAATGTACTGAACTTTAATAAAGTTAAAGATCTAATGTAATTTTCTTTTTGGTAAATAAACTTATTCTTATTCTTATTCTTATTCTTAACAAAACCTAGTACTGTAAAATATTATAAAAAAACTGAATTTGTCGTTCCTTACTACATTACATTTACCTTGGAAAAGTGATCTCATTCACCGAATGTAATAAAAAAGAAGTTGAAAACAGAATCGGAAGTACTTGGAAGGAATACTGGGCTTCGAAAGAAATCTTCAAAAGCAAACTTCCGGTCATTAAAAAAAAAAAGCTGTTGACAGCTGCTTACTTCCATGCCTCACATATGGATGTCAGACCTGGACAATGACCAAACAAATTGTGCAAAAAATAGAAGTTTGCCAAAGAGGAAAATTGGTCGTAAAGAGGTAAATAAGGTCGGTTGGTGATCATTGAATCTTGTTCCTGGACCCTGGCCGGGTCTCCAGTATAGGTTCGGGTGGTTCATTGGATTTCACCTTGTATAATATAAATTATTACCTATCATTTTAATCTTATATACATATATATATTGCTACATAAATTAAATAAACCTTTCATTTAGTTTATGTACATTTATTATTTTATTACATATATTTTTATAAGATTAAATTTGACGTGTAAAAAGTGTACTTATTTTGCAAAATAAACTATTTGAATTTGAATTTGGTATAGAAAAGAGCATGCTAGGACTAAAACTACAGCAAAAAATAAGAGCTAGTGAAATAAGAAAACGCACCAAAGTTATAGATGCCGCTGAACACGCTGTAAAAATGAAATTGCAATGGACAGGACATGTAGCGAGAATGAATGTGCCAGGTGGACAAATATTATCACAAACTGGAAACCTCAAATTGGCAAACGATAAATCAGCCAACAAAAACGTCGATGGAAAGACGACATAGTTAGCGCAGCCGGAAGACAATGGAGAACATTTGCTCAAAATAGAGAGAAATGGAAATAAATAGAAAAGTCCTACCTAGATATTTCTAAGGAAACTGAACAGGCCCTGGTCAGAACGACCTCTTGTTTTTTTTTCATGTTAGTTTTTTTTCAAGCTTTTTTTTCAGTACTTGATTCACTTGTATTATCCTAATATACATTTTTTTTTATAATACTTAATTTTTGTAAAACCATACTTTGTTATTTAAGAAGACTAGAAAGTAATAAATAAAAAAAATTTGTTCATCTGAAAATGATTTTGCAAACACGGTATAATAGCTGCTTAGCAACAGTGGTTAATTTTTGAGTAACGGTGGGTGGACCCGTTTTTCGGACCTCTATACCCCCAAAAAATGTTTCTTTACGTCCCCCGGACTAGATCTACTTAGAATGACCCAAAGAACATTTGTGGCGAGTGGCTTGCTTGTATCATTTTTTTTAGGTCCATGACAATAATACCCTCAGTACAATAATACCCTCAGTACAATAATACCCTCTGTACAATAATACCCTCAGTACAATAATACCCTCTGTACAATAATACCCTCAGTACAATAATACCCTCAGTACAATAATACCCTCAGTACAATAATACCCTCAGTACAATAATACCCTCTGTACAATAATACCCTCTGTACAATAATACCCTCAGTACAATAATACCCTCAGTACAATAATACCCTCAGTACAATAATACCCTCTGTACAATAATACCCTCAGTACAATAATACCCTCAGTACAATAATACCCTCAGTACAATAATACCCTCAGTACAATAATACCCTCAGTACAATAATACCCTCAGTACAATAATACCCTCTGTACAATAATACCCTCAGTACAATAATACCCTCTGTACAATAATACCCTCAGTACAATAATAACCTCTGTACAATAATACCCTCAGTACAATAATACCCTCAGTACAATAATACCCTCAGTACAATAATACCCTCTGTACAATAATACCCTCAGTACAATAATACCCTCAGTACAATAATACCCTCAGTACATTAATACCCTCAGTACAATAATACCCTCAGTACAATAATACCCTCAGTACAATAATACCCTCAGTACAATAATACCCTCTGTACAATAATACCCTCAGTACAATAATACCCTCAGTACAATAATACCCTCAGTACAATAATACCCTCAGTACAATAATACCCTCTGTACAATAATACCCTCAGTACAATAATACCCTCAGTACAATAATACCCTCTGTACAATAATACCCTCTGTACAATAATACCCTCAGTACAATAATACCCTCAGTACAATAATACCCTCAGTACAATAATACCCTCAGTACAATAATACCCTCAGTACAATAATACCCTCAGTACAATAATACCCTCAGTACAATAATACCCTCAGTACAATAATACCCTCAGTACAATAATACCCTCAGTACAATAATACCCTCAGTACAATAATACCCTCTGTACAATAATACCCTCAGTACAATAATACCCTCTGTACAATAATACCCTCAGTACATTAATACCCTCAGTACAATAATACCCTCAGTACAATAATACCCTCTGTACAATAATACCCTCAGTACAATAATACCCTCAGTACAATAATACCCTCAGTACAATAATACCCTCTGTACAATAATACCCTCAGTACAATAATACCCTCTGTACAATAATACGGTCAGTACAATAATACCCTCAGTACAATAATACCCTCAGTACAATAATACCCTCAGTACAATAATACCCTCTGTACAATAATACCCTCAGTACATTAATACCCTCAGTACAATAATACCCTCAGTACAATAATACCCTCAGTACAATAATACCCTCAGTACAATAATACCCTCAGTACAATAATACCCTCAGTACAATAATACCCTCAGTACAATAATACCCTCAGTACAATAATACCCTCAGTACAATAATACCCTCTGTACATTAATACCCTCAGTACAATAATACCCTCAGTACAATAATACCCTCAGTACAATAATACCCTCTGTACAATAATACCCTCAGTACATTAATACCCTCAGTACAATAATACCCTCAGTACAATAATACCCTCAGTACATTAATACCCTCAGTACAATAATACCCTCAGTACAATAATACCCTCAGTACAATAATACCCTCAGTACATTAATACCCTCAGTACAATAATACCCTCAGTACAATAATACCCTCAGTACAATAATACCCTCAGTACAATAATACCCTCAGTACAATAATACCCTCAGTACAATAATACCCTCAGTACAATAATACCCTCAGTACAATAATACCCTCAGTACATTAATACCCTCAGTACAATAATACCCTCAGTACAATAATACCCTCAGTACAATAATACCCTCTGTACAATAATACCCTCAGTACATTAATACCCTCAGTACAATAATACCCTCAGTACAATAATACCCTCAGTACAATAATACCCTCAGTACATTAATACCCTCAGTACAATAATACCCTCAGTACAATAATACCCTCAGTACAATAATACCCTCAGTACAATAATACCCTCAGTACAATAATACCCTCAGTACAGACGGGCGTCATGAACAATGCGTAAGAAATACCAATATACACGTTACACCCAACACATAATTTAATGGTAGAATTGACCAAACTTTTGATACTGTTATGGGATGGCTCAAAAATCACAATCTCGAAATTAACCTGAGTAAAACCAAAATTATTCCTTTCCACCCTTACCAAAAAAAAAACCACTGTGCCTAAAACTTTACTATAACGGCTGTCATAGAAGCTGTAAAAAGTTTTAGACTTTTAGGGATAGAAATTGATACCTATGGTACTCGTAACTGGAAAGCCCAATTCGGTAAAATAAACAAAAAAATAAACCAACTTAAATACGCACTACGCGAAATTAAAAAGTCAACTGACTCAGCAACTGCGATAACGGCATACTACGGATACGCCTACGCTTGGTTGAAGTATGGTATAATACTGTGGGGATATAGTACTGAATTTTAACAGTTATTTATATCCCCGAAAAGTTGTATCAGAATTATAGCAAAAATTACACGGAGACAAAGCTGTAAACAATTTTTCAAAAATTCAAAATATTAACTCTACCGTCACTATACATACTTGAATTGTGTATATTTGCACGTAAGCAGACACATCTTTTTATAAAAAGATCCGATACTAAAAGCCGCTCCTACAGTCTGATATAAGGATCACTTGGTGCTCCCAACTTCACGACTTAAGGCCCTCAGTGATAACACCCAACAGATGACAATTAAAGTGTTTAAATAAACTACCTAATAACATTAAAAATATAATTAGTGATAGTGTGTACATAAACAAAATCAAAATGTTTTTTATTAAAAAATGCTACTATTGTGTTGTCGAATATTTAAATGATAAGGATATTTTATTCAATTAATTGTATTGTTAAATTATTTTATTATGTATTTTTTATTTTTATTTGCATTACATTGTAACTGATATTAGATTTAATTGTAAATAGATAATAATGTCATGCATGTTCCAATTATTTGCAATACCGACAAGGTCGAATATGTATGTGCCTTTTATTTTTAACACCATTGTAAATACTCATATTCAGCAATAAAGATTTATGATTTATGATTTCATACATTGAAGTTCCTTGGATTTATTGACAATGGTGTCGATTCGGCGCATGACAGGCCTAACTTTTTTTTTAGCGTCCTGTCTTTGTCTTTTCGATACAGAAATAAAAAGACAGAACGGTTAAATTAAGTTTAGTAGTGTAACCGATTCTGAAAGCTTTAATTTTAGTTTTAGTGCTGTTAAAACTTAAGTTTTTCCAAAGATATTTGGCTTCTGTTCCTAACATTTAAGGACTATTTTGCAATCAAGAAAATTTAGTTTTGACAGCACTAAAACTAAAATTAAAGCCTTCAGAACCGGCCATACTATCAATTAAATTAAAACGTGTTACACCGAATCGGTGTTAATATTGACATTGACTGCTTTTGTTCTATAAGCTATCAGTATTGTCATGCCATGTGCATATATCACAGTTATTAATGTATTGAATGTCTGTGTTGAATACAGACGGAGAGAGTGCATAGCAGACAATACATTCCCAAGGTCTATTGATATGGATAACTTATATTGTTACAACAGGATAATAAGGTAGTTAGACGAAATGCTGTTTAAAATTGTCTTATTTAAAAAATTAAAAGACATTAAATAATTTGAACTATTTAAATCTAAGTTGCAATTTCTAGGTTATCATTTCGAAGGGAATTTAACCACTTACTATTTTAATTAAGATAAGTTAAAGAATAATGGGAATTATTATTATTATTATGTATTTATTTTTCGTTTCCCTGAACATTAGTAAGATACTAAGTTTTCATTTAAAACAGTTTAATTGAATAATTGTTTTTGAAACAAATATTTAATACCAATGAAGTGCTTTTTTATATAAACAAAGCCCGCGGGTGAAGCCGCGGGTGCACCTAGTATTATGTAATATTGACCATTGAACTGTAGATCATAAAATCATATTTCGAAAAAGTGTCGTTCAAAACACTTAACTGATTATTAAACATTTATTAATTAATTGAGTTTGAGTTAAGCAATCTACTTTTATGTTTTATCATAAGTACTAATTAATTGTTATCAAACAAGTAAATACATGTAGATTAAAAAAAAAATAAGATAGTTACTAAATCAACAAAACAAATTAAATTTGTTATAAATCATTGCACTGTAATATTTATCTTGTATAATACTCGTATAAACTTAATGTGAGACCTGTGTGTGACAATATTTGAACCAGTTTTTTTTTTTTCAAAACTCTTTCCGTCAGCCTCGTTTCATTTGTTTTAATGACATTTAAGGCTTCGTACAAAGTGTTTATTTGCTATTGACAGTTACTTATATTATTTTATATATATTTGTAGATCTGAAAACATATCGCAAAATCATCACTAAAAAAATCTCAAGTTGACGGAAATGTAATGAGATGTATTTTTAAAGCTGTAAGCAATGAACTAAAATTTTATTGAAGCATACACTCGCTTAAAAATTGACGCCACCATTTAAGTGCCCAGGTGGGCAAGGCTTATATTTATGTGTATTACTTTGATTAGTCCTGCGCGGTGCGCCGTCCACACTAGTGAGCACAACAAAATTATAACAAAATGGTGGGTTGCACCGTGAAATGGTACATAAACAACACGAACAAATATTGCAAGAGTGTTGGCATCAGTGTTTATGCGTAAGTATTCGAAATTTTCATAAATTTTTAACAAAAACTTTAAAAACGAAATAATCTTATAAACGATTGGCACATTACTACGTTTAGTGCTTTTTACATTTTCGTCTTTAAAACATATAAAATAAAGACTACGACTAGTAGTCCTGCGGCTGACAACACTTCTGTGTGCATACCAGCGTACAGAGAATTTCTCTTCTGAACTAATTACTAGGATGTATAAGAAGCAAAAAAAACTTGGGTGGATGATCCCTACCCCCCACGTTTTCCCAGAATGACGTCATTCAAGATGGCCGCCATTACTCCGCTACCGTTCTGTTAAAGTAAGCGTTTTTTGCGAAAACGGTAAGTTTTATTGAACATTTTTTCTGGCAAAAAAGTTTGGCATGAAATTATCGACAAGTTTGTTTATTAGCATTTTTTTGATAATTTAAAGTTATAGTCTAGAAAATGTATCTTTTTGTATCGAAATTACGAAATATTCTCTTTGCTGAAAATTTAACACAAACGCCCTTGAAAATTGGAAAAATGTTTTTATTAAGACTCGTTTGAGCCGACATACATACCTAATTATTATTAATAATGGCTTTATAGCTCACGTATACATATATATATATACATATTTATTACAGTATGCACATTTGCCTTTGCCCAGCAGTGGCAAAAAAGGAGCTAAATGCTTTTCAAAATGCACAATTCCAACCTAGAGTGCGGCCACGGCTTCCTTCTCGTGGATTAAGGATATAAACAGTCCGTTGTACATGTAAGAAAAGGCATTTTCAATCAAACAGTTTACACCTTGTTTCATCCCCTTATATTGATTGGGATTATATTGAGAATTTGTTTCTGCAATTAACTTGATATTTGTCTACACTGTTGCATTTGCAAAACAAACAACATGGAATTTCCACATCTCTGCACACACAACTTGATGTCGCGCACTTAATACACGTACATGCCCCAATGAAGTCGTCTGGTAACAGATATCCTTACAAATGATGTCCTTTCAAATCCGAACTTAAGTGGATCCAGTGTTTCTTGCGCTTCATCGAGGCAGTGTATCATCAAATGGGTGTGGAAGAAAGCAAGAAGAAGGTGGCCCTGTGCACTGGAACTTGTTGGCGGTAAGTTATCAAGAGATACATTTTTCCCATGGAGGTACTTCCAAAGCCGGAACTCATCAATGGTCTTGCAAGACGAGCCTTTCTTTAACAATTTCACTAAGTACTCTTCGGCAAGTGCCATGATTTTGTCGTGAGCTGGAGATAGCGGTGATGAACCAAACTCTTTCAAATAATGCTCAGGGTTACAGCCGATTGCAGCTTTTTTTGTTCCGAGCTTGCTCGTATAGTCACCACCAGAAAGAGCCTGAAGTGCTGGTAGTACATGGCACATATCTTTTCCAACATTTTCAGCTAACATGTGAATAGGTTTAAGTCTTGTTGTATCACCAACTCCAGTTCTCATTCACATTTCGTTTACTCTTAGGGAGTGAAAACTTTTCCAGTGAAATAGTGCCAGGACTAATACGTCAGTATCAGCACTTACTAATACAATTTTTTAAACCCTTTCCTTGCCGCATTCTCTGCATGAATCATAATTCGGTAATCTGCTTCTTCTATCATAAATTTGTCCATGGCAAGTATTGGTTTTGCAACAGACATCCAATAAAAACCTTTGTCATGTGAAATGAGCCCATTATCAATACAAGATTTTCAAATTGTTTGCTACGACTTAGTTGAATTTCTCTTGCAATACAGTAGACGCCCTCATCGCAAGCAAGGTTTTTCTGGTTCAAAGCCATGAGCAAATTATTTAAGTTACAAAGTACTGTGTAAATAGTCTCATATTTTGTTACCGAATGTGGTAAAATTGGCAAGAATCTTACACCTTTAGTGTTAAGTTTTCACGGGAAACAAGTGAGTTAAAAGCACTCCAAGATGGTGAGGGCTGCTCTTGTTGTAGATTAGTCATCATTGTTACAGTTGTGCAATGTGCAATCCTTGATAATTCCCAGAGGTGATCTTTTTTATAATAGCTCTTCAATTCGTTTTCATTCATAAAATATAAATCAGTGTCTACTTTGTAACCATCGCTTAGACCTGGTCGCTTTGCAGGCTTAATGTAAGGCTGTAAATTCTGGCATGGCAATGTGCTCTGCAACCTCTTTTGTGTTTTATCAACATCACATTCTGAAATACGGGGCTTTTCTATAGAGGCTGTGGCCTTGTCTTGAAAGAGTACACACACCGTATTATGTGTACTCCCAAGGCCAGAAAATGTTGCTTCAATATGATCAAAATTGTAAAATGCACTAATAGTGTACATATCTGGACTAAAGCAGGGCCCCGTCACTCGAGCGTAGCTGCCGCGATTGGTAATAATAATTAGGCATAACCGGAGTGATTTCCCGCCAGTGGGCTGCCACCCGGCGTCGCGCGTCGCGTCGTGCACGCGTGGTGTGTGTGGAGCAGAACTCAATTACCTACGTTTAATTAAGATAATATATTTTTTAGTTGGTATACGGAAAACCGTTAATCATTATAATTTTGAAAGTATTAAACTAAATGTTTACCACAATCCGAAGCGAAAAAGAAAGTATAATGCAGACCGTTCACAGTTATTTTACCTCTGACAGCTGTTCTATGTCCAATACTTAAGAATCATTTTCGATCAGCCAAGAGGTAAATAAACTGTGAACGATCTGTAAACGGTAAATTAAATTTTATTTAATTTACAAAATATTGATTGATCTGTACATCAATCAATATTTTGTAAATTAAATAAAAGAACTTGCCTACCAAAACTTTTTTTCTTTTCGACTCGTCGGTCGTGTCGACCCTATCGAAAACGCACGGCGGACGTGTCGCGCCGACGCCGCTATACCGCGCGCTGTACTTAGTATTATCAACGCTAAGTCGAGCCCCTTAGATGCATTTTTGCATGTATTTCCTGACCGTAGATAGTGTAGCTATAGCGTAGCGTGCAATTTTGGTAGGTATTTTCGTTTTACAAGGAAGAGAAGCATCTGTTACGTAGTAACTACTATATAATCTGTGACTAAAGTGGCTAGGAAGAGGAACATCTCCACTTTTTTTTACAGCTAACTGAGCAAGGGCACTGTGATGACGTAAAACATCGTCATAACCAACACAAAGTCCCAAGTGGTTAAAACTTATAATAAGAGTTTGGCATCCGTGGCATCCATGGACGTAAGATCGGATTTTCTTTGAGCACTTTGTAGGTAGAGCATCGAAGTAGAGTTATTGCAGTGAAAATGCGTTCCTTACGGAGTATGTGGTTAGACATTGAACGATAGAGTTCAAAAAAATATTGTTGCGGCCTGAAAAGAGATGTAGTGACTAGAATTGGAAAAGGAATGCTTTTTTGGTTTAGGCATGAAGAGTATGAATAAAATTAGTGTAACGAAAGAAATTACTGGTGTGCAAGTGGAAAGTAAAGCTCGACCTGGCTGCCTACGTATGGCGACATACTGATGAATAAATAACCCGGTATAGAAGTGCTCATATGACTAAATTGGTGGAGGTGGAAGAAGTGAAAGAGGTGTGTCAGGTTCGTATCAGATAATATGTAGTCTTTGTATACCCTTCTGCAGAGTTACCCCTTACCCTTGGGTATTACATAAATAATGTTGTGTTAAAATTAAGAAATCAAATATTTTATGTCATAAAATATAGAAAAGTGCTTTTTCTAGACTAATGCTTTGAAGTATCAAAAAAATGCTAAGAAAAAACTTGTAGACAATTTCATTCCAAACATTAATGTGTGATTTCTTTTCGATTAAGATTACCGTTTTTGCAAAAAACGCTTACTTTAACAGAACGGGAGCGGAGTAATGGCGGCCATATTGAATGACGTCATTCTGTGAAAACGTGGGGGGTAGGGATCATCCACCCAAGTTTTTTTTGCTTCTTATACATCCTAGTAATTAGTTCAGAAGAGAAATTCTCTGTACGCCGGTATGCACACAGAAGTGTTGTCAGCCGCTGCATACTTTCCGACTCAAGTCTATGATTGGCTGGAATCGGAAATTCCTAAGTAGGTACCTAATTCCGTGAATTAGCAAAAATTTCAGTTCATTCTTCCTCATAAGTAGGTACCCCTCTCTACCTTAAACGTATTATCCTACTTCAAAAACTAACAAACGTTATTTCTGTGTCCATCACTTTTCTGAAGTTGGAAAACAGTTCTAGTTTATCTATGGCAGGTTGATCTGTCAAGTTTGTAGTTTACTTGAAAAATCTGAACAAAATAAAATGATATTTTTTATTAAAAATCACAGCTGTAGTATACATAACGAAATTAAAAGGAAAACTTACACAGCTAAGTAGGCTTTACAAGTAATATAGAGTATATAATAGAGTATAGTAATAGCTACAACAGCAAATGCTACAATTTTTTTTTTGCCTAACAATAATACTAGGTATCTTTAATTACTATTTTAGTCTGCGTATATCTGTTCGATACTACCTACTTGAGAATCAAACGGTTTTCATTTTCAATTTGGTAGTATAATTATATTTTATGATATATTTTTCAGATTTTTACCCAATTAACTATGATAAATTGCTTAATAATACTAACCGATGGAAGGAAGTACCTTTTTTTTTTAAAAAGTCAGTCTAGCGCAACTGGTTTTATATAACTACAGTATAAGAAAAGGGTGATATAACTGTGTGTTTTTCGGAAGCGAAGTTTTTGACAGAGGGGAAATGTATTACATAGCCACTCCATTGGTACATGCTCTAAGCCGGCCCCAATATATCTTGAAAAATATTTAAAACTGTTTTTTTTTCGTTGTGTTCATAATTATTAAATTAAATAAAAAGGCAAATATAGGCAAACATTAATATTTATTTAGTGTATATGAACTGTAATAAACTAAGTACTTTTTTTAAACCAAAATACTGATAACGCCGATTCATAATGTAGTTTTTAAGCAGCCATGACTAAAATAACCTTTTTTTCTTTTACGTTTTGTTCCAATATTACGGAACCCTAAAAGAGTGAGGCCTGACTCGATTTTGTACATTTTGTGACAGATTATAGTGTCAGTATTATACAGATATGAATGTCATTTGTGACAGGTTATGGTGTCAGTATTATACAGATATGAGTGTTGTACATTTGTGACAGTTATGTTGTCGATATCAAGAAGTTTATAACTAGACTGAAGTGCTGAGCTCTATGGAAAGACGCACGCTACAATCTACTTTAGTAAACAGCTCCATTACATACTCGAAATTAGTTTCGAAAATCGAACCTCCTGGACCCCGTTGCGAAATGACTTCCAGGTCAGTACGAAACATTGTATGAAATTTCATTTCATCCTCGGTTAGGTTCTTTTTGACGTACTAATTTTGTCTTGACACTCGAAATTATTTCGCGGCCTCGTAGTTTACAGAATGATAATTGCGCCGCCACTTCAAGCTCCGCTGCGGGGCAAGGTCATTATTAAAACACTTCTATTTTGGAGGGAAAACATGGCGAATTTTTCAGAAAGTGATTCTGATGGTAATATCTGCTCCTCCTGAAAGGTAGTAGAGAAATCGAAATAGAAATAGAATAGAAGTAGATATAAAATATGTTTTATTCATAAAAAGGTACACAAATTAGTAGGCTAACCTTAACTCATAAAAGGGGCGCATGTGCCTGTGCTATGGACGTATCTTGAAATGACTTTTTTTACCCTCAGAATGTAAGCAGTTTTCGACGAGAGCCGAAAAACCTCGGGTCATAAAACCCGTCTTTTTTACTCGGCATGAAAAATGCTATGATGGTCTTTATGTATCTCTATTTATATTACTCAAGAAACTTCTATCTATTCCTCGTGTTCGATGACTATTTGCTCTTGAAAAGTAAATAATTTGATCGTAAATTTTTTGGCGTGGCCTTGTTGTAGGAAGTAAGTGCCCCAGTATGGCTTTAATTTAAGCTTTTTGATCAGTATACTTATGCATTTTTGTACATTTTGTGACAGATAATGGTATCGGTATACGTCACCTGCAAGTGGTGTGTCTGTGTCTAACTATAAAAATATCTGTGTATTTAGAAAAAGCTTACGAAAGAGTGGTGAATAATGACTTGTGGACAACACTGTCCATGTATAGAGTGAATAGTCACCTGGTGCAGGCCCTGACATCTCTCTAACAGAATTGCAGTGCTTGCATCAGGATTAAAGGGGCATACACTGATTGGTTTAACATCTCTAGAGGAGTAAGACAAGAATGTTCAGCGTAACCGTGGCAATCTAATATATTTATAGACAGTTGATTAAATGATTTAAAAGAGCGTGAATATGGACTGAAGTTAGGGAGCTACTTATCAAAATGCTTCTTAATCTCTCCAGGGATTAACTACTACTTGTCCCTAGAGAACTGGCCGTCCTTAATGTCCCTAGGGTACTGCTAGTCCGCAGGGAATAAACTATAGCCTGATTTAATTGTGTCGGGTGTTTTAATTTATACTGTTCCTGCTTATCATCAATACTAACTTAACTATCACCGAAGTAAATAATAGTATATAAAAGTAACAACGTCAACAAGATAAATTAATCGTCATAAATCACTGCATTGTAATATTTACCTTAAGATAAACGTAATGTGAGACAATATTTGTAGGTACACGTTTATTTCAAATCAGAAGTTTCCGTCAGCCTCATTTCATTCGTTTTATGGATCACATTGAATCATTCAATTGCATTGAAGCAAGTGAGCAACTATAAAGAGACAGTTAAATTTAGCAGTGTTGTTTTTTTTACTTACAAAGTAGCGTTTTGACCACAGCCAAGACCAGTTTAAGCAAAATGGGGGAAAACAAAAATTCTGATGTAAGGAATAATCACACAAAGGAATCAAAAGTGTTGAATAAAAGTGAGTGAAGTTTAAACTTACTTCTCAAATACGTCTATAACGAAATATTTTATGTGAGCGAGTAGCAATAAACAAATACATATTGAAAAATGATGATAAAACATTTTAATTAACTTAGGGTCTGTTTCTCAATTAAAAATGTGTCAGTAAGCGATGAATCAGCCAACCCCAGTGCTGGACTTCACAGCTAAGCACTACTGAACTTAAAACTAAGATTTGAAAGCTGGGGAATTAATTTGGGAATTTTAAGCGAAGCGATACTTAATTGAAAAATTACATGTAAATAAAATATGACAAAACGGTTATAATTTGTCTTATAAAACAAAAACTATAAGTAATTAATTACATAATATCAGTACACTCCATACTAGAATACTCTTTGTGGTGTAGTGCAGTTTCTTCCAAATGTTCTTACATAACAATTATAATAATAAACGCATGCATAAAAATAAAAACTAAAGATAATAATAATTTTAATTTAGAATTGATTAACATTTCCAATTCAATTTTAGATAAAGTATAATGACATTTTTAGAATACAAAACAAAAAATTGTTACAAATCTTATATGTTGCATGGAATAATCAAAACAAAGGAGTAACTAGATAAGTAATATAAGTGAGTTTAAGTGCAGAGAAGGAAGTTTATGAGTGAAAGGGTGTGTGTGAGAGTATGTGCTAGGTGTGAGGGTAGTAAGGGTTTGTGTGTGAAAGAAGAAAATTAGGGTGTGTGAGGAGGTGTACGTGGGAATATGTGCTCCTGTTGATGTGGGATTTGCATATTTTACGTGGGACAAGCAGACAATTTTGCGAAAGTAAAAAAAATATATTTTACGGTTTATAGTTTTATTATTAAATCTTTTCAAAGAACTCTCCACCAGCATCCATACAAAGCTTCATGCGTCTAAACGTATTTTTGAAATACTTTTTCCAGTCCGCCTCAGAAACCTGTTCTATAGCCTTCTCAAACGCTGTTCACTGCATCTTCCGGCGATGAAAACTGTATCCATTTGACTTGATTTTTTATTTAATGGAATAAAAGAAGTCACACGGTGTTAAATCAGGGCTGTAAGAAGGGTGACCCAAAAGTTTAAAGTTGTCCAGTTTTGAGCGTTGAATTCGCTTGCTATGGTGAAGCAGTAGCCCACAGAGCCCCATGTTCGGTCACTTGTTGCACACAGCAGTGAAAACTTCAGGCAAACATTTATGTAGTATTCGGCATTGATGCTATTTTGATTTTGTAAAGGAATTGACAACAAATACCCAGTCAAATTGAAAAAACTAGCGATCAAAATCTTCCTTGCGCTTCTCGATCGCTTCACTTTGGTAGGCTTTGTTTCGTTTTCAAACAGCCAAACTGTCGACTGCAGCTTCGTTTCTGGATTGTATTGATAAATCCAAGATTCATCACCTGTAATAATGTCGTAAACACGCCAAGACGAGCCAGCTTCAAACTTAGCAATCATGTCACTGCACCATTCCACGCGGGCCTGCTTCTGAGCAGCGGTGAGGTTGTACGGCACCCAGCGCGAAACTATCCTTCTCACGTGAAGGTGCTCGTGCAATCTGCAATATGAGTTGAATCTCTTCATATGTAATTCGCCTATTCTCTTGAATTAAATTTAAGGTTGTTTTAAAAAACACTTGTACTTATCCACTAAAACAATGTTTTATAAACTCCACCAAGTGCCAACAATCACTAGCATCTACTATAAATTTAAGGTATTTATAGCTGTTGTCTCGCACTATAGTTTTATCATTAGGTTTAGATATTTTATTGATGTTTATATCTCCGGTTATAAAAAAAAATATTTTTAATAGTATCCAGTTGTTTAAATGTGAAAGCATGTTTATTTGAAGGTGATTTATAAATACATAAAAGTTTCTACTTGTACACAGGAAGCATGTTCCATTTTAAAAGGCTGAAGATTATTTTTGGCAAATATGACTAATACATCATTTTGATTTAGATGTTGGGTAGTAGCATAAAGCGTGTAGTTTTTTATTTGTGGGAGGGGTTTATAATATTATCATTTTCAAATTTAAGATCAGCTAGTGTTACGTGTGGGTTATCAATATTTTATAATACACTTCTGATATTTTGCGTGGTAATTTCAAGGTAATTTTTGTTCACTTATATGTGCTGATGTAAGTTTTCGATGTTGAAATTTATAGAATTAGCTATTTTAGCTTCGTCTATTTCTTGCAATGTTGATAATGTGTTATTAATATTGTGATTTTTAAGAGAATAGAAGTTGTTTGCAAAAACATGATATGTGCATAATAACAAAAAAAAACAATTTTGAACAAATATGATTTTTCTTAATCTTTTGACGTATTGTGGTATACTTCAGGTGTAATTGTTGTGACAGATTATGGTATCGGCATACGTCACCTGCAAGTGGCGTGTCTGTGTCTGGTGACAACCTCGTTGTTCATCGTGCGTAGCATCATGGGAGTAGCCGTCCTGGCGATGACTGATCTGAGCCGGATCGACGGACCTGATGTAAATATTGATAGTTTGATTTTAAAGTTTTTATTTAAACACGAACGGCTTCTAGGGTCTAGAAGTGGTTCAAGGCCTAGACTAATGAGAATGAATAATTTATTTATGCAATACAGTTTATTACTTACACTAATTTCACGTAAACTAACACGTTCTGCTATGGCTTATTAGTTAGTTTTACGATTCTTGATGCTCTGATGGGCTCCTTGGCATACTGCCAGTGAGATGTGCAGGTCAGTGAGGCAGTGAATACAAAACTATAAATCTTTTCAATGTTTCAGGTATACGCATGGGACAAAAAGACTCAAGGTTATATTTTGTCATCGTTCTTTTGTGGTTACGCGGTAATGCAGCTCCCTAGTGGACTTTTAGCTAAAAGATTTGGTGGGAAAATTACCATAATGGTAGCTTTGCTAGGAAATGGAATTATTTGTTTTGCGATACCAGCTTTCGCTAAATTAGTAAGTTTTTGAAATTTTATACATTCACTCATGTAAATAATTGGATAAACGCAGTAAAAATGGTGAAGTTACTACAATTTTTTGTAGCTATTTTTTTACCTTTCATTAGACCTTAATCTTACATAAATAAAGCAAAAGGACTGCTTTTCGAAACAAAATCAATAAACGTTAACACCCAATAAAAAAAATATGTCACTAAAAACATGGATTGAACTTTTTGAGGCGTTCCCCTAAATATGTCCATGAGTTCATTAGATATTGTTTAGATTAAAATATATAAATTTCCGATATGACATGAAAAGTATACCCTGACTCATTGACTGACTGATTGATCTGCTTGACTGATCTTCCAACTTCATGGATAGAAAATTTGCAGCACAAGTTCCACGTGTGACGTAGACATAAATAGTAAACATACATTAAGAGTTCTCACATCTCTTGGAATCGAGAGCTCAATATGTTACGCCAAAAAGGAATCAAATCATTAGATGCACTAAGTCGAATTATGAACAGGCGATCCAATCTCAGCCCAAACACTAAACTCAGAATCTGCAAAACACTTGTTAGACCCCGTATAAGATACATACGTCGCTGTTTTTATGGAAACCCTTCCAGGATTCAGTATCCCATTACTTCTGAGCTGCCTTTAAGCAATTGAACGCGCAGTTTTGTGGATTTAACGCTACCATGCTTTTAATTCTGTAATGTAAGGCTTTACAAACGCAATACTAGCGTTATTATGGTTATAAATTCCTGCTGTTTCTCAGATTAGTTTACCCTGCTTTTAGTTCGATAATGTGGGAGGCATTACAAACGCAGTACATACTAGCGTTATGGATATGAGTTCCTACCGCTACTCAGCCTAAAATTTGGCTCATAAGTTTAACAGAAAATGCTCGGTAAGGACTTCTTTGTAAGCGAGCGAAGATTAAGGAAAGGATGAATATAACACTATTAGGAAATAATAATTTGAATTGCATGATAAAGATAATGTAATAAAAACTTATGAGAACGTAATCATAAAACTTTTAACATTAGGCAAATCAGCAAGATTGTCGAGCGTTAGGCACATTTTTGCTTGTTTTTAAATAGGTAGTTATTGCATCTTTTACTAAACAGTTAAAGTTTTTTTTTAATCCACTCAGTGGTTTTTACACAATCGTCAGCAAATAGGGTGACAAACTGACAAAAAGAGTGATGTTTTTAAATTATTTCCACGTATCTCAGCAGGCTCCATAAATTTAAATTTTTTACCCTAAACATAACCTTAGTACAATTCATGCCAGATCATAAAGTGCGCGTGAAGTGAGTTGTCACATGAGCAGTATCCTCCACGCATCTCTTTCCTCGTCGAAGCTAATTTTACAATAGATACTCGTATTGATTGATGTCAATAGTTTTGAAATTCTTGGCTTGAGATAATCATACTGATTTATTTTCCAGGGAGGCTGGAAACTGGTATGTCTGTGTCGTATCTGCATGGGTCTCACACAATCTAGTCTGATTCCATCCGTCCACACTCTTATTGGTCGATGGTTACCATCACACGAAGTCACTTCCTTAGCCGGCTATATTGGAGCATGTATGTATGCCTGTGTTTTAACTTCTTATTACTGCTTTCTAATAAATATGTTTATAAAAGGAAGTGCCTTTGCTGCCGGCGCGGCGCTGGCATCTGAAACAGTTGCCGGCGCTGGAGGTCACGTGATTAAGTTGTAAACGTTTGCTAGGTTTGTCGCTTCAAATATTGAATCGTTGGTGCAGTTTAAAGACACATTATGTTCAACCCAACTCTTATGCGGAACTCATAAACCTAGTCCATTATCTGTTGGAGATCTTCTAGGGTGGACATAAGCACGACAGTATCATCTGCGTAAAGCAGATTGTTGACTACTTGCCCGTTGACAAAAACTCCTGCTTTCACGTCTTCAAGTGCTTCCTGCATGTTAACCTAGGCTAAGAGTACATATTGAAGATCAAAAAAATAAGATACATCCTTGACACACACATCGCTTTATGCAGATGGAGTCAGTTTTCTCATTTTCCACTATAACCGTTACTGTTTGTCTACAGTGTAGGTTGCTGATCTTGCATATGTTTTTAATGAAAGTTTGACATCATTGACAGACCGGCTTAGTTTTTAATTTAAAATGATATATATATATATATATATGTAATTCAAATAAAAACACTACTCGGGTGTAAGTGTATAAGTTGTACCAAACAATAAATCTAATTTATAATAGTGATTGCCGCTAGAACAGTGACAACAATATCTCTGAAAAGATAATAGACATAAACAGGAAATGCCAAGTGAACTATATTCCAGGATGTTTTACAAGTAACTAGTGATTCTTATTTACATTCTGTGAATTAAAAGACAATATTTTTTATCAATCACCATTTACTCGCAGCCAAAAGCCAAAAACTCTGCCGGATAAAACTCAAATATTCCAAGTTTTGATCCTGGAAAAGGACAAAACACAAACTACTAGGTATGAGAGTGTCATGTTATTAATTATACCTTAATAGAACCAAAACAGGGAGATATTTTTTTTGGGTCTAATGGCCCAAACTGTGATCCACAGTAACATTTTTTATTGCCGGATACGCTTTTGTGAATTTTCGAACACGCACTGAAAATTGTGTTTTGTAGATCGTAAATGGACTTCTGTACTGGTAGGTTCAAACGGTCTAAAAGCTGACTTCTGTACTGGTAGGTAAATATTATTCAATAACCAACTCAGTGCTCTCAGACTCTATACATACAGTCTTGTGGACACCACCTCTAGAGTGTATATAAAAAGCCGGAGGCGTGGACGGAGGGCAGCCCCCGCCCGCGGTAATAAAGAGCAGGCAACCGTGCTAGCTGTAGCGGCTGAGGCAGTACTGATAGAATGATCAGTACTGATTATATGGTTCAAGAATTGACATCTGAACTGGTAGGTTCAAATGGTTTAAAAACCCTTTGCAAACTCTACTTAAATTACTGTAAAACAAAATCAATATCAGATCTTATATTTTAAAGTTATTATCATAATACGATATTTGAGAATAGCAGTTTATGCTACTATGGGTTTCCTCCCCCTCCCGCTTCTCTCTCCCACTTCCCTCCTTCCATAAATCAGTAACAATCTTACATTTCGAGGTTATTTCCATACGATTTTTAAAATTCGGTAAAAAAAACCACGCACCTCCGGCAAGAAAAAATTACACAGGGGGGTTCCTCATATCATTTTATGATCACGGATGTGAGCCGTGAGTCCAGGTTTATTATCAATATTTTTTTCATCCACAGCTTCAAGTTTGGGTGTAATCATCAGCATGCCATTATCGGGATTCCTCTCACAAACAGTGTTGGGATGGAAACTTATATTTTATTTTTCCGGAAGTTTGCTGATCTTAGTTTCGGTCATCTGGTGGATATTATCTGCCAGCTCTCCGGGGGACCATCGGATGATCAGTGCTGAGGAGAGAATGTACATTGAAAAGGGATATTGCGATTCAGGGTCGAAGGTAAGCAAAAATTATCACCTAAAAATTATATGATAATTTCTTTTAGCCAAATAAATATATTTAATAAAATCTTTTTTTTGTCAACGTTTCTATAGAGCGGTGACAATATATTAAACAAATACTCATATTTAATACATAAATATTCACAAAAAAGTCTTTTCATCACCCCCGCGAGCCATATTTCAAAGTAAACATGCAACGCCTGCAAGCACCTGTCAAAAGTAGCATGCTGATAAGCAACCGCGTTCCAACATGCTCAAAGCATGCCCTATTCCACCCGCACTTCAGGTAGCATGCTCGAAAATTGAACACCGTGCGAGTAATATCTATTATTACACATGCTACTAAGTAGCATATGATTCATAATAGCTGCTTCTATGCTACCAGGTAGCGTGTGTATGCAGACAATGAGTTAACTGCACGTGAATGTGATAAGTGGAATAGCATGTTTGCAGAAACTTTAGGCATCTTTGCGAACCTTAATTACTATTACGGTAACTGCGTATTATTCAAGATTGAAATACGCACGCACTCAACAGCGCGCAGCGTGAGTGCCTTCCCTGCCTTATTTTATAAATGCTTATGTAAAAAGATGCAAGAAAGTGTAGCATTGTTTGTTTTGTTTTGTATATTTTTTGTTGTAGACTCACATTGGTGCCCCGTCCCCACAATTGACACATATTGGTGCTCCGTCCCCACAATTGACACATATTGGTGCCTCGTCCCCACAATTGACTCATATTAGTGTCCCGTCCCCACAATTGACACATATTGGTGCCTCGTACCCACAATTGACTCATATTAGTGTCCCGTCCCCACAATTGACACATATTGGTGCCTCGTCCCCACAATTGACTCATATTAGTGTCCCGTCCCCACAATTGACACATATTGCTGCCTCGTCCCCACAATTGACTCATATTAGTGTCCCGTCCCCACAATTGACACATATAGTGCTTCGTCCCCACAATTGACTCATATTTGTGCCCCGTCCCCACAATTGACACACATTGGTGCCTTCGATTTGTTTGGGTCTAGGACCAAATGGAAATTGCACTCAAGTCCTTATTTTCTCGACAGCTTCACCTATATCCTTAGCTCTAAACGAAGAATACAACTGAATACAATTATAAAACCACAGAAAGTATGGAATATTGTGATGTCTGTCTACAAACTGCTGAAAGGATTGACTTTTAAACAACGATGCACTCATTATATTTTAAAATTTTTCTGTGTTACAAAAATCATGCCGAGTATCATTTTTCAGAAAACTCCGAGCGTTCCGTGGAAAGCAATATTGACATTTAGAGGATTTTGGGCAATCTGCGTGTCACATGTAGCCTTCACTATCGGATATATTTTCTTATTTGTGGATCTACCTACTTATATGGAAAAGGGATTGAAAATACCCTTGAAAAATGTAAGTAATCATACTTATTATGTTTAAGTAAACTTTGATCAAGGCCCAACAATTTCAAAGTACGATATAAAAATAATAAACTACTTTCCCTAGTATGTGTAGATAATACATAATCTGTCTGCAGTTATAGAAGTTTGAAAACGCACACACAAAAAGATTTTAGAAAACTCACACCCCAAGTGGTTCAGAAAGGGGTAAATAATTTAAAAAAACTCCACCATCAACGCTAGGTGGTCAAAATTTATAATGACTCCCGAGGTAAAACGAACATACATGACTTTCAGGATTAAAAAAAATTTTAAAACTGAAAATGCTAATTTTTTAGTCCTTAAATCATACAACCTTGAAATTTGTGTTAAACATAAGTGAATAAATGACTCCGTGAGTGAGTCTTAGAATATTTTAATAATTTCATCTAGAAGCCAAGTTATTAAATAATAACACAGTTTTCGTTTCCGTGTGTTTCTTGGTGGTCGTAACAGCCACGGCTGGGAAAGCGCTATTTTAAACTAAAATGAAACGTCATAGAGTGCTGATTGATGCTAAATGAGGTGCTCGATCTGACTTTATATGCACCCTTAATAACTGTAAAACGGCAGGCTTTGGGCTTTTTCAAGGCGTCTGGGCAGCAAATTGAGACTACTCCATTATCAATCCCTCGTCCAACTTTCATTCCCTCTGTCTTTTTGAAAAAATCTATTTAAGAGGCTTCTTTATGCCTGGATTTTTCTTAAGATTCATACAAAACGTAAAAACTGAAGGTGAAGTCAACCACATATTTTCTTCATACTCTTTTTCATATGTATTATCTAGTGACATCTAACTAAATGTCGATCTAACGTCTCTATATAGCCCAAAAAGCAAAATTTTATGAAATATGTTATATATAATGGTGGTAATTACTAACATATTTTACACAAAAAGAGCAGTAATTAGATAATATCAAAAATAATCAGCACCATCTGTAGAGAAACCTATTTATTTAGAAAAAAAGTGTCTTTTTTACTTTTTTACCTCATATACCTTACATATCTGTCGATATTTTGTTCCATTCGTCTGACGACGGCCCCATACCGTGAGCCGAAATAAATCGAGTAAAAATCTATTTTTATTGCTTTAATATTCATAAATAAACTTTAGTGAAAAGATATTATTCCATAGGCTCCTTAATTTCATGACAAAAATATAAAATGATTCACAGTAAATTTCCCTTCACAAATAGTTTAGACCTTAACGGTTGTACCAGTCAAAATATGATATTATAACAGTACTTCCATATCACCATATGAAACATTATTAACTTAAACAACATTATATCACTCTGTTTTTTGTGTCAAAAGTACGAACAAATATTTTTTTGCAACCTAAGGAGTTTCTATTCAAAGAAATATTGTGTTTGCTACAACCCCGAGAGCTATAATTGATCAAAAGCAATCCGCAATATCACTTTAAGTACTTTTCATGCCGCTGTAGACTTTGATAGCATTTAGATGTTTATTTAATCTTCACCAGCGCTATAATAACAATGAAAGAAATAACATTACCGTTTATGAGGTTAATTTTCACCCAAAGAGTTAGGAATGGCTGCAATATAACTTTTGTATCCGTTGTAAGACGTATTTATCACCTCTTTATAATTTCCTTAGCCCTCTTGTACAGTTTAATTCAATTTTTTATGACCTTCATATCGCCATTGAAGGACCTAAATCTGTAAAAAGTTAAGCCTAATCCGGGGATATATCGGGGTAATACCTATAGTACCACCTGGAGTCTGGCGTCGTATATTTAATATATAAACAAAAAAAACCTTTGAGAGCCATCTAGCGTATATCCAACTTACGTATTTCCGTTTTTATTTTTCAGTGTGCATTTATATCAGTTTGTTCATAAGAACACTCTGAATTTAATAATGAAAACTAAAATATCCTGGGCCTCAGGAGGTTAATCGCTTATTTACATCTGAAAGATTTTGTCGGGGTTTCTAGCTCGTAGACGAAATCAGTAACAGATCTGAAATTTGGATATTTTGTGTAAAATGTTAACCCCAAACCGAATATTGTATTAAAAATTCAATTAAACTATTTACTGATTAATATGAAAAAGAAGGTGGAAATGTTGTTTTTTACCCTGGACGATAAGTTTTTAATTTCAAATGTGGTTTAGAATGGTTGATTAATTTATTAATTTTGTTCCAGAGTGCCTCACTGTCAGCCTTACCCTACGTTGGAATGTTAATTGGAACATTGGTATCATCTAATTTGTTTGACAAGCTAGTCAATGGCGGATACATTCCGATAGGAAGGTGTAGAAAGCTCTTTACTTCAATTGGTAAGTAAATTATTGCCTTTTTAATTAAAGTCTATATTTAATAAGCGCTTAATAATGAATACAGTGAACAAAATCAATTATTCATTGGTAATTTCAAGTTGTCTTATCAAAGCATATAACAAATTAAAGCTAAATTAGTGTGAACCAACATTGGCTCATAACCTTCAGTCACGGCTTTCGATAAAAAGAACAATAAATGTGGAGTGAGATGATCGTACGTAGTGAAAATAAATTGGCTTAAATTACTGCTTAAGAACTGATAAACATTAGATATTTTTATTGAAATATTGTTATTTTGACACATATACATAGGAAAACCATTAGATTCAATCGGTCTTTCTTGTTTGAATTTGAAGGACATTGTTTCTTTAAAAAAATCAAAAAACAACCTTATCAAAATATAATTTGAGGAACGCAATAAAAATAGTGAAATACTCATAATTGGAATTTTCCATGGTTATTTTTCTAGTATTTTATGTTAATTTATTGCATTAAGTTTTCTAAGATTAGGTAACGACTTTTAAAAATTTCAAAGAACAAATAATCCAAAGTTGTAGTTGAGTAATTTAAAATTATAATTTGTAAACAATATTGTTGTCCTAATTTAACTTTCTATGTCTCATCTAGGAGTAATTCTGGTGCAATCCTTATGTTTATTGGTGCGTCTGTGTATCAATGTTAAAGTAAAATGTATCTTTCAGGAATGATTGGCTTTGCTATATCGTTACTATCACTGATATTTGTTGACTCCGACAGCAAAGTGTTAACTGTATGCATTATAATATTGTCGCTTTCATTGCAAAGTGCAAACCACGCTGGATTTATGGTAAGACTTTTGTTTTAATTGATTTAATTTAATCATCGTCATCATTTTCATAATTATCGTCATCATCAGACTGATTATTAATGTCATCGTCATCATTAATTTGTCTCCCTTAACTTTGAGTGAACGTTTGCCTAAATAAAAACAATTGGTTATTCTTGTAACGATTGGTAGCTAGAACCTCGTCCTCGTCTGATTTACCTGGTATACCTGAATGTACATTTTATTTCCTGTTCGTCATGACGTACACTAGCGGATGTTCACGTGTTAATTTCTCTGAGGAAGTTGTTTGGTACGATCAGTAGATTATTTTCTTTATTTAAAAGATATCAGTATACAGGGTCCATAAAGTGTTAGTAATACAAAATAACTTATGGACTAGTGTTAGTAAGTAGTAAAAGGCGAGTAAAAGTAGTATTAAAAGTTGTATTAAATTAAATTAAATCAAATTAAATTCAATTAAATCAAATCAAATAAAATTATTTATTGTGGTGCTCTATCCACTTTTTAAAAAGGGGAGAGTCCCACCTATCAGATTACACCTTCAGGATACTATTGGGGCTGGCTCGAATTCGACTGAGCAGCGACGCACAGTACTTTCGCATGATTGCCGCGAAACCATGTGTGTGTGCTTCCGCGAACATGACAGAGGCGCTGCAATATCGCGGCAACCCCAACAATATCCTGAAAGCATTATTATACTGGACCCGCAGGTCGCTGTATGCCCGACGCGTGTAGTCCACCCACAGACTACACGTGTAAAAGGACTGGCAATATGGTTTGAAGAGCGTCACCTTCACCTGATTCGTACACCGTGCAAATCTGCGGGCAAGCATATTACATTGGACAGCCAGCGACCTGCGCTCCCTCTCTATATCCTTGCAATCACTGAAGTCCTCTAATAAACTTAAAAGGGGAGTCCCACCCCCTCAAAACCTACATTTTGTAAAGTAAATAAAGAATTTTTGATTTTTGATTTTGATTTTTGAAACCATAATATCCATAATGTAATGAGTTATTTTTATAAAATAAATATAACTAACATATACATAATATAAATAAAATATATAAATACAGATATACAGAGTGGAAAAAATTTAAAGGCCCTGGTTGGGAACTAACTTAAATCGTTTAGTTAGCTTATTTTGCTGAAAGGAAACATTCCTTTATTTTTTTTAAGAAACAAAACTGCATTCAAAGATCTTCTAAAATTCGCTTGTCTCACCCGGGAATCGAACTTACTTAAAATAAAAAAAATGCACCCTCGCTATTTTACTATACGAATCGGTAGGATTATTGTTCAGAATGAAATTTGTCTCATAAACATTTGGTCTTTGAAATAAAAAAAAGGGAACACTAATATTAATTTTATTTTATTATCAATACAAAGAACACATAAACATGAAACATTTTTTTAACTAAGACGGATATTAAGAAAAGAAAAGAATCCTGATAAGTTAAAGCAAAACAAAACAAAATTTGAAATTGGAACAAATATGTACTTTTATCGGTTTTAAAATTTTTAATAAAGAACTTGTTATAAATATTCAATTTCATGGGTATCTCGTACAACAGATGAATGTTAGACCAAATGTTTATGAGACAAATTTTATCCTGAACAATAATCCTACCAATTCGTATAGTAAAGTAGCGAGGGTTTATTTTTTCAGTTTTTAGTTGGTTCAATTCCCGGGTGAGACAAGCGAATTTTAGAAGACCTTTGAATGCAGTTTTGTTCCTTTTAAAATATAAAGGAATGTTTCCTTTCAGTAAAATAAGCTAACTAAAGGATTTAAGGTAGTTCCCAACCAGGGCCCTTAAATTTTTTCCACCCTGTATATATAAAAGAGATACGTAGAAATGCTGTTCAAGTAGTTTTCAATACTTGTAAGGATAGAGCTCGTCTTATTGTGGGAAGCAAAACATTCAATAGTATATACTATTATACCTATAATAATAGACGTATAGCTTCCACAAAAACATAAACTAACATTTTCAGATGACAATAAAGCTATCTCTCCTCAGGTCAACCAACTGGACTTATCCCCAAATTGGAGTGGCGTGATAGTGGCCCTCACAAATTGCATGGCGAACACGGGCAGCATCATCACACCCATCGTCACGAGTTTCATCTTGCGGAATGACCCGGTTTGTCTCTTTAACAACAATAAATTACAAATATTTAATACTCATATTAAAAACTAAACTGACGTCTATATTTTGTTTTATACATTTTACACTAAATGATAAGTTTGTATTTCTACTTACATATAAGGTCTTTCAATTTAAATGGAAAGTAATTTAGGAGGTGATTCAGAATCGTTAATACATCACATTCCATTGCAAAGCACTTTTTTTTGCGCGAACTTTTTGTTCACTTCTCAGTACAAAGTAGCCGGATCAACTGACTCAGTTTGTCTTTGTATGGACAGGTGGAAAAAAAGTTCACGCAAAAAAAGTACTTTGCAGTGGAATGTGATGTATTGACGATACTGAATCTGATCCTAAATTACTTTTCATTTAAATTGAAAGACCTTATATATGAGATAGCTTCTGCCCACGGCTTCACCCGCGTGGCTTACGGGAAACAAATGACGTAAGCGCTCTCACTCCCTCTCAATTGAATATTCAAACTGACAATATCCCAAACAAAGCTAGCGAGGCCGAAAAACTCGCATGTTCGGGCTACGAACACGTCCAGCTCGGAATTTGGTCTCGCCGGCGCGTTCTCCGTCCTCGCATGCTCGTTTTTCGGCCTCGCTAGATACTCTCAGCTTCCGCGGCGCTGCTGCGAAGAACTTTATAAACTAAATAAACTTTATAAGCACAGTTACTGACTGAACGAATAGACACAGATGTTAGTGTGTAAAGTATTATTGTAGGTGTGTGCCTTGTCCTTGTCCGTGACCCCACCCGCGGTTTATTTCGGCTTGGGTTTTATTTTATTAATACCTTTATCTTGTTAATAAAATAACATGTTGAACAAGGTCACTACGATGCATGATAACAAAAAAGTGGTTTTGGAGATGTGCGTGAAGAAACAGACAGACAGAATAGAATTCTAAAAATCGTTGATTAGTGTTCTTTTACTCTTCTTTATTCACCCTCTTTCTATTTTTATTATTACTTTTCTTCACAGCGGGTTCTACTGTTTTATTATAGTTATGTATTGATGACAACGGTAGGGAAACCTGAGGGCACGAGTTTTTTTTCGAGTTTTGTTTTTCCATAATGAAAATATGGAACAAAATTTAAAACATTTTGCCAGCATTTACGAGTACTGTCACCAATTTATCAAATTTGATGGTTTGTTTATAAAAAATGTTTGACAGACGGACACAAGCCGCTGGCGCGTGGTATTCAGTTTAGTGTCCGGTATCAACGTTGTGGCCGGCGTGGTCTACTTGGTCTTCTCGTCTGCGGAGCGGCAGCCCTGGGACGATCCTAGCTATATGGACAGCAAGAAAGTTCAAAAAGGTAACAATAGAGACAATATTTTGTTAACAGTTTTGCTGACGTTTTTTCCACTCCATTTTAATGTTAGTGAAAAGTAAGGTTGCAATTTTTTTCACGATGTATGGGTGCCACCGCTATGTAAAAATATGTTATATTGTACACACTAAATAAAGAAGATCATTCGTCGTCTCTGATACATTTGCATAAAAACCAAGCAGCGAATACTTAGGATAAATTTTTTATTGAAAAGTAATTTAAACCAAAAAGCGTTACATTTTAGAGGAACAAAGAAATATAATAATTATTTATAAAGATATTTCATGTAGGTATTTTAATTTATGTCTGTGAATATTCGATATTTCATCAAAATTGCGTTTGGCATGAACGCAAATAGATTAAGTTTAAAGAAAAAAGCGTGGTAAAAACTCGGTAAAAACATTAAATAAGTATGTCCTGTTATATTATAAGTTATAACCATGGTTGGTAAGAAAAACCTATTTTTTTAGCCACCTTCAATTCTTTGGAAGAAAATACTAGCAGTCAAGACAGCACAATTCTTTCGTTTCCTTATACCCAAGCTATGACTTTAACGTCGAAAATATTTGAGTGATATTATTATATTAGTGAGAGATTTAATTATTGCAAAAACTTGTTATTCCTCAGCTAAACGTTAATTTCATACAAATTATAAATTAATAATATTATTACACATTAGAGACAATTTTTATCTAACAGCTACAACTATATCTTTAGATTGTATACTGACTTTTTCCCTGAGTTTTAGTGAACTGACAGACGACACCTGGAAAACAATTACAGCAGTTTCTCAAATCACAACAGTACTAAAATCAAAGATTTTATGTTCTTTTTTCTCAGAACTGAATTTGCAATAGCGTATAGTGGTGCTGCTGATAGCCGTTCATAAATTAATACTTTCGTCAGGTTCCAACACTGACAGCAGGATAGTGTATACAATTTTCAACGCATGCGACAGAGATGGCAATAGAACCCGTGTCGCAACCCCTAATTTATGAACGTGGCCCTGGGTTGCACGACGTAACAAAGCAATAAAAATCAACGATCGCTGTATATTTTGTAACCGTGCATTGTTTAGAGTTTTTAAATATTTGCCTGTCTAACTCACCCTTGTTCAAGTTAACTTGCGTGTGAAAATGTTAAATGTCTGTAAATCTTTATTGTTGGTACCCACGAGTCAAGCTCGCTTAGTGTGGGGCCACAAGAATAACAACTTTTTCGAAAATGCTGTAAAAGCTATATCTTTTTCTCTTTCTTTTGGCAACTCATGTAAATTTAATTGTGTTGTTGGTATGGTTTCTGGAAAATAAATATAAATAAAAAATAAATAATTGAATGTAAAATGATAAATGTTTATTGAGTTTATATTTATACTTAATTATTAAAATAGGCATTTCTTTGCGGAAGTCCATCATAGGCTTACTACGGATATATTAATAAATTGCAATATTACGTTCTACGCCTGGATTTGTGCTGGGGGCTCGGTTGGTGATCATAGAACCTTGTTCCTGGTCCTTGGCCAGGTCTTCGGTATGGGTTCGGGCGGTTGATTGGATTTCACTTTGTATAATATATATTTTACCTATCATTTTAATCGTATATGTATATTTATATATATACACTTGAAATTTTCCAAATTAAGTAAGCTTTTGTTCCTCGCACTTAAGGACTATTTTGCAGTGCAGAAAATTTAGCTATGGCAGCACTAAAACTAAAATTAAAGCCTTTAGAATCTGCTTTAAGGCTGCGTATAAACCTGGACAAATTAGTGATTTTGCCCCCGCATCCCCGCACCTCAACTGTTTGCGCGACCGGCCGTCACCGGCCGCGAGCGCTATTTCTTAGCTCCCACGAGCGGTGTGGATCCGCGGTCATTAACCCGTGCACGTGCTAGTTTTCAATAATAAGTATAATGCATCTACGATGTATAAAATTCAACCCAGTTGACAAAACGGTTTGTTCGCAATGGCATTTTTTTGCGTAATTGTGTTTGCATCAAATTTTTATATTTCAAAATTTTATTTTTCGAAAGTCATACTTGCAAAGATAATGATAACGATGATGATACAACGATACGTCGATACGAGGATACGTCGATGCAACGATACGTCGATACGGGGATACGTCGATACAACGATACGTCGATACGCCGATACGTCGATACGCCGATACGTCGATACAACGATACGTCGATACGGGGATACGTCGATACAACGATACGTCGATACGACGATACGTCGATACGGGGATACGTCGATACAACGATACGTCGATACGCCGATACGTCGATACGCCGATACGTCGATACAACGATACGTCGATACAACGATACGTCGATACAACGATACGTCGATACGCCGATACGTCGATACGTCGATACGACGATACGTCGATACAACGATACGTCGATACGCCGATACGTCGATACGCCGATACGTCGATACGCCGATACGTCGATACGACGATACGTCGATACGACGATACGTCGATACGGGGATACGACGATACGGCAATACGTCGATACGACGATACGTCGATACGAGGATACGTCGATACGCCGATACGTCGATACGACGATACGTCGATACGAGGATACGACGATACGAGGATACGACGATACAACGATACGTCGATACAACGATACGTCGATACAACGATACGTCGATACAACGATACGTCGATACGCCGATACGTCGATACGACGATACGTCGATACGGGGATACGTCGATACAACGATACGTCAATAAGCCGATACGTCGATACGGGGATACGTCGATACAACGATACGTCGATACGCCAATACGTCGATACGTCAATACGTCTATACGGGGATACGTCGATACAACGATACGTCAATACGACAATACGTCGATACGGGGATACAACGATACGTCGATACGCCGATACGTCGATACGCCGATACGTCGATACGACGATACGTCGATACGGGGATACGTCGATACAACGATACGTCAATACGCCGATACGTTGATACGTCGATACGGGGATACGAGGATACGACGATACGTCGATACAACGATACGTCGATACAACGATACGTCGATACGTCGATACGACGATACGTCGATACGGGGATACGTCGATACGCCGATACGTCAATACGCCGATACGTCGATACGTCGATACAACGATACGTCGATACGTCGATACGGGGATACGTCGATACAACGATACGTCGATACGCCGATACGTCGATACGCCGATACGTCGATACGCCGATACGTCGATACGACGATACAACGATACGACGATACAACGATACGTCGATACAACGATACGTCAATACGCCGATACGTCGATACGTCGATAAGACGATACGTCGATACAACGATACGTCAATACGCCGATACGTCGATACGTCGATACGGGGATACGTCGATACGTCGATATGTTTATACGGGGATACGTCGATACAACGATACGTCGATACGACGATACGTCGATACGGGGATACGTCGATACAACGATACGTCGATACGCCGATACGTCGATACGGGGATACGTCGATACGCCGATACGCCGATACGTCGATATGTCGATACGGGGATACGTCGATACAACGATACGTCGATACGACGATACGTCGATACGGGGATAACTCGATACAACGATACGTCGATACGCCGATACGTCGATACGCCGATACGTCGATACGACGATACATCGATACGTCGATACAACGATACGTCAATACGCCGATACGTCGATACAACGATACGTCAATACGCCGATACGTCGATACGTCGATACGGGGATACGTCGATATGTCGATACGGGGATACGTCGATACAACGATACGTCGATACGACGATACGTCGATACGGGGATACGTCGATACAACGATACGTCGATACGCCGATACGTCGATACGCCGATACGTCGATACGCCGATACGTCGATACGACGATACAACGATACGTCGATACGCCGATACGTCGATACGTCGATACGACGATACGTCGATACGTCGATATGTCGATACGGGGATACGTCGATACGAGAATACGTCGATACGCCGATGGTGATGGTGAGATAAGGTTTTGTTAGTCTCCCAGAGGGGTAGGCAGCTAGGCAGAGACTACAGATTTCCATCTGCTACGATCCAGACACAACTCTTTCGCCTCTTCCACATCCATCAACCATATTTATTGTGATACTAAATTGTAAGCTAAAAAAAATACCTCAGACGAAAAACATAGCGATATTCATTATTATTAGTCCATTGAGACAACCTTCAACATCTTTAATAAAACATGACCTATCTACTTATTTTGTTAAGTAATGGCGTACCTTTGCATTACTTTCATCCACTGCTTTATTTTCACTCGTAAAACATTTTTATTCCATTTTTTACATTGGTTGCATTTATTTCCCATGTTTCAAATTACGAGATTTATTTAAATTACGAAACCGGGACGTCGAGAGCGCAAAAACGTAGCCCTCCCGTCTCAACGGAGCGATCACAACTGACCGACGGGTGAGTGACGAAACAAAGCATGGAACAAAAAGCGCGTGCGACCGAGATATCTTGTCGCCGCCTTGTCTCAGAATAAATCGACGTAAGCGCCAATTCTTAGATGTTAAATTAAATGAAAACGAAACAGAATTATTCAAAATCCCCGTGCAATTATACGGGGTCATTTGTTTTCTTATTTTTAATACAAATTTCAAGGCAAACTGTTTTAAGAAAGGTCATTTAACACTCGAAAAACATGAAATATAGAGGTAACTTCGTAATTTTTTTCTATCGAGCGAACTTAAAGCTTTTGCGTTTTTGCTTCTGCACGAATATCAGCCCTATAGTCTATTATCTATATTATTTTTATTAAACCGATTGACCAAGTTACACAATGTCTTATGCTCATTTGAAATTGTGCATCTGACATTATACCGACCCTTAATATTTGCATAACACTCATTATAACAACGTGCGCGCACGTTGAGTGACTTGATCGTTTTGTTATGACATTTGATCGTTTTGTCATTACATTTTTCGATCAATAAATTATAAGGGCGTAAATAATTAAATAATAATAATTCTGGAAAACAAATCACTAATAGACATACCTGCGCAAATGAAACATTTCCGTACTAAATGTTTACGGGCAACTGCCAAAATTTTTATTTGCATATAAATGTAATATATTTGTTTTTAGGGTTCCATACCCAAAGGGTAACCAACGGGATCCTATTACTAAGACTCCGCTGTCCGTCTGTCTGTCCGTCTGTCCGTCTGTCTGTCCGCCCGTCTGTCACCAGGCTGTATCTCAGATCTCATGAACCGTGATAGTTAGACAGTTGAAATTTTCACAAATAATGTATTTCTGTTGCCGCTATAACAACAAATACTAAAAACAGAATAAAATAAATATTTAAGGGGGCTCCGATACAACAAACGTAATTTTTCTGCCGTTTTTATAGATAATGGTACGGAACCCTTCGTGCGTGAGTCTGACTCGCACTTGACAGGTTTTATTTTGATTTTGCTTGTCTTGGTTACGGTTATAGTGAATTTTAAATATTAATTTATTGTACTTTGCCACAAAGTCTGAGGAAAGTGAAAAATAAGTAAAAAAAATGTTTTAACCCGGTGTACTTCTGTAATTCTACACCTTTAATATAATAGGTAGTGTAAATAAAAAAACCTGGCTATTATAAATTATCTGTGGCTAAGCGTCCTCCGATGCGTCAGTGAAATTATGAGAAAACTACGGGAGGGGACTATCGTGTTACCATACCCGTTAAATTATTGCCGTATTCGTTCAATTATATAAGGTCTTTCAATTTAAACTAAAAGTAATTCAGGAGGTGATTTCAAATATTTTTGAACTAAATACTGCACAACAATGACCCCGTCTGATAATTATGTACCGACTCTTTTAGCGTCGCTCGCCGTTGCACCAAATTTTTTATTTTTGTTAAAAATTGTCGTAAGCTGCAGACTACTTATAAAATTATTGTGGCAGTATGTACTTGTATGTATTTTGTTTCAATGCTCTACTGTTATATAAGGTCTTTCAATTTAAATTGAAAGTAATTTAAGAGGTGATTCAGTATCGTTTTAATACATCACATTCCACTGCAAAGCACTTGTTTTTGCGCGAACTTTTTTTTCGCTTCTCACTACAAAATCGTCCGATCAGCTGACTCAGTTTGTACGGACAAGTGAAGAAAAAGTTCGCGCAAAAAAAAGTACTTTGCAGTGGAATGTGATGTATTAAAACGATACTGAATCACCTCTTAAATTACTTTCAATTTAAATTGAAAGACCTTATATAACAGTAGAGCATTGAAACAAAATACATACAAGTACATACTGCCACAATAATTTTATAAGTAATCTGCAGCTTACGACAATTTTTAACAAAAATAAAAAATTTTGTGCAACGGCGAGCGACGCTAAAAGAGTCGGTACACAATTATCAGACGGGGTCATTGTTGTGCAGTATTTAGTTCAAAAATATTTAATTATTATAAGTTCAACATTTTAACGTTCCGTTATGACAATTTTCTGTTGAATAAAGTAGTTGCAACGGCTCACGTGGTCTGTTGGGAAAAAATATCATTAATTTTGTAGTTGCATCCGACCACGTGAGTCGATGAGAAGCTTGAGCGTGGTTCGATGCAACTTTGCTCACGATGGACCTTGAGCCGTTCTGTAAACAAAAATATAGTTAGATCCTATTGATTGAGCTATGTTTTAGCTATTTATGACTCCGAGACTGCAAAAGGACTTCGAGACTTTGAGAATAAATGTTTTCACAGCTTGCACAATTATTTGAATATGGATTTAGGCTAAGAGCCAATTTCACCGATTGCTTTGAAAACTAAGTTTAATAAAACTTAGTTTAGCTAAGACCGAGTTTAAAATGGTCAACTTTATCTCAGTTTAGTCAAACAGATTTCACCACTACATTTGGAAAACATTTACCTAAACTCGCAATCACAATGGGTTGATAGATGTTTTATGGCTCAAGTCGCTGATTTGGGTCGCTCAAGTAGTAAAAATCGCTAACTCAGTTTAAGAGCTTAACCGGCCAAAATCGGGCGTTTAGATTGTAAACTCCGTTTAGCTTAAACTGCGTTTGTGAAATGCTTTAAACTCAGTTAAGTGTCTAAACTGAGTTCAACTTGAACTAAACGAGTTTAGTTACAGTGGTGATATCCGCCCTAAATCACTTAGCTCGTAAACTGAGTTTAATTTGACAAGAATGTGTTGACTGGCAGATTGTAAATTCGATTAAATTAAATTCAAAAACCACACTTAATTCCTGGTATAAACATTTTTGTTGATATGAAATTTTTGATTTTTAATAAAAATGTATTTTTTTCCTCTTTTTTCAGCGGAGTTAAAGTCAATCGTGTATAGCGAAGTCTGTACCACGGATGAGAACACAGAATGTACGATATCAAATAAACATGAATATTAATAAAAATTTTAGCAAACAATTTGTCTTATTTAATAAAGCTAAGAATCTTGACAACAAGTCTTGAACTAATAAATTTACTTAAAAGACGTTATACATAACTCTTACAATAAAACCAATATGGCGGACGTCAAAAGATGGTGATTTGTAATTTCCATACCAGCAATCCCTTATGAATGAGTACTGTTTGATAAAAGGTGGATAATGTTTCTGACTAGTGACGGGCATCGGCGTCACTGGTGCGAGGGTTCCATAACCACGCTCAGACACCACTAATTTTATGTTAAAGGGCGATATTAGCAGCTGGAACAGGGGCCCATAAGCTGTCCCAGATCTATAATCTACAAATATCTTATATTCTACAAAATATAGTATAAAATGTCCTACCAGACAAGTGTATGATGACCTCATCAGCTAGTCTTCGCACGGAATCCTTCCGCACGTGGACTCCAAGGCGTTCCAATGTTGTAGCACGTGGTTCACCTTCCACGAAGAATCTAAACACGACCCACCTACCCCGGGATGCATCCAAACCCAGAAGAAATGGTAATTGACAAGTCCACTTGTCGCACACCGCGTGTTCAGGTTATGTCACACACACACAGGAAATACACTGATAGTGGCCTTCACGCCAAAATATTGTCAGACCCTGACCCAATAATGTTTTTTACGATGTCCACATCGATTTCCCTTGTATTAAACCATTAATATTAAAATCGACCTCGATCTTTTCCCAAATCGCCTTTCCTAGGTCTTTGACAGCTCCAAGTGGGAGAAGTGTTACCACACACAAAAAACAACATCGTTGACCGAACACTCGACTGATGCGTTCTAAAAATATACATTTTATTCTTAACAGTCCCCCGCTCTGGGCTGAGTAATCAGACCACTAGCTCATACAACCGGGAGACGGGAGAGGGTTGTCATGGCTCGTCACAAAATCGAACCTTCGACCAACACCTCTGCGACGCGTGGAGTTCCGTCTCCGCCAAAAAACAACTTTAATATACGGCCCCGGCGCCAAAACAAGGATAGCAAGTTCACATCCTTCAAAAGAATTAAATTTCCTTCCCTAGGATGCTCAGTCCTGTCTGACCACAGAGAGGACGAGAGTTGAGGACCGCTTCCACTTTACAATAAACAGTGGCAAGCTTCTCAAAAGTAAGGACAGTTTCCCCAATAACGCAGCGGAGGTGGGTCTTCGCCGACTTGACGGCAGCTTCAAAAAAATTCCCTCCCCAGTGAGGGCAATTTGGGGGACTGTACCGCCAAGTTACCCCTTTCCGGGCGAAGATTTAACTTAATCTAGCATAGTTATTTACAAAACAAAAAATTATCAATATCTTTTAGATAGTTAGCAGTACCTTTGTAGTTTGTGCCATTGTCAGAGCGAATAAGTGAAGGTAAACCCTTACGCGGAACAAAACGATCCAACGCGGCGACGAAGGCCTCCGTAGTCAAAGCTGATACCACTGCCAAGTGAACGGCCTTGGTGGCCAAGCACACAAATACACAAGGTATGCTTTCACAACCCGAGCGTTGCGATTACTAAAAACCCCCGTGCGCGATACGTATGTGTCAATCCGACACCAACAGATTTACCAAAGGTCCGTCTTGGGTAGAAGCAAAGGATGAAGACTTCCGTATGGCAGGTCAGCTCTCCAAAATCAGCCTCCGAAACGCAGAAGTCCTTCATAATCCGTGAAAGGATTCAAACGAGCGACCGCTCACTTCAGCCTGGCGTGAACCTCGCGCAGAACTCGAAGTCTAAACTTGATGAGGTCCGCCTGAAGTACACGTACCGTGTACCAATGCGCTTCAACGCTCCTCTGCACTCACGGCTGGGGACAAAATATATGAATATCATTGACTGGTTGGTATTTCAACATAATACCACCATCATATTGGGATCCTCCAAATCTGCAAACAGTATATGTTCATTTGAAAGCCATTTCCTAAGTTCGAACATAATAATCCAAGTATCGAATCAAATATCGAATATCCAAAATTGTGGATACCTCCACCAATGAAGAAGAACCCAGAGTCTTTTAAAAACCAAATAGGATCCATCCTAACAAATCCGCGCCCAGGAGAACATCGACTGGGGCCGGATGACAAAAACGTGGGTCTGCCAGATGCAGACCTGACGTGCATGATATTATAGATGGAGGAAGGTCCAAAGAAGGCTGCCAGCCGACAATATTGTCTATAACCATGGCTGCAGCCGCTGATTCAACTCCAGTCCACCAATACCTAGGAGCGGCACCGACGAAACTTCCAGGTTCAAAACCAATCGGTGCGCCACTTGACTTTCCAAGTCGAGGAGGGCCCTTACCCTAACTCAATCCCCCCTGGGGCCCTAGACGCGAGCCATCGCGGTAGGCAACAGAACCGTCCGCGGTTCCGTACTCAAAGCTTGAACAAGCTAGTTACAGGTTACCCCACCTGTGGAGCGCAGGACCAGTCCACTGGCAGTAATATGGCTATCATGCCATATGCACATCCCTACCATGGGGGGAGCGTAGCCTCCAACTCTCCCTGAGTACGGCGGGTGGTACTCTAACCGCGGGTACTCACGGTACGGAGTAACCCCGTGACTCCGTCTGAGCACGCTGCTCCATGCCAGCTGGCACCAAACCGGCGCGGGGAGGGGGGGCCTAGCCCTTGTCAACTCCAATTGGCCCCCGCCCGTAGGGGCCCAATTCACTACATGGCCATATGTGTGATAGCCCGTAGGCAAGCCCCCTACGGGTCCACGCGCAAATACATAACTCACCTCCCGGTGAGGGGGCGCGCCTCGCGCCGCAGTCCTCCGTTCCGACGGAGTGGAGCTCTGCCCGACAGCATGCCTTCCCTGGACCGAGGGGGGGGAAGTTGTCCCTGACGCACCCCCGTTGTCCAAGGGGGGGGGAGTTCTCCCTGAAGCACCCCCGCCCGTAGGGCTCCGTCGCTGCGGGACCGGTGAAGCCGCTTCAGATCTGTTGGCACACAACAATAAATGGTGAGGCCCCTCACACACACTGCAACGTCGTGGCTCGGGACAATCACGTTCGAAGTGATTGCCCAAGCAACCGAAACATAGGCTCTTACGCTTCACTATGCGTCGCCGCTCGGTGACGTGCAGGTTTCGCCACTGCTGACATCTCAGCAGGTCATGCCCCGTATGGCCACACTGTAAACAGGTCGATGACCTCTCGACCACGGCTACCGCCGCCAAACGCGCCATATCGCGTCCCCGCGACTGCTGCGGTTGTCTGGGCTCCCCACATTCCAATGAGCCAGCAGACGAAAATGATTGCGCCCCAGATGGCGCCAAGTCCGGTTGTGATGTCTCTGCTACCCTAGCATCATATTCAAGAAACCTCATTAAGTCCGTAAATTTAGGCACAGTGCTGCCATCTTTTCCTGCGGACACCCGCTCAAAACGTGACCTCACATCATTAGGCAACCTACCTAAAATAATGTGAACGAGTAAAAACGACCACTCGTCCACCGGTAAACCTAATGTTCTAAGGGCATTACACGCCACAGTGACCGGAGTCAGCAACTGCAACCTTAGTTGAGCCCGGTCAGTTACCCTAGGTAACGTCAACAATTGAGACGCATGCGCATCCGCCAGTAAGCGCATGTTCTGATACCTATCATTTAATAAGCCCCACGCTGTATCGTAATGATCATCCTCCACCCTGAGGTGCTGGATGAGCGACCTGGCCTCGCCCTCCAATGTTGACATCAAATATGCCATCTTTTGCCCCTTTGTTAAATCTATCCTAGAATTTACTAATGAATTAAACATATTTTTAAAAGAAACCCACTCTTCCATTTTCCCATTGAATTTATTTAGTTCTAAACTAGCCAAACTACCAGACACGCCATCTACCGGTTGAGGCGTGACAACTACAGGACCTCCTGAATTTTGCCTCTTTAGCTCAGCAATATTATTCGACTTTATAACCAGCGCCTTACCAGTGGCGCCATCTGTTGGTCTAGGTGTGCTAACAACCGGGCTGCCCGATTGTCGCTTTTTGATCATGGAGGCCGCCTCTGTTATATCATCATAAATCCCTTTTATCTGAGCCAAATCCGTAACATACCTCTTCATAGGCTCGTCACCTTCCTGCAGTGCTGCCACAGCCGCCCCTGCGTCAGCCAGCCGCTGATGCATCCGCTCGGCTCTCTCCAGGATTGCATTGTCGCGATCCGAACGAGAAAGCAAACCCTGGACGGTCGTAAACCAGCGGAGCTCCTTCGCAAACGCAGCCTTGTGAGACTTGGACATCTCGCCGCAATGAACCGGGAAATTTATAAATAAAACTATTTAGCAAACACCCTGACAAGGCACAAATACAGAAGCACTGCTCAATAGATACCCTACCTATAAATAAAATTTAATTAGCAAATTTAATTCCCAATCACAAATGTAAATATGTACTGTCCCGGTAATACAAACAAACAAATAGGTTCCTACCTAATTCTAGAATTTAATTATCAAATGTAATTCCCCATTACAATATATATTGTACCAGCAATACAAAACAAACAAATAGGTTACCTACCTATTACAACATTACCAAATTTAAATTATATTTGGTGTATACAATACACACAAACCCGAATGCACATTCCACTATGCACTTGTATACATACTTGTAAGTACATACATTCAAGCCAAGATAACAGTGTGTTAACTAACAAGTTGATTTCCAAATCTATAATATAAACCGTTATATTATTATGTTATTGTAGTACAAGAACACTTGAAATGTACTAAACTATCAAATTATACTGATATTACTGAACCACATCAATGTGGTACCCTCCAGTAATCAATTATCTACTCAAAGCACTAAACAAATCCAATTTGTAATTGCTACATCAATAACATGTAAATAGCCTAGCTATGTTAACAGTTCAATGACACTGGGGCCGCCCAGTTCCGCTGTTTAAATGTATATAATCCAAAAGTGGGATTAACCACGATCATGCTACCAGAGTTTGTTTGATAAAAGGTGGATAATGTTTCTGACTAGTGACGGGCATCGGCGTCACTGGTGCGAGGGTTCCATAACCACGCTCAGACACCACTAATTTTATGTTAAAGGGCGATATTAGCAGCTGGAACAGGGGCCCATAAGCTGTCCCAGATCTATAATCTACAAATACCTTATATTCTACAAAATATAGTATAAAATGTCCTACCAGACAAGTGTATGATGACCTCATCAGCTAGTCTTCGCACGGAATCCTTCCGCACGTGGACTCCAAGGCGTTCCAATGTTGTGGCACGTGGTTCACCTTCCACGAAGAATCTAAACACGACCCACCTACCCCGGGATGCATCCAAACCCAGAAGAAATGGTAATTGACAAGTCCACTTGTCGCACACCGCGTGTTCAGGTTATGTCACACACACACAGGAAATACACTGATAGTGGCCTTCACGCCAAAATATTGTCAGACCCTGACCCAATAATGTTTTTTACGATGTCCACATCGATTTCCCTTGTATTAAACCATTAATATTAAAATCGACCTCGATCTTTTCCCAAATCGCCTTTCCTAGGTCTTTGACAGCTCCAAGTGGGAGAAGTGTTACCACACACAAAAAACAACATCGTTGACCGAACACTCGACTGATGCGTTCTAAAAATATACATTTTATTCTTAACAGTACAAAAAAAGATGAGAAATAAAGTTAAAGAAAAAAAGTATTCTATGTCTATGGGAAAAAACGATAAGCTTTAAGTGGTATCATTCTAAATCCAATATGGCGACAACCAAGATTGCGAACTTTACCGTTAGCACCTCCATGACGTGGTTATCAAATGAAAGGTTTTCAATATGGCGACACCCAAGATAGCGAACTTTACCGTTAGCACCTCCATGACGTGGTTATCAAATGAAAGGTTTTCCCTCAGAATAAGATGTAGTTCTTATTCTGAAGGTTTTCCAAAGCAGAGTACGTGACGTCATTCCAAATTTAATTATATGTGGCGGATGGCCCAAGATGGCGAACTAAATTCCGCTCGAAAAGCGAGCGTTTGTCGCTTAAAATCAGTGAGCAATAGTCGATTTTACTCACTTAGTGAAGAAAAGTGTTTTGAATCAAGAACCTGCAAATATTATAATATATATGTATTTGATTCGCTCAAGTTCAGCAACTGCATATAATTATCTGCTCAAGGAAAAAACGGATAGCAAACATCTTTTTACTCTATTAGTACATTACGATACGAGAGCGATGAAACGTGCCGCAAACTCACACTCGTCAGAAAACGTTTCATCGCTCTCGTATCGTAATGTACTATTTCATACACATTGCGAAGCTATACACACACGGCCCTGCAGCTTGTCAGATACGCGTTTATGGACATCCTTCCAGTATTTAGAACCCCAGTACATCTGAGCTGTGGAAGCCTTTAAGCAATTGAACGCGTAGTGTGATGGATTAAATGCTACCCTGCTTTTAGTTCTGTAATGCGGGAGTCTTTACAAACGCAATTCTAGCGTTATGGGTATAAATTCCTACCGTTACTCAGATTAGTGTACCCTGCTGTAATGCGGGAGGCATCACAGACGTAGTACTAGCGTTATGGATATGAAATCCTACCGCTGCTCAGTCTAAAATTTAGCTTATAGGTTTAACAGAATACGCTCGGTAAGGACTTCTAGGTAAACGAGCGAAGATTAAAGAAATAATAATAATTTGAATTGCATAATAAAGAAAATGTAATAAAAATTTATGACAGTGTAATCATAAAACTTTTAACATTAGGCGAATCAACAAGTCATTCACAACAAAATTGTCGAGCGTTAGGCACATTCTTGCTGGTTTTTAAATAATTATAGCATTTTTTTAGGAGGTTTCCCGGTAGAGATGCGGTTTTAAAATTGTTTTCGTTACAAAACGGTAACGGAACTAATTTAAATCAAAACAAACAACATAAAGATGCGCATGATATCGCTCTCTCTCTCTCTTTGCACGTGCCATTTGCAATCTGAGATCGAGGAGCATAGCGCAGAAATCCCTCCCGCGTATCAGATCATGTACTTTTATGCTTTCTAGGGATCTGAGTAGAGGAAGCTTTTTAATTATCAAGTCTTGATTACTATACTGGAAACAATACCCGAATCCAGATCGTTCGCAACTCTGAATACCGGAATGGTTTAAGGTAACTTTCTGTAAATTAATGCTAAGAAGCCCTCCTGGGTTCTGAATACTGGAAGGGTTTCCGTATACGCGTCGGATACCTCTCAGCGTCTCCAATACGCCTCCCAGCGTATATGGATGGACCAGAAACGAAAAGAGTAAAACGTCCACGTGATAATTGTGTTGATTAGCGTTTTCGATAGGTTTATCAGAGATTTATCGATTATTGACGGCTTTTGGGATCCAATTACCATTCCGTACATTTATTTCATATACAATATTTGTACCTATATATGCAGCATTATAAGCAAAAACTATTGAAATCTTATAAGTTTGTTCGAAAATATAGTTTCTGTACATCTTGTGTTTTCTCGCTAGTGAGGTGAAAAGTTGTATATGTCACACGAGAGCAAAGTGATTTTAATTCTTGTGCCTTTGAATCTCATTCAAACCCGGCACACGCAATAAAACAAACTTTGCTCTTTTGTTGCACAAATAACTATTTACCACATTTCGACATGTTTATCAAATTGTCAAAATTACGTTACTCAATAAAAAGAAAAGTAAAAACAATAAAAAAAAACCTTTTAAAAAATATTATTTTATTAAAGCTATGGACTGAAGCGAATAAAATAAGTTTCGGTCACTGACACTGAATTAATATTTTATGTTGAATTTATTGCTTTCAAAAATCATGTCGCGTGAAATTTTTGTAAAAGTAGGTAGGTACCAATTACTTTCATTGGACAGTGATTGATTGGAAAAGTATGTATTTTTTTTAAGGTGCCCACTGCCCAAAATATAGATCTTTTCTTATTGCATTTACACAAGATCATAATAAAAAGCCAAAATAGTCAATATCAGTATCATATTTATTTATATGGCTAATACGAATTAGGTATTCGAACGATGCCATCCATCCATCCATCAACCTGTGTTCGTCTACTACTGGACAACTGGACATATGCCTTTCACAGATTTTGCTATTGTTGGCTGTCCTCCGAGCTGATCACCCATCCGCCATCCATCCTTCTGTTCATTGGTCCAGCGGGAATTGTTTTTCCTGTCGCTCCTGTCCTACACACACATAGATCATTAAATTATGATGCCTTGGAAATTTATTAATTCCAAGTTCAAAATGAAATGAAATGTTCTGTGCTGTTTGTTTGTAATGTTCTATTATTTTTGTTTACCGAAAAGACGGTTACATCGAGTTCATTACATTTAAGTCCCATGATTTCTACAATAAAGATTCTAAAAGACTCTTCGTCCCTGTCTCCCTACAATATAATAGCTATTTAAGACCCTTAAACGGTTTAGACCCTGTGCGGGTAGGTAGCTTCCCCTTAATAGGGATAGTATTAATTAGAGCAATGATAATATCCTTTATGTGATGAAAAGTCAACCTTTTGAGGAGGTTTAATGGCAGATAATTTTGGAAAATTAAACATCGCTTGTTAAATAAGGTTTAAGTTTATTTAGAAACCAGTTTCTGTCCATGATACTTTTAAAACCTATTTTGCTCACTGGATACTAAATACAAATCAAAGGACTTAGTTATTTTAATCTGAAAAACAAGGTAGGGGATAATGATGAAGGTCTTTAGTAGCAGATAAATTTAGTTAAAAAAATACTTCAAAACATTATCCGGTCTTTGATAAACTCATGAAATTTTAGTAAAATGTTACTTGTTGAACAAGTATTAGTTGGGAGGGCAGTTAAGAAATCCTTTGAAGTAGAGAAATACATATAATAATTAATTATATATACATAAAGCTTTTTTCATTTTTGCAAGTCGACTTTAAATTTTGTAATTTGTGTAACCTACTTATATTATAGGTCTGTTCCCAAGTGAAATTATATAAAGAAATAAATGTAAAATAATTCAAACTATTTGAAAAAAAACCAAAGCCAAAGTGCATTTTAATGTTTATGCTTAGTGTGAATCTATGAATTAACAAGTCCATTTTATTTCTTTGTGATAAAAAGATTAACACCATCCGAGGTTAGGAAAAAAGTCACCGCGTGTCCTGGAAAACATTTGACAGTTAAATTTTTTTCTTGTGTTTCAAACCTGCAGCAGTTTTAGAGATGTGTGCGAACAAACAAACAGCCAGACAGACAAACATAAAAAGAAACTCTTTCTTGTCACCCCTTTTCTATTTTTTTTTCACACACCGGTTTCTCTTCTTTTATTATATGTATTGATAACACCACAAATTTTGTAATTTTCATCAAAATTCCTGCGTCACCTGGTATGACTCCAGGTTTCCATTATCCTGCCAGAATGGCCGCAGGTGCGTCGCTAATCTCAGCGCTGTACTGAAATGGGTAATTTCTCTTCGTGAAGCTCTCGCACTATGGCGACAAACTTAGAACAGACGGGATATACCAAAACTTTCCGCCTAGAATTCTCTACGCCGTAGCAGCTCGTAGAACTTGTAGAACGTAGCATTGTACCGATACTGATACTGATGTGCATTAAACACAATGTACCACAATAAACACACTGTTCATTCATAAACCGCACAATTATTAAGGATACCATTCATTAAATTATGCTTTAATGATTAATTAAGGATGTTTATAATGTTGATTATTGGCATTTGGTGGAACTTGCAATACATGATGAACAGAAAATTACTTGTACTATCCCACAAATTTATTAAGTACTTTCTGACCGGTTTCGCCTTTATGTCATTATCAAGGGAAATAATATAAGATCTTAATTACACAATAAATAGTTTGCATCAGCCAGTGCGATCAATGACACGAACACATTTTTGTAGTGAGGGTAATCGTTTATTTATCCGTTCTAGTAGATACCAAATTTTCGATCGAAATTCGTCGAAATTTTTGTCTAATTAAGGAAATCTTCATTCTAAGAAATAATTATGAAAATATTGCATGGATATAAATATAACTATGACAAAAATTAATCAACTTGCCACTCATCAATATTGTACGTTCTAAAAACGTTGCCACTTTTTATCAAAATCATTTCCAGAATTATGTTCGTTCGGTAGTGGGAATACCATCACCCTGTTGCTTTTGGAGATGTCATAACTTGAACCACGAACTAGTAGATACTACTAGATACTATAGTCTGACTAAAATATCATGAACGTGCATTCAGGCAACGCGCAATGGTATAGTATAGAGGGAGGTTTGTTAAACATTTTGAGTACTATCAAACTAAATTGATTATGATTATTTTTCTCATAACTGTCTTATAAATTTCAGATTCTCATTGATCTTAGCTCAAATTGGGATCAAATTAGGTATCAAAAAATATGTCCAACATATTATAGTCATAGAATTGTGCAATTATGGTGTACTCATCCGTACATACCGGGTGTATAGTGACGTTTGGTTTACATCGTGTCCCGGCAGTAACTTGATCGTAATAAGGCACGTAGTAAGGGATGTAACAGGCAGCAGGAAGTTCCTTTTTCTTAATATGATATTCTTTTTTTCAGAAATGCGTTATTGTTTTATAACTGAATGCTAAAATAATAAGACCCCTGATCTTACCAATATTCTTCCTAGCAATGGTAATAATTAAGTTATGTATAAGACGCGACACGTAAATGTCGTAGACTGCTATAAAACATAAATTATTAATCTCTCTAGCATCGATTTTTTCTTCAGATTTGGTGAATCTAGTGTCTTGACATGACCGTAAGACCAAATATATCTTATTTCATTTCATTCCATCGTATCACAGTCATCACATGCTCCAGTTCTGTGGCAAACGTTTCAGTATTGCATAGATCGTAAAGCTCTTTCAGACAGCGAGCTTGTCACGAAGTGAAAGATGTTTTGTATGATGATGGGATGATCCATGCAAGTACTTATCTGTGTGTGTTAGTTTTCTGTAAATTTTGTGGCCCCGAGTACTATCAGTTCGAACTCTTACCTTCATATCTATGAAAGGAATGCTCCTACATGCTTCCATCATGAACTTCAATTTACTACGCACGCAGAGTTCAAGTGCTTGTATTGAAATATTATTTATCTGCCGAAGTGTTGCCCTCTAGCTTATTCCAAAAACATACTCCACGTATCGTATCCAAGTTCTTACTGGTGTGGTGCTGAGCTAATGGCTATTACTTCCATGTGTTCCATGCAGAGGTCGGCCACAATCTGTTGATAAAATACTAAGTATAAATATAATAACTCATAATTCATTTATTGCATTCAGGCAGTACAGGTTGGTGTTATTAATAATAACAGGTACGTCGGTAAACCAAGATTCCACTTCGATACATTCCACCACAGGTACGTTGGTAAACCAAGATTCCACTTCGATACATTCCACCACAGGTACGTTGGTAAACCAAGATTCCACTTCGATACATTCCACCACAGGTACGTTGGTAAACCAAGATTCCACTTCGATACATTCCACCACAGGTACGTTGGTAAACCAAGATTCCACTTCGATACATTCCACCACAGGTACGTTGGTAAACCAAGATTCCACTTCGATACATTCCACCACAGGTACGTTGGTAAACCAAGATTCCACTTCGATACATTCCACCACAGGTACGTTGGTAAACCAAGATTCCACTTCGATACATTCCACCACAGGTACGTTGGTAAACCAAGATTCCACTTCGATACATTCCACCACAGGTACGTTGGTAAACCAAGATTCCACTTCGATACATTCCACCACAGGTACGTTGGTAAACCAAGATTCCACTTCGATACATTCCACCACAGGTACGTTGGTAAACCAAGATTCCACTTCGATACATTCCACCACAGGTACGTTGGTAAACCAAGATTCCACTTCGATACATTCCACCACAGGTACGTTGGTAAACCAAGATTCCACTTCGATACATTCCACCACAGGTACGTTGGTAAACCAAGATTCCACTTCGATACATTCCACCACAGGTACGTTGGTAAACCAAGATTCCACTTCGATACATTCCACCACAGGTACGTTGGTAAACCAAGATTCCACTTCGATACATTCCACAACAGGTACGTTGGTAAACCAAGATTCCACTTCGATACATTCCACCACAGGTACGTTGGTAAACCAAGATTCCACTTCGATACATTCCACCACAGGTACGTTGGTAAACCAAGATTCCACTTCGATACATTCCACCACAGGTACGTTGGTAAACCAAGATTCCACTTCGATACATTCCACCACAGGTACGTTGGTAAACCAAGATTCCACTTCGATACATTCCACAACAGGTACGTTGGTAAACCAAGATTCCACTTCGATACATTCCACCACAGGTACGTTGGTAAACAAAGATTCCACTTCGATACATTCCACCACAGGTACGTTGGTAAACAAAGATTCCACTTCGATACATTCCACCACAGGTACTTTGGTAAATAAAGATTCCACTTTAATACATTGCACCACAGGTACGTTGGAAAACAAGATTCCACTTCGATACATTCCACCACAGGTACGTTGGTAAACCAAGATTCCACTTCGATACATTCCACCACAGGTACGTTGGTAAACCAAGATTCCACTTCGATACATTCCACCACAGGTACGTTGGTAAACCAAGATTCCACTTCGATACATTCCACCACAGGTACGTTGGTAAACCAAGATTCCACTTCGATATATTCCACCACAGGTACGTTGGTAAAAAAAGATTCCACGTCCAAGCTGACCATCAGTTTATTCACCTCCAGCCTCATCTTGTACAAAGTCTACAAAATGGTGCAAGTCTTTTACGAAAGAAGAAATTTTTCCAACTTACGATTGCAGTAAACCAGCGACAAACTGGACAAATTTAAAGGTTGGTGTATCAATTTGACTTAAAATAGGTCATAGTGGTACACCTTTTTTTTCTGTCTGTTAACATTATCATCATTTACGTCGCTCACAACCTGTGCCTAAAATATATAAAAAGTATTTAAATTTTAACATTTTCCCTTGAAAATGGTGTAAAATCCGAAACCGGTTGGGAAAATACATTAACAAACAGTGAAACTACTAGTACAAGTGCTATTAATTTAAGATGTGTTTCAAGTTTCACCAAGCACCGACAATCGCAAGTAGTATTTTGTGCAACTGTATTTTGTCCATTTTGAAACATTGGGACTTTGTTCGTTTCGTAATGATTTTGCACATGTTTTTCAATGTCTCATTATGTTCAGTTGCACACAAAATCAATCCACGATCAATATCGTCTTTATTTTAATATTTTCAACTAACAATTTCACGAAAAACGAGAAGACAATATTTTAAGAACCTCGAATGCGTCGTTCTGGTAAAACTGCCTTGCCTATGAAAGCCAATAATGATAAAGGGGGCGTGGCTTAAAAAATAAGGTTGGGAGTTATTTCTCGTCTCTGTTGTTGATTGGGTGTCTAGCGGTTTTATAATAAATTGGGCCAATCGCAGCGCAGAATCGCGTTGTTATAATGTAATATTATAACTTTGGATAAACAGTCTAGGTACTTATAACATAAAACTGCTTTTGATGTTGCAATTGCCTTTTTGCTGTATGGTAGTAGATACATTTTTTATTTTTTATTTACGTGTGCTATAACTTGTCAACATAATTTCAAGTTTCTAAGCGGAAGCGCCGTAGGTTTTCATGGTGAGCTAATTAGTATGAAATTGATTATTTAAAGGACAATATTTTTTTTTTCTATTACCTTTATGAAAAAGTTCCATTTAATACTCGACATTGGTTTTGTAAATCGAACTTTCCGGGCCCCGTTGCGGAATGACCATCAGGTCAGTTTGAAATATCGTATTGAAATTTCGTTTATTGCAAAATTAGGTTCTTTTTGACATTTGTCTTCATTTCATGCTAAATTAGGTTTTTTTTACGTCCTTAGTTTGTCTTTACAATCGAAATTCCCTACGTTCCGATTCAAGACATAATCGATTATATTGCGTTTGACACTCTTTTTGCAAAATGATACTGGCCACAAATAAAATCCGCTGGCTGAAGTCTGAAAAAAAAAGGTAAAAACTGCGCCGCGCTTTGCAAAGTCTTAAAATACATTAAATTTTGAAAGGAAAAAGTTAATATTTACATACATAAATCAGGTAGTAGAAAAAGTATCGTTCGCATCGAGTAAAAATGGGTTTTCTTACCCTCGGAATGTAAGCTTTCGTCGTGAGCCGAAGGGTAAAAAATCCGCCATTTTATACTCGTCACGAAATATACTATTTCGCGTTGAGTAATATATAAGCCTGATTTTTTAACAGAAACCTGGCTGTCAGTTTCAACATTACATCTCTCTCGGGGTCCGAGAAAAAAGTCTTGACATACATGCAGACATATGTATAAAAGTGATGCTTTTAATGTTCCGTCTTTTTTTCCAAGGAACAGAATCCTTAAAAAGTTTAACATTCAAAAATGTGCATATTTAAAATAATGGTTAAAATAACACTATACTCTGAAGTGACGAAAACCTAAATGTTGCAATAAAACATAAATAATTTTATTGTTTTTATCTACGAGCTGAAGAAAAACGAATTGTATCAATTATTATTGTTTTGAATGATGCCTTTAGCTCCCGGCAATCAAGTCTTCTCTCGGTGCCGCTTCACTTTTCTATAATAATATATGGCGGTATTAAATAGACGAAAAATAAAAGTGGTGACCTTGGATTCCACCTCCTCCTATTACATTTTGACAGGGGTGGTTTTGCTAAAATACTGAAATTCATCGATTAATTTTACTTTTTCATCAAACCGAAGATATGCACGCTTACTTGTATTTTAAATTCTGTCCACTAAAACGGTTAAAAAAGCTATTTCTCGAAACGGTTTTTGAATCGTCAATATTAGTGAGAAAAAAAAGCAGCCAATGGAGTCTCCCGCCTGTTTCCTTCAACTTAAGTATCAAACCCCAAAGGGCGATATCTCTTCGCCACGCCCTACCACCAAATTAAATGTCGCTGTAAGCCGTCAAGCCAAATCTCTTGAGTGCTTCGTTTTATTCCTGAACCTTTGCTTAGTTTCGGTAGCTGTCTGTCTGTATGTCTACGGTATAACTAAATACGGTATGGCTCGGCTAATTGAATCTGGTCTGTTGCTGCAAAAAAGAAGTACCTCGAAACAATAAAACAAGTATTTGGTAAGGTATGTTTGTTCTATATTATGTTGTAATGTTTGTTAATTAATTATATTTTTATTTTTGTGTGTATGTATCTACCTGCAATATGAATGTTAGGTATATCCATTTTGCAAACAAAAAAATAATTATGTGTAAGTCTAAAACGGTTTAAATAGTATTAATTTATGTTTTGTGGTAAATAAATACATTTCTATTCTATTCTAAATAAATGGTAGTGAACATTTCAAAACTAACGATCAAACTCATCTAGGGAACATGTTTACTGAATGTTTGCACCAAAAAGAAAAAACATAATTGTCAGGACATCTGTCACTAGAACAGTTTACACACGTAACACCCACTTTTTACGGACGATTTTAACGTCAGTGTTTTTGTTTTCTTTACCCTAAAAATTTATTTCTAGAACATATTTTGCAGCCATTGTTGATACAATCGTGATACGTTTCTCTTTTCTTGGAAGATTTATAAAGATATATAATAAACGATAAGTTATCATTTTCAAATAAAAAACTTATTTTAGCTTCATTAATTTCTTATGCATACATTTTCTTAATTAGTTAGACTTTACAGGGCAAAGGACCTATCCACATAAATAAAAAATGTTTACTGATAAGTTTATAATTAACATTTAAATAGGTATTATTATGTTTTCATTAATTACTACAAAATTCAAAATTCAAAATTCAAAAAGTTTATTTTGCAAAGTAGGTATATATAATACACGTTTCACAAGTCAAATTTTAATCTTATAAAAATATATGTAATAAAAGAATAAATGTACATGAACTAAATTAAAGGTTTATTTAATTTATGTAGCAAAATATGTACACGATTAAAATTATACGTAAAATATATATTATACAAGGTGAAATCCAATCAACCGCCCGAACCCACACTGGAGACGCGGCCAGGGACCAGGAACAGGTTCAATGATCACCAACCGAATAGGTACAACAGGTACAACTTAGGAAATACATTAGTTCAACATACAGGTAAAGGTAGTAAAATTTTGTAGTCATGTTTATTGGTTTTGTTTTTTATGTATATTATATTTAACAATACATTTGCTGTTAATAAGGTCTTATGACATCGAAACTTGGATCGTAATGTTGTATTTTACAGACTAGGCCCTTTTCTTTACCCCAATCACAATTGTTCATTAGCCCAATGGCAGTAGATGCTCAATTGAGCCTTTTTCATAGAATCCGAGCAAAAAGTTTTCATGCCGAACGTGAGACGAGTTATTTAAAAAAATATATACAACGTGTAAGAAAGGTGTAACCATATTGAAGAGCTTGTTCATTAAATAATATAGAAAAACTTTTACTACGGAACAAACCCTGTATCTCGAAAAAAAAATTAACAGTTTCATAGAAAAATGCAATGCCGCTCGGCCGAAATGTACAGAAGGGTAGATTTTTTTTTGTTTTCACGGTTGGCTCCATAGTAAAAGTTGTTCTATACCATTGACTGAATAAGATCTTCAAATATGGTTAAGTACACCTTTCTGTTACACGTTGTATATATAAAATGTACCTCATTAATATAAATTATTGTTATTTTATGAAAATGTTGTCTTTTTGACATATTTATTATTTAATTAGCGAATAAATGCAAAAAAAACTATTTTAAATTTTGGCTGTAAAGAGTTAGTCTTTGCCTGTTTTTATTTATTTATTTATTTATTACTTATTTTGGAAAACTAGCGACTATTTTAATAACCATAGTATAAAACTTAAATTAACACTAGCTAGTCATTTAAAGTTTCCGCGGTTAGTTTTAGACTAAATAATACTTAATCAAACCATGACCAGTTAAAATAGTAGTTTATGCTACAAGGGCGCAAAGGAATAAATTACGAGGACGATTTAAAACACGAGCGTAGCGAGTGTTTTAAACGTAACCGAGTAATTTATTGCTCTTACGCCCGTGTATCATACTACGTTTTTCAATGCATAGTGTGAGGAAATAAAACAAATATAATTTTGTGAACTTTAAATTGTAATTGGCTCAAAAGGACTAGGTATCCAGAGCCGTTAAACAGTGGAAAAAAAGTATGACATTTATGGTACACAGGAAAGGCTGCAGGTTAGCCAACCATTGTACATAAAAATAAAAAAAATGTGATAAAGCCCTAGGGCAAAATAATCGACTTTCTTTTCCATTTTGATGCATAAAAAGTGGGCCTTTACGAGCACATGCATTGAAAACAAATTAAAAAGAGGTTAACTACAAAAATTACTTATTCAAAGAATGTTTTAGTAAGAAGACGTCTCACCGAAGTGATACTGCTATGGAATAAGTCGATAACATTAACATTTTGAGATAAACAATTAAAAGCTTTACAGGTTCGCCAAATATAAGAATTTTGTTTATAGTTAGTTCTTACTGTAGCCAAGAAGAAAGTTTTACAATACCTACGATTTCGATTTGCGCCAGAAATGTTGGCCTACTCAACAGTTCGGGGCAGTCAATAATGCCTCGTGCTATTTTGGCCTATTCAACAGTTCGGGGCAGTCAATAATGCCTCGTGCTATTTTGGCCTACTCAACAGTTCGGGGCAGTCAATAATGCCTCGTGCTATTTTGGCCTACTCAACATTTCGGGGCAGTCAATAATGCCTCGTGCTATTTTGGCCTACTCAACAGTTCGGGGCAGTCAATAATGCCTCGTGCTATTTTGGCCTACTCAACAGTTCGGGGCAGTCAATAATGCCTCGTGCTATTTTGGCCTACTCAACATTTCGGGGCAGTCAATAATGCCTCGTGCTATTTTGGCCTACTCAACAGTTCGGGGCAGTCAATAATGCCTCGTGCTATTTTGGCCTACTCAACAGTTCGGGGCAGTCAATAATGCCTCGTGCTATTTTGGCCTACTCAACAGTTCGGGGCAGTCAATAATGCCTCGTGCTTTTTTAAACAATAAGATAAGGTCAGAAACGTCACGCCGCTTACTAAGTGGAAGTATGTGCATTTTTGGAGGTGTATTTTTTAGGGTTTCGTATTACTTAAAAGGTACAAAGAAACCATTATGGTGAGACTCCGTTGTCCGTCCGTCCGTATGTCACAGCCTCATAACTTTAGCACCGTTAAATATAAAGACATGACATTTGGCACAAGAATTGCATTAATTTGTCCACATAAAACGGTGTAAAAAAAAAATAATATTTGAAATCATTCAAAATATTTCCAAAACAAAAGTGAGAAAAATAAAAAATATAATGTTATCGGAATCGATACAATTATATTGAGCTTGTACATCTGAGCTCAGTACTAATGCACCTACCTACTCGTATCAACCACGAAGTAACGCCATCGACTTTAGCTTTTGAAAATGTATACGTACAATATACCGTTTCGCAAGTTTTTAAAACACCCGGCCAAAATGTATCATATTCATTTAATAATTAAACTTTTACAAACTGCTTTAATTCTTAACTTTAATAAATTCCTTATCTGCTAAAACTTCATTCTAGTTTTATTTTATGGTTATCGCAAATGTATTGAAAAACGTCGTATGACCACAGAATGTATGACGCACGTTCTCAGTAACTCTGGCTGTTATAGTCATCGGTTTATTTAAGCACTTGGCTTCGCCTCGTGCCTATAAACACCTCGACTATAATATCCAGCTTACCGTACTTGCATCATAATGTACTATTAATTATACATATTACAACATATTACATATAATATTTTCTTCACCACCCAATGTGCGGCTGGAAAAGATTGTATATTCGTTATATTTGAATTTTGTGTTAAATAAAATGTCTTCATTCATACCTACATAGCCCAATAATAATTCTTTCACTGGTGAATAATATTCTCTGACGTTGGCAGGGACCGAAAAACTTGCTACTTTGGTGAAATGACGCGTAAATGGACCCAGAAAAACGGTTTCAAACGGGTCAACGAATAAACCACAAGTTCTACATCGACCGTGAAAACTTTTCGTCTGTAGTTTAGCTTTTTTGAAGACATGGTTCATTGCCGCAAACGTTAGCCGATCTTCTGCCTTTATCCAACGTTTTCACTTTATGTTATCACTAAAGTTGGTACTGTTTGCCTACCTTTATAGACCCAGTGCAATCATATTATTGTTGATCTTAAAGTTGTATGTATATCTGTTTGTTTTATTTATTTATTTATATTTATTTATATAAAGTTTACAATTTATATCATTTATAAACGTAATTTATATTATTTATATGTATATAGTTTATGTATAAATATGTTTTAAAGTGTGTAATTTATTCTGTGCACCGCCTATACACATTTCTTTTTTAGGAGTTCTTCCATCCCGAGGTTCTCTCGAAGAGATCACTTTTAGTGATAAGACTGCTAACTGTACCCTACTACTTATTATAACATTGTCTCCTTTTTTCTTTATTTTTCTTTGCAGTAAAGAATATTGTATTATATTATTACATCTCAATATCCTTTTTAGGGTTCAGTTTTGACCACTCACGGTTAGTCAGATATTGTGCTAGTTTCACTGTGATCCTAGGTAGTAAATCTTCGTCATACTGAGATACATTTACAGTCATAATTAAACGTAACTAACATCACATAATGACGTCGGGTGGTTCAAAAAAGTACGCCAATCTGTCACAGGCGCAAGATGTCATCTAATTACGGAAAAACGAAATCTATTTGAGGACCAACACATGACGTCTAATAAATAAGATTTAGTGACGATTTAATTATTTTGCATAGTATTACGATATCAAAAATGTTTTAATTTTTAATGAAAATGCAAAGAAAATTATTATTATTTTAACAAAAAAAAAAAGAGGGCGTTTGTACATTCTATGGGTAGGTATTGGTTTCAAACCTAAAATTGATCGATCACGCTGACGCTGTTTCTGGACGCTCTGTTACCGCTCGACCACAGTAGGTACTTGTTATTATAGCTTGTGAATTAATGGATATATTTACAATGCACGTATTATATTTATTTCATATTTGTGTATTTTGTCGCTTCATTTAACTTATGTATTGGTTTTTACTGTAAGTAGGTTAAGGTTCTGCTGTAAATAAGTAAATAAATAAATAACATAATATGGCAAAATAGATAAATCCGCAAAAGGATTGGATCAGTAATAATAAGATAATACATACTAGGTGTATAAACTGTATTCTTTTATTTAATTTAATGTTACCAGGTTGTATTCTTCTAATATATAGTCAACACTGATATCTATCTAGTATATAGTTTCATGAAATATAAAGATAACCGGTTTTTTGATAATTATATACACTGTATATTATGCAATTTTGTGGTTTTAGACCTAAGATAATCTAAAAAAAAACGTCATGAACATTGCGTTTTACCTTTGTCTTTTGTAAAAAAAAATATGACATTATAGACACGTCATGTTCTGACCTTATTCTGACGTTATTATGACATACGACTTACGTCGGTATTGTGACCTTGAATTTTTTTATGATGTACATTCATGACCAACACAGGACGTCACAAAACTGACCCTAAATGGGCGTTGCTAGGATGCATCATTCATGACGAACACGGGACGGCCCGGAATTTACCCTTAATGGACGTAGCTACGTTGTCATAAGCATTACCAACACAGGACGATACAGAATTGACCCTAAATTGTCATAACATTTTGTTGAGTACCAGATACAAACTTTAAAACCAGATGCTAAAATCACGTCAGTGTGACGTACATATTCGACGAACAAAGTACGGACCCTAAATTTTTTTTGTTAGATTACGTCTCTTGCTTCCTGAGATAGTATAGTTTATTCAGAGACAAACAGGATTACGCGGCGGTGTCCCGTTTGGCACTATTACTGTAAACTAGTTAGGCGATATTTGACTTACATAATTGTCAGTAGCCGTGTTTATAGTTATTATGAATCTAAACAATCTTTTAGTAATAAAACTTTGATTTATTTATCTCTATTGAATCAACATTTATTTACCTCTATTGAATCAACGTTAAATTCCTAAAAGTTCTACCCAAAAACTGACTTAGCTATTAAATAATGATGAAACTTCCAACGGCAAATGGTATCAAACAAAAATAAAACAATGAAAAAGCAATTACTGGCAAGGTTTTGTCTAACTGATTGACGAATAACCAAGCAAGGCTACCTTGTTAATTGACCAGAGAAGTTTGGTCTCTTGGGGAAGGCTTTCCTTAACGCGTTTGTTGTTAGCAAAGAATATAGGTTACGTTCATATTATTTATATGTTTTGTGGTTCCGTACGACGCGACAGCGATACCTAGTTTCGAAAAAAGTTCTACATGCAAAATGCAAAATGCGGGTCAACGGAATTTTTCGTACATTTTGAGTTTTTTTTTCGTTGTCGTTGCAAGTACTGTTTATGTACGATCGAAGAAAATGCCGCAGACCTACTTTTCGCTCTTATCACCATTGTAATACGGATGAAAAGTGTGTCAGCGGATTTTTCCTCGATAGTACCACCAAGTTAGTTTTTTTTACCGTAAATCAAAATAATAATGTCCCTGAACGTACCACGCTTTTTGGCATCTTAAACTCACTGGTGATCGATCAACGCAAGGCGTTACGAGCTTGCCGCGAGTACGCAGCGCAACTTGTATATGGCCTCCCTCCCTCCCTCGCAAATCGCCAATGTGATAACACCCTAAGAAGTAATTATTATAAATTACGTTATTTTGTACTTTTAAGTACATTACTGACAAAAGCGTGATTTTTTAACTATAATTTACTATCTGGTATAATTCGTACAGGTACCTAAAGGTAGTTAGTGTAATATAACGCCCACTTTGTAATTACAATATCACCCTCAGTAGACAGAAACATCGATTTGCCAACAACCATTAATGTAATTACAAGTCCCAATGACATTTCCGATTACGTAGGTCTGGGTCGTTGGATCACGACAGGCATCTGTCCCTCACCATCACGGATACCGAGTTTGACCTACTTAGTGGTTGGACATAACCTGATTAACCAACTTAGTGGTTGGACATAACTTGTTTGGTTGCGATACTATGTAAGAGTTTACCCCGGGTTAACTTGTAACCTACCTCTGTATACAAGTGGTAACGTTTTGGTATTTTTATCCCACGGTAAACAGCTGTTACTCAGTTGATACACCGCTGTTTCTTAATCTTTAATATACAAAAATATTTAAAAGTGTATTATAGTAACTAAACTAGTAACTACATTTTAAGAATATTAATAATTTAAGGCAGAAAATCTCGTACTATGTATAAATACTTAATCTATAACAATAAGTGGAAACTTGAAATTGTTCTTCTGTTATATTACTTTTGAGTTTATATGCTATTTCTTGTGCTGTAAATTTTCCAAATAAATAAATAAATTTATGATTTCGGATTCAAATTCTACCGATTGAGGTACCTAATCAGAATTTTCGTTTAAGCTAGATATTTGTATATTTATTAAATTTAAAATAAATTACACAAAATAAATATTATCGAGCTTTCCCGATCATAACACGTATTGAGGTGAGCCGTTTTATATAAATCATGAATAATATTATATAAATAAATTTATATAAAACACTTCATGTGTTATTCTTATTTATTTTAGTTGATTGTACCGTTTTGTGTTTGTGTTACTATCTTTAATTATTGTAATTGGTTTGTCCGTTTTAATTAAAGTAAAAATAAATAAATGAATTATCCTCAAGTCTCATTTAATTCTATAATCGAGATATATTTCGGCCCATTTTGTGGCCAGAATCAGTTGAATTCTAAAATAACTAGCAAGTGTCAATACAGGTACGGATTGGAACCCTAAAAACATTACGATAAATAATTCCAGTTGCAGTTATAAACGATTTAATTATCATTCAACTCCGTTTATATAAGTACTGGGTCTAGGGTCTAATGAATATGGTCTTAAATAACTTCCAAAAATTGTTAAATTTTGGTCATTAACAGATTTTTTTCCAACACGTGTGATATTTTCCTAAAAAGACCTGTAAACGAAATTTCAAGTTTCTAAGTTTACTGGAAGTGTCCTATAGGTTTTCATGGTGAGCTAATTTGTATGAAATTGACTATACCAATTATAACATAATAACTTTTTTGGCTAAAGTTAGAAGCCCGACTTTTTTACAGCACCATGTGGCCGTAGACTTGTGTGGAAGGTATCAGTTTCAATTTGATATCTTAAAAAGACGGAACAGCCATTCAACAAGACAAGTCTATAAATATGTTTTACAACTTAGAGCAGCCATTCAGCAAGTCTACAAATACTTTGTACAACTTACGAAAATTCGAACCACGCTCTCGAGATTCTTTACTGCGAAATGAGAAATGCATAGACGATGTATGGACGTGATTGTAGTGACAATACAAGAACATTTTATGAAGCTTTGTATTGCGGACCTGCGGAAGATTTGTGAAATAAATCCCCCCCCCCCCTCTCCCTATAATACAACGTTTCATGTCCCACCGCTAAATAAAGAATAGGTAAGCAAATTTTTTTTTTCAATTATGTTTTATTCAAATTCAGAATTCTTGCTTACTTCATCACCACCGCGTGGGGTTATTGTGCAAAAACTACCATGCTTTTACTAGAAATAGCGCAAAAATCCGTTCTAAAGGTAATGTTGAAAAAGCCTTATAGGCATCCCATCAACATGCTTCACAAAAAAGCAAAGGTGCTAACTGTTAGACAAATATATTTTCTAAGAGTAGGGCTTGCTCACCACAGAGCAGACCTAAATTCTTGTTCTCACCAAACTCAGAAGAGACGCCGTCGTCGTGTTAATATTGACACTCCATTAGTTGATATGGTTTTTGCTAAAAAGGTTTAGTTCTTTCTCCTTTCCCTACATCTATAAACAGATTTGTAAGTCTTCTGACCTCAAAAACTAGTACGTGGGAGGAAAAAAGTAAAATAGCAAAATGGTTGCTGAATTTAAATTATGACGCCACCGAGACCATTATAAAAATACAAAAGTAATTAAGGTGCCCTTACCCCTTACCCCTTTTAACACCTATGTGTGTGTATCCATGCCCTTATTTATTTATTATTACATGTGTGTATGAAAGATTGTAAACATTAATAATTTCAATTAATATCATATGTACTATATTTTATATTAATATTCATTTGACAAATATTTATATACATAGAGCTAGACGGAGTCTTTTTTAAATATAATTGATTCACTTAGTTTTAGTTATTTCAGTTTATTTTTGTCATTAGACTTTATTTATGCAAAGACGTAAATTTGTAATGAGTAATTGTTAATTATTAATTGTGCTATGACAAATAATCCCACCACCAGTAATTTTTTCTGTTACTCAGATAAGACTCGCGTGGAACAAGTCTGACTTAGTGCGTAGTTTGTTGCTAATTTTTCTGTTTAGTAACAGAAAAAAGCTAATCTCTTATCGTTACCAAATGCTCAAAAGTATGAAAAGAAATGAAATTCATATATACATATAATGAATATAATGAATATTATGAAATAAATGAATATGATATATAATATATATATATATAGAAATGAAATATATTTATTTATGTAATGCAGGTGTAACATACACTTATTACAGGTCGGTTTTAATGTACTACAAGTAATTGAGTAATGTATGTGTATAGGTAATAGTTTTATGTGATAAATAATAATATGGGGAAATACACAGGGAAATAATAAAGGTTGAGTTAACTTAAATTTAATTAAAAAAAACACCTGAATAAAATAAAAATATAGGAATAAATAAAATTATAAATATATGCAATACATAAAATAAATATATGCCTAACTCAGCCTATTGGATTAGTCTTGCTAATAAGAAGGGCAAGTAACTTAGCAAGATAATGTCTTTTTTTTTTCATAAAGTTGGTTACAAACAAATAAATTTAAAAAGTAAGCCCATACTTTCATTGAATAAAGAGATAAAAAATACAAGACAGGAGAAAATTATGTCATGAAGGCGAAAAGAAATATATAATAACTTTGTCTACCTGTCCAATATAGTCCATCTGCTTTTACAGTCATAATTAATTAACGTTAATTCTAGAGGAATCATAAAATAAGTTAGGAAATTATACTAACTTTTATTATGACAAAAATCACAATCGTAATCCCATGCTTTATTATCGTCTAAGTAATTATTTATTTTATAATATACCTTCTTCAATAGGCCCTGCTTAATAAACAGTCTAAACTTATTCTCTGACAAAGTAAGGACCTCCTTTGGAAGTTTGTTGTAAAATCTTATACCATGTCCTACGAAGGAGGTACACACCTTGGCGAATCTGATTTTTGGAAAAGCCAGTTTTTGCTTATTTCTGGTTTCCTTACAGTGTTGCTCACCAAGCCTTGGTAAAGACTCAACATTTTTTCTGACGTATCTAAGAACTATAATAAATTTACAAGGAACCGTTAATATATTTATTTCTTTGATTTTTTCTCTTAAGAAATCCTGGTGCTTTATATTATAAATAGCCCAAATTGCTCTCTTCTGCAAAACAAAGACTGAAATACTCTACCCCATAACAGCATGCTGCTGTGAAAGTAACTAAAATAGACTAATCTAGCAGTATCTACATTAATAATTTGCCTTATGCGTCTAACAGCGTATGCGGCCCAAAGATCTTTTGAGATCTTTGATGCGGCCGAGCTAAGTCTACCACATAGGGCTTCTATGTGTGGACCCTACTGAAGACGAGAGCCTATCATAATGCCTAAAAACTTAGTTTCCTTAACCAACTCCAGCTTGGACCACTGCAAAAGCAAATTAAGATCAACTTGAATTACATTTGGTAATATTTTATAGATCGTTTCTACTAAAATGTCGTAGTAGTGTACATTTAACTGTGTTCGTAGTGTGAATATTTTTGTATGTACCTGCATTGTAGTCTTCGATTGTATTTTTGAGAAATAAATGTTTTTTTTGTAGGTACATATCTGATACCTACTTAAATTAATAGTACTTACAACAATATGATTCATGCTATGAATTAATTTAAAATAAGTTAAATAATTTTAATAATTTATTTATAATGTTTGTAATTAATGATTTTAATCTTCATTGATGAAACCCGTCCGTGAAAGTACGACTTACGCTCACATTCCTACTTGTGTTTCCTTTGGTCTCATGGTCTATGAATTATGAATGAATTTTCCTTGTTAATTGAAGCGGGACAAGCGGGTTAATTAATGAATCAGTTTACCGTTTTGGTACAAAATGTAATCGGAACAAAGATCCATCGAGAAATATTATCATTTCTGTTACAGCTGGGGCTGCGATTTATCAAAAAGACGAATATAGTAATTTACCATTTGAGGTGGAAAACAGTTTTGATAAATATATTATAAAAAAATATGGTTGTTTTGTAATAATTCAAAAAATTTGCCTAATTGACCTAATTTTAAAAGAGTTCAGCCATCCATCCATCAGCCTGGTTCATCCACTGCTAAAAACAGGCCTAAAAGATTGATGTATTTCCATGTCCATCTGCTCATTCTTGATAGGCGTCCTCGTCAAAATTTCTGCCTTCTGGGCTTTTCTGCGTCGAGATGTTTTATTTGGTGCCATTTTATGCAATGGTCTTATCATCATGGGAGTTTTATGGCTTTTACTTGGCCCCGGGATTGAATCGTCTACCACAATTTTTATTGCTTCTTTAATTGTGGAAGTATCGACGACTGGTATCTTTATAAGAGTTTTGCAATTATCAGCAAGCAGACTCTCTGTGTTTGCAGCCAACTCGGCAAAAGAAACAGGCGTAACCGGTCTTACTCCAGGTGCAATAACTTCCAGATTATTGAATTTGACATTCGCTCATGACATTGATATTTTATTTTCGCGGCACGCATGTTTGTGTTTTGTACATATTTGTACATAGCAGTATCGGTGGTATAAAATAAATAATCTCAAAGTACCATCGGTAGGTACATTTTGTGTTCCGTCCGGGTGTAAAGTTATTTCTTTTTTGGCTCGCGTTGGCTTAGACAGTGGTTAACCGTCAGACTCGCGACATCAAATAAGTAATAATAATAATAATGTTTATTTGCATAAAGAGAAATTAAGATGAGTACATTCAAAAGGATCTTACGGCTTGTGAAAATGATTTTTTGCCGAATTTTGCATTTAATGCTTGTGAGGTCAAATAAGTAGATTTTTTTATTTATTTCATTGTAAAGATAGGGGCCTAAGAACAAGAAAAAATTTTGGGCGAAAGAGTGTGCGGGGGGGGGGGGGGTTGCGTGTTTGTCTTTTATTAGTTATAGAGTGTGGATTTATTTGTGCTGCATTAAGATCATTTTCATAATAAAATAGAGTGGTCTTAGGAGCTCCGCCCCAAATATGTGGATTGAAATTTGGTTGGATCAGACGTGTTTTATTCATAAATTGTAGTTTTTGCGATTTTTCCTAACCTTTGATTTAAGTGTGTTTTAGAGCCTTTGTAAGCTGTTAGGTTTATAATTATGTTTATGACCCACGCGTGAGAGCTTCGAGTTTTTGGCGCGGCATCAGTTCATGTCTCGACCAAAGAGTTCAAAAAGTAAAGATAGGCCCTTACCATAGTATGACAGCACCAACATGTGTTCACCTTTAAATGGGTGACGCTCACACGTTTGGAATCAGTGCTCATCTGAATACAGTGATAGTCGGACGTCTTAATGAGTTTTTACGAGAGAAGGGGTCTCAATATAGCGTCGTGTGCATTTTTAAACTGCACTAACATTTCAATAAATAGGAATAAAGTCAAAAGTGTGACAATTCACATTCAAAACACATTTAAAAACAATGCAATAGATTTTAGGTGCCAGGGCACATCTAAACTTTTTTGAAATCTTTGGTCTCGACATGCAAGCTGCGTGCATGCACGTAAGAAGGGTTGGACACCGCGTCGCTTACAGAATATTGATGGTACCCATGAGAAGTCTACTCGCGTGTACGCACGAGCCGACACGCACACATACAAAAACATAAGTATATCAACCGCCATTCTGCAGCGAAACTTGCCCGGTTATTTTTAGAGTTTTGAGTGGAATTAATCAATTTTTCATCTTCGTTTTAATCGACTTCAAAAAAAAGAGTAGGTTCTCAACTTTTTTTCTACACATATTTTTTGAGCAAATTGCTCCATAACGCCATCAAACACCCGATTTTAATGATTCTTTTTTTGTTTGAAAGAGTCGATAAATAGAGTTTAGTAATTTATACATACAGGATGCTTGGTAATTCGACCTATTCCTTTAAAGGGGTTATGCAAGGGATCATTTCCCACAAATAATGCCTATCAACTAGGGGTCAAAAATGATATTTTTTTTCAAGTAAAACACGTCGATATTTCAAAAATTACAAAATAAGAAAGATTTTCTTTCCACTTAAGACCTTTTAATTCTGAGATTATGGGAATTCAGGGCACGTATTTTTTTATAAATGATTACTCATCTATCATTGATCAGAAATATAATAAATAAGTGCTGAGAGGAGTAGTTATTCTTAAATTATTTATTTTTGGTTATCAGTCTAAAAATTTGAAAAATAATATAAAAACCTTCGTAACTCGGAAACCATTCATTTTCGACACCTAGTTGATAGGACTTTATTCCTTGAAAATGATCTCTTGTATAACCCCTTTCAAGGAATAGGTCGAATTACCAAGCACCCTATATATGAAATGCAACAATTAAGAGTATGACATAGCCAAAACAAAAACCAGTTCCGGGCGTGGCTTATTCTATTTTACGATAGCGCGCGGGGGGAAATTCGTCCCGGTCTCTAAGCTCGCGTCACCATAGCAAAAATACGAATAGAGTGGACGAGGCAGGGTCAAAAGTAATACGTATTTTATTTTATCTAATTTATTAGTGTATTTCGATTATCGTCACACGGCATTGATCCTACTTGCTATCACGTCGGGACGTAAATTTATTATGGTCGGTTAAAAGTGTTTTTTTGAGTGTTTGATTTATCAGTTGACCCTCGGAACATTTCAGACACTCCTTTAGAGATACATAATAATATTGTGACGGTTAATTTTCACCATTACCCATTCTTTAAATATTTTTCGCCCGTTGAGCTGGTTTTACACTTGCGGGAAAATAAATTGGACCAAAAATTTCTTTACAAAAATTTTTACTAAAGTTGTTATTACAAAAAGTGGAAACTAAAAAATATTCTCAGAAGGAATGCACCACAGCACTCACTGTAGCCTATATCAATTATGCCTCTCTCATTCAACCACGTTTAACTGCGTTACTATCTCATTCCAACTCATTTTAAATAGCGTCACTATTTATCTCACTCTAACGCGTGTTAAATGGCATTTCTAATGAACGTCAAATATTTTTACTGTCCGCCACTCTTTCATTCTAAATTCTAATTATTTTAAAAAATACGCAGCTCCTTTGGTAGTAAAATAGCAATAACGTTTTTTTCAAAAGTAATACACAGAAATTGCCAGATCATTTGAAAAACAATATTTGATGAGCCGTTATTTAAGACAATTTGCAAAACTAACATAGGAAAAATTTTTTTCAGGGTGTGGTATCGAACTAACCTAATTACAAAAAATTGCTCATAAATTGGGTTTTTATTTTTTTTCGTGATGTAACAGCATTTCAAGGTTTATTTTTGACTTTATCAATAGCATGACTTCAGAGTTGTGCAACAAAAATTTTATTCTTAGAATTTAGAACTGGTTAGCTTTGACTCTGAAAAATCTATTCGAATTTATAAAAGTACCATCAACTCGAAGACTATCTACTTTTTGCTGAGGTCATAATTTGATATTCTGGTCAGTCATGAGCTGGCCTACCAGCCTTCCAAGGGAAAGCGTTGACTTTTGGGACACCTGTTTACCCTTGGGATAAATCGCCAAGTGTTTAAAATATAGAAATTTATTTGTATCATAGTTTGAAATGTTCAAGTCCCTTTACGCAAAATGAAAAAACAAAACTCTTTTAGGATTAATTTGTTGTCCCTATGTTTGTCTGTTTGTCCGTTTGTCTAGGCAATTTTTCTGGGTAAAATCAATAAATGCTAATATTTACAGCCCTGTAAAATATACATATTATAACGTTTTTATGGCCTTTTGTGTAACTTTTTCATACAAATTTTCTCCTTATGAAAATATAGAGATCAACACTTCACATAATATTTTGCATTTGAAAGAAAGCACAGAAAGGAACTGTAGAACAAATAATGTAAAAAATATAAAACCATATCTTTCTATTCTAAAGGGATTAATAATTTACTGTTTGTTCAATGTGGCGATAGCTTTGTTTATATTTTTTTTCTTTGTTACAAAGATAACAAATATTTTCATACAAGGTTAAGGTTAAGGGCTATTTCTCCGAATTTGTAACAAAATATTAAGAAATAATTATAACGGTAAAGTACAACTTTTAGCTAAGACAATTTATTGTTAAAAGTTTGCTATATGCATAAACATATTTTAATGATATTATGGTATCTTCAAAATAATTGGGTTTTCTATAAGCGTGATATCAGATTATTTAAGATATTTACGGCTGGTATCACGACGACGGATAAGCCAATTATTTTATTACTATTGTAATATTATTAAAAATATGTTAATGCATACAGCAGACTTATAACTATAAGTTTTCTTAACTAAAAGTTGTATTTTTACTTATTGAAATTGTATTTCTCATCAAGAAGTGCAAGATGACAAGATATTCAAAATAAGTTAATTGAATTTGTGAAATGGTTTCAGGTCAAAACAGTTTTCCATGAAACGGTAATTGTTTATACTTAGCAAAGTGTGTAAACTTAGTCATCTTAACATGAACGACGCCTGTATTTCTCTCTTTTTTATTTCCAGTATAGATAAAAATATACAAACTTGTTAAACTTTGCGTAAAAACGAGGCAATATTGACGATATCCTGACAGCTATTATGATGGTGTTTTATCAAATTTTGCTTTTTGGGCTGTATAGAGACGTAGTTAGATGTCACTAGAATATACTCATGAAAAAAGATATGAAGAAAATAAGCTGTAGACTTCACATTCGGTTTATACCTTTTGTATGAATTTTAAGAAAAATACAGGGGTAAAGGGACCTCTTAAGGAAAACCTTGTATTAGACTATTTGTTATCTTAGTAAAAAATAATTCAAGGAAAAAAATAAACAAAGCTATCGCCAAATTGAACAGGAGATAATTAATTCCTTTAGAATATAACAACATGGTTTTCATATTTTTTACATTATTTGTTCAACAATTCCTTTCTGTGTTGACTTTTAAATGCAAAACATTATCTCAAGTGTTCATCCCTACATTTTCATAGTGAGAAAATTTGTATGAAAAACGTAAAAAAAAAACGTAAAAACCTAAAACGTAATATAAATAAAAACGTCAAAAGTATGTTTTTACAGCTCTATAGAGGGCCGTTTATATTGGTATTTATTAATTTTACCCAGAAAAAATTGTCTAGACAAACGGACAGACAGACAAACATAGGGATAACAAATTAATCCTAAAAGAGTTTCATTGTTTTCATTTTGCGTAACAGAACCTGAACATGTACCGACAGGATTATCTACGATCTAATAATTTTGCCATGCACTGTAAATATTTCAAAATAAATTTCTATATTTTAAATGCTTAGCGATTTATCCCAAGTAAGTGTACCTATATAATTTGCAAAAAACTTCACTTATTGGACCTGAAATGGTGAGCCAATACTAGAGGGTAATTTCACGAAAAGGTCATTGATCTTTGTTACAGATCTCAGTAAGTATAAGTAAATTAATTTGGGTTTCAATAACGATCACAAAATTATTCTTTTAGAGTAACATATATTATTTTCCCGCATAAAAGTATGAATTCATTCCAAATTTGTTGTTATGACTATGGCACGATGTAGCTAAATCACTCATACGCATATTTTGTTGAGTTTTTAACGGCAGGAATATGATGCTCTTCGAAATATTACTTTATAAAATTAATTTCAATGTGTTTTGAAGTAGTTTTGGGAGATATTTATAGCTTGCAAAAAAGGGCACAGGTTCCACGTCTTACGGGCGCCAACGCTAGGCGTAGACTGACAATATCTTGCTGCCGCTGACTGCATCAGTGGATTTACGTATTTTTGGAAAAAGGGGGTGCTTTTTTTGACCCGAATAACGTGGTATTTGGAAAATGAATAGATATCATTCACACTAATTTTATTAAAAAAAAACCAACAAAATCGCGAAAGCGATACCTGAAACAAAATCGATAAGAAGTGTGCAATAGAGGGTTACAAAAAAATTCATTGACAGTACAAATATGAATCGATTAACGTGGTTTGTGGAAAATGAATACCTTAAAGTTCAACCAAAAACATGTATTTTTTTTATGGCTATACGTAACCTAATTATTGCAACAAAATCATCCGAAAGCTGACATTTTATTTCTGTTTGTATTTTCGTTCCCCTGAAATGTTGATGCTGCACTTGGTTTTTTAATTTTATTTTTATCTAAAACAGTAAAACCACATTCGGCTAAACTTTTGGTCTAGCATGCGGCCGTGGATACAGTGTCTTTCCATCATACTCGCTCTCTCGTACTTGGTATGCGTGAGAGCGCAAGTAGTATAGATAAACTTTCCATCATACTCGCTCTCTCGTACTTGGTATGCGTGAGAGCGCAAGTAGTATAGATAAACTTTCCATCATACTCGCTCTCTCGTACTTGGTATGCGTGAGAGCGCAAGTAGTATAGATAAACTTTCCATCATACTCGCTCTCTCGTACTTGGTATGCGTGAGAGCGCAAGTAGTATAGATAAACATAATTTATACTTGCGATTGTCGGCACTTGATGAAACATAGAAAGCATCTTGATTTTGAATATAAACACTTGTACAAGTTGTTTCATAACACATAGTATAGATAAACTTTCCATCATACTCGCTCTCTCGTACTTGGTATGCGTGAGAGCGCAAGTAGTATAGATAAACTTTCCATCATACTCGCTCTCTCGTACTTGGTATGCGTGAGAGCGCAAGTAGTATAGATAAACTTTCCATGATACTCGCTCTCTCGTACTTGGTATGCGTGAGAGCGCAAGTAGTATAGATAAACTTTCCATGATACTCGCTCTCTCGTACTTGGTATGCGTGAGAGCACAAGTAGTATAGATAAACACTGTATCTCTGGCGCATGCTAGCTACACAGGAGTGTAGGACCTATCTTTCTAGAGATATGGCAGAATTTTTTTTTTATCAAAATTGTCGGAAAGTTTTTTGGCCAAAGAATTATTCGGTACAGTCCAAATCCTAACGGTGTAGGCACATTAGCCGTTCGCTATTGTGCCTGCGTCGGCTTATGGTTCTCTAGTGAAGTCCATGGCGACTCGTCGCGTCGCGTCGTCGCTTCGCTAAGCCAATAGCTGCGGGTCTACAGCGTAATTCTCATTTTCATCAACATCAACTTGAGATTGAAATTTGACGTGCGTGCGACGACGCCAGCCTTACATGCCATCTCTTTTGCACGCGTTGAATTTCGCATGCATTTGCTTGAAGTTGATACAAATGAGAATTACGTGGTAGAGCCCCACGTCTCCAGTATGAACCTGAATGTATTATTATGGCACTATAAATAACACCGTATCTTTAACCCGCCGCACAAAATGTTACGCCTACTGTGATTCTTTATTAGTTTACCGGTGGTTCCGCTTTTTTAGTATAACATTAAATTTTAATAATTATATTACAAAAGATTTGGTTTAGATTCTTATGACAGAGCGTCATCAAGCGACAATAGTATCATTTATAACGCTAACCAATTTTTTGAGAAAATTTATTTTAGTTGGCAATTAAGCCCGCACTCACACACTTTGAGCCGCCGCCATTGTTGTGAATCAATTATCAGTTAGAGACGCAGTGTCCGACCCTTCTAACGTTTATGCCTGCGTGGTACTTCGCGGGTTTGTATTCGCCAAGGGAAATAACTATGTGTGCAACCTGGGGTACTATTCCGGAGAAACGGTCGAAGCGAGACTTCTAAAACTCGAGCTAAAAATGTATGGAGTTCGACAGATAAAACAGGTTTTTACGGTTGAGAAGGCTAATTCGACAGACTCGGAATTGCTCCCCTGGGCATTGACTGAAGAATTCGGTGAGTAAAATTAGTTTAGGATGTAGGAATTAGTGCTCTCATAAACATTACCTAACTTCTATTTGGAAATAAGATTAACAAGTTTATTTTGTGTGTTTAGAAATCCATTTAAACAGTGTTATGTGTACATATTTATGTAAGTATGTGTGTCGTAAATTCTATCGTCCTTGTAAGTGTTTGTATAAATAATAATTGTAAATAAGTAAGTGGGTGAAATTTAGTGTATTATTATCCATAGAATTATCCTTTCGAGGCGCGCGCTCGCGTCTGGGTGGCTCAGTTAGATGGTGGCCGGACTTTTGGTCTGAATGGTAGTTGAATCGAATTGGGTCGATCAAACTTCGACTTTCTGACATTGTTTTGTAATTTATTGATATTTTTGTGTTCAATTTGTTTTTTTAGAAATCTTCGTTGGTTTGTTTAACTGACGTGCTTGGACGCTTTGGCGCGTGGTTGGCGCGTTGTTGGTGCGTTGATCTGATGGTGCTGGGTGTTTGGGCGTGTACTTTCACGTGTCTTTACGAGCGCGCGCAGGGTGCGCGTGTGGCGGAATTTGTTGTTCGGATTTGATCTGGTTTAAGCTATTAGTGTAGAATATATTAGTGAAGTCTTTTTATGGGGTGTATTGCAAATTACCTAGGTAAATTGTTTTCTAAAATTATCCTTAACACAAACATTTCTTTGTTTGAACACTTTGCGATTTATCCATCGCAAGGAGATATAAATTAACATTATAATATGAACCGGGATCAGATCAGAGCTCCTCACATCCAGATTTACTTTTCTTTCTGCGTTTCTATACTGCAATGATATAATGTTAATTTGACCCTTAACACATTCGTTATTTTAAGAATATTGAACAAAGAATGTCTCTACTCACATTTTTTTTATAAAAACCAAATTTTTGTGTTTTATGAACCCTAAACTGAGAAAAATCCTTTTTCTTGTGACAACGAAAAATATTGAATTTCCTATTAAAACGATGTTGTTATTGTTCACGATGTTCACGTGATATTTTTGTGTCATGTATATGAATTAAGTAAAAATCTTTGAAGAACACTTTGAAACATGATTCTTTTTATATATGGTACATCGTTATTGTTAAGTTGAACCTGCTCTTAAAAGGTATATATAATCTGTGTAAAGACTACGTATATTAAAATACAGAGTTAGGAGTGTCACTAGATAGCTAACACTTTTAACACCCTATTTTCACTGACAAATTTTACGTCAAGACAACTCTTATTCTTCTTTTTCTCTATACATATAAAATGTATATCTGTCTGTCTGTCTGTCTGTACGGTTACTTATAACTTGAGAACCACTTAATGGATTTTGGTGCAGTTTTCATTGCAAGGTATAATATTTATTTAGGAAGGTTTTAAGCTATGTACTATCACGCTTCAACTAAAATGAGCAGGGCAGTAAGAATTTTAGTGAACCGTATCGTAGGTTTGCCTTAGCGTGTAGCGTATAAATTAATGTGTATTTTAGACCGCATCCGTCAAAGGTCTGTCGACGGTTTGGTTTTTTTGTGTGTGGTAACACTGTTGGGACTTGGCTGTCAATTCTTGTAAAGATCGGAGCGGTCTTCGTAGTATTTGTAAATATTCTGGAATATATTTAATTAAAACCGGGTTCTAAACGGGTGTGGAGACCCAGTGTACAGTTTGTGGATCAGAGCGGACTCTATTCTTACCGGGGAGGCAATCTTCGAGGAACGTGAGACGACGTTCCAACCTCGTGTGACACGCGGTGACCGCGTATCGGCATTGGAAAGCCGACATAATGGTAATGACCGTAATGGTTTTTATTTGTTTTAGGGTTTATGAGCTCATAGGGTTAGGCTAGGGTTATTAGGGACCTAATCAACACCACCAGTGCCAGCAACGAAGAGGACTTCAAGAATTTATATGTAAGTTGTAGAATTAAGCAATCTTAGGTTAGGCCTCACAAGACATCATCAGTCCCGGGCAGAGCTGTCATATGGACCAAATAAAAAGTCCGTAAAAGACCGAAAACGTATAAAAAGTCCTAAATCATCAAATAGGACTTTTTTAACCGTGAGCGAGTCCGCGGACCACGGACCGATCGGACTTTTTCGGGCTTCGGGTTAGTCCGTTCAGTCCGTTGGTCCGTTGCTGGTCCGTTGTGTGTAACGAAATGATTATGGATGGTTTTATGCAAGTATAGCATGACAAAATAATGTTATTCGAAGGATGTGATGACGAGTTGACGACTAAGAATCGAAATATATGTTTTGCAGGTATGTATTCATTCATATTTTCTTCATATTGTCCATACTTAATTTTGTTTTGACTATATATAAAGCTACTACAAAACGGTAACTCACTGACTGACTGACTGACATGGTTGTTTAGTTTGAAGGAGTCTTTTGACATGGTAGTAATGTATGAAAACAATGTCAGTTGTCTAATACTGAGTTGGGAAAAACCTTGACATTTGACATTTGACATGGGTTTTTGACATTTTAGTGAGACGTGTCGTTGTATGGGAGTTTTGAAAAATGTTTCGAGTAGGTGAGCCCGAAGGGCGAGCCTACGAACGAGCACGAACGAGCGAGCGAGCGAAGTTCGTAGTGATGTACCTGGGTACTAGGGATGGGAAAGATTGACATTTTTGACAGAACGAGCCCGCGAGCGGGCGAAGTTCGCCGGGACAAGTACGCGAGCGTGAAGCGCGAGCGTGCGCAGTTCCTAGGGATGTCCTCGATCACTAGGGATGGGAAAAATTGCCTTTTTTTTTTAAGGGATGTACCGAAAAAAAAAATTGTTTTGGCCATATCTTCGGAACGGAAGGTGGTACATCCCTAGGGGTCGGACCATAGGGTACAAAAAAAGTTTTTTTTTTAATGTCAAAACTTTAACCGCCCGTATCTCCTAGATGGCTTGAGTTAGACCCATGGTGATGGGTGTCTAAGAAAAGGTCTCGCCGAGATCTAGCCCCCCACAGTGTCAAAACTTTAACGGCCCGTATCTCCCAAACGGCTGAAGCTAGACCCATGTTCATGGTACTCTAAGAAAAGGGCTCGACGAGCTCTAACTGAAAATGAAAAAAAAAAGTCGAAAAAAAAAAATGTTGCCAAAACTTTGATCGGCTATATCTCCCGAACCGTAAGTCCTAGCGAATTGCGGTTTCGACTTTAGTGATCGGTTTGCCGAGGGCTTCCCGACCGCAAAAAAAAATTTGACATTTGACAGGTTTTGACATTTTTTTGACAGGTCCAAAAAAGTGCTCCGATTCGCTTGAAACTCGGTATCAAGGGGCAAATGGGGTCGGTGATTACGAATTCATTGTTAAATTTGACACTTTTTGACAACCGACAAGGATTTTGACACTTTTTTGAAAAAAAATTGATCGGACATTTCTTCGGATCTAATGGCGAGGCCGAAGGCCGAGCCTTCAAGTGTCTTTCTAGCGAGGCCGAAAAACGAAATGTGAGGACGGAGAACGCGCCAGCGAGGCCGAGTCCGATCAAATTTTTTTCAAAAATGTGTCAAAATCCTTGTCGGTTGTCAAAAAGTGTCAAATTTAACAATGAATTCGTAATCACCGGACCCTACTTGCCCCTTGATACCGAGTTTCAAGCGAATCGGAGCACTTTTTTAGACCTGTCAACTGTCAATTTTTTTTATGCGGTCAGGAAGCCCTCGGCAAACCGATCACTAAAGTCGAAACCGCAACTCGCTAGGACTTACGGTTCGGGAGATATAGCTGATCAAAGTTTTGGCAAAAATATATATTTTTTTTCGTTTTTTTTTTTTCATTTTCAGTTAGAGCTCGTCGAGCCTTTTTCTTAGAGTACCATGAACATGGGTCTAGCTTCAGCCGTTTGGGAGACGTTAAAGTTTTGACACTGGGGGGGGCTAGATCTCGGCGAGACCTTTTCTTAGACACCCATAAACATGGGTCTAACTCAAGCCGTCTAGGAGATACGGGCGGTTAAAGTCTTGACATTAAAAAAAAAAAAAACTTTTTTGGCACCCTATGGTCCGACCCGTAGGGATGTACCACCTTCCGTTCCGAAGATATAGCCAAAACAATTTTTTTTCCAACATATAATCGCTTCTATGAAAAGCAAATAAGGTCTTTGCCATTAGACTTATTGTGCTGGACGGAAATTAAAAAAAAGTTGCTAGGGTATGCCATCCTCTTCATCGAAGTTTTCAGGTATTTCAATATTATTCAATAAAATACACGACATTTTTTCGACTATTTATCAAATTGTAGCACAGCATTTATTGCATAACTCTATTGAAGTAATCTAACGGACTGTTTCGGACCAACTCGGACCGGACCGGCTTTTTACCGAAATAGGGCTAGTCCGTTCGGTCCGCTGGAGTTTAGGGCTCACCATAAAAGTCCATCGGACCAGGTCCGAGTCCTATTTGAACGGACCAACTTAGGGCTTATATTTAGTCCATGTGACAGCTCTGGTCCCGGGTATACTCATAAGGGCCCAGCTACCTGTGTGTGTGTGTCTGCTGATTGTTTTGCTGGTTGGAAGGTGTCCGTTTTGTCGAGCAGGCACCTTTCACCAACAGTAGTAATCCAAGTGTTGCGGGTTCAAATCACGGACCTAAATTTTCTTTTTGTTTTATATTCATTATACTCGGTTATACATATGTATTATCGAATAAATAGGTACAGCAAAAAATGTTACGTTTATATTATGGACTATTAGTAGTTTATGCTAATAATGTTTATGTAATGCTTAATGTTTTAAGCGTAACCGAGTAATTTATTGCTTTTACGCCCGTGTACGTTTTAAATGACAATAAATATAATCTTGTGAACTTTAAATTATAATTGGCTCAAAAGGACTGTATCCAGAGCCGTTAAACAGTGGAAAAAAAAAGTAAAACATCTATGGTACACAGGAAAGCCTCCAGGTAAGCCAACCATAGTAAATAAATAAAAAAAATAATAATAATAAAGCCCTAGGGCAAAATAATCGACTTTTTGTTCGGTTTTGATGCATAAAAAGTGGGCCTTTACGAGCACATGCATTGAAAATTAAATAAAGATACTGTCTAATTGGTAAACACAATTGAAATTAGGTCTGATACAGGAACATGTTTTGATTTTTTTTATGACAGCTACTTTTTGGCACACTTTGGAGGATTTAAACCTCCCTAACTCTCTCATTTTCGGAGGTAATGCAGAAGTCAATGATAACGAATGTTCCTGTGGATCTAGGGAATACGTGAAAGAAAGAATTTTTCAAATAGTAGGAATATATGCATATATTTTTAATGAATGCAAATTTTTTGGGGTCGAACCCCCATAAGTTTCTCATTTTTGGAGGTAATGAAATAGGAAGTGATAATATCGTCCGTGCAAAGGTCCTCGTTACTCCAGGGCGGAAATAACTGCAGTGCGAGAGGGACGGAATCTGGGAAAACTGACAAAAAGTCGGTTTTAAATTAATACGACATTAACATTAGCTTCCTTTAATACTAAATAAAATACCTACCCATACATTAGATATACTAAAAAACTTAAATAATAATAAAAAGCGAAAAAGTGCCATAAAGCTTTATTTTCTTCAACATCAGGAGCCTGTGGCTGCGTGATGTTATATAACATAATATAAGTTAGAATTAGTTTAGTTAGTTTAGCATAAAGTTTGCAATCTCGCCATACCGCGCATAATCCATGTGGTTTTAGTCGGATGACTTTAAATTCTTAAAAATGTAAGTAAATTTAACTATGAAACAATAAACTAAAAAAAAAAAACTAAAATAACTTTGAAAATTATGAAAATTTAGGTGTTTTTAAACACATCTAAATAAATATTTTTGAAGTCTGTACTCTATCCCAATTTGTCAGAATATCAAAAAATAGTTTAGACCTCATTTCAATAATTTTTTCTATCGAGTGAAATTCCGCCAATCGCGTTTCTCATAGACCAAAATCTAGAAAAAAAGTTCCAAAATTGTTATACTAATTTATTTAACTTGGGACTTCTTTTGAACAGCAGAAAAATATCTTCAAAATGTATCGATTTTGACGATATACCCCCTTAATGTGGATGAATGAATGTTCTAGGGGGACTATAGAATATGTGACAGAAATATTTTGTTAAATCGTTGCTGTTCCACCAGTTTTCCGCATTTTCCGGCTTATTTCCTGAAGTCCTTGCCTTAAGACTACATTCTTGACAATAAGTTTTCTTACTTAATGCGTAAATCAGACACACCAAATTGCAGTGAGTGCGAGGTAATAGAAGACGTCTATCATATTTTAATACAATGTGTACGAAATGAGGTCCAAATAAGACAAACATTTTGTAATTCTATTTTTGAATTAGGTGGCTATAACAGCGCCTTAATTGGCTACTCCAAATTTAGAAGAAGCTGAGATGGTGCTAAAATTAGCAAAGATTTGTATTAAAATAAGTAATAACTGTATGTAGTGAGTAGAACTTACCTAACTTTAGTTTATACAATTAGGGTGACATGATCACATCGTGACCAAACCCTCCAATAAAGATTTATAAAAAAATGTAGGTGCTCTCCCAATCGCATTCTAATCGATCAATGCAAACAATTATAAATTTAATATTTATTCTGTGTTAAATATTTTGTAAAAACGTGATGAATTGTACTTGATGGCGCGCGTTTTTGCGCCTTTTTTAGGTTGTTGTAACTCCCTTGGTATATACCATAGATGTAGCATAGTAAAGCTATGTTATATACCTATATATTGAACGATATTGTATTAATCTCTTGTTGAGGAATATACATTATATAGACATCAAAACTTATTTTTTAGAGTTGTTTTCTACCTGTGAGTAGAGAACAACCTTCGTTGATTTTTTTCATCGGCGCACATAACGTGTTACAGCGGGAAATGCGTTATTTTTGTGTTTTTTTTAATTATAACATGAACTTTACTGTTTGTTAATTAATACTTATGTAACTATTTGAAACTTCGTTTATTCACATATGATTATAAACAATTAAATAAACCGAAAAAATAAATAAGTTGCTGTTTATTTATTTATATTTATGTGTCTTGTTTGGAATGAATAAAGACAAAACATAATTTAAAGCCAAATTAATAACAAATTACTTTATTTATTTTAAAATATTTTTTTAGACCTTTTCGCAATTTTTTCGCACGGAATTTTTGCACGGTTGATTTTTATTTATTAAACACAATATCAACACCATAGGTATCTTAATTTTATTGTTATCAATCGAAAGCTGACGAATGCTGAATGTATAATAAAATAAAAAAAATGTTTGGTACCGCTTTAGATTTTAAGAACCATTGTTAAACATTTTAATAAACAGGTGTCGGGTTTTGAGCAAAGCAATGTAAACATGTCTAAAGTGTTTTTGTTAAAACGATGTCATTGACAGAATGTTATGGTTTTTTTATTAAAATAACTATAAATAATATTGTTTACGGGTGCGAGCCGCGGCGCAGCGGCTCCGTCAAGTTAACGAAGGACTCAAGCACATCTAAGAAGGTAATCAATTACTCGTATTATTAATTTTTATTTTGTGTATTTAAATATTTTTACGCTCTTTTTACATTGATGTAAAATAAACATTATGTTGTTCCTATTATTGTTCTGAGTCTTTGTACCTTTGCTATGCTCCTACGGGCAGATTTTTACAAACTGTTTACAATTCGTAAGTCTTGGGTATCTTATATATATATCTTATATAATTTATACTAAAAATAAAGTAGTAAAAAGTTCTCTCTGTACATTGAATATTTTTACGAAATTTTAAATGAAATGGGTTTCGGGTATTGTCTTGAGGCCTAAACTTTATTTAAGTATTTATGACTATTGCAAAACGGCTCACCTCAATAAGTATTATTGTTCGGGACAGCCGACCAGTTTCAGCAGATTCAGACTACCTTCTTCTGGGCGAGGGAAGACGTTGCGTCTCGCACATATATTATATAGGTATATCTATTTAATTTTTGTCTGTTATGTGCGTGTGTGTGTGTGTGTGTTCTGTCACAACTCAACAATCATGCACTCAACGGATTTAGTTGCGATTTTCTTTATTATCATTGTAGTGGCTTTGATCAACATAAATAAGGCTGGGATGTTGATAAAATAACCGCTAAACCAAAAATTGTCGATCATATTTTTTACACTTCCACGCGAGCGAAGCCACGAGTATAAGCTAATAGATAAATAGTAATCTTTAAAAAATAACGAATACGAATAGATTTAAACGACTATCTTTATATACTTAGAAAGCAATACCTTAACTGACTGACTTGTCTGATTGACTGACTGTTTTGACTTACTTACTGATCTATCAACGCTCAGGCCAAATGGCCGGACTTAGGAATATAAAATTTGGACTAAAGCTCCCTTATATGACGTAGACATCCGCTAAGAAGGGGTTTTAGGAAATTCCCACGGGATCATAAGAAACGGGATCCACGCGAGCAACGCCGTGGCTAGAACAAACATAAACCTCGTACAGTAAAATATACTATACAATCTCTCATGGGGCAAATTTAATAATTTATAATGAAATTTTTTCAGAGTGCAATTACATTTTACCCTTTATAAATAGCATCTCATATTTCAAGTAGGATTCGTTAAAGTAAAGTACGAAATGTCGCACAGAAATCTTTTTATTGCCCTCAACCTAAAAGCTCTACGCATGAAAGTTACATCCCATCCCTAAAGCCCTCACTAGCCCTTCAGGTTTCAGTCAGATACGGTCCGTCGCGGAGGGTGGACGCCCTTACCGTTTGGTTTTTGAAAATCGAACGTTACGAAAACGATTTCAAATCCAGAGTGTTTTAGTTTTAGTTTTAGTTTTTCGTGCCAGTGCTTAGTTTGAAGCTTTGTTTTTGAGGTGGGAATGTGACCGATACACCTCATTAGCTCGACATAAGAAGGTTAGTTCAGGTTATTATAAGCAAGATACCCAGAAAAGTTTTAATGAAGCGAATGTTTCTTGATTGAGAAAAGTTTTTTGCGATGAATTATAGAAAATGTATACTAATTAAGCGTGAAGATGTTATAATAAGTTTGTTATAGTAGTTTTCAAGTGTTTTCCAAGATCTGATAATCTGAAATAAACCTGTCACTACTACGACTCTATGTTTCGACTGTTCAATAATGTTTGAGCTCAGACCAACACTTTTCTGTGTTTTTGAACTGGATATTTTTGTTTTCTTGTCTCGTGTGTGGGCGATGGTATATTCAGAACTATTGGGTAAACCACCCGAAACTTGACACAAGACACTCGTTTACAAACTGTCAAATATTAAAATTACTGTTTATATTCAATGAGGTTTTTTTTACTGAAAGTATCTTGATTTTATTTTCTATCATGCCATCACTTTTCATTTCCGACTGTAGAAAAACCTTTTAGTGAAAGATATTTTTCTTCGAGAACACACGGAATTTTCAAGGAATTTATTATTTTTCACCTAATAAATGGTTGCATTCACAAAAAAAAAAACTTGTACCTAATTAAAAAAAAAATTATAATATTTTTTTATTTATTACGTCGTTTTTTTTTTGTAAAAATTGGCTAAGGCTTGGCCATCACTGCGCCTAATAGAAAGCATTGATGAGGCTTAGGATGAAGCGCGCTCGCCCAGAAACTGGAAAAGGAAAAGCAGGCGAGGCGTTAATCAGTCTGTTCAGGAAATTCCGCAAAATCTATGGAAGTCGGTAACAGACGCCTGACAGATAATATATCACCAACTGCCTGTAACTAATCTCCCGATACAGTTCTCATGATGTGATGACGGAATTGAAGCGGAAGTATTTATTAGCTGTAGCTTGACCGTAACCGCTGTGCCTCGCCCTAGGTGCCGCGCGGGAAGGCGGGGGGAGGAAAGGAAACGGTGGCATGAGTTCTCATGAGATCGATATTGTCGGATCTTATGAGATTGGCTTACAATATTTTTAAGGATATAAGATTTTTATATTTATTTGGAAATATGATACTACCACAATGGTAAGTGAAATAAGTAACTAGATAAATGTTATATTAAAATTATGATTTTTATTTCAATATTTTGTTTCATAAAAGTTTTAAACTTTTAATACAAATCAGAATCAAAATCATCAAATAATAAAAAAATGAATAAATAAAACAATATCGGTCTCATGTGAACTCATGCTAGTCCTTTCCTGCCCCCGCCGCGCCGCGTGGCGCCAAAGGTGAGGCATAGTGGTTAGGGTTACTTTCAAATATATAATGATTGGCTGGATATAAGATCCAACATAATTTTTAGCCAATCACGATACATCTGAAACCTAGAGCGATAGATATTGAAGTTAGACAATAAGCTCCTTGGTCTAAGTGTCCAGGGTGCGCCGGGTGTATTTAGAGTAAGCCAGTGTCTCTGTTTATGACACTCTAAGTTGCTTTCATGCACACTGCGAAGTGTGTGTCAACCATTTTAATAGAGTATCAAAACAAATGAATCAACGAGGGAGACAATTTAACGCTTGAAGCATCTCATAAATTTCAGACTTTTAAGGGTGCATCATATACAGATTATATACCACAATTTTAATCAATATAAAAAGGTTGTATCCTTAACTCCTTAGTGACTGACTGACCACGTATAGTCCAAACCGATAGACGTAGAGATTTGATATTTGAAGAGTGTGTACATACAAAGGTAAATACGTACACTAAGAAAGGATTTTGGAAAATTCGCACCCCAAAGGGTTCAAAAAGGGGGTCGAAGTTTCAATACAAACCTCCATTTTGTCGAAATATTGAACGTAGACTTCCGAAATAAAATAAACATACACGTGTTTAGGTTGTGATTCAGTTTTGTATCAAAAATAAGGAACATTGTCATATTCTTGACTATTCTTGAAATAACTGCTATAGAACGGTAGTGTCTGAGCTTTTTCAACAGTCTACTGCGAAGCGATTGATTAATAATACTCCCTCGACCAAGGTCTGATGATGAAGTCGAAATGTAACTTTCAATAGATAATGGTCGGACTATCATGTTCGGACTCTTTCGACTTGTCTGTTTTAAACTATTTACAATCCATGGAAACTAGGCTTCAATGATGAGCTAGGTAAAGATCAAAGATAAATATATATTGATCTTCATGGTACATTTCGTTGCAGTATGTAAAAGTAAAAACCTATACATCGTATTTTAAGCAATCATAAGATAATACTGTGTTGTATCGTTGTTGAGTACATTTATTAGATGGATTTCATTTCAACACTAAGGGGGGCATACATTTTCTGGTTTTTCGAGGATGTCTCGTAATAGATGTAAGTAAATATAGTAAAACTAATTTATATATTTTGCAATTGGTTTTTTAATACTTACCTACAATTTGCTACTCAGATTGTACTTCTTTTTATTTTTTTTTTATTTTTATGCTTCACATTTGAAACTTTTTTATATCCCTATATTTTTCCTGTAATTGGCCAGTTATGACCTACAATGGACATTTCTTATATTTTTCGGTCAACCAGTTTCAGCAATAAGAGGGGAGACATAAACACTTTTTTGTGGTTTTTCAAAGATTTCTCGAAATTAGTACCAGTAAGTATAGCAAGGATATATTTACAATTAGCTTTTGATATCTAAAATTTGATCCCATCAAAAACATAAAATGTACAAAAATGTCGAGTCTCGCAATGCAATCTTTCCACCGTAAAAAGTTGTGAGATCTTATGTAAAGCCAAGTCTGTTATTTTAGTTTGTATGGAAGCACCTTTTCATTTAAGTTAGTATGGGAGCACCTATTGAGCAAATGTATCATTAATTGTTTCCTAATTAGTTACCTACCAACATTAAGTGACTGTACTAATATTAGTCATCTTTATTTCTATAATAAAATATAGTGACTTCGCAATCGCACAGCAACATATACAACATATCTACCTAATACCAATTTGTTAGCGATTTGAGAAGATATTTCTACGCATCAGCGCTTTATTTGTGCTCTGCGATTGCCAAGTCACTATATTTTATTAGAGAAATAAAGATGACTAATATTAATACAGTCACTTAATGTTGGTAGGTAACTAATTAGGAAACAATTAATGATACATTTGTTCAATAGGTGCTCCCATACTAACTAAAATGAAAAGGTGCTTCCATACAAACTAAAATAACAGACTTGGCTTTACATAAGATCTCACAACTTTTTACGGTGGAAAGATTGCATTGCGAGACTCGACATTTTTGTACATTTTATGTTTTGATGGGATCTCATTTCTTTTTGTAGGTAGTCCTCCTTTTTTTCTTCTCGGGTAATATTTCTTGCACGTCAGCTACGGATTTTCTTAAAGCCCACTCCTTTTTACTGATCATTTAGACATACTCCAGAGAAACTAGTATCGCGAAGGAGCACTTCATAATGACCACCTAAGAAACTACCAGAGAATTGTAAACGTTTCACTGGCGTCCCAGGATCGCCACTAAATGATCCTCTCAAACGGTCATTTTTGTAAACCTCGAAAGTAAATGGATACAAAGAAGTGGCTCCCATAAGTTCGGATACGGAACCGTAGGTGGTAGTTTTCATCAGCTGTAGCTGTCGAGTACAGGTCAGCGTTAATGTGTCTCCACGCTCGTCACACGTATAAAGTTGCATTTCATCCCAATGCGCTTCCACATACTCGACTACCGCAAACCTAATGTCATACGACGACTCAATGTTCTCATACATAGAGAATGACAAAGAATGGAACCAACATAAACCATCTCCAGGTATAGGGACAACTAGGTGTGGACAATATTTCAGGCTACATTGCAATATTCATTTTTACGGTAAGTTATTATTATTATTATCCACAATTAGATGCAACAGGCAGGTTAATATTTCTTTTGACCATGAAGTGAAAGGCAGGTTTGTCAGTCTAAACCACAGAGTACATTATTATGTCTAAACCTGGTCTTTATTCAATGACTAACGAGTACAAAGACATTTCATTATACCTACATCATAGAGGATGCATATACAAATAATACAACATTAGCAGCTTTATTTTTCCTGTAAGCTTTACTGGATAAATAACCTTTCACCTTGATTTTTAGGGTTCCGTATCCTACTATTCCGTGACCCTATTACTAAGCCTCCGCTGTGGGTCTACAGCTTCAGCCGTTATAGGTGAATATAGCGCGTAAATATTTTCACATAATATACGAGTATGTTACTTTGTCCTCTATCACGGCAAATAATAATATGAAATGGAAATCCAAGGGGGGTCCAATTATTCGACGTTATTTGTTTCAGCTCTATCTTTATAATACAACAATTTTGGGCAGAAAAATGTTAGATTTCCTTATTCAAAAGGTGCTGATTTGTTTGTCAGGCGCTACCATTTTAGCGCCTTGTTTTTTGTCACCTTTATGTTGCTATGTCATCTTTATTGTTGGTATTTACCATAATGGTTTGGGGTTTCGTACCCATATTGTGTGATGGTAGTACGGAACCCTTCGTAAGCGAGTCCGACTTGCACTTATCCGGTTTAATAGCGACTTATTTACCAAATGTTGATATTTCTCTTCTTAAATAGACTAAATGTGTTTTAGGGTTCCTTACCCAAAGCACAGATTATTATAACAACGCCTCTATCGTTAGAACGGTTATACATACAAGTACCTACAAGTTGAAAATTTAGGCAGACTACTTTAAAATAAAATAACAAATAATAAAAAATGAGGGTTCCTTCCTAAAAAGGTACCGAATTTTCTGTCAGGCGCTACCGTTTTATCTCGTTTTATCGCTTTGTTTTTTGTCGCCTTGATGGTGCTATGGCATAGATCTATGTTGTTGCAATTTACTTTTAGGGTTCCATACCCGTATTGTGTGGGGGTACGGAACCCTTTATGTGCGAGTCGGATTCGCACTTTACCGTTTTTTTAGTGACTTAATTACGAAATGTTAATATTCTCTTCTTAAATTGACTAATTGTGAATGTATCGAACATTATAAACCACCCTTTTTAGGGTTCCTTACCCAAGGAAGGAGGTCCCAATATAAGAATATGTTGCTTAGATCACTCTCCGAGTGATATTAGTAGTGTCATATAAATATAAAAAAAAAAAAAGTCACCCTCACACTTACATACACACCCTCATGCACCCTCTCACACGCCCTTACAGAAGTGTTCTAACTTTTTACTATTATTATTATAATTATAAGTATCTAGTGATTGTGCTAAAGCCCTTGTTTTCCTTAGTGACTATATTAATTTTCTTATTATTTTTTTTTTAATTGATTAGCTTGTACATTACGCTTTCTCTTGTAGTTTTTATTATCCAGTTTGATTTTTTATTATAATTTTTTCTTTTTCGTCTTAGTTATTTTAGTATATTTAAGTAAAGATTATATAATGTAAACCCGTTATTGGCCTATGTTTAGTTAATGTTTTTCTGTATTATTGTTGTAAATTGTGCTGTGGGTTTTGTAAAATAAATAAATAAATAAATAAAGGAACAGATTATTATAACAAAGGCTCTATCTTTAGAACGGTAATACATACAAGTACAAGTTTTAACTTTGGGCAGTCTGTAGTAAATAATTTAAAGTAAAATAATGAAAATTAGGGTTCCGTACTAAAAAGGTACCAAATTGTTTATCAGGCGCTACCGTTTTATCGCTTTGTTTTTTGTCGCCTTAATGTTACTATGGCATCTTTATTGTTGTTATTTACTTTTAGGGTTCCGTACCCGTATTGTGTAGGGGTACGGAACTCTTTATGCACGAGTCAGATTCGCACTTTACCGGTTTTATTTTTTAGTTTTCGCACTTTAACTTTAACGTAGAATTTTTCGTTTTAGGCGTCTTTAATGCAAAGCAGCATACCACCAACGTCATCTAGTGTCATACAAATTTATAGATGCAGCTGGAAACATACATTTTGTGTAGACTTTGTATGGAAATATTAAATTACCAACCGCAAATAACATTTTTATATTTTTTTCTTGCAATGTACACTTAACACTAACCGCATGCAAAATTTCAAGTTTGTAGGCATGCTAGAACACCTTTAGACTTTTGATGATGTGTCAGTCAGTCAGTGACAAAATAAGGGAACTTTGACTTGAGATATTTCGTAATCAAATATAGGTACAAAGTTTTTTATTAGTAAACTTAAATAACATATAAATAATGATACTTTTTTTTTATAAAACTAACTTAAATTTAAATAAAATATAAAAAGAAAAACAAATACCAACCTGTCTGTCTCATAACGGGCTCTAGATTAAATAAAATATGTGAGCCAGATCACCGCCATCATCGGGGAGAGTACCCAATAGGCTGGCGGCGTTGCCTCGCTGTATTGCGAGGCTTATTCGCTGACCAAAATAGGTCCCAGCCCTTGGGTCTCCGGAAGCGTTGACCAACCTCGACGATATTTCCTTAAATAGGCGCTTTGCGTCTGGTCCCCACGGCCCCAGGGTCTCTACGGCAAAAGGCACAAAAATGTAGCCTTCAGCCAGCTCCACGTATATACGCCGTTTGAGACCCTCAGCCGTCAACGCCGCCGCGCCAGCAAGGACAGCGCTCCCCTGGAGATGGGACGGCGCTACGGTGTCGACGCATGTTGCGTCCCACACCAGCGACTGCCCATTTTTCCAGGGGATTAGTGTCAGTCCGTCGGGCCTCTTACCATCGCTGCGTACTAGGCCTTTGGGCTCTAGTACGGCAGGCACGTTGGCGCTCATGAGAGCCCGACGGATGACATCGTTTAAGGCGGCGTGGCGCGGTAGATGACCGGCGCTACGTTTACATGACAGGCCGTGGTGACCGGGTTGGTCAACGCTTGCCCCGCAACGGCAGCGATGTGGCTCGTTGGTTCTTGCACCAAGCCTCAGACTGACTGCCAAACTAAAAGTAGTTTTGTCCAGTAGGGTGCCGATACTTGCCGACGGTAGGGCATTTAACCAGTACCCCGACTCCGACTCTTTGCTTGCTAGGAGACGGGCTCGCTCTGTAGGGTTTTCTGCAGTTTCTAGTAGCTTCTTTTGAACCTGATTGCAGAGCGGCTCGTCCCACAGCCTCTGCGATGTCGTAACTATCGGGGTTTTTTTGGCTCGGACCAGCAATATCAATCCAAGCGCTCCTGGCCTCAGCCAAGCACGTGACCTCGACATCACCAAGTGATGGGCTAATTAAGGTACCAATGAGGTCAAGCGTACTGTGAGCTGAGGACAGGAACGCCGGTAGTGCTACGCTGGACACTTTACGGATGCCCAATCCGCCAAATCGAACCGGAAGAGATGCCTGTTCCCAACTTCGTTCATTTAAAGGGCAATTTAGAATTTCTACTAAAGTGTTTCTTATCATTTTGTCTAAAATGTTCAAGAGAGAGGTGTGACGCCAAATGGTAGTGCAGCGTAGCACATAAGTAAATTTTGGTACGAATATGCAGAACCTAATTATGAATTAGTTGTAATTTGGGGTCAGAAGTAGGATCAGTAAGTACTCTTGGTTACTGAAATTTCAGACTTCTAGCTTTACCCACAACGAAGATACAGGGGGGTTGAAAGTGCCGTGAGTTGCTTCGAGAAAAGGATGGTACGGCCGTTCCACGAGACTCGGCGGGGGCACTGCCGTGCCCCCAGATAACCATATTGTAATTTTTAAGACTTTTTTTTGAGATATTTAAACATTTTTTTTTTAAATTATCTTATGTGGGCAAATTAATGATATTTTTGTGCCAAATTTCAAGTCTTTATCTTAAACAGTAATACAGTTGTGGCTGTGACGTACGGACCATAGTAAAACCAGAAAAGTAGTTTATCTTCAACCAAATTTACATCGCGCGGCTAATATGTGTGCGTGCTAGTACGCACGAACTACAGTACGCACACAACAGCAATATCTCGGTATGCAAGGCCGGTGCTAGTCGGGGTTACGCCGCGGTCGCGCTCAGTCAAGTCTTTCGAACAAGCGCGCCAGCGCGGCACCGATCACTTCAAATATGTCGACAGCACGCTGTCGTACATATTGTTCTGTCTTCGGATGCCTCAATAATAATTCCTCAAATCCAGAATTATCGTTCTTCTCAATACCAACTCAACAAGAAAGGTGAGTACACAATTTATGGTACATATAAATAATAATGAGAGATGGAAACCGTACTTTCTTTGTTCACATTTAACATAGGTACCTATGATCATAACTGTGCTATGATTGTCAGTTAGTCAAAGTGTTTTTAAATGTAGAGCTGATATGGTTGAAATCGCAAAGATTTTTTAATTATAGACTAGGAGCCAATGTTCGATTAGATACTTAAATTTTATTATGTACTTAAATGAATTGAACTGATTAATTTAGTCAACAATCACAAAGATTTTTAAGCAAAAGCGTTGCCAGGGGGGCAAGATGACATGAATTGTAGGTAAAATAAACAAATGTAAAGTTTTTAATTGTTCATTACAAGAAACAAAATAATTGTCTTATAAACATAATGTTCTTGGGTTTCTCGCGAATTTTTCGGTTACTTTATTATAAAAATCTCAAAGTTTTTCAAATCTCTAGGGGGGGACAGCTGCCCCCTTCCCCCTTTTGACGATGCCCATGTTTTTAAGGTAAATTCAGGAGCTTATCTTTAATTTTATAATTGATTATTTTCAAGTTTTCTTACTTTATTTAATATAAGCAAGTAAGATTTCTTTATGAGTTATAAGGTCTATACGTTTACTATGTATGATATGAATGTATGTATGTTTGAATGTTTCACTACGTCGTCGATTGAGAGCTCATTTGTCATAATCGGCTTCAAAATGTCAGTTGATTTGTCATAATTTTTATTTTGTTGTTTTCAGGCGCTTACAATGGCTACAATTAATATCACGTGAGGATTTGACAGATAATGTTTCAAAATATCGTGCTTCATATTATAAATTGTAAGCATTTTAAATTAAAGAAGTCTTATTTAAATAAATGTGCTTTTTATTAATGTCTACCTCATATAAGGTTAAAATACGGTACTGAGCTCCCGGTCTACATAAAGTTCAATTCGGGTCTCTACGGCGCGGCGCAGCGGCGCGGCGGCGTCTTTGTAGATCAAACGTGCCACCAAAGGGGGCCGCCTTGAGAACAGGGGCTCTACCGCGTAATTCTCATTTGTATCAACTTCAAGCAAATGCATGCGAAATTCAACGCGTGCAAAAGAGATGGCATGTTAGGCGGGCGTCGTCGCACGCACGTCAAATTTCAATCTCAAGTTGATGTTGATGAAAATGAGAATTACGCGGTAGACCCACAGTTCCGCACCACAAACTTATCTATTTCGGCGACTCGCGGCAACGAAGACTGTTACTAATGAATATAGAAGTCATTTTAGTTTGGCCTACGGCAACAGATAAGTTGGTAACACGTTCATTTAACGTATCGCTATTCGTACCGGCTGTCGCTGCTGCTGCCATCGAGTTGAAGGCCCAATGTAAATGAATTTAATATTTACAAACATAATACATACCTACGTAGTATATGTATAATATATGTATTTAAATATTGATTTGTATTAGCTAGGTACGAAAATAAAAGAAGGAACAACCCTGACACAGTAGGTATTGAAGTCTCGTACGGGGCGTGAGTTAATCTACTGTTCTGGTTTTACTATGTACGGACGGACGGACGGACAACGGAGTCTCACCATAAAGGTTCCTTTTGTACCTTTTAGGTACCATGGAACCCTAAAAAGAGAATTATCTGATAAAGTGCGTGTTCGAGTAATGCGGTGAATCAAGAAGAGATTAGATATCACTGTTTTTTAAATAATAAAATTTTATATAAATTAACAATAGAAGGTTTTTGAAAAAAAAATCTCTCCTTTGTTATAAATTACTGGTTAAAACAGTAACTGTTGTTATTATTAGTTTAGACGGAATATTGTTTTAATTTGAACAGCTTTCACTGTTTGATAAAGGGCGAAATTCGCAACTGGAACAGGGGCCCATAAGCTGTCCCAGATTTATACTCTATAAATGTCTTATATTCTATAAGAAATATGTACAAAACGTCCTACCAGACAGTTGTATGATGACGTCATCTGCTGGTCCACGCATGAAGACCCTCTGCACGTGGACTCCAAGACGTTCCGGTGATGTGGCACGTTGTTTCACCTCCCCGATGAATCTACACACAACCCTCCTACCCCGGGATGCATCCGAAACCCAGAAAAAGTGATAAATGACAAGTCCACTTGTCGGAAGCCGCGTGGACACAGGTTATGTCACAAACACAAAGGGAATACACTTAAAATGGTCTTCACACCAAAATAACGTTATATCCTGACTAACTAATGTTTTTTAAGATGTCCGCATCTGGTTTTAAATCTTTTATAATTAATTTTACAAATATTAGGAGAAAGCACTTCCGTTCATCGGAATGGCGACCAAGCAAGAGAGAGCAGTGTTACCACACACAAAAAACAAAACGTTGACCGAACACTCCACAGATGCGTTCTAAAAATATACATTTTATTCATAACATCCCCCCGCTCCGGGCGGAGTAATCAGACCGCTAGCTCATACAACCGGGAGACGGGAGAGAGTTGTCATGGCTCGTCGCAAAATCGAACCTTCGACCAACACCTCTGCGACGCGTGGAGTTCCGTCTCCGCCAAAAATCAACTTTAATATACGGCCCCGGCGCCAGAACAAGGATGGCAAATTCATATCCTTTAAAAGAACTAAATCTCCTTCCCTAGGAGGCTCAGTCCTGTCTGTCCACTTCACCCTTTGCTGCAACAGATGCAGGTACTCAACCGACCATCGATTCCAGAAGTCCTGGCCCATTTGTTGCAACATTTGAAAACGCGACAACCGTGTCATATGTTCTCCCTTCCAGGGGTATTCCGGCAAGGCAGTGAGCGGCTGCCCAATCAAAAAATGGGCAGGAGTGAGGACCTCGAGGTCGTTTGGATCAGAAGACAGGGGACAGAGAGGACGAGAATTTAGGACCGCTTCCACTTTACAAAATACAGTGGCAAGTTCCTCAAAAGTTAAAACTGTTTCCCCAATAACGCGGCGGAGGTGGGTCTTCGCCGACTTGACGGCAGCTTCAAAAATCCCCCCCCAGTGAGGGCAATTTGGAGGACTGAACCGCCAAGTTACCCCTTTCCGGGCGAAGACTTGACTTAAACTAGCATAGTTATTTACAAAAAAATTATCAATATCTTTTAGATAGTTAGCAGTACCTTTGTAGTTTGTGCCATTGTCGGAGTGAACAAGTGAAGGTAGACCTCTACGCGACACGAAACGGTCCAACGCGGCGACGAAGGCCTCAGTAGACAAAGCTGAAACCACTTCCAAGTGGACAGCCTTGGTGGCCAAGCACACAAATACACATAGGTATGCTTTGACAACCCGAGCGTTGCGAACGGTGGATGTTTTGACCGAGAATGGTCCCGCCATGTCGGTACCAACTCCGTCAAAAGGCCTGGAAGGATTGACCCGGTCTGCAGGCAGGTCACCCATTTGCAGCTGCATGAGAGAAGCCTTAATCCTGTAACAAGGAAAACAACTAAAAAGCACATTACGAATTACTCAGCGAGCAGACAAAATCCAGTACTCTCGCTGTAGTATCGCCATCAGGGCAGTACAGCCCGCGTGTGCATTGCGAATGTGCCGGTCTGACACCAAGAGCTTCACCAAAGGTCCACCTTTAGGTAAAAGCAAGGGATGACGACTTCCGTATGGCAGGTCGGCTTGTCGAAGTCGGCCTCCAACACGCAAAAGTCCTTCAGAGTCTGTGAAAGGATTCAATTTAGCGACCGCTCCTTTCAGCTTGGCGCGACCCTCACGCAATATTTGAAGTTCCGACTTGAAGCGGTCCGCTTGAAGTACACGAACCCAGTGTATCATCGCGTTCCGACGCTCCTCTGCACTCACGGCTGGGGACAAAAGTTTATTTTGTGGATGTCGACAGTTATGGATGAAACGCTTCATCTAACTAGTAATTACCAGTAATTTATCCAGACTGCTGTATCGACCAGGCAGCCAATCAGGATCCAAGGCCGGTTCCACGATCAGAGCGTGAACACGTAACCCTGGCAAAATCTGGGCTGTTCTGTCCACCTGCTGGACAGGCCACGAAGATTCCTCTCCTTCCAGCCACTCTGGTTTCCACCAAAGTGGATGAGACACCAGTTCTGGCGCAGTGCAACCCCGAGACGCACAGTCCGCTGGGTTGCAATCACCTGGAACATGACGCCAAATAATGTTAATTCCTACATTTTGAATTTGAGAAACCCGGTTTCCTACAAAAATTTCCAAAGTATGTGGAGCAGCACGCAGCCATGCCAGCGCCACTTGACTATCTGACCAAGCAAAGACATTCTGAATGTCAACATTAGGGGCCAACTCACGAGAGACATGGCTTAACAGCCTGGATAACAAATGGGCTCTGCTTAGCTCCAATTTTGGAATAGTCAGACGGGTGCGAATGGTTGCAACCTTGCTTTTCGCTAAAATTAATACGACGTTGACCCGGCCTCCGGTATCAACCGTCCGTAAATACACTGCTGCAGCGTACCCCCACTCAGATGCATCGCAAAACCCATGAAGACTCACCTGACACTTGCCTGGCGGTAAAATTTTACGAGGCAAAGCCACCTGATTGACTTCCTCCATCGAGGTGATCAAATCCAGCCAGGTGTCCAACGGAGGCCCGATGAGTGGCTCGTCCCACGAAACTCCCAGAGTCCAGAGCTGCTGCAGAAGACACTTGGCCAAGAAGATGACTGAACAAATCCAACCGTTTGGATCAAACATGCGAGCTACCGTGGACAGCACCGTCCTCTTAGTCCAGACCCTCTGTGACTCCAATTCCACCTGAAACGTGAAAATATCATTGACAGGTTGGTATTTCATTCCTAATACTGCTATCATGTTAGGATCCTCTACGTCAGCAAATAAGTTTGGATTCTGTTGGTGATCCTCCGGAATACCTTCCAACAGTTTAGGGTCATTTGAAAGCCATTTCCTAAGTTCATAACCTCCCGTGGCAAGAATTGCAATTAACTCGTCCCGTAATATGAGAGCCTCCTCAATATTTTGAGCCCCGGTGCACACATCATCAACATAGATATCTCGTGCCAATGCGGCCGCCGCACGGGGAAAGCGGGCTCGTTCCTGCTCCGCCAACTCCAACAAGCACCTAATAGCAATGTATGGACTGGATTTCAAACCATATGTGTTGGTGTTGAGCTCGTAGACGGTTACCGGATCATCCGGGTGTTCGCGCCAGAGAATCAGCTGAAACCGCCTGTCATCTGGGTGGATAACCGTCTGTCCTGATGTCTGCTCCAAATACCACCTGGTGTCTCCTGAAATTTAAAATAACGTCAATAACATCCCGGTGTAACTTGGGACCGGAATGTAAACATTGGTTCAAATTGACTCCAGTAGAAGTGGGGGCCGAACCATCGAACACAGTTCTCAGTTTGCCCGAAGAAGCCTTCAACACTGCATGGTGAGGCAGAAAGTAATGCTCAGTGGACGTCCAATCTACTCGAGCCGGAGACATGTGACCTAATGCTTCATACTCGCGCATAAATTCTATATATTTATCGCGAAGCACAGGGTCGCGCTGCATGCGCCGCTCCATGGACAACAATCTTTTCTCTGCCAGTGACCTTGATTGACCTAGAACAGGAGAAGATACAGTAAATGGTAACCTAGTTACGAAACGACCGGAATTCAACCTCGTCGTGTTGGCTTGAAAAAATGCCTCACACTCTACATGGTCCGGGTCCACCCTAGAGACCATGGGAGGTTCCTCAATTTCCCAAAATTGTTGCATCGTCTTGGCAAGAGATGCTGATGCTATGATTTTCAACTCGTCCGGAGCATAGTCATCAAAGACTGGTCCCATTATAGAAAACCCAAATATTGTGGAAACCGCCACTAATGGTGAGGGATCCAGAGTCTTCTGAGTACCTAATAGGATCCATCCTAACACATCCGAACCCAGGAGAACATCGACTGGGGACGGATGATAAAAACGTGGGTCTGCCAGATCCAGACCTGACGTGCACGAGATTATTGACGGTGGAAGGTCCGAAGAAGGCTGCCAGCCGACAATCTCGTCCATAACCATGGCTGCAGTCGAAATTCTCATGATGGAGGAACGTACCGATGAAAAGGTGAAATGTGTTTGCCCTAACGACTGTTTCACCTCCAGTCCACCAATACCTAGGAGCGGCACCGACGAAACTTCCAAGTTTAATCCCAATTGTTGCGCTACTCGTGTGCTCAATAAGCATCCTTGACTACCCGAGTCGAGGAGGGCCCGGACCCTAACCCGATCCCCCTTAGGGCCCCAGACGTGAGCCATCACGGTGGGCAACAGAACCGTCCGCGGTTCCGTACTCGTAGCTGTGCAAGCTAGTTACGGATTATCCCGCCTTTGGACTGCAGGATTAATCCATTGCGCGTTGTACGGCTGGCGCGTGCATAACCCCATCCTGGGGGGAGAGTAGCCTGAGGCTCTCCCGAAGTACGGCGGGTGGTATTCCAAACGCGGGTACTCATGACACGGCGGTGAATAACCCCGGAAATCCGTTTGAGCACGCTGTTCCACGCCAGCTGGTACCGAAACTGGCGCGGGGAGGGGGGGCCTAGCCCTTGACAACTCCAGTTGACCCCCGCCCGTAGGGGCCCAATTCACCACAGGGCCAGATGCATGATAGCCCGTAGGCAAGCCCTCTACGGGTCCACGCACAGGTAAATGACTCACCTCCTGATGAGGGGGCGCGCCTCGCGCCGCATTCCTCCGTTCCGACGGAGGGGAGTTTCGTCCGGCAGGATGATTCCCCTGGACTATGGGAGGAGGAGTTCTCCCTGAAGCACCTCTCCGGTTGTCCACGGGGGGGGGAGTTCTCCCTGAAGCACCCCCGCTCGTGGGTCGCCGATGCTGCGGCACCGGTGAAGCCGCTCCTGAAACATTGGCACATAAAATTACATGATGTGGCCCGCCACACATATTGCATCTCTGAGGCCGGGGGCAATCTCGCTCAAAATGGTTTCCCAGACAGCCGAAACACAATCCGTTACGCTTAACCAGCCGCCGTCTATCCGTAACATGTAGACGTAGCCACTCCATGCAGCGCAACAAACTATGTCCCATCTGACCACACTGCAGACAAGCCGGTTGTCCAGGAACAACGACTGTTGCAGCAAGCCGTGCCATACCACGTCCTCGTGATGACTGCGGTCCTTGTGGTTCCCTACGCCCTGTGAAACCGGCAGGTTTCCCTACCTGCGCCCCAGATAGCCCTGGATCCGGCTGTGAAGACTCCACCACCCTGGCTTCGTACTCCAAAAACTTCATCAGGTCCATGAACTTCGGTTAGTTATCACCATCTCGTTCCGCAGACTCCCGTTCAAAACGAGACCGGATGTCCAAAGGCAACTTACCTAAAATAATGTGAACGAGAAGAAAAGACCACTCGTCCACTGGTAATCCCAATGTCTTTAAGGCATTGCATGCGACGGTAACCGGAGTCAGTAACTGCTGCCTCAGCTGTGCCCGGTTGATGATTCTTGAGAACGTCAACAATTGAGACGCATGCGCATCCGCCAGCAAACGTATATTCTGATACCTATCATTTAATAGGCCCCACGCTATGTCATAATGATCATCCTCCACCCTGAGGTGCTGGATGAGCGACCTGGCCTCGCCCTCCAAAGTTGACATCAAATATGCCATTTTTTGCCCCTTTGTTAAGTCTACCCTAGAATCAACTAATGACGTAAACATATTTTTGAAAGAAACCCACTCTTCCATTCTCCCATTAAAATGTGTGAGTTGAAGAGTCGGCAACCTACCCGTCACTCCATCTGCCGGTCGAGGTGTGCTAACAACCGGGCCGCCCGATTGTCGCTTCCTGATCATGGAGGCCGCCTCCGTAATATCATCGTAAATTCCCATTATCTGGGCTAAATCGGTAACATACCCGTCCATAGGCTCATCCATTTCCTCCAGTGCTGCCACAGCCGCCTCTGCGTCAGCCAGCCGCTAACTCATCCGCTCGGCTCTCTCTAGGATTGCAGTGTCACGATCCGATCGAGATAGCAATCCCTGGATGGTTGTAAACCAGCGGAGCTCTTTCGCCAACGCAGCCTTGTGAGACTTGGACATCTTGCCGCAACGAACCGGGAAATGTATAAATAAAAACTATTTAGCAAACACCCTGACACGGCACAAAATACAGAAGCACTGCTCAAATAGATACCCTACCTATTAATAAAATTTAATTAGCAATGTAATTCCCAATTACAATACTATGTAGTGCATCTACAATACAAGTAACAATTAGGTTACCTACTTATTACAACAATACTAAATTTAAATTATACTTGGTGTATACAATACACACAAACCTAAATACAAATTCCACTATGCACTTGTATACAACTTGAAAGTACATAAATTCATGCCAACATAACAATGTGTTAACTAACAAGTTGATTTCCCAATCAAAAATGTAAGTACTAAATTAACAATTTATATTGATATTACCGAACCCTTCGAATCAATTATCTACTCAAAGCACTAAACAAATCCAATATTATTGTTACATATCACATGTACATTACAACCACGCTCTGCTACCAGAAATTGTTTGATAAAGGGCGAAATTCGCAACTGGAACAGGGGCCCATAAGCTGTCCCAGATTTATACTCTATAAATGTCTTATATTCTATAAGAAATATGTACAAAACGTCCTACCAGACAGTTGTATGATGACGTCATCTGCTGGTCCACGCATGAAGACCCTCTGCACGTGGACTCCAAGACGTTCCGGTGATGTGGCACGTTGTTTCACCTCCCCGATGAATCTACACACAACCCTTCTACCCCGGGATGCATCCGAAACCCAGAAAAAGTGATAAATGACAAGTCCACTTGTCGGAAGCCGCGTGGACACAGGTTATGTCACAAACACAAAGGGAATACACTTAAAATGGTCTTCACACCAAAATAACGTTATATCCTGACTAACTAATGTTTTTTAAGATGTCCGCATCTGGTTTTAAATCTTTTATAATTAATTTTACAAATATTAGGAGAAAGCACTTCCGTTCATCGGAATGGCGACCAAGCAAGAGAGAGCAGTGTTACCACACACAAAAAACAAAACGTTGACCGAACACTCCACAGATGCGTTCTAAAAATATACATTTTATTCATAACATTCACTTTGCATTTTTTTTTCGACGCAGCGAACTTTTCTCTTGCTCTTTGGGCTTTTTATTTGTCTTGGAAAAACTTTCGTTATAACATGTCTTATTTTCAGAACCCTGTCTATTTTAATGTTGTAGTTCTACGGTTTCAAATACTCCCTTTTTACTACCTACATCGCGTCGTTTAAAAAAAGAAACCAATTCTGTTCCTCCTTTAACATACATACTCGTACATACATCCTCAGTCGGTCGGTACCCACGCAAGTTATTCGTACTTTGACATACATACTCGTACATACATCCTCAGTCGGTCGGTACCCACGCAAGTTATTCGTACTTTGACATACATACTCGTACAAACATCCTCAGTCGGTCGGTACCCACGCAAATTACTCGTACTTTGACATACATACTCGTACATACATCCTCAGTCGGTCGGTACCCACGCAAGTTATTCGTACTTTGACATACATACTCGTACAAACATCCTCAGTCGGTCGGTACCCACGCAAATTACTCGTACTTTGACATACATACTCGTACATACATCCTCAGTCGGTCGGTACCCACGCAAGTTATTCGTACTTTGACATACATACTCGTACATACATCCTCAGTCGGTCGGTACCCACGCAAATTACTCGTACTTTGACATACATACTCGTACATACATCCTCAGTCGGTCGGTACCCACGCAAGTTACTCGTACTTTGACATACATACTCGTACATACATCCTCAGTCGGTCGGTAATCACGCAAGTTACTCGTACTTTGACATACATACTCGTACATACATCCTCAGTCGGTCGGTACCCACGCAAGTTACTCGTACTTTGACATACATACTCGTACATACATCCTCAGTCGGTCTGTACCCACGCAAATTACTCGTACTTTGACATACATACTCGTACATACATCCTCAGTCGGTCGGTACCCACGCAAGTTACTCGTACTTTGACATACATACTCGTACATACATCCTCAGTCGGTCGGTATCCACGCAAGTTACTCGTACTTTGACATACATACTCGTACATACATCCTCAGTCGGTCGGTACCCACGCAAGTTACTCGTACTTTGACATACATACTCGTACATACATCCTCAGTCGGTCTGTACCCACGCAAATTACTCGTACTTTGACATACATACTCGTACATACATCCTCAGTCGGTCGGTACCCACGCAAGTTACTCGTACTTTGACATACATACTCGTACATACATCCTCAGTCGGTCGGTACCCACGCAAGTTACTCGTACTTTGACATACATACTCGTACATACATCCTCAGTCGGTCGGTACCCACGCAAATTACTCGTACTTTGACATACATACTCGTACAAACATCCTCAGTCGGTCGGTACCCACGCAAGTTACTCGTACTTTGACATACATACTCGTACATACATCCTCAGTCGGTCGGTATCCACGCAAGTTATTCGTACTTTGACATACATACTCGTACATACATCCTCAGTCGCTCGGTACCCACGCAAATTACTCGTACTTTGACATACATACTCGTACATACATCCTCAGTCGGTCGGTACCCACGCAAATTACTCGTACTTTGACATACATACTCGTACAAACATCCTCAGTCGGTCGGTACCCACGCAAGTTACTCGTACTTTGACATACATACTCGTACATACATCCTCAGTCGGTCGGTATCCACGCAAGTTATTCGTACTTTGACATACATACTCGTACATACATCCTCAGTCGCTCGGTACCCACGCAAATTACTCGTACTTTGACATACATACTCGTACATACATCCTCAGTCGGTCGGTACCCACGCAAGTTACTCGTACTTTGACATACATACTCGTACATACATCCCCAGTTGGTCGGTACCCACGCAAGTTATTCGTACTTTGACATACATACTCGTACATACATCCCCAGTCGGTCGAAACCCACGCAAGTTACTCGTACTTTAAAATACATACTCGTACATACATCCCCAGTCGGTCGGTACCCACGCAAGTTACTCGTTCTTTAACATACATACTCGTACATACATCCCCAGTCGGTCGGTACCCACGCAAGTTATTCGTACTTTGACATACATACTCGTACATACATCCCCAGTCGGTCGGTACCCACGCAAGTTACTCGTACTTTGACATACATACTCGTACATACATCCCCAGTCGGTCGGTACCCACGCAAGTTACTCGTACTTTAACATACATACTCGTACATACATCCCCAGTCGGTCGGTACCCACGCAAGATACTCGTACTTTGACATACATACTCGTACATACATCCCCAGTCGGTCGGTACCCGCGCAAGTTACTCGTACTTTGACATACATACTCGTACATACATCCCCAGTCGGTCGGTACCCACGCAAGTTACTCGTACTTTAACATACATACTCGTACATACATCCCCAGTCGGTCGGTACCCACGCAAGTTATTCGTACTTTGACATACATACTCGTACATACATCCCCAGTCGGTCGGTACCCACGCAAGTTACTCGTACTTTAACATACATACTCGTACATACATCCCCAGTCGGTCGGTACCCACGCAAGTTACTCGTACTTTAACATACATACTCGTACATACATCCCCAGTCGGTCAGTACCCACGCAAGTTATTCGTACTTTGACATACATACTCGTACATACATCCCCAGTCGGTCGGTACCCACGCAAGTTACTCGTACTTTGACATACATACTCGTACATACATCCCCAGTCGGTCGGTACCCACGCAAGTTATTCGTACTTTGACATACATACTCGTACATACATCCCCAGTCGGTCGGTACCCACGCAAGTTACTCGTACTTTGACATACATACTCGTACATACATCCCCAGTCGGTCGGTGTACCCACGCAAGTTACTCGTACTTTGACATACATACTCGTACATACATCCCCAGTCGGTCGGTACCCACGCAAGTTACTCGTACTTTAACATACATACTCGTACATACATCCCCAGTCGGTCGGTACCCACGCAAGTTACTCGTACTTTGACATACATACTCGTACATACATCCTCAGTCGGTCGGTACCCACGCAAGTTACTCGTACTTTGACATACATACTCGTACATACATCCCCAGTCGGTCGGTACCCACGCAAGTTACTCGTACTTTGACATACATACTCGTACATACATCCCCAGTCGGTCGGTACCCACGCAAGTTACTCGTACTTTGAATCAATTGCCAACCCGAGATTATCCTTTCATCATATTTTCTACTTTGAGGCAATTTGGCTTGCGTGAAGGTATTTGAAGCTTGGATTGCCATTTCATATTTATCAGAATATATCAGATATGAATAAGCCATTTATATCGTTTACGTGTTTTTTGTCGATGTTATTGAGAGGGTGAGTTTAAGCATTTTATTTTATTACAATGTTCTTAATATTCTTTTTGAAATTGAAGACGGGACTTAAAAGAGACATATTATATCCAATGGGCAAAAACAACATTGCAACCTATTTGATCTTCAATATCAAAGTTTCTTGCCCTTCTATTTAGCAAAGCTAATCGAAGTATATACGCGAACGTATTAGTATTAGGTAAAATTGTATGTGTCGTATTTACTGCTTGAAATCGAATTAGATCAATTGTTTATTTAAAATTGACGTGTAATAAGTAAATATATTATCTATGCAGCAAACTATTCATTCTCATTCACAGACTATACTATACACAGTAAATGAAATTAATTTAACATAATGTGGTTTGACATTGAATGTCAGAGTGAAAAATATTGACATAGGATCGTTGCGGCCTGAAAGAAGATGTAGTGACTAGAGTGTAGTTGTTTCGATGGCTTAGAGAGGATGTAAGTAGAGTGACGAAATAAATTGATGGTGCACAAGTGGAAGATAAACTTCGACCGGGTATGTTTCCATTTACCAAGTCAAACTAAGTCGAAGGTGGTCAAGCTTAGTCTACAATTGTTTCCAATTTCATTTCGATTCTTTATTTATTAACCGCTTTTGTGGACTAGTGGTCCCATTACTTTACTTCAGTTGGCTGCTTAATATTAAAATATAAGCAATATCTACTAGATAAACAAAAAGACAATTAGTAACATAACTTCCTAGGAATAATGTATTTTTTACAATTGCCACTCGAAAAGGGGCTGTTGGTTCACCGATAACAATGTATAAAATGCCCTTTCCTTTACTGAGTGAAAAAACTATTTTTTTAATTTGTTTATACGGTTTCTGGGAAAGGTAAAGTTATGCCTAAAAATACATCCAAGTATTTTTTTTTGTCTAGATTTAAAGGCGCCAACGGCCAAGTCTGATTTTCTTTATTTCATCATCTATATTAAATTTGTCATTTCTTGTTCCATTCAACTTCTTAAAATAACTCAAGAGATCACATCCACTTTTGGTACTTTAAATAAAAACACAACCACTAGTTTTAAATTTTAGCCTGATTAAAGTAATGTTATATATAATTAATATGTAATTACAATTAATGTTATGTTCTCTTACTTCACGATCATTTGTAATCACAATAAAATGTAATTCAAATTGTTGTTATTGACATTGATAAAAAGTAGGGTACATACCTACATACCTATAACTTGAAAATAAATTCCATCTCGGCTATTGTATCCTTCGCTGCTCTCAGGATCCAATTTTATGCCTCGAAGGGAATTCTTATTTTTTTTAACTTGTTGTTTAATCTACTCTTCATTTATTGGTAATAGTTACACAGAAATACTTTGCTTTTCTATCTCAATGATGATTTTTTTTATCTTTCTGTATGTTTCAAGTTGTATTTAAAATACCTTATAAATTTTAACAATGTTAGTTACATGTAAGTCTAATTTTCTCATTGTAAACTGAACAGTATTTTAATTTGTGAAATATTTATAAAGTAATTGTTTTACGTTTTATATATCTAATTATGTTTTATATAAGTACTAGGCATCCGCTTGTCAAAGCTAAGCGGAGACCGTTTTGGTACATTCTGTGTTAATTTCAAGTTTTATAAATAAAGTGTTATTATTATGTACCAAATAAACATGATTCTATTCTATTACTTGTCTAATAATAGGAAGGTCACGGTTTTAAATCCGTAGAAGTACAATGTTTGTTCAGTCTCCGAGCTCTGACAACTGTACCCAAAGTACGTCGATACGGTTTACCGTCCATTTGGTGAAACAATAGTCACTTACATTTTACAGTCCATACTCGGAAACATCTCTGACACCTCCTCAGGGATTAATGTCGTTACGATATGTTCATAAATAACCAGACTCGCGAGCACTAGCTTGTGAACTGACGCGACGCACAACAAAATATTGCCTACATTTCACATTTACATCCAAAATGTTATTTATTACACTAACGCGAGCATCTCTCTAGCATTTATGTTTTAATAAAATTTGTTTATTTTTATATGTATAAGCTAAACAGTAAATTCGGTGGATAAATTGCTTATGTTTATTTATTTAACTTGTATTTATGATATCTTATGGCTACGTCACTAAAAACTATAACGCTAGTGCAGTGGCCGTCTTCTTACCCATAACGCTAGTGCAGTGGCCGCCCTGTTACCCATAACACTAGTGCAGTGGCCGCCTTGTTACCCATAACGCTAGTGCAGTGGCCGCTCTGTTACTCATAACAATAGTGCAGTGACCGCCCTGTTACCAATATCGCTAGTACAGTGGCCGCCGCTGTTACCCATAACACTAGTGCGGTGGCCGCTCTGTTACCCATAATACTAGTTGTAGCGTTTCTTTTTTAAAAATTTAGGGTTTTTTTTTGCCACTACATATTCACGAACGTAATTTTGACCTAAATTTTGACTGCCACCAGGCAAGCCTGGTGACAGCCAAAAATAGAGGTAAATCTGGATAAATAAACCGTATAATTTTATCTTTAAACAAACTAAAAATAACAAAACCGACTAAAAATAACAAAACCGAGGTAAGAAAAATATGGTACAAAACACAATAATATCTGAAGAGTATTGGTACAGAGGAACTTATTAGATCAAAACAAAAATTATGCCTAATTCGTCTTATTTAGGATTTTGTTCACAAAATAATGGATTTAAATTTGGATATCGAAACTAGTTTATAGGATCCCAGAAACTAAGATTGCACGGAAGTTTTGATAACTTCTAATCCGAAAGAAAACGTAATATTAAGGTGTTAAGAGCAATCGTTATCTAGCTTTACACTAAGGAAGAAAAATAATTGATGCTGAATATTAGGCTACGGATACTAAAAACCTGGTAAGGGTCTCTTCGTGACTTGGGTGTTTCCAGTGTTCCCGGGAGCAGTCGATGAAGATATCGGAAGCTTTAGCTCACCAGGGACGTGGTCCTTATATCAGGCCTCAATAGGTACAACCGTACGAGATGGCGGATGGAATTGAAGTAGAAATGAATAATAAAACTGGGGAGAACCAGAACCCTTAAAATCCTGAAGGGTCGCTGTAAAGAAATAAAACAACAGCGTCAAGACATGCTTATGAAATGAGGGAAAGGAAATTAACGTATTGGAAACGGGACAAAAAGGATTTTCAGAGAATGAAACCAAAATTACACAAAGCTTACCAGGAAATGCAGAAAAACTGGCTTTCACAATGCTCAGAGCAAATGTGCTCTGTTTCAAGCTTTCAAATGTTGAATTTTATATTTTGTAACAAATTTGTCTCTCTTGTACGACAATACTCTTTGATATGGGAAAAATAACAAAAAAATCTGACAAGATATTCCAAATATTCGAATTCGAAAATTAAGCAAAGCAGCCAACGATAAAGAAAGACTAAAAATATATGAAAAAGGTTGAATACTTGTAGCGAATGCTACATAGTGCAGTGACCGCCCTGTTACCCATAACGCTAGTGCAGTGTCCGACCTGTTACTCATATATGTGGTATGAATGATGACAAGGTCATAATATATATAATATTTCTGTGGTTAACATATACATGACATGTAGTATCAGGAAAGGAAACTTAACGTTAGTGCAAAGAACTCTTACGCAGCCTCATTTTACCTTTCTAACTATAACAATATCGCTGCATACGCTACAGTTTCTTTAAAGGAAACGTACAAAGAAAAGAAATACTTATCCAAAGAGGGAGTCTTTAAATAAAAACACAACCACTAGTTTTAAATTTTAGCCTGAATTAAGTAATGTTATATATAATTAATATGTAATTACAATTAATGTTATGTTCTCTTACTTAACGATCATTTGTAATCACAATAAAATGTAATTCAAATTGTTGTTATTGACATTGATAAAAAGTAGAGTACATACCTACATACCTATAACTTGAAAATAAATTCCATCTCGGCTATTGTATCCTTCGCTGCTCTCAGGATCCAATTTTATGCCTCGAAGGGAATTCTTATTTTTTTTAACTTGTTGTTTAATCTACTCTTCATTTATTGGTAATAGTTACACAGAAATACTTTGCTTTTCTATCTCAATGATGAATTTTTTTATCTTTCTGTATGTTTCAAGTTGTATTTAAAATACCTTATAAATTTTAACAATGTTAGTTACATGTAAGTCTAATTTTCTCATTGTAAACTGAACAGTATTTTAATTTGTGAAATATTTATAAAGTAATTGTTTTACGTTTTATATATCTAATTATGTTTTATATAAGTACTAGGCATCCGCTTGTCAAAGCTAAGCGGAGACCGTTTTGGTACATTCTGTGTTAATTTCAAGTTTTATAAATAAAGTGTTATTATTATGTACCAAATAAACATGATTCTATTCTATTACTTGTCTAATAATAGGAAGGTCACGGTTTTAAATCCGTAGAAGTACAATGTTTGTTCAGTCTCCGAGCTCTGACAACTGTACCCAAAGTACGTCGATACGGTTTACCGTCCATTTAGTGAAACAATAGTCACTTACATTTTACAGTCCATACTCGGAAACATCTCTGACACCTCCTCAGGGATTAATGTCGTTACGATATGTTCATAAATAACCAGACTCGCGAGCACTAGCTTGTGAACTGACGCGACGCACAACAAAATATTGCCTACATTTCACATTTACATCCAAAATGTTATTTATTACACTAACGCGAGCATCTCTCGAGCATTTATGTTTTAATAAAATTTGTTTATTTTTATATGTATAAGCTAAACAGTAAATTCGGTGGATAAATTGCTTATGTTTATTTATTTAACTTGTATTTATGATATCTTATGGCTACGTCACTAAAAACTATAACGCTAGTGCAGTGGCCGTCTTCTTACCCATAACGCTAGTGCAGTGGCCGCCCTGTTACCCATAACACTAGTGCAGTGGCCGCCTTGTTACCCATAACGCTAGTGCAGTGGCCGCTCTGTTACTCATAACAATAGTGCAGTGACCGCCCTGTTACCAATATCGCTAGTACAGTGGCCGCCGCTGTTACCCATAACACTAGTGCGGTGGCCGCTCTGTTACCCATAATACTAGTGCAGTGACCGCCCTGTTACCCATAACGCTAGTGCAGTGTCCGACCTGTTACTCATATATGTGGTATGAATGATGACAAGGTCATAATATATATAATATTTCTGTGGTTAACATATACATGACATGTAGTATCAGGAAAGGAAACTTAACGTTAGTGCAAAGAACTCTTACGCAGCCTCATTTTACCTTTCTAACTATAACAATATCGCTGCATACGCTACAGTTTCTTTAAAGGAAACGTACAAAGAAAAGAAATACTTATCCAAAGACTCCCTACTAGGCTAAAGGTTGAATGTTCAACCCGAAGTTGAAACTCAGCAGTTTAAATATGTACCCAACGCCAACATAAAAGAAATCTAACCGGCGATTCGGTGTGAAATACGGGCAATTTATTCCAAATACCCATCTCCGGATGTCGACTTCAGTAGTGGGCAAACAGCTGTCGCCGGGTCAGGTCCAGAACGGCCAATAAACCAGGACTTTCTATTTTCTGCCGGGTTACCTTTATCGTGGCCTAGCACATCTAACGAACTAAATACGACAAACATTTGGAAAAGTATGTATTTATTATACACATGTATGGCAGGTGTAAGTAAATTTGTATTTTGAAATGAAAACGCACACTTTAACGTTCATACTGAAAATTTTTCCGAAGGAACAAGTGCTATGAAAAACAATCTACTTGCCTGTACAACATTTACGGTGAATATTTAAAGTTAGTGTGGAGAGGCGAACTAGCTTCTTAATTTGAGATTTTTTTTTAAAGCTGTTCTGTTTGATCAGTAAAATATTTCTTTTGTTTATTAATAAGTAGTCATCAGTCGAATTATATCGAATATTTTTTTTATTGTTTTACTACTAATTAATAAACAAAAGAACATTCAAAATACAAATTTACTTACACCCGCCATACATGTGTATAAGTACATATTTTCCAAATTTTTTATTTAGTTAATGTACAGTTATTATCAGTTATTATTTAATACATATATTTTTACAAGATTAAATTTTGACTTGTGAAACGTGTATTATATATACCTACTTTGCAAAATAAACAATTTAAATTTAAATTTGAGAAATAATTAAAGCTTAATAAAGCAAAATAGTGAAGTATGGGCTTCATAACTTGAAGAGGATGAGGTGAAAAAAGTAACGTATGTGATGAAGCGGGGATACCTGGAAAAGTAAATGAAAATACGTATATATATATACAAAGCATTAATATTACACGTTTTTATATTCCTGTAAGTGTTAATAATATAATGAACTTGGCAAAATAAATGAAAAAAAGTTTCCATATTCATATTGTTTTTTGCGTTCATGTTGTATATATGTACATAAGATGTTATTATATTATAAATGGGTACCTACAGTCACAGAACAATTTCATTTATGTGGGTAAAGTGCTATACATAAACCCTGTTAGAGCACGGCAATTATTGAAGTATTATAAAATGAAAACTTAATATTAACAACTTAACAATTAAAAATGACACTTTAATGTATAAAATTCGTAATAGTTTGCCATTATTTCTTTTATTAAATCAATTTATATTTACCTATCATTATTACTATATTACCATTAGAGTGCATTACAAGCTAGAAATCAATCAGAAACAAATTTCAAGTAATAAATATTTTAGAAAACTTTCTCGGGCCAGTATTCGGACCTGCGACCTGCGACCTCCTGCAAACATGAAACGCGCCACCGACCGACCGACAAAATGTTATACGAATAAGTTACACAAATAATGACGTGCAGGATGTGCCGTACTCAGGACCCGTTTGTCACGCAATAGTCCTTTTTCGCACCCTTTGTGCTCCAGCTTCATAGAGAACTAGAGCCGTATCTATAATATTATTTCAAAAAATAGTATGTTGTTTTAAGGCGATATGTAAAAGTTTCAGCGTCCCTGTAACACCATATGCAAAAAAAACCTTAGCGCGACAGGGACGGATTCGTGGAAAAGTAGCAAAAAGTCGGTTTTTTATTAATATAAAATGTAATAAAAATACTATCAAAATTTCGTTTAACCAGGTCCTAGATACTATTAAAACCCATCTAATAAAATATAATTGCAGTCAATGTGTCATTCCAAATTGTCAAACCAGGGGAATTGGTGTCGAAAAAGACCTCATTTAAATAAATATTTGTATCAAGCCGAATTTTTCCAATCGCGTTTCTCTAAAAAAAGATTCCAAAGATAATATACTATATTTTATCAAAATAATACTATATTACTGAAGTAGATATGCAAGTTCTACAAAGCGTTTTTTAAAGAGTCGCCTGTATATGACATACCCTGCCTCATCTTCTTCAGGTTAAATATAGCAATCTAGTTGCACTCGGTATATATAATATATATATATAGCAGTCTAGTTGCACCTGGTATAAATGTAGCAGTCTAGTTGCCCCAGCATAAATTTACCTATGATAAACTAAACAATTTAGAGAGCCTAAAGAAAGCCTAAACTCACTAACCTCTAATAGTACAAATTGCTTAGATCTACGACTGAAACCAATCTTTGCAATAATACCCCGACTTTAAATTCTCGCGTTTTGTACACATTAATATACAGGGTGGAAAAAATTTAAGGGCCCTGGAAGGGAGCTACCTTAAATCGTTTAGTTAGCTCATTTTACTGAAAGGAAACATTCCTTTATTTTTTTAAAGAAACAAAACTGCATTCAAAGATATTCTGAAATTCGCTTGTCTCACCCGGGAATCGAACCAACTAAAAATTAAAAAAATAAACCCTCGCTATTTTATCATACAAATCGGTAGGATTATTGTTCAGAATAAAATGTCTCTAATAAACATTTGGTCTTACACTCATCTGTTGTACGAGATACTCATGAAATTAAATATTTATTACAAGTTCTTTGTTAACAATACCTTGTACTGTTCACTTGTAACAAGTAAATGAAACGTTCTAATTTTCTTATCTCTCTTACATCCAAAGACATCGTATGAAGTACAAGCTTGCTAATGTTATTTATCTTAAGTACCTTGTTGAAGACTTCAATAAGAAAATCGTTAAATGGTAATAATAAATGTATACAGAGCACAATTACTTCTTGCATTAGGCGTACTGACGAAAAGTTTAAAAAAGGAACGTATTTTTTTTGCAACGCGGAGCAACAAATTTGAAGTTCGAACCATAAATTTCGTTCGAAATTAAAATTTTGTTTTTTTTTGCTTTCATTCCGTGCTGTCATTGTGTTATAATGGCGTATAATTATTACATTACAAGTGAACAGTACTAGGTATTGTTAATAAAGAACTTGTAATAAATTTTCAATTTCATGGGTATCTCGTACAACAGATGAGTGTAAGACTTAAGTTTAATAGACAAATTTTATCCTGAACAATAATCCTACCGATTCGTATAATAAAATAGCGAGGGTTTATTTTTTAAATTTTTAGTTGGTTCAGTTCCCGAGTGAGACAAGCAAATTTTAGAAGATCTTTGAATGCAGTTTTGTTTCTTTTAAAAAATAAAGGAATGTTTCCTTTCAGTAAAATGAGCTAACTAAAGGATTTAAGGTAGTTCCCCTCCAGGGCCCTTTCATTTTTTCCACCCTGTATATAATCGGGTCTACCGCGATCAATTTTTACCTTTCTTGTCCCCTTTTCGTAAAAAGGTAAAAATTTATCGCGGTAGACCCGATTATATATATTATAATGAATACCCTGACTGACACACTGATCTAAAAACAAGCAAACCAAACGACTGGATCTAGAAACATTAAATTTGGATCGTAATAAGTTTCTTGTGTGAAAAACCAGTTCAAAGTAAATTTATACCTTCCTAAGTCATCCGACAAAAGAGCAAATTTGGCTTTTATATTTGACAGTCGGTGTAACAAATTTAAAACTTTTTACAACCTGCTGATAACCGTTTGTTATAATAATTATTGACCCCGTGAGATATAATATTGCAGAGGGTTTGCTTTCTTCCATTCACCTCATGCGACTTATTGTCGAGGTTCCGCCTGCAATTTTACTATCTTTTCCACTATCTTTTGTAATACACGGCTAGCAGGTGGTAATAAATCTACACTAACTTATGTAAGAAATCCACGCGGCCGAAGTAGCGGGCAACACCTAGTAGGTAATACATTCGTGGGATAGTTCATGAAATTATTTGTTCATGAATTCACAGGAAAAAAAACAATTTCACGGTTTTTTATCCACTTGTTACTTGTAACTGCTACAGGTTTTATTGCAACAGTATACAAATATCAGACCAAATTTCTCACTTTTAATAAATGTATTTTATTTTCCTTAAAATAAACAAAAAACAACTATTTTAGCATTTTTCAGTCGCAGCAACTGACGTAACAGCCATCTATTACAGTGAGCTGAATTACTGCAACGGCCGGAAAGTTAGGTATTGTTATACTCTGAATTTCATGTTTATTGAAAGTAAAATCATTTCTTAAATCATACAGCCTTGAAATTTGGATTCAAAATAAGTGAACAATGACTCCGTCTTAGAGTATTTTAATAATTTCATATAGAAGCCTCACAAACCCGCCTGTCCAGCGTGTGTGATTATGAGCAATTCTTCCAGGATGACCGCCGGGAGTGGCATAGTCCTGGAAAGGCTTATGTCCAGCAGTGGACGAACTAGGCTGATGGATGGATAGATCTAGAAGCCTAGTAATAAAAAAAAACTGTGTTTCTCGTGAGCGCTTGTTTCTTGGTGGTCGTAACAGCCAAGCTCAAAGCGTGCTATTTTAAACTAAAAGTAAACTTCATGGAGTTCAGTTCTGATTGATGCAAAATGAGGAGCTCAATCTGAAGTTATTACATGCACCCTCAGTGGAACTGAAGTTATTACATGCACCCTCAGTGGAACTGAAGTTATTACATGCACCCTCAGTGGAACTGAAGTTATTACATGCACCCTCAGTGGAACTGAAGTTATTACATGCACCCTCAGTGGAACTGAAGTTATTACATGCACCCTCAGTGGAACTGAAGTTATTACATGCACCCTCAGTGGAACTGAAGTTATTACATGCACCCTCAGTGGAACTGAAGTTATTACATGCACCCTCAGTGGAACTGAAGTTATTACATGCACCCTCAGTGGAACTGAAGTTATTACATGCACCCTCAGTGGAACTGAAGTTATTACATGCACCCTCAGTGGAACTGAAGTTATTACATGCACCCTCAGTGGAACTGAAGTTATTACATGCACCCTCAGTGGAACTGAAGTTATTACATGCACCCTCAGTGGAACTGAAGTTATTACATGCACCCTCAGTGGAACTGAAGTTATTACATGCACCCTCAGTGGAACTGAAGTTATTACATGCACCCTCAGTGGAACTGAAGTTATTACATGCACCCTCAGTGGAACTGAAGTTATTACATGCACCCTCAGTGGAACTGAAGTTATTACATGCACCCTCAGTGGAACTGAAGTTATTACATGCACCCTCAGTGGAACTGAAGTTATTACATGCACCCTCAGTGGAACTGAAGTTATTACATGCACCCTCAGTGGAACTGAAGTTATTACATGCACCCTCAGTGGAACTGAAGTTATTACATGCACCCTCAGTGGAACTGAAGTTATTACATGCACCCTCAGTGGAACTGAAGTTATTACATGCACCCTCAGTGGAACTGAAGTTATTACATGCACCCTCAGTGGAACTGAAGTTATTACATGCACCCTCAGTGGAACTGAAGTTATTACATGCACCCTCAGTGGAACTGAAGTTATTACATGCACCCTCAGTGGAACTGAAGTTATTACATGCACCCTCAGTGGAACTGAAGTTATTACATGCACCCTCAGTGGAACTGAAGTTATTACATGCACCCTCAGTGGAACTTTTGAACAAAGCCAATAAGTATTGTTTATTATGTTTATATGACTTAACATATGAACACAGGTTGACGGAGTTTTTTACCTTTTTAAGTACGCAACCCGGAAAACGTTCAGCAACTTGCGTTGTTTTTATATAGTTTATTTTGAAATAGTATTTAAATATTAAAAATAAACATTTCTGATCGTCACGGAAGTCAAATTAACCAGGAAAATGGAGATCAGACGGGTTTGTCCCTGGAGAAATTAAAGGTTTTGCGATCACTGACGCATGGTACCGCTTTTTGTTTGTTGTCTATAGTGGTTGGAGTCCTCGTCCACTAATCTAGAAGTCGTGGCTTCAAATCCTGTTGAGGCATATTTCTGTTTAGTCTGCGTGCTCTGGAAGGCATGTAAAAAGCATGGCATAGGCTCGCAAAAAATGTAACTACTTTTCCAAAATAATAAGGCCAATGTAAAAGACTAATAGCTTTTGATACAGGCGATTTTTGGTTGACTCATTGGCTTATTTTTCTTGGACGGTTAAAACTAATAAACACGCAGCTAAGCAACAAATTTGAAGCAAAAAAAAGACGGTTTTTCGTTTATACTGAAATATTTAATACCCATGCAAAAAGATTCGGATTTTAGTACTGTCAAAACTTAAATTTTTTCAAAGTAATTAAACTTCTGTACCTAACAATTAAGGATTATTTTGCAAGAAAAATTTGTTTTGACAGCACTAAAACTGAATTAAAAGTCTTCAGAATCGGCTTTATTAATATTATAATAATATCTATGTCAGTGGTGGGTGGCAGCCCTTCGTTTACGGGTTATTTCAATTTATAGTATATACATATTTATATACGTATTTATAAGAAGTTTATTTCGGAAGTGACGTACAAGTTCTGAACATGGCCTCAATCGAAATTCAAAAAGGAAGTATCAACAACCTCTACCGCAGGCCTTTTTTCCTCAGATTTAATTTACTTAACCGCTAACCATATAAATTAAATTAATTAGGCTCAGCTTCCTCTTGTTAAAACGCAATAATACTTCCTTAAAATCTACTTGGTAATTTTATCTATTTGAACAATTTATAAATAATTAAATTATTTATTACCAAAATAAAAGTAATAAAAACGCATTAAAACAAAACTTCATTTTAGAACTAAATTTTATTAAAAACTTCAATTTTTTACTTAAATTTATTTAACAAATGGAAATATGCACTCAGCTGCTGATCGACGAAGTTCAAATGAGAATAAATATATCGCGACGACATCAATACCTAAGGAGGTGTCAGGGGTGTCTCAAGTGTGAACTGTGAAATGCAAGTCACACAGCACAGTACACCCGTATTTCACCGACGATAGGTGGTGAGCCCTATCTCCGTTCTTCGGGCACAAATAAACATCACGATGTTTTCCAGCGTTCTACCGTGATAAATGGTGCAGAAGTGGAAACCGCATTCAAATCAGTGTTGTTGCACCGTTTTGGACGGATGTCTTGATAATTGATAATAAATACTCGAGATTTGTTAAATTATTGTTTTTTTTTCACTTGATAGAATTTATGAATTGATGTAATGAATGTGTGAGAGCACGCTTGTCAAATTCAAATTCAAATAGTTTATTTTGCAAAATAGGTACCTATACATAAAACACTTTTTACACGTCAATTTAAATCTCATAAAAAATAAAAAATAAAATAATAAATGTATGTACATGAACTAAATTAAAGGTTTATTTAATTTATTTAGCAAAATATATATATAAATATAAGGTCTTTCAATTAAAATGGAAAGTAATTTAGGAGGTGATTCAGTATCGTCAACACATCACATTCCACTGCAAAGTACATTTTTTGCGCGAATTTTTTCTTCACTTGACTAACTCAGCTGTTCGGACCACTTTTTACTGAAAAGTGAAGAAAAAATTCGTGCAAAAAAAAGTGCTTTGCAGTGGAATGTGATATATTAACGATACTGAATCACTTTCTTAATTACTTTCCATTTAAATTGAAAGACTCTATATAAGATTAAAATGATGGGTAATAATTTATATTATACAAGGGAAAATCCAATCAACCGCCCGAACCCATACCGGAGATCCGGCCAGGGACCAGGAACAAGGTTCAATGATCACCAACCGAGCCCCCAGCACGAATCCAGGCGGCCGACCAAACATCCTACATACTACATACTAATATGTTACATACCTATATAAATACATGCCTGACTCCGCCCATTCGATTAGTCTTGCTAAGAAGAAGGGCAAGAAACCTAACAAGATCATGTTGTTTTTTTTTCAACATAAAACTTATACTATACAATATATGACTTATATCTACTTTAACCAAGGGATAAGAAAAACAAGACAGCAGGAATTTAGGTTAATGAAAAAAAAAACATATATATCTTTGTCTACTTGTCTCATATACCTAGTCTTTTTCCATTTAATGAATGTTTACACCTTAGAGGAATCATAAGTAAGGAAGTTGTACTAATTAATTAACTTATAACCTACTATCATTATCACTGTAACACCATGCTTCACCATCATCCAAATATTCATTTATTTTATAATAAGCCTTTTATAGAATTTAAACTTATTCTCTGACAAAGTAAGGACCTCCTTTGGAAGTTTATTGTAAAATCTTATACCATCAGCGAAAAAGGTACTCACCTTGGCGAGTCTGATTTTTGGAAAAGCCAGTTTATGCTTATTTCTGGTTTCCTTACAAAGTTGCTCACCAAGCCTTGGAAAAGACTCAACATTTTTTATGACATATCTAAGGACTTGGTTAATATACCTAGTCACAAGTAACCGTTAATATATTAATTTGTTTGAACTTTTCTCTTAATGAATCCCGGTGCTTCATATTATAAATAGCCCGAATTGCTCTCTACTGCAAAACAAAGACTGCAGTCTGTAACCGCGGCTCTACCCCATAACAGCATGCCGTACGACATAATGCTGTGAAAGTAACTAAAATTAAGTATAAATAATTTTAAACTTTATTTATTTCGATTTATTGTTTGAATTTTAGTTTTGTTCTTAATTATATTTATTAATTAATTTAAATAGCTTATAAATAACCTTGTCTAGCAGTCTAGTCTAGCAGTATCTACATCAGTAATTTGCCTTATGCGTCTAACAGCGTATGTGGCCGAACTAAGTCTACCACATAGGGCATCTATGTGGGGACCCCACTGAAGACGAGAGTCTATCTATTGTAATGCCTAATAACTAAGTTTCGTTAACCAACTCCCGCTTAGACCACTGCAAAAGCAAATTAACATCCACTTGAATTACATTTGGTAAAATTTTAGACATTTTGTCTTTTTTGCGTTTAAAATTGAATTATTTGCAGTAAACCAATCTAACACCAGTGATAAAGTTGTATTCGCGTCGTCAAGGATATCTTTACGTCTATATACTTTAAAATAAGTGACGTGTCGTCTGCCTATAGACTGTCTTAGTTAAGTCTTTAACTAAATAGGGAAGGTCATTTATGTAAATTAAAAATAGCAAGGGCCCCAATATGGAACCCTGCGGGACATCCATTTTAACTAATGCTCCACATGATTTTACCTCATTAATGTCTACCTTTTAAATACGATCACTAAGATATTACTTCAATAATGCCAAAGATTGGCCCTCACTCCATATTGATCCAATTTACATAAGAGTATTTCGTGATTAACATAATCGAAGGCTGACAAACAATCGCATCCTGTTTTTCTTCCCAGTATTAATTCATGTGTTTTTTATTTATTGGTAATACTTTTAAAATAACGTTAAATTTAGCGCGTAATACCTAGTGGCTGTTATGACGCTCGCTGCATCCTTTTATGAACAGGTACAGTGCGACAAGGTTCTTTTGGTGCGTGTATTGGTTGTGGTTATAATCAGAACTAACGCTGCTGTCGTATCCCTTGTTTCACAGCTGTGCCCCCTTGTCACTGTCATCCACGCGCCAAAAGATCCTTGTAGCAATGCATGTTATATAATTTTGTTAAAATTTAAATCTATAAATATTGACTGACACACCCTAAAGTTAAGTGCGAGTAAGACTCGTGTCCTGACGGTTCTGTAAATTAAATAAAGACGGTAATAATTTGAACCAAAAATAATCTTATGTCTGCGTTCAGAATGTATAAAATTAAGTAAGTCGATTTATTATTATATCTATATTTGGAAATGATAATTTAAGAAATATTGTATATTAATCAGTTGTACCTTGTACTAAGTGACCTCCCTTTGTACCAGATTTCAAGATGTATGAACTGGGAATTATACTACAGGTTTTAATGATCGGTTGATTAGTCAGTAAGTGGGACTCGGAGCATGTAAACACGCATTGAAAGGTCGTAATTTAGGGCTTTAGACTTGTAATTATAATAAAATACTATTTGATATTCATTTAAAGTTGATACATTGAGAAAAAGCCTGCTCTATGCCTGAGAAAAAGTGCCTTAGTACAAGGACAGAAAGACTGACAGAGAAATAGCAAAGTTATCCTATAAATGTTCTGTTTTGTCACGATAAGGAATGGAACCCTGAAACGGGAAGGGTGTTTCATGATCGTAGCCGCTGGAGATCAGGAATATCTGCTTACCTCTCTGGGAGACAGGCGTATGTGTTATTGTATATGTCAGTACGTAAATAATATATTTATATTGATGTTGACATTATATTTATTTTTCAGGTAATAATATAACGCGGGCGTCCAATTCTCATCGAGACAACAACCAGCACTTGGGTGAAATTATACTCTTTAAGAATTTTGCTCTTAAGGCCCAATATTAAGCTAAACTTCCGTCTTGCACCAACGCTTTTATTTTTAAATTCTGCTCTAATCAACTGCCACGCACGCAAAACTTCAGTTATTTTGAATTTGCGGCTACAGCAGGATATCTCATTAAAAATCTTTTCAGCTTTACATATATCTAAAATAATGTAGGTATGTCAAAAATTATCACGAATTTTGAGATTTATAGCTTTAAACTCATTAACTCAGACAAAATAAAAAATCAAGACAGAGCGCACTCCTTCTAACGGGTGAAGCAGGCCGAAAGTGAGACAGTTTTGTGGTCGTACAAAGCTTGAAACTCACGCATACGCAATCTGTCTCAGTCTTTACTACGCGGCATCACTCACTAAGCGCACACATGTTTACAATACTAGCCTCACATCAATGTTGACAGCGCTCCATCTTTAAATATTTGGTCTGAGGTTATTAACGTCATTTTAAGATTTTTTTAGAGCTGACTTTTTCTATCGGACGAAGTTCATAAAATCACGATTTTAAACCTACAAATGTCTTAAATATGTCTTCTTTATTTTTTTTGTATTTTATGTATTTTCCCATAGTAAAAAAATAAAATATGCATTGACTTGGTACGGAGCCTTAACCTTTCGCATTATCAAGAATCAGGAAAATAGATGTAATTTCTTAAACTGTTCTGTTTTAATGAAGACTTATGTACAAGACGTTATATACAGTCCTGTTGTATAGCAAATTATGTTTTAACTTTTACATAATGTCATGCACTGATTAGGTTAAATTTCCAAGATAAAAATGTTTTTTGTTTTCCCAAGGTTGATTGGGAGAAATTTATTTTAGGAATAAGTCTGCCCTTGCCTTCTATCTGTTCTTTGTGTGTATCTTGTCTTCTTATTTGTGTGCAATAAAGTGTTTATTCATTCATTCACTCATTCATTCATTTTAAGAGTCTACACTACTCTTAGCTTCTCACCCAGAATCTTAACACTACTTTTAATTGGTCACCTCTGTGTTCTAGTCCTAGGTTCGAATACTTGAACACTAACCTGGAGGTCGCGGTTTCAAATCCCGTCGGGGCACATTTGTGTTCGGTCTACGCGCATCAAAAGGCACATTAAGCTGTAAGTCCATATTCTGTGCCCAAAATGTGGTGATAAGGCTTACCACCCATCACGCTGAGACTTTTTTCACACTTGGACATTCTTTGGTGAAACGTGGGTGTACGATTGCAGACTGTAACTTGCAGTTCACAGTTAACACTCGAAAATACCTCTGACATCCCCTCGGGGATTCATGTCGTGTCGACATGTTTTAGTTTTTTATGTGTACATTTTTAGACATTTTTACTACCTACAAATTATACTCATAAAATAACACCACAATATTTTTACACAATACGTGTGTAATTTCATGATTTAGTAATTTATCGTCACATTATTCGCGTGTACGTTGGACCCTTTATACAGCCACCATTGTTTCCCTTAACACGCTCTCAGCAAGTAATGTACCCTAAATGTACCCTGGTTACCCGTGTATAAGATACGGTGTTATTTATAGTGCCATAATAATACATTCAGGTTCATACTGGAGACGTGGTTAGAGGTCAGAAGCAAGATCAATTATTTTTTTCGGGATTTGTTAAATTAATTTTAGTTTTCGCACGCAATAACACAAAAAATATTTTTGTAATTTAGAAAATAAGAAAAAAAAACAACATAATTTCTTTGAATCGCGAAATAATAAATATAAGCCGTACCAATAAAGAACAGTTTTATAAATGCTGGCCGAAGTATAGAGTTATGTTAGCTGTGTGTAAAGATGTGTGTCCATATTTATGTAGGAAGTCAAGCCTGAACATTATAAATGTCAGTGAAACGTGGGTGTACGAGTGTGGAATGTGACTTGCACTTCACAGAGTATGGCATAGACTAGGAAAAAATGTTACTACCCGTCTTACATAATAAGGCCAACCAATGGCAAAGACTTTATCAGGTCTTGATAAAGGGAATTATTGGTTGGACTCGCACACAAGGCGATACGGGTCCCGGAAATGTTTATGGGAAATAATTCCACTTACTGTTATGAACGCCCAACTTAACAGTTTTTTCCTATTTGTGTGCTATACATATTTGTGTGCTATACATAATATATAAGAACTACCTATGAACAAAATTTCAAACTGGAAGTGTCCAATAGGTTTTCATCAGGGACTAGGGATTTCGTTCACCGGTTTTCATGGTAAGCAAACTTATATGAAATTGATTATTTATAGAGTACAATAAATTTTTTTCACGTCGAGTTAGAAGCCTGATGTTTGTACAACACTAATGCCGTACACTTCTTTACAAGGTATCAGTTTCAACTTGATGTCTCATACGGAGCCCGAGCAGACGGACGGATAACAAAGTGAACGTATAATAAGGGTTCAGTTTTTTTCATTTTGAGGTACGGAACCCTACAAAATCAAGGCTCCCGTAATTGTGTAATCGTAAGGAATATTTTAAAACCAAAAAATAGGGGTCAAATATAATTTTCGATAAAAATACGTTTTTGCCTATCTTAATACATTTTTTCAATGCATGTGCTCGTAAAGGCCCACTTTATATGCATCAAAACCGAACAGAAAGTCGATTATTTTGCCCTAGGGCTTTATTTTTATTATTTTTTTTAATTTGTTTCCAATGGTTGGCTAACCTGCAGCCTCTCCTGTGTACCATAGATGTTATACTTTTTTTTCCACTGTTTAACGGCTCTGGATACAATCCTTTTGAGCCAATCATAATTGCAAGTTCACAAGATTATATTTGTTTTCATTTCCTCACACTATGCATTGAAAAACGTAGTATGATACACGGGCGTAAAAGCAATAAATTACTCGGTTACGTTTAAAACACTCGCTACGCTCGTGTTTTAAATCGTCCTTGTAATTTATTCCTTTTCACCCTAGTAGCATAAACTACTATTATCAGTAAGTTCCCTTAATAAAAGATCAACAAACAAATCAAAAATATATTTTCACATAAAGAGAGTCCAAATTTCTTAAAAGAATCTGACGTAGTTCATGTTCAAGGCTCAGTTTAACAAAAGTCTTTGGATCAGTATCAGTAGATAGGATCCAGCGTCAGACCCGTCGACTCTCACGAGTTCATAAAGCGGCGTATCTTGTTTGAATGAGATCCGGGAATTCCTCACGACTCGCGGCTTAGGACTAGAGATGTAAAGTGACCGAAATTTACTAGTTTTTGGCGTACTATAGTATATTTTGACGTGGGCGATTAAACAAATTTATTCAAATACGTAGCAATCTCCCAAATACTAAGAAAGTTTTTCTATTTTTCAAGTTTTTACACATCAAAACATTTTTTAAATCACACATATTTTTTTTTTCTTCTGTATTTGTGCGTATTAATGAAAATGCTGACTTACACAAGCAGTGGGTTTGGTCAGAGATACAACCGTAATAGTAGTTTATGCTACAAGGGCGAAAAGGAATAAATTACGAGGACGATTTAAAACACGAGCGTATCGAGTGTTTTAAAAACGTAACCGAGTAATTTATTGCTCTTACGCCCGTGTATCGTACTACGTTTTTCAATGTATAGTGTGAGGAAATAAAACAAATATAATCTTGTGAACTTTAAATTATGATTGGCTCAAAAGGAGTGTATCCAGAGCCGTTACACAGTGGAAAAAAAGTATAACATTTATGGTAAACAGGAAAAGTTGCAGGTTAGCCAACTTCTAGTGAATAAATTAAAAAAATTATGATAATAAAGCCCTAATCGACTTTCTGCTCGGTTTTGATGCATAAAAAATGGGCCTTTACGAGCACTTGCATTAAAAATTATTTAGTTCGCCTCTTTACTCAATAAATGAGGAAGGAACACTGATCTCTATGCATTGCATAAGGTGCATATATACATAAGGTGCATATATACATAAGGTGCATATGTACATATTTATCATAATATGTGACGGCCCCGCAATCATTCACTCACACTCACGTCACGGAAAGAGGTTTTTCAATTTTTTTTAATATAACTTAATAACTAATTACAAATAATGGATGAATAAAAAACGTAAAAATCTGTAGTAAAAAATCACATATCTGTCAACAAATGCTCACATCAAGTCAATAAGCTCTTTCTTAAGTGTTCTGCATTAAATAACACTCCTTTCAAAGAACTTATTGTCGAGTACTACATATGAAAATGTTTTGATCTTCGGAATTCTTTGGTGAAGTCGATCGCAGAAGTAACGCGCAAGTTCTGAACAAGCCCCCCTATACGAGATGTAAACATAGAGGTACCCACTTCAAAAATTAAATGACAAAAATTTTGAGAAAATTGGACCGTTTATGACAGTGTTTGAACAATTTGACCGAAAATGCCTGACAGTCAAACTCAGCCAAGCAGTTCGTTGACAACTCTACTGACGACTCAGGACGCAAGGCACGCATGGCGGAATGTTATCACACGGGGTTTTAGGATTTTTTGCCAGATTTTCCGGTTATGGTTGCTTTATTTCGTTTAGATATGCTTGTTGTGGATTTATATTTATATCTAGTAAAGTTGAAGACGAAATCAATTTGGTTTCTTATGTTTAAGTTACATTTTGTAGGGTAATAGGTTATTTATTTATATAAAATATTAAATTTGTGTATATATTTAAATGTCATTTATATACGTAATTGTTATTATTTATGTACATGTATATAGTTTAAATAATTTATCAATATGTTTTAAAGCGTGTAATTTGTTCTGTGCACCGTCCTTATACATTTCTATTTTAAAAGTTCTTCCATCCAAAGGTTGTCTGGAAGAGATCGCTTTTAGTGATAAGACCGCCAATTGTACCCTGCTACTATTATAAAACTGTTTCCTTATTTATGTTTTTTGGTGTGCAATAAAGAATATTGTATTGTAGGTACTGAAAAGAGTTAAAATGCACCATTAATAAATATTTTTAATCGTACAGTATTAAAGCTAAATGTTTATAATATATTATTATTATTATTATGATATCTATGAAATATGGTCATATAGAAAGGTGTACCAACCAGTATAACTCACATAATATCAGACGGTACATTTATGTTTCCACACTAGAGGGCGCCACGCGTCAGCTAAATTAAATCCTTTCAACCCGTATTCAGGAAGGCCCCAAAAAGAAAAACTAAACAAAGTACTGAACGGTGAAATGAAGACTAGAAACGTGTGTGTTGCGAGATAAATGTTCCAAACATGAATGTTTTGGATCATGAGGAATGGTCTGCCATTATCTCTGCCTAACGCAGCAAACGAAGAGATTAATTATTTGGGTTCTTTTGTACTTTTGTGAGCTGGAAATAATGTATGTTAGGACTATACACAAAAATGCTAAGGGATACAAACAAATTGGCTATTGTATTAATAATTAAGAATTGAACATCAAGGTGTCGAGGTAGTTCTACGACTTATTTATTTAAATGTTAGTAGATACTAAAATAGAACATTTTTTATTAAGTTTAATGTTTAAATCGGCCGGCCGTTTAATTTATTTTAGCTGGTATCGCTAAAAAAGGTAACGTAACTGGTATCGGGGGTCAAAAGGGACCCCTCATTAAATATATATGATTATAAAGCAAACAAATATATTTTAAAAATATATCTGTTTTATTTAGGAAAAAGAACATATAATCTAAGAAACAATTATGTTTTTTGGCAAATTTTAATCAGATATCACATTTTTTTTTAATAGCTAACATCTTCTTACAACATATATTTTCTAAGACTTTAGTTACAGTTCTTTTATTTACATAAAAACAAAAAATTACGTAACAAATTTTCTTTATATCGTTTTCGTATAAAATCAATATAACAAAAATCAGAAAATTGTTCTTAGATCATAAATATTAAAAAGAAATTAAAAACTGAGTCAAACAAAAACAAATCCTCCAGTGTACATATCTCAGTTTCTACAAACGGTAGAATGACAAACGTCCGTCACCCGCCGCACTCCGCGGCATAATTAGATTACCTAGACACGCAGGAGTTTAAGTTGTAAAGCTATAAAGTTATGATGAAAAGTTTGATGTCCTGGGATCACTTTTGACCCCCGATACCAGCTTAGGGTTAATTTGGTTATCATTTATATCAACGAGAGAGAGGTTAGAGGCGTTTGTAATGTGGTACCGGAGGAGGATGAAAAGAATTAGCTGGACGGAGAGGAAGTCAAAGAAGGAAGTGCTGAGAATTGCAGAGGAAAAAAGATGCTTGTTACAAACCATTGTATATTGGTGACAGAAATATTGATATTTGACATGACAGTTTCTTGAAAAATATCACAGAAGGATAAGTCGAAGGGAAAAAAGGAAGAGGAAGACCTAGACGCGCTTACTGAAGTTAATGTTATGTCAGATCAAAAGAGCAAATTCATTAGCAGAAGAAAGAGAATATATTTATGGCTGTTACTCCAACAACAAGAGCGTAGCTCTTAAGTTATACCTATACGTAGTGTAATAATGTAATATGTTTGCTATATTTGGTTCGAATTTTAATTACTTTCGAATTTGTCAGGTCATCACGTGATTTGCTTTAAATTACAAATAATCATGTTAGTAATATAAGAAGATTGCGTGATTGAGAGCAGTTTCACAGCCAGATTGTCAAAAACCCCCGTTTTCTAATAAATGAAAAGAGAACATTTAAATACAAAATTCACTGAAAAGTTATTCAACAAAACATTATCTTTGTATCGTGTATGTTGCCATCGCAAAGTTTCCAATGAAGGTAATAAAGTTTTGTTGAATAACTATTGAGTGAATTTTGAATTTAAGTGTTCTGTTTCGATTTATTAGAAAAAGGTGAATATTTTACAATCCGGCTGTGAAACCCCTCTTAAATCAGAATTGTTTACAACTTTGTCTCTACAATTGACAATGTAAGTCCAGATTACGAAGAAGGTAAAGGGGTTGGAGCTCTTCCTACGTCACCGTTGCAAAAACTATGAAGCGATAGCTTGTCCGGTGCTGTAGCAACAGTAATGAAGTTGTTACTTGTCCGGTGCTGTAGCAACAGTAATGAAGTTGTTATTTGTCCGGTGCTGTAGCAACAGTAATGAAGTTGTTACTTCTCCACTGATGTAGCAACAGTAATGAAGTTGTTACTTCTCCACTGATGTAGCAACAGTAATGAAGTTGTTACTTCTCCACTGATGTAGCAACAGTAATGAAGTTGTTACTTAAATATTATTAGAGTGCATTACAAACTAGAAAAGATCAATCAGAAACAAACCCAACGACAGGAATTTGCAAAAATTCCCCGGGCCAGGATACGAACCTGCGACCTTCTGTTATCAAGACAAGCGTGCTACCAATTGCACCACCGAGGTTCCTACCCAGACTGGTGAATTCTTCCATTATACTTGTCCAATGTTATTTTTTTTTTCAAATTCTTGTGTTTGGGTTTGTTTCTGACTGATATTTTCTAGTTTGTAATGCACTCTAATAATATTAAGAGTATTCATAGCGATGGATTTCGCAAAATAAACATAATCTTAGTTAATGAGAACTGTGAATTTCTTAACTGTCTGAAGAAACAATATTGTAGCGACGACAGCACCATCTGTTTCTTAAGAACAAGGCGTGAAATCACATAACGCCCTTGTGAGCGTTCTATATGTGCAGTACAGGCTAGTATATCAGGTGAAGCAAAATGGTCCTGGCCCGGGGAATTTGCGATGAATTTCGCAAAATAAACATTATCTTAGTTGTTACTTGTCCGGTGCTGTACCAACGGTAATGAAGTTGTTACTCGTCTAGTGCTGTAGCAACAGTAATGAAGTTGTTACTTTCCGGTGCTCTAGCAACAGTAATGAATTTGTTACTCGTCCAGTGCTGTAGCAACAGTAATGAAGTTGTTACTTGTCCAGTACTGTAGCAACAGTAATGAAGTTGTTACTTGTCCCATGCCGTAGCAGTGACTACGTTGTCGTAGCTCTTTTTACGTCGTTTTAACAACTACCTAGTCGAAGATTAAATCGAATCAAAATATTTATTTTTGTAAATATAGGTATGTACATAAAATACACGTGGCAAAAACTATGAAGTCGTAGGAGTTGAAACTAGTAGCCAGTCCAACGCCGTACTAAACCAATAGAGTTGAAACTAGTAGCCAGTCCAAGGCCGTAGTAAAACAATGGAGTTGAAGCTGGTAGCCATCCTAACGCCGTAGTAAACCAATGGAGTTGAAGCTGGTAGCCATCCTAACGACGTAGTAAACCAATGGAGTTGAAGCTGGTGGCCATCCTAACGACGTAGTAAACCAATGGAGTTGAAGCTGGTAGCCATCCTAACGCCGTAGTAAACCAATGGAGTTGAAGCTGGTAGCCATCCTAACGACGTAGTAAACCAATGGAGTTGAAGCTGGTAGCCATCCTAACGCCGTAGTAAACCAATGGAGTTGAAGCTGGTAGCCATCCTAACGACGTAGTAAACCAATAGAGTTAAAGCTGGTAGCCATCCTAACGCCGTGGTAAACCAATGGAGTTGAAGCTGGTAGCCATCCTAACGACGTAGTAAACCAATGGAGTTGAAGCTGGTAGCCATCCTAACGCCGTAGTAAAGCAATGGAGTTGAAGCTGGTAACCATCCTAACGACGTAGTAAACCAATGGAGTTGAAGCTGGTAGCCATCCTAACGACGTAGTAAACCAATAGAGTTAAAGCTGGTTGCCATCCTAACGCCGTAGTAAACCAATGGAGTTGAAGCTGGTAGCCATCCTAACGCTGTAGTAAACCAATGGGGTTAAAGCCATCCTAACGCCGTAGTAAACCAATGGAGTTGAAGCTGGTAGCCATCCTAACGCTGTAGTAAACCAATGGAGTTGAAGCTGGTAGCCATCCTAACGCTGTAGTAAACCAATGGGGTTAAAGCCATCCTAACGCCGTAGTAAACCAATAGAGTTGAAGCTGGTAGCCATCCTAACGCCGTAGTAAACCAATGGAGTTGAAGCTGGTAGCCATCCTAACGACGTAGTAAACCAATAGAGTTAAAGCTGGTAGCCATCCTAACGCCGTGGTAAACCAATGGAGTTGAAGCTGGTAGCCATCCTAACGACGTAGTAAACCAATGGAGTTGAAGCTGGTAGCCATCCTAACGCCGTAGTAAAGCAATGGAGTTGAAGCTGGTAACCATCCTAACGACGTAGTAAACCAATGGAGTTGAAGCTGGTAGCCATCCTAACGACGTAGTAAACCAATAGAGTTAAAGCTATAATATTATTAAAACTCGCGTGAGCTGACATACTAAATTATTATTACATACGGCTTGAACACTCACGTGTGATTGTTGTTGACTATATGCCAACCGTTTCACCGATACAATTTCGGCATTATCAAGGCGAGTGTCGTTCTTAGGACGACGACGCGGCGTTCACCGTCGTTGTCAAACGGGCACTGGCAGCCGCCGATCGGCGAGCCGCACGCATTGCTCGTGCGCTGAGCGTTGGCTGCGTCGTCGATAGGGGTGGGATGGTGGATGCACTTGATTTCTTTGATTGTTCCAATTGTTTGTTATTAGGGGCGGTTATTAAACAAAACGAACTCACAACATCGTCACTGTCACTGGGCACTGTCCTAAAGTTGCTCGATCCATCGAGAACCGGTTTCCAAGACGGAGCCAGCTGCCAACCATGATCCCTGTTGAAGTTGGGATTACGACTTATCTCGATGGCTTCGTGTATTTTGCGAGGAATGGTATATTTCTCCTTCACTAATACTGTAGCCTTGTCGAAACGGATGAAGTGGGTCGTATCCGAACTTAGTGCATGTTCTGCTACTGCTGACCCGTTAATGTCCAGTTTCTTCATGGATCGAATATGTTCAGTCAGTCTTGTGGACACGTTGCGCTTTGTTTCTCCTATGTAGCTTTTTCCACAATCGCACGGGACTTTATAAACTCCAGGTGTGTTGAGAGGGTCTCGGTCCTTTGGGGATCTCAGCCAGTTCCGTAGTTTGGTGGGGGCTCGGAACATAGTCTTCACACTGTACTTCCGGCGAAGCAGGTGTCCAATCCTATCTGTTACGCCTCTCACAAAGGGCAAGTAGATCGGAGCCCTCTCAACAACGGATGGACGATGGTGGGTTGATGGAGTCGCAAGCCGGTTACTGTGTCTCCAATTATACCCATTGGCCTCCAGTACGTGTCTTACGTGGGTCAATTCAGCATCCACATACTGTGGGTCACATAACCGCAATGCTCGATTTATTAAGGTACGAGTAAACCAATGGAGTTGAAGCTGGTAGCCATCCTAACGCTGTAGTAAACCAATGGGGTTAAAGCCATCCTAACGCCGTAGTAAACCAATGGAGTTGAAGCTGGTAGCCATCCTAACGCTGTAGTAAACCAATGGAGTTGAAGCTGGTAGCCATCCTAACGCTGTAGTAAACCAATGGGGTTAAAGCCATCCTAACGCCGTAGTAAACCAATAGAGTTGAAGCTGGTAGCCATCCTAACGCCGTAGTAAACCAATGGAGTTGAAGCTGGTAGCCATCCTAACGACGTAGTAAACCAATGGAGTTGAAGCTGGTAGCCATCCTAACGCTGTAGTAAACCAATGGGGTTAAAGCCATCCTAACGCCGTAGTAAACCAATGGAGTTGAAGCTGGTAGCCATCCTAACGCTGTAGTAAACCAATGGGGTTAAAGCCATCCTAACGCCGTAGTAAACCAATGGAGTTGAAGCTGGTAGCCATCCTAACGCTGTAGTAAACCAATGGGGTTAAAGCCATCCTAACGCCGTAGTTAACCAATGGAGTTGAAGCTGGTAGCCATCCTAACGACGTAGTAAACCAATGGAGTTGAAGCTGGTAGCCATCCTAACGCTGTAGTAAACCAATGGGGTTAAAGCTAATCCTAGACAGTAGCAAAACTATGAAGAAGCGTCCCCCAGTTAAATGCTGTCATTTCTTGCTTCCTTTTAATGGTTAGGTAATTTATTAAGTAAAATATTACACAAATTTTTTAAAATGATTATTGCGTTAATGCAAAAAGTTTTTTTTTTTTTTACTACATATTTTGCGCTATGCCATTTTGCTTTGCGCGCTGATGTGAACGTTATTTTCCGTCGACATTTGTACCGACACACATAGAATTACTTAAAATATCACGCATCGCGTGGTAGCAATAACAGCTATAGAGTCGTACTTGTCCTACACCATAGCAGCAACATTGCTTTTTTTAGGCCCTACGTTGCTACCAACAACTACCCAATCGTAGGTCTTTCAATACTGCAAAAAGTATCACGCTCTAGCGATAGCGTGTCATAGATTTACCGTTTTGTAGACCCGCTACGTCGTAGTTTGAATGCATACATGGTGTAATAGCTACCTACGTGTTCAGATTATTGAAGTATTGGTCATACTGAACCACTTACATAGAAAAACTCTAGAAACAAACGAATAAAAAGTTCATTTCCCAATACAAATGTTTACAAATATATTCGTAATTGTCATATCTATAGGGCATGTGGTTCAATTTTCTGAGCACGTGATTAATGTACCCGGTATAATATACCAGGGGATGAGTACTTGTCAACACGTCGAAACGTAACACGTAGCCCTTGTTGTACCGTAGCAAAAATATGTATAAAATATTATTAAGAGTAATAGCATATTTCGTCCATGGTAATACTCAGAAAATTAAACCATATCACTGGCCCTCCTCATAGCGCTAACCTGTGTAATAATTGAAGGCACTTATCTTAAAAACAAAGGCTACAAAGACTTTTCATGATGAGCACGATCTCCGAGAACAAATAAATATAATACCAAAGTGCGTCAGTTCGCAGTCCCTAATGGCGAATCTGTGTTTCAAGATCGTTCGTGCCGTATGGTTACGTTATAGCTTCCACTGCTAACTACAATGTAAATTCAACTCAGAAACATGCTTCCGCTAATGTACAGATACAAACACACGCTTTGTACCTTCATGCAGGTTTACCTCACTTTGTTTCTTCATGCAAGTTTACCTTACTCACAGAGTTCAGTAAGTATACCAATACCATGCACAATTCCGAAACATCATTGGTGCATGCTCGACCGGCAGGATTTGAATTCTAGTCTCAAGATTGAGTCAGTCGTCCTACTGAGTGAGCTACCACTGCTTTAAAATTTAATGATTTTACGTGCAACCCGCAGCCAAGCAGAACATAATGACACTATCGATGAAAATACCGCTGACTCACTTTTTACTTTTATTATTAATGCATTAAGGGTTAAAAGGAAGCAACGATTTTTTTCAACAGCCCGCAAGCTGTCACTTTCCCACTTGAAGTATTGATTAACTCATATGTCCAAACTATTCCAATAGAGTATTGCTTGTTACAACTGAATATACCGCACGTTCATGTCATGAATAGTCGATGTAACCAAATTCATACTGAAAACTTAGTAAGTGATCAATAACAACGTTCAGTTACCGTTTTTAGAAAAATCACAAAAAGTAATGTTGAATTTCTGTACTTATTGTCTTGGGGTTGTTCGTAAACAAGTATCGTCATCAATTATTTAAGAGCCTATCTCTTGTCGGTGTCGCATCTTCCATCGTTCTTTGTCCAGAGCCAAATCCTTTAACTCCATGTAACGTGCGACTCTTGCCTTTAGCCTTAGATGGTCACTGAACTTGATCCTCGGTCTGCCTCTCCCTCTTTTTCCCTCTATTTTCCCTTTGACGATGTGTTTTTTTAGAGGATCATGCCGAAGGAGGTGCCCAAAAATCATTCCTCTTCTATTTTCAATTACTTTCAGCACTTCCTCATTGGTTATTTTCTCTGTTCAACAAATTATCTCCATCCGCCAAGAAGTATAGGGGTACAAATAATATTTTACGTATTTTGCAAAATGGATCACTGGACCTTGGTCCTGGCCACTTATAGAGCCTCTTTATGGAGCAGTGGGTCTACCGCGTAATTCTCATTTTCATCAATATCAACTTGAGATTGAAATTTGACGTGCGTGCGATGACGTCCACCTAACATGAAATCTCTTTTGCACGCACGTCAAATTTCAATCTCAAGTTAATGTTAATGAAAATAAGAATTACGCGGTAGACCCGCAGCTTTACCACGAATTTTCGATGAATGTGGATGCAGCAGACAAAAGAACTTTTTTTGTCACATAATTACTACTAGCGGTAATCTTGAGGTTTTTGCGTTCATTTTTAAATTAGGTCTCAATGGTGCCAGAAAGGTTAAAAGTTATCCATTTGTATTCCGTGAAGTCTAAAATGTCTGCACATACCAAGCTTGTTATTAATATTGTTTTAAAAGCCATTAGTTTGATGTTAGTAGCCCTACTTTTGAGACGAAAAATAATGCTGTTTAGACATGATATTTTCTATTAATCGCAGCCAAATTTCCTAACAGTCCCATGGAAGCAATCTAATCACATTTGGTAGGACTCGATGGACCATAAATAGTGATAGATAGCCCCCGACGGACATTCGGTCACGGCAACACGCCTTCTCTATTAACTTTACTTGTACATCATCAATACATATAATAAAACAGTAGAACCCGGTGTATCTGTACATTGAAGAAAAGTAATAAAAATAGAAAAGAGATGACTAAAGAAGAGTAATAGAACAAATAAAGATTTTTAGAAATATTTTCTATCTGTCTGCCTGTTTGTTCTCGCACATATCCTAAACCACTAAACGGATTTGGATGGAGTTATTTATTACCATCTTAGTGACCCTGTTCAAAATAAAGTCTATAAGGGTTGTTCATAAAATAATGCCCAAAGCGAAAACGAGATGAATAATCGCGGGTGGAGCCGCGAGAAAAGGCTTTATAATTCCGTCCGTATAAGTCCGTTCTGAGGCTTATTGTAAAATATGATGACCGAGGTCTGATGATGGGACTGGATGATGAATGAGGGAGATCAACGGACACAGCAGACCCTTCGAGTTTGGCCTTATTTGGTCGGTCTTGATGAGTGTGTTTGTAAAATATGTTACTTTAAGATAGATACGAGATCACATCAACGGAAAACGGCAGACCCTTCGATTTTGGGCGTATTTGATTGGTCTTGCTTAGTACCTTGGTAAAACATGGTGTGCAACTTTAGTTTAATAAAGTTCTTCTGCGGAAGCCAGGAGTATCTAGCGAGACCGAAAAACGAGCCTGCGAGCACGGAGAACGACCCCAAGGGGCGTGTTTTCAGTTTGTGCCGTTTTATTTGAAGAACACTAACTTTCAATATTATTTGCAGGTAGGTAGCTAATTTAAATAATAATATAACTATGTAACTATTTAATATTATAATAATATTAACTTCTCCTATTGAACTTAACCACATATACAGATTCACTTTCAAATACATATATATTCTGAAGCAACTTTAATTCATTATTATTTGTTACTTGCTCTTTTAGCACTCATAATTATAATATTCTTTAATGTTCTGGGTCGAGCCTAGTTTCCACTTCACAAGGCAACTTAATGTGGGAATTAGTGTCGTCTTGTATATTGTAACATGTTTTTGCAATAAAGAAATTTTCATTTTCATAAATCACTTGTTTTTGGAATCCCTTTATTTTACAGAATCAAATATAAAATTAAATAAGGCTTCATACTCATGGAGTAGAAATTATTCTATAAAATTGATTAAATAATGTGTACATAATCGTATCTACCTATATTACATGTTGTACAAATAAATAGAGTCTTAAAGAATTACGTAGTGCCAGTCATTCGTCTGTTAACGAATTGCGTAGATGATGTGGAAGTTCCTGGATATACTGTTGGACGCCTTTTCTGTATGAAGTCATCTTTTTTAGGGTTCTATACCTCAAACTAAAAAAAAAAAACGCAACCCTTATAGCAACACTTTGTTTTCCGTCTGTCTGTCTGTCACCACCCGTTTGCTCGGGCTCCGTATAAGATATCAAATTAAAACTCATATCTTTTACCATGGACGTAACCTTCTTCAGATATCTACGACCCCTGTTGCTGTAAAAACATCAGGCTTCTAACGCAAGAAAATAGTACATGTATTTTTCAATCTTTTATCAAGAAAAAGTTATTGCACTTTACAATAATCAATTTCATGCAAATTTTTGACATATATTTGTGACCAACTTAATGAGACCATTTAGATACTTATAGTTTAATTGATAGTAAGTCTCAAATTAAATTGGTCCTTTATAACGGCAAGTGGAATTGTTGACCACGTTTTTAGTGTTCCGTACCCGTATTGTGTGGTGGTACGGAACCCTTTGTACGCGAGTTCGATTCGCACTTGGCTCGTTTTTCAGGGTAAGGCGCTTTGTTCCAGGTCTCATCGAAGCTTTTTATCAGTATTAAAAATATATATGAGTTTCTTTAAACGATTATTTTGTATCGCGTAGCTCAGCAACTAGACTTGCACAAAAAAAGCATGAAAAAACCCCTCCTATAAAGTAAATAATTAAGTTAACACAATATTGAAGTTTAAATTTAATTTCATATCCAATTTCATTTATTCGAGCACGGATTAACCGAGCTTTCTCATTGCACCACCGACGTAGAATATGTACCAACTGTAATGCCGGAGGGTTTTAAACTAACTAAACCGTGAAAATGTTGACAACAACAAAATATATTGAAATACCCGACAGGCATAAAGTGGCTCGTTAAAGAGAACTGAATCGTAAATACGTTCTCAAACGACATAAATTTGACTGTTACCCAATTTTGTGAAGTAGAATATTAGGCAGAAAATCTGGAAACAGCCCGACAAGCATTTGTCATCGGCGCAGAACTAGTGCTTTATTCAAATGCAAATAATTGATTTTCTCAAACAATGCGTGGATATTCAAACAATTAGTAAAACACGTTTTGACTTTTTACAATTAAAAAAGTTAATATTCTAGGTACCTTTAGTAGAAAAGTTTTCTACAAGAAACTACTAGAAAAACACTTACCAGAGTTATCTTGACGTCCAAATATTCAATTTTAAAAGCCAATCAAAGTTTTGCCAAAAAACTGTCAAAAGCCTGACAATAATAGAAAACTGTCAAATTTGAATACGCTACCTCGATGGCTACCATAATAAACGACCCCAGTTTCATTTAAATCGGACCACTTCTCACGACCTGTCAAACAACTGTCAAAACCTGTCTAAATTCCTTTTTTTTTTTGTTTTGGTCGGGTAGCCCTTGTTAAACCACTTATTGTGCTTATTCTAAGCCCGGAGTCTTACTAAGGTACGCCTCGGCCTACATTATCACGTTCGTCCATCAATACCTAACTTGCCGGCCGCGGCAGCAGTTATATATTATTTCTCAAAAACACACTGTAATGTTATCATTTTATACTGTAAAGACAAGTCAGGAAATACTTCATCCTGGAGAGCTTTTTTTATTTAAAGTCCCCAGTAAATTATTTTATTTATTTATGTACAGAAATCAACAGCGATACATAGTAAGGATAAAACATATAACATATAACTTAATATTAAGGCCAATTGTAGATTTCAATTTTGGTTAATTTTTACATAAAATAATATTTCTTAAACAGCAATTTACTTAAATTATAAAACAAATGCAAAAAAAAATAAAAACTTGAAATAACCTAACAGTTTATAAGGGAAGGGGACTACATTCGCTGAATTATAAATCTAGGGGTATTTCGGGAAAAGAGAGAGACAGTTATAATAAAATAAGTTACTCGACACTTATTACTCGTAATTATTCGTATGAAAATCCATCGCATACTTTCATATGTTTATTTTTTTAAACTATCTGAGACTGTGACCTTAGGGATGTACTTCCACATTCTTTGACTTTGACAGTGATGTCCCTGACACTAGGGATGGGCTTTGTATAAAATATTTCGTTTTATTTTTGAGAAAAGCACTTGCTTTGACCATAATTAGCCCTCCTGGGCTCGTATACAAAAGTATATGCATATTTTAACTTACCCCCCCAGGAGAGCTAACTTGCTGGTCTCTGCAGTAATATACTATTGAAAAATAAGTACATAAATAATACACTTTTTGTAACTGCAAATCGGACTCCGTACACAAAGGGATCCGTACACAAAGGGATCCGTACCGCCACACTACGGGTACGGAATCCCAAGAACATTATGACTATGGTAACTAATCCCACTTGCAGTTATGAACGACCAACTTTACTTGAAAGTTACGTTCTATTCAACTATATGTAACAAAAGTGTCTAATTAGGTTGGTACGTAATGACTTCCTAAATATAATAATAAAATGTTGGTTATTTTTTGATTTTTTCCACCGCGTGTGCTATTGACCTACCATACCACTGAACGAAACTTAAATTTTCCAAGTCAACTGGAAGTGCCCTACACGTTTTCCAAGTCAACTGGAAGTGCCCTATACGTTTTCCAAGTCAACTGGAAGTGCCCTATACGTTTTCCAAGTCAACTGGAAGTGCCCTATACGTTTTCCAAGTCAACTGGAAGTGCCCTATACGTTTTCCAAGTCAACTGGAAGTGCCCTATACGTTTTCCTAGTCAACTGGAAGTGCCCTATACGTTTTCCAAGTCAACTGGAAGTGCCCTATACGTTTTCCAAGTCAACTGGAAGTGCCCTATACGTTTTCCAAGTCAACTGGAAGTGCCCTATACGTTTTCCTAGTCAACTGGAAGTGCCCTATACGTTTTCCAAGTCAACTGGAAGTGCCCTTTACGTTTTCCAAGTCAACTGGAAGTGCCCTATACGTTTTCCAAGTCAACTGGAAGTGCCCTATACGTTTTCGTGGTGAGCTTTGTGTGAAATTAATTACGTAAAAGTATGTAAAGAGCAATTACTTTTTTCACATTGAATTAGAAGCCTAATGTTTTTACAACATCATGGGGCCGTATAATGTTACAATATAATTGTAGTTTTTGATAAATAAATAAACATATTATGTAATTCTAGTCATTTAAATTACCAGAAAAGCATTTTAAATTCTAGAACAAATCAATTATTTAGTGGAGACCTTAGGACATAATATATTTTAAGTTACATGCCATTTGCTTCTTTCAGACTCAGATTTTATTTATTTTTTGAAATGTAGATGAACGTGCAACAATTTGAAAATAAATTTTATATTGAATAATGCGTCTTACAAATTGCTACAGAATAAATCTAAAATATGAAAACAGAAACGATATTTGTGGGTATACCCAAAGCAAAACAAAAAATATAATTGTTACACGATTATGTAAATGCAAGTTATGTTCTGAAAATAACAAGATAATACACTCCATAAACTAAATTTTAAGCCAGGGACGGTAAAGTATAAAAATTGAAACTACAAATCAAACGTAACTCCCGTGTGTGTTTGTTGCAATTCTCTTTTGAAATTGCAAAAACCTAGAGTTGGGATAGCGAGTGGATGATTCAGTTACGAGTTGGAATATTTACAAAATATATCCTGATAATAAAGTGGCTGCTAAAATTGTACAGGTAACATTGTACAGGTAACATTGTACAGGTAACATTGTACAGGTAACACTGTACAGGTAAGATCAAACAAATATAAATAATTTACTAATTATACAGAACAAAAAAAAGGATTTTAAATGAGAAATATTTGAAACAAGCTTTTGCCCGTGACTTTGACCGCGTGGGTTTCGGATATAAATTTATACAAGATTTTCCCATAAAACATCAACATCCTTTCATAAAAAAAGATTTTTCTTTCAAAAGTGAAGTTTTACGCGCTCTTAGGTGCTGGTTTTTCCAAAAATTCCTTTTTTGGTGCATCGCTACTCATACAATACAATACATGTTTGATTACTTATTTTTAATAGTTTTATGCCAAGATCCAAGGGAATACAAACAGAGAATACAATTTTCGTTACAAACTTGTGCACGCCCTTTCTCCCTTTTGCAGTATGGTTTTTGAAAATGCTGTATCATGTGTTTTAAAATTTGTTCTTAACACTATTAGCGACAAGTTTTAATTTGATACATGCAGATAATACACATTCACACTCATAGCGGTTGATTTTAGAAAAATCCTTTCTTAGTGTACCCCCCCCCCCCCTGCTGCACTCTCTAAGGAACGTATGTTTCCACTTCGGTTCAGGCTGCGGGTTGTGGGTTGTATGTCAGCCATTATAAGATCTTTTTTAAACTGCAATTTGAACTTTCTTTGAAGGCCGACTCCTCCCACATGGGTCATCCAAAAACTCTTAAAAGAAAATATGATGGAAACGATGAATTTAAGTTTAATATTTTATTTCCCGTTGCTATTTTTGACAAAAAAAATCATAGTTACTCGTATTTAAGGTTCATATGACTTTTGCAAGATTTCTTTATGCTTTTACTCCTTCCGAATGCCTGAATCGATTTTATTGATTTTTTCACCAAATTATAGAAAACTTTTTGATCTGCAAATTATTGATAATGTTTTTTTCCCTCTATCACGTCCTTGTGAAAAGTATTAGTACGACTTGAAAAACCCAAAAACTACCACTTTATATCTGTTATCCGAAGAATATCATGGTTTATCTGATATTTTAAGACTTGAAAATTTTGGAAAATCTTGAAACACGTATATGTTTATTTTATTTCACGACATTAACATTTTTAAAATTTAGAATAACCAGCTTGAACGGAGTTTTTTTTTTGTTTGTTAAAACTTGTACTTCCTTTTTGAACCCCTTTAAATGTGAATTTTCAAAATCCTTTCTTAGTGTGCGATTTCACCACTATATAAACACACTGTCGAAATATATACCTATTTCGTTAATTATCAAAGCGTTTTATTTATATTGATAAGTAAGAAGAGTGGTAATTTTGTAATTTTTGCAAGTTTGGTTCTCTGAAGAAAATTGATTCACTTATTTTCAACTTGCCCGACACTTACCGATTTTGCTTAAAAGCATGAATTTCACTTAGCATGATCTCTATATAATGTATAATGTATTCATTAAATAGGTATACAAACGTATTTGATATTGACACAAATTTTAAGTTCAAGTCATAGATGTACGAGATACGCAACGCAAATTTAAACATACATAACATATGTACATACATACATAATATACTCACACCTGTCTCCCAGAGGGGTAGGCAGAGACTACAGATTTATATCTATTACGATCCTGACACACCTCTTTCGCCTCTTCCATATCCATCAATCTAGTCATACAAGCTCTTCTATTCCGGCTACTTTTAACATTGCCTTTCCGCCAATTAAAATTTCAAGAAAATACCAATAAAAAACGATGTTATCTTCAAACTGCGCTAGAATGAGAGTTCGAGCAAATAAGGATGTTATCTGCAAACTGCGCTAGTATGAGTGCTCGAGCAAATAAGGATGTTATCTGCAAACTGCGCTAGTATGAGTGTTCGAACAAATAAGGATGTTATCTGCGAACTGCGCTAGTATGAGTGCTCGAGCAAATAAGGATGTTATCTGCAAACTGCGCTAGTATGAGTGCTCGAGCAAATAAGGATGTTATCTGCGAACTGCGCTAGTATGAGTGCTCGAGCAAATAAGGATGTTATCTGCAAACTGCGCTAGTATGAGTGCTCGAGCAAATAAGGATGTTATTTGCGAACTGCGCTAGTATGAGTGCTCGAGCAAATAAGGATGTTATCTGCGAACTGCGCTAGTATGAGTGCTCGAGCAAATAAGGATGTTATCTGCAAACTGCGCTAGTATGAGTGCTCGAGCAAATAAGGACGTTATTTGCGAACTGCGCTAGTATGAGTGCTCGAGCAAATAAGGATGTTATCTGCGAACTGCGCTAGTATGAGTGCTCGAGCAAATAAGGATGTTATCTGCAAACTGCGCTAGTATGAGTGCTCGAGCAAATAAGGATGTTATCTGCGAACTGCGCTAGTATGAGTGCTCGAGCAAATAAGGATGTTATCTGCGAACTGCGCTAGTATGAGTGCTCAAGCAAATAAGGATGTTATCTGCAAACTGCGCTAGTATGAGTGCTCAAGCAAATAAGGATGTTATCTGCGAACTGCGCTAGTATGAGTGCTCGAGCAAATAAGGATGTTATCTGCAAACTGCGCTAGTATGAGTGTTCGAACAAATAAGGATGTTATCTGCAAACTGCGCTAGTATGAGTGTTCGAACAAATAAGGATGTTATCTGCGAACTGCGCTAGTATGAGTGTTCAAGCAAATAAGGATGTTATCTGCGAACTGCGCTAGTATGAGTGTTCGAGCAAATAAGGATGTTATTTGCGAACTGCGCTAGTATGAGTGGTCGAGCAAATAAGGATGTTATCTGCGAACTGCGCTAGTATGAGTGTTCGAGCAAATAAGGATGTTATCTGCAAACTGCGCTAGTATGAGTGTTCGAGTAAATAAGGATGTTATTTGCGAACTGCGCTAGTATGAGTGTTCGAGCAAATAAGGATGTTATCTGCAAACTGCGCTAGTATGAGTGCTCGAGCAAATAAGGATGTTATCTGCAAACTGCGCTAGTATGAGTGTTCGAGCAAATAAGGATGTTATCTGCAAACTGCGCTAGTATGAGTGCTCGAGCAAATAAGGATGTTATCTGCAAACTGCGCTAGTATGAGTGTTCGAACAAATAAGGATGTTATCTGCGAACTGCGCTAGTATGAGTGTTCAAGCAAATAAGGATGTTATCTGCGAACTGCGCTAGTATGAGTGTTCGAGCAAATAAGGATGTTATTTGCGAACTGCGCTAGTATGAGTGTTCGAGCAAATAAGGATGTTATCTGCGAACTGCGCTAGTATGAATGTTCGAGCAAATAAGGATGTTATCTGCAAACTGCGCTAGTATGAGTGTTCGAGTAAATAAGGATGTTATTTGCGAACTGCGCTAGTATGAGTGTTCGAGCAAATAAGGATGTTATCTGCAAACTGCGCTAGTATGAGTGCTCGAGCAAATAAGGATGTTAACTGCAAACCGCGCTAGTATGAGTGTTCGAGCAAATAAGGATGTTATCTGCAAACTGCGCTAGTATGAGTGCTCGAGCAAATAAGGATGTTATCTGCAAACTGCGCTAGTATGAGTGTTCGAACAAATAAGGATGTTATCTGCGAACTGCGCTAGTATGAGTGCTCGAGCAAATAAGGATGTTATCTGCAAACTGCGCTAGTATGAGTGCTCGAGCAAATTAGGATGTTATCTGCAAACTGCGCTAGTATGAGTGCTCGAGCAAATAAGGATGTTATCTGCAAACTGCGCTAGTATGAGTGTTCGAGCAAATAAGGATGTTATCTGCAAACTGCGCTAGTATGAGTGCTCGAGCAAATAAGGATGTTATCTGCAAACTGCGCTAGTATGAGTGTTCGAACAAATAAGGATGTTATCTGCGAACTGCGCTAGTATGAGTGTTCAAGCAAATAAGGATGTTATTTGCGAACTGCGCTAGTATGAGTGTTCGAGCAAATAAGGATGTTATCTGTGAACTGCGCTAGTATGAGTGTTCAAGCAAATAAGGATGTTATTTACGAACTGCGCTAGTATGAGTGTTCGAGCAAATAAGGATGTTATCTGCGAACTGCGCTAGTATGAGTGTTCGAGCAAATAAGGATGTTATCTGCAAACTGCGCTAGTATGAGTGTTCGAGTTAATAAGGATGTTATCTGCAAACTGCGCTAGTATGAGTGTTCGAGCAAATAAGGATGTTATCTGCGATCTGCGCTAGTATGTGAATTCAAGGATATACCGTGTGTGTTTGCTTTGGTCGTAAACAATTCTGTAGGTTTCATCACGACCCCTGGATTTTACGAAAATTTGACACCTAAAATAACGGGACGGTCTTTCTTCAGGCCAGTGCAGGTGAGAGGGTCTATAAAAACAGTTTGAATATTCCTGTACGAGCAACATATCCATTATTATTATTGTCTATGTAATTCTTATTTGTATTTTTGAATTTTCTGTGTGCATGCTATTAATTACTGATAAAATAATATTAAGCATTAACTGTTAAGCATTAACTACTTGTGGATTAAAAAAGAAATTTGTATTTGTAATACAATATAATAATAATCTCATCCTTTTAGCTATAAGACTGCCAATTGTAATTTTTTTTTTTTCTTTAAGTTTTATTTTATATGGTGCACAATAAAGAGTATTTGTCTTGTCTTGTTCAAGTTATTATATTATAATAAACTTCATTAATTAGACCTTGCAGATACATATAGTTGGGTATAACGTAAGTGTTAAGTTAAATTGGTCAATAACAACTGAAAGGGGAATATGTTTGTCTATGAAATGATGTATACGAAATCATCAAGGCCTGAGTCCTCCTCGCACCTGGCCGGTTTATGTACGAGTATTTCGTTACGTTTAAAATACATTTATTTTTAGCTCTTTAGATTGTTTAAGTTTTTAGTATTTTACAGCATTATTTAGTTTTAATTTCAAGAAAATAATTTGTTAATTAAACATTTCATAACGTAGTGGTAATAGCCAGAACTTGTTATCCGTGTTCCAATTTTCAAGTTAAGCCGTTCGTTGGTGAAGGTTGTCATTTCAACTTTTGATTTATTATTCATAAGATTTGTACTGAGAAGTTCAGCTTTAATCTACAACATCTTATGTCCTCACATTTTACGAGTATGTCTCTAAAAATTCATAATGTCTTTCTGTAAACCTTAAAATTTAAAAATAAAAAATTATTAAGACTTTTCTTCGTTTTATTATTTCTCCGGAATGTTGTTGTTTTGTATGTATATATACTATAAGAGGGCGCCCGCGACTTTGTCCGCGTGTATTTGGGATATAAACAGTCCGTTGTACCTGATGATATTTATGATATAAACAGCACGTTTAATCTGATGATATACAACATCTAATATCATTGGTTGTACCCGTTAGTAACGTATTTTAGACACAAATGTAATAGATCTTTAATGCAATCTCTTATTTCAAGAAATCCTTTGTTTGTGCACTTGTTACACTTCGAGTAACATATTTTTGATATTTTATGATTATTTAGTCTGTCAGTCATTCGTAGTCACAAAACTCTATAACTAATAAATTGGTGACTGATTTAAATTGATAATTTGTTGTTTTTTCGTAACTAGCAGAAACTAACAACCATTTCAAGTATAACAAGTAAATACTTGAAAATTCGCACAGTGCAAAACTTAACTTTGTTTTTCTCGTTTACAAGTTAAAAGTCGAAAAACCTTTTGGTATGTGGCAATTGACGGCAATAGTTCAATATTAGTGATGTTTATAAAGCATGAGTTAGAATTTTAAAACACAATTTTAGTCATGATCTTGTCTAAACAAAGTTAAAACAGCATTTTAATGTACATATAAAGCCTACTTAAACTGTATATGAGAAGTTTTTGTCGACTCTGGGTATTTTTTGGCCATCTCTTTTCTAAACAAGAAAAACAAAGTAAAGTTATGCAGTTTGCGGTAAGCTACTGACGTTTAACCATAATGCATGGCCAACCACTCACATTGTTACGCCACTACTGCCGGTGTTCAGTTGAATCTAGCCACAGTAAGATGAATCAAGGATGTTATTTATTAATTTTAGCAAATAACACTACAGGTATATATAACTACAGGTATATGTAACTACAGGTATATGTAACTATAGGTATATGTCGCAGCAACCATAGAACTCCTGAACTCCCTCTATGAAGCACATAACTCAAGATTGCGGCAATCACTGTATTAGGGTGTTGATTGCAGGATATAACTTGAAAATTATCATAATATCCACCTGACCTTCGATCCTGGCTTCGTCACCATAGAACTCCTCAACGGATGGCAATCACTAGGGTCAGTAACGCTGGTTAGGGTGCTGATTGCAGGGTTTTACTTGGAAATTATCAGAATACCCACTTGACCTTCAACCCTGGCTTCATCACCATAAAACTCCTCGACGGATGACAGCACATAACTTGAGATTGATACAATAAGTTTGTGTTAAGGTGCTGATTACAGGGCATTTACAGCGCGTTTACAAGAAATGCCCATATTTCACAGTTTAACCTGTCGACACTACTGAAAAGGGCATATTATAAAATAAATGAATATTTGGATGACGGTGAAGCCTGGTGTTACAGTGAAAATGATATTTGTCATGACAATAGTTTATAATTTAGTTAAGTACCTTGTATAATTTTCTGATTTATAAATCCTCTAAGGAGTTAACATTAATTAATTACAGGCTGTAAAAGGAAATAGACTAAATGATACAAGTAGACCAAGATATATATGTTTTTCTTTTTTTCACTAACTTGAATTCCTGCTGTCTTGTATTTTCTTATCCTTTGGTTAAAGTAGATATAAGTCATTTATATAGTGTAAGTTTTATGTAAAAAAAGACATGATCTTGCTAAGTTTCTTACCCGTTCTTCTTAGCAAGACTAATCGAATGGGCGGAGGTAGGCATGTATTTATATATGTAACCTATTAGTATGTAGTACATAGGATGTGATTTGGTCGGTCGCCTGGATTCGTGCTGGGGGCTCGGTTGGTGATCATTGAACCTTGTTCCTGGTCCCTGGCCGGTTTTCCGGTAAGGGTTCGGGCGGTTGATTGGATTTCACCTTGTATAATATATATTTTAACTATCATTTTAATCGTATGTAAATTGCTACATAAATTAAATACACCTTTAATCTAGTCCATGTACATTTATTATTTTATTAGATATCTTTTTATTAGATTAAATTTGACGTGTAAAAAGTGTATTACATATACCTACTTTGCAAAATAAACTATTTGAATTTGACTCTAAAATATGAAATAAAATAAACTTTTAACAAAAAAATAGTAACCTACTTCAAGTTTTACTGCAGTCATTCACTTAAAGGTTAAAATAGGTAATTTTATATTATACTGACCGATTGTTCGAAATAACATATTGTTGACTTATTTCTTCCTGAAACTTATGTTATCTAAAAGTCGGCGTATTCTCTACGATACAAAACGAATATTAGGGCGTTAACTTCTAGAGAAGATACGTTTCAGGATGAAAGAATTCAACAAAAGTGTTATTTCGGTAGCATCGGTCAGTATATACATATAATTATTTTAAAATTTTTAGGAAATGACTGCAGTTACATTTGAAGTCCGTTACTATTTTTTTGTTAAAAGTTTATTCTCTATCTGATATCAATTTTTTTACAAAGTTTATTCTGGTATAAGTTTTATTGTCCAAAACTTAATATAAAGCAAATGAAATACATATACTCACGTCTGTCTCCCAGAGGGGTAGGCAGAAATGTAAATTAAATTATAATTTTCAAAGTTTGGACCTATCTTTGCGATTTTATTGGATGCAGGAAAATGCAAGTAATCACGCATCAAATGGCAGAAATACTAAGATCGAAAAGCGAAATGTGATGAATATATTTTTCAAAATTTTAATGCTTGTAATAAATAACACACAAAAGAATACGATGACGACGTTTATCCGGAAAACACGAATACCCTCACCTTAAGTATAATCATTATTCGTGTGCAAAGGCGAGCGACTTTGCTGACTGAATTGTTTCAAAAATACTAAAGTCTAATAGATTTTTTGTAAAACGCACTTCAAACAAGTCATATTTAGCCTCAAAAGAACAATATAAACGATAAAAATAAATGTATTAAATGTAATACGAGGAAATACAATAAACGCCTTTCATTTCAGATCTTTTACTGTTACTGTTACTAGGTGACTTAAAGAGAATAATACTTTTGTATTTATCACTACATATTTTCCAGTGTGATCAATCATAATAATGGCTACGTAATACTCATATAAACCCAATCATCATTATATTTTAAAGCTTTTGTTGTGAATTTTCTTGTTTTGTATTTTTAGTGTTCCCTCCCCGTGTGGTTTCTATCCATTAGTAGTTCTGAGTAAGGTAACATTCGATTATTTAATTCAGTTATACACGGCCAAACCACTTTGGCTGAGCCCAAACTAGTTAAGACTAAAATTGGGTTTTGTCGGTAATGTAGTATAATGTAGTTTATTAAGCTACTGATATTTAACCGACTTTCATTTCATTACGTAATCTTTAAAAAGGAAATAAACTGTACTGGCGACACAAAAATCAAAGTCTCCCGCGACATTATTTAAATCCCCATGGTTAACATTAGGAGCACTGGAATCTATGGGTTTTTAATTTTTATATTTTTCCCGAATTTTTCTGCAGAGTAAAAAATATACAACGCACAAAGATAAACTCAATGCTAATTAGCATCCGTTACCAGGATGACTAGTTGGTGCAGCGATCATGACAGGCTACGAAGAGTAGCGACTAAATTAAAACAACTAAATATCTTTGTAATAATTTAAGTTTTGACAGAACTAAAACTAAAATTATAGCCTTTAGAATCGGTTTTAAATTAATTAATTTGTTCTGCAGTTACCAGTCACGGTTGGGTGTTATACGATGCACACATTCTCTAAGAAAGGAATTTGTGATACAGGACGTTCAAATTTCTTAATCATTCACTCAGACCAAACAAAAAATCTGAGCCGTGAGAAAAATACTAGTAATTTTCAAACCAAAGTGCTTCAGTGCTTCAAAACTAAAATTTATACACAAAAGAAGGCTAAGCACATACTTAGAGGCCGCAAGTTGTCATAAAACGGTACGTGTGATTAGATTGTGACATTAACATTGATAAGGTAAACCAAACTCGATATAAACCTACTTGTAGGCACTGCGATACGTTACTTGTAGATACAGCGATACGTTACTTGTAGATACAGCGATACGTTACTTGTAGATACAGCGATACGTTACTTGTAGATACAGCGATACGTTACTTGTTGGTACAGCGATACGTTACTTGTAGATACAGCGATACGTACAGCGATACATTACTCTTTTACAAACTTAGAAATCGAGTTGGTGGCACGTTCTTGTTACATCAAAACCTTATCTTACAGCAGCCTATAATAGGCTCGGTACGTGCTTTGTACAAAATGGCCGAACTTTTGTCTTATCTTCGGAACAATTCATATTCTTGCCCCAATTCTCAGAATACACGAGTTACTGACCTGTTTTAAAAAATGGTTTTCGGTGGTTTTCTTCTATTCATTCGTGGTAAAACCTTTTATCAGGTGGCAACAAAAACTTGGGATTGGGCCTTTTAAATAGAAGCATTAATAGAAATAACACATTAACTCGGTTATTATACCTTTCCTTCGCTTTAACTGGAGGCAGGGTTTCTAAAATCGAATTGGATGTTTTTCAAATTATCTATCACCACGTCATCGTCAGCGTGGTGGCAGCACTAACTAACGCCACTTTCTTCAATCGAACTTATTTTTCGAAGTACTTATAGAACACTAAGATTTTTCCTCCTTTACGCACAATGAACTCACTTTGGATCCTTTTCGTAGCTAATTAAATTATCTGTTTTTAACCGTCGACATTAAAAAAAAAACAGTAGCCAACTTGCACTGTATTGAAAATCATCTGCGTGAAATAACTTTGCACACTCGGCCTGTTCCAAAAGGAATTGAAAAAAAAAACTGTTGAAAAAAGAGCGGTTTGCTCGGCTGTATGGTATTTTCCACTTGATTTGTATTTTTAAAACTTTACCGTAGCAGGTAAAAATAGATTTTCACATATTTGTTTTTCCCATAGGACGAAAATGAAATTTCATATGTTTTACCCATAGGAAAAAGAAGGATTTTCCTACATACATTTTTACCCTGGTGTGGGAACAAACACAATTTAAATCTCAAGACCGAGACCCGGTGTCTCAGCTCATCACATATCATCGTATCTTGGCTCGAGAGCATCTAACTGTAACAGAAAAGAAACTGTCAAACTTCTAGTTCTTTAATATTTAATGCAAACAACCTGTAGATCATTAGAGGTATATTGAACATTGAGAGGTCTTATTTTGTATGTGTAGACATAGAAATAAATGCTAGAAATAAATGAGTTTTACGCGTGTTTTATATTTTTAGATTTGTTACTACTGTTAGTACTGTTTATACTTTCGCAATTTTCACGCATTACGCAATCAGTTAGATTGTGTCCACGACATTCTATATTTACGTGGATACGTTGTACATTTACGTAGATATGTTGTACATATACGTAGATATGTTGTACATTTACGTAGATATGTTGTACATTTACGCGAATCATAATAAACACATATTACTCATACTGTTAGTTGAATTCATAATTAATGATATGACGGATTAACTAACACGAAATATATCGTGTGATACGCGACATGAGTATCCAATTATTTCCGAATTTCTTTCAGAACGAATTCAGAAGGAATTTTAATAGATACTTTTTAGAATTTTTACGAGACAGATTTCGTCTATGTTTTAATCCGTCATATTTTCTGTATGACGTTGATTATGTGTATAAATCGCATATTTTTTTTGAGTTCAGTTCGCCATAAAGGTCAAAAAATACTTTCAACATACCAAGCCACAAAAAGGACAAAAAAAAAATTATGACATCCCAAACAATATATTTTTAGGGTTCCGTAGTACCTAAAATGTACAAAAGGAACCTTTATGGTGAGACTCCGCTGTCCGTCCGTCCGTCCGTATGTCACAGCCTCATAACTTTAGCACCGTTAAAGATAAATACATGAAATTTGGCATAAAAATAGCAATAATTTGTTCATATATTACGGTGTAAAGAAAAATACGAAAAATTCGAAATTGTTCAAAATATTCCCAAAACAAAAGTGCGAAAAATAAAAATATTATCCTAAAAATACAATATGGGTATCAAATTGTAAATATTAAAAAGTTTATTGTAAAAATATACACTGTTACTATATTTACTGGCACTAGTTTCGAAAAATCTTTAAAAAACCACAAAAAAATGTATGTCCCCCTCCCCCTTATCTTCGAAACTAGTGCATCAAAAAATATAGAAAAAAATGACGATTTTAGATCACACCTGGCAAATTACAGGAAAACTATAGCAATTAAAATAGTTGAGCACAAATGAGAAATATAAAAAAAATATATATTAAATTACAATATGGATGTCAAATTGTAGGTATTACAAAGCTGATTGTAAAAATATATAGTTTGGCTTTATCTAATTGTATCTAGTTGGAGAAATCCTTGAAAATCCATAAAAAGTTTATGTCCCCCCCTTATCCCCAAAACTGGTGGACTCAAAAAATATTATGGCTTCCATCTCCTCAAAATACATATTTTTAATGGAAGTGGGACAGTTTAAATATCTGGTTGTCGGTGTGTGCGGGCAGATCCTTTTCGGACTAAAATACTAGTAAATCGTTTTTTTTTTATGTTATTATTTTAATATTTTATTATTTAATGCTTTGTTTTTGGTTGTATAAGAGAAAACAATTTCTTCGCAATTTCGCATGTGTGTATCTTTTTATGAGAATTGACCTATTTTAGCATAAATTTTCCGTGTTCGATGTTTAATTTTCATTCAAAACTGTTGGTTGGTGCACAATGTGGACACGGATTTCAGGAGCGTTATTCTGAGGAAACAGTTGAGATTTTCGATTAACGTGGCCACTTGAACATAAAAGGATTCGGGGTTTAGTGTGGCTAGCACGCACCAGAGATACAGCGTCTATCTATCCTACTTGCGCCTTCACGCATATTGCTTTTGCCGATGTGCGAGAGAGCAAGTATGATGGAAAGACACGGTATCGACGGAACGTGCTAGACCACCAGTAAGTTACCTTCCGAGAAAGAAGTCAGATAAGGTGTCTTAGATTCGAGCAGAAAATTTATGGAATTTGACAGATAAATTGTAACTTTATAGTCATTACAAAATTTAAACCAAAATTTTCTTTATTAACTTTATCCTTTCACGTGCTAGTCGCCGGCCCCGGCGATACGGACTAGTGCTTCAAGCGCTACTGAACAGCTGCCGGAAATAACGGTGTACGACACGTGCTTTGAAATAACCTTTTCAGACCTGAGTCACTCTCCTCGCACAGTACCAACACAAAATAGACACTACCAGAAGGCCGACTCGACGACGGAGCGAAAACAGAGTACACATGTCATGCATAGACGCGTGCGTATGATGATCTCGGCAGAATTTCGTATTGGCATTCGACCGACTTCATCCGAGATCGTCGTACGTACGCGTCTATGTGTGCGTGCTCCTGTTTTCGCTCGTTATGCGCAGTAAGTGGTTATTTTGTGGTAGTAACACGCGGTGCAATAATGTAATATAAATACCTGAGACAGGCGCTTTTTACAAAAACAGCCATTCTCCAATTTTATAAATTTTTAGTTTTTGATTGCTAGCAACACTGTGAAACAAGCCTGATCCGCCTGTAAAATCAGTTTTTGCAAAAACGTCCGATGTCCACAGATATTCTGCCTCAAATTTTACAAAAACCACCAAGGTTTATTTCCTTGCTATCAGTTTTGAACAAAAACCACCAAGGTTTATTTCCTTGCTATCAGTTTTGAACAAAAAGCACCAAGGTTCAGGACAAAGGCTGTTTTTTTTTAAACTGGCTGCCTGCGGTTGGGTTTTTGAGGTTAATTATCTATCATTCGTCTGTCAAAATGGATCCCGTTAGTGATGAAGAAAATCAAACAAATTGGCCTTAAAGGCGATACCAAAAAAAAATATGGATTATTTTCGAATCCATTTACTCCACTATAACGTCATCTGCGTATCTCATTTTTGGGTTAATGTTTATTGAGTATTTGATTAAAATTCTCATTGAAGGAAAACGCGATTGGATGAAATTTTCTCGATAGAATTTAATTCCGAAAAGCTCTCTAAATTGTTTTATTTTTTCCTGTTATTCTGAGACCCTAACTAATTTCATTATGAAATTGCATTCAAAATGTGGATATTTGTAAAGGCTCCTTGAAAATATTTTTTTGACAAATTACCTGAGTTCATTTTATATTAATAAAAAACCGACTTTTTGCTACTTTTCCACGAATCCGTCCCACTCGCACTGAGGTTTTTTCGCATATGGAGTAACAGGGACGCTAAAACTTTTCCATATCGCGTTAAAACGAAAAAGAAAGGAAAGGAAAGAGAATTTGATCAAGAAAATGAATGTCCAAGGACTTCAACATTTTTATTATAAAATTAAGACTGCCTTTTTTCAGTAATAAAATAAGTAAAACAGATTCGATATATCTTGTGTTTCCTTTCATTATCTTTCTTAGGATTTTGTTCATGTAGTATCTAGTTTTTCTTACAAAAACAACCTTTGCCCATGTATCATGATTTTAGGGCAATTTTAAGGTTTGATAATTGTATTTAAATTATATAATAATAATTTTATTTTTATTACTTTGTGAATCCTAGTTAAATTAATAATATACGTATGAAATAATATTTCAGCAATACAAAAGGCAACAAAAAAAACAACTTAAAAAAAGATATTAAGTTTTTTCATTCTCCTGTAAAATTTACTCATGGGAACATTGGTTGTTTTTGTAAAAAGCGCCTCTTGGTAATGGGTCAAAACAAAGGTTAAATTAACCTTTTTGGTAATGGGTCAAAACAAAGGTTAAATTAACCTTTTTGGTAATGGGTCAAAACAAAGGTTAAATTAACCTTTTTGGTAATGGGTCAAAACAAAGGTTAAATTAATCTTTTTGGTAATGGGTCAAAACAAAGGTTAAAGTAACCTTTTTGGTAATGGGTCAAAACAAAGGTTAAATTAACCTTTTTGCGAAAAGTTACAACGTACATTCTGATGCATGTACATACAATTTTCAATATGTATTATAATACTAGGTATAAGTTCTTTTACTTTTTATAATACCTGATAAGTCTGTATGTACTCTATGAAATAAATTCTCTCTCATTTACAGTACGAAAATTATTATTTGTGCCCCTGAGTCAATTAGTATAGGAGGCCGCAATTTAATTTTGCGATTTTCACAGAAAGGGTAATTGAACCTTGTTACTGATCACTTACAAAGTCTCCAATATGATATTGACTATGTCAACCAAAGTCAAAGTCACCTTATAGGTATGAACATAGTTTTGGCAAGTGCAGAGTTGGCACAAAGCGTAAACCACAGAAAATATAGTATTATTAATTTGCGGCCATGGTACTCGCTGTGTTACTGTCATACAGTACTTTGAATATTCTAATAATTATTGTGTCAATTAGTAATTTGGGTTGTTCTGCGGCACAATTACCGTACTCTATTGCAGCACGTATGCAGTGTCATTTTTGTAGGCAAAACTTGGTATTACATTTTTATTTATTTAGTAATAACTTTGTATATAAATCTCTGGCGCTACGTGCCCAATTAAAGTGTTAAAAACCGGCCGAGTGCGTGTTGGACTCGCGCACGAATGTATCCGTACCATTATCTATAAAAACGTCTGTTGTATGGGAGCCACCTTAAATATTTATTTTATTCTGTTTTTTAGTATTTGTTGTTATAGCGGCAACAGAAATACATCATCTGTGAAAATTTCAACTGTCTAACTATCACGGTTCTTGAGATACAGCCTGGTGACAGATGGACAGGCAGATGGACAGACAGACGGACAGAGAGATGGACAGACAGACGGACAACGGAATCTTAGTAATAGGGTCCCGTTGGTTACCCTTTGGGTATGGAACCCTAAAAAAGAGTTACCTTAATTTTAGTGTTCTGTACCCAAAGGGCAACCAACGGGACTCCGCTGTCCGTCTGTCTGTCCTGTCACGGTAATGTCAGTTGACTTTTAATTGACACCCGTAGGGAATATGACTTTCAGTACTAACATTTTTATCCCATTTCCCCACCTTAGGGGTAAATTTGCGAAAAATGATTTCTTAGTACACCTCTGCACTTTCTTAGGAAGTATTTATTTATTTATTTACTTAATTGCATAACAATTGCCACGGGATTGCACAGCTAGCCTCTTAAAATCTTAAATATTATAGTAGCAAAAGCAGTAGTAAATATCTGTAAGTCAGTCAATCAGTCAGTCTGGCAGTCAGAGAGCAAGAAAATCAATTGCGTTTAAAAAGCTCAAAATATTACAATTTTTTTTTTCTGATATCTCGACAAATTATGAAGTTATCAGCAATTAAAGTGAGTTTAACGGCATGTCTCGTGACGTCATCTGATACGATTTCACACTTAAAGTGATAAACATCGCTTTTGCTAGTTTCGGTATGAATTTTTCAAAAATTCTAAGAGTTTTGTGCTTTGCTATGATTAATTAATCAGATACTATAAAAATATACTGATATTTCACTACAGGAGACGTGGCACTCTTTTAGAAATACTGAGGATTATTTCAGTGACACGGAGCTGTTTTTTTACGAATAAACTAACGTTAATAGTGTTTAAAATGGAAAACCAAATAGTTTTCATATTATTTTGTTGTATGTAAAATGCAGCTTGAGCACACATGAGCACTTGAATAGCTTGAATTTGAAGTTATGTAAACATTTTTGTAAAAAATTATGTAAAAATTTCCAACCTTATTTAGTGCGACGTAAAACTTGCAATAGTTCGCTCTTCTTTATGAAATCAATGGAAAGAATCGCTCATGCTGCGTTATTCTCTCCCGGACTATCGTGTCGATGAAATATCAACAGAAGATATTGTGAAGTAAATTGCAAAGACGTCAATAAAACCATGGAAAATATTAGCAGTTTTCATTTTATTCTTCTCATGTTTTTAGGGTTCCGTACTCCAAAATAAAAAAAGGAACCCTTATAGGTTGACTTTGTTGTCCGTCTGTCTGTCAAGACCCTTTTGCTCGGCGCCCGTATGAGATATCAAGTTACAACTGATGCCTCTTACAGAAGTCTACAACTCCATGGTGTTGTAAAAAATATGGTTTGTAACGCGATGCGAAAATAAGTTTACTTTACATAATCAATTTCATACAAATTGTTGACACTCGCAATATAATCAACACCTATAGGGCACTTCTAATTATCTTAGAAACTTAACATTTCATTTACAGGTACTTTTTATAGAACATATAAGAATAAATCTAAAAATTACAAATATTCAATTATTTTACTAATATTAATAATAATAATAAAGGCGTAGGGATGTGACGACCCCATCGCCCTCTGGTACGTCCAGTACGTCCAGTGCAATCATCACTATGAAGTTATTTTCGCCAAAGGGCGCCCAGTGCTATAAGTAATATAATATTTATCAGCAATTATTTTATTTACCAGACATAAGTCTAATAAGAGGACGAGTCTTATCAGACTTATGTCTGGTAAATAAAGATTTACTTTTTTTTATCGATAAGTGGACTTTATCATAAAGTCTATTCATGTGTGCATTATAGGTATACTATAAAGACCCTCGACAGAACGAGTATTGCCAAAAACTAGCCGCAAAATCACTATAAAACTTTTTTACGAGGCACGTTGTGATGGCCCTGTGTTGTTGATAGGACTGTGGGCCATCAGATGTTTACGATTAAACCAGTCTGGGCTGAATATTGCTATGTTTTGTTCGTATCACAAGCAAAAGTGTCGATAAGCTAAATATAAAGTTAAAGTAAATATCAACGAAATTATAAACATTTTACATAGATACCTTTCTGATGTTAACAAAACGGCTCACCTCAATATATTCGACCTTGTCGGTATTGCAAATAATAGAAAATGCATGACATTACATTTCACAGTTCACACTCAGAACACCTCTGACACCCTCACGGGGATTCATGTTTACATAAATGACGTGCAATATCATGCAAAAAGTAGTCGCTCCATGTCTTCCCGCTGATTACCCGAAGAGGTAACTAAGGGATTCATTATATAAATATATATACGCTTAGGAGTACGTGAGTTTGACTTCTGATCACATTGACATTTGTAAGGTTCTCTTAATAATAATAAGATGAGCGGTTGAGTTCATTCTGTAGCACACAATCACCAGGATCTTTAACATTTAAATATTTAAATATATATATATGCATTATACAACAGCGGACCCAGGTAATATTTCAAAATCCATGAAATCTTGGTAACATTAAAATTTGTCGTAAGGTTTTCTTGATTTTGCTGGTAAAAAACTGTTCGTCATTTTCGTTGCTGTTTTCACAATGTCAGGTCGAGTCAAATTCTCCTCAGTAACTCTAGTCAGCTTTTACAATTATAAAACTTTTTTGACCAATAAAAACAAATTAAATAACAAAATAACGTAAATTATGGCGCCAAAATCCAGCAGTCCACCGCACTTATGAGACAAAGGTTACAAGTTGGACTATCGTTCGTATAATATTCTATATTGGAGCTAAGGCGCATCAATATCAGACCATGTACAGGCAAAAAAAAATAAGCCTCCTTGGTCGGGCCTCAGAGTATTTTTTAGGGTTCCGTAGTCAACAACGATAAAGTGATAAAATTAAATCCTGTGTACTTTTTTTGGTTAATTCCCCTACACGTAAAGTGATGATTTTTTCTCGTCTATCCCATGGAGTGGGGTAAAGTTAGATAGGTCGTTCAAAAATATTGCAGGTACGTTATAACCATTTTTCGATGTAGAGATCCGTTTGCGAAATATTAAAAAATTTGAAAGCTTTATTGCTAATTTTTGTTAGAGTCAAGTGTCCCCCCCTGCCAGCTAAACGATTGATTTAAGATATGTAAAAACATTCACGGCAGTAGTATACATAACGAAATTAAAAGGAAAACTATCACAGCTAAGTAGACTTTACAAGTTAACGAGTAATAGTCAACTAATGTAAAATTAAAATTTCGTACAAATACCATGGAAATTTAATTAGATGAAGTTGTTAGTTGTGTGAAGCAGATAGTAAATATAAGTTCATGAACCTTCTTACTCCGCATATTGAGAGGGGCAACTATGAAACCCTACAATCTGCGTGGCTCAACATGCACTTGGCCGGTTTATTTTAATTTCTATTAAGGCTTTATTAATTTATTTATTAAGCAGGTGATAGAGCTGATGCCGGGCTCGACTGTGGTGGTACCACCATCTTACTTGGAGACCCCCTCGAAGTAATTCGAGGGAGAGTAAGAGGACAGCTCACAGGCAAAAAACCAGGAGGCCCACCATGACTGGGACCGATGAATGGCGGTATATCCATCCCTTATAGCCGGGCCTTATATGGAACAGACTGGTGACGGATAGCGGCGTCACTGGTGCGAGGGTTCCAGCACCGCGCTTACCAACACACCCGCCCAGCGTTTGTAAGTATGGGCAATTCTTCCAGGATAACCGCCGGGAGTAGCAAAGTCCTGGAAAGGCTTATGTCCAGCAGTGGACGAACTAGGCTGATGGATGGAAGGCTTTATTTCGTTTAGATGCTTTTTTTTTATGGGACTTAAATAAATTGTTTCATTTTATAGATTACAGCCAATTAAGATTATCTTTAAATAACATAACGACCACTTTTACAAGGTTGCTTTCCAAAACGTATGTACACACAACATGCATAGTTAAAAGACGATAATTACAATGTATACAATCACTTTACTGTTATATAAATTAGAGATACCTAAGAAAAAGATTTATGTCACACGAAAAATAAATAAAACCTTTAAGTTTTATTAAAAAATTAGGTAATTACTCACTATTTTTTATTTATTATCAGAGTTTTACGATAAAAGTAGGTTTAGATTTTTAAAAAATCTTTTTTGCCAGTACCTATTAAATTTGTCCTAAATAGCCTCCGAAAAAATTTGACCCGGGATATTAATTTATTTTTCAATTAAGGTAATCTTCAAATAAGCTGAAGCAGTCCTTCTCGGCTAAAAATTTCATTAAGTTTGCGGCATTACGGTTTATTATAGGAAAGGAAAGCAAGGTAAGAGCTTTGTGATGCCACGTTATTGAGACTTAGCGGGTAGTTAATATTAGTTCATATTATAAACACATGTCAAAACCACCCGGAACTTGCATGACTCAATCGATGGATATGACAAAAGCGAAAGAGGTGTAGTGATCGTAGCAGATACAGATCTTTATAAAAAATATATTCTTAATGCACACAGAAAACTTAATTCTAAATTACAGAATCAAATTTATGTACAATGGCGTGCTTATTTCAATAATGAGATTACTTCCAGCAAACCAAAGGAGATAGGGATATTTGATATAAATAAGATACCTATTCATATTGTGCACGATAATACTTATACAGAAACAAAATAGTTAAAATATAATAATAAACTACATACAATTTCCATGCAAATACCTACATATTATATAAATAAATATTAAAATACACATTCAGTAAATAAATACATAATGAACGATATAATGTTGAGCCTATCCCTGATAGTGAGAGGAAAGGAGTTCCACAGTTTAATGGACTCAACAATAAAAGAGTTTTCATACGCCCCGGTGTTATGAGAAGTTGTTTTTTTTTTAACTGTGTGAGACCTGACTTGCTTGTCTCCAATGAAGATATACTCATTACGATCACGGCGGTATGGAGAAGTGGTACTTTTTAAAATGTTGAATAGGCAACAGAGGATATGGACATACTGAATTTTAAATGTTAATGGTACTGAGATACGGAATCATATTTTCTTAGTCCATAGATAAACCTGATTTCCAGATTTGTTGCCTGCCTACTCTTCTGAGATATAAGTGTGAGTAATTGAGTAGTATGTATTTATAAGTTGTGAGGAAAAATAAATGTTATATCATACTTAACTGAGTAGTGATTACAAGAGAAAAAACTAATGGAATTATGATAAGAATAAAGTTCCAAATACATACCAAATTAATAAGCTTTTTATAACGTTAATATCGTGGGAAACGGTTCATCACCGCTTGTTAAATGGAAATTTAACCAAATTGTTAATGTTTGATGTTATTTACGATGAAGCTGTCCAGTTGTCCACTGTCCAACCATCCGAGCAGGAATACTGCATGTGTCATTTGATCAATTCAAGCTAGTGATCTGATGCAAAATAATTTTAAACTACATCAATAATTTCATACATATCGACAAAGAGCTCATAACTTAGCTGGAACATCACCAAATTATTACATTTGGCGTTCATTTGTATTACCTGTTTGTTGTATATTGTGTGCGGTCTGTGCAGCATTCGTGCCATGACGGAACTCTAATTCGAAATAATGAAAATTGTTTTTACATTGTTACAATTACAATATCAATATTTAAAATTACATAGCAGGAAAATAATTGTACACGTAATTTATTTTTAAAAGTTATTTTAAATGATATTTTGAATTTCAAATTCCTAGTTGATAATATTTATTAAAACAGCTATTCATAGTTAAGACTTATTACTAATAAAAACATACGTAATTAATTGGGAAGCTCTCTTTAATGAAACATTCTCTGATATAAAACAACTATCCAGGATAGAAAAAGCAGACCTGTAAAAGCCTTGAGTATCTCAAATTTTATTGAGATTTAAATACCTCTACCACATTCTCATTGAAGATCTTGATAATGACCCTGACATTGTGAGAGAACGCAGAGCGTTAACAGTCAGAGCAAATATGTTGGCTCGCAGGTTTGTAAGGTAATCAAAACATGTAAAAATTTGGCCTATTGCCAGTCTTTCTGCACCTGCAGCCTGTAGTTCAAGTATACGTAAAAGACTTACAATACTCTGCGTGCTATAGATAATAATGCTTTCAGGATCCTGTTGGGGCTACCACGCTACTGTAGTGCGAGTGGTATATTTGCGGAATCTCATACTGATGACTTCTATGCCATGCCATCATGCGCAAACGAGTTTCATCTCTCTTGCACAGGGTGCGTGGTGGCAACAACGGAATCCTGCAAGCAATATCGGATAAGGTGACTTTCAGTATCGAAACATTGGGTAAACAGGTTGAAGAGTTTTATAAAATACGTAGTAAGATGCTGTCTATTTTATCTAATCAATTTACCCTGTTTGCTTATATTTAGTGTTATTACCTATGTATTGTATTTAGTATCAATTAATAAAAAGTAGTTATGTTTTAGTTTATTTGTATGTTATGTGTTTTTAAAAGTTTTGTATTGTGTAAGATAGTGGATCTTAGCCATCTGAATAAAGATTTATATTATTATTATAATAAAGTCGTGGCATTCCATCCATATCCGCCCGCAAGGACTATTCATTACTTTCGAGAGATTTGTTGAATACTGCGGTGCTTTAAATAAAGTGATTGATTATGGCGGGATATTTATATTAAAGCGATAAACTTTACAAAGTTTGAAGAAAGATTGATGTTTACCTTTGGCTTTCGATGATTTATCCAACCATAGCGCGTATTTCTTGGGCAAAGTTTGTATGATGCACTTAATAGTAGTTTATGCTACAAGGGCGCAAATGAATAAATTACGAGGACGATTTAAAACACGAGCATAGCGAGTGTTTTAAACGTAACCGAGTAATTTATTGCTTTTACGCCCGTGTATCATACTACGTTTTTCAATGCATAGTGTGAGGAAATGAAAACAGATATAATCTTGTGAACTTTAAATTATGATTAGCTCAAAAGGATTGTATCCAGAGCCGTTAAACAGTGGAAAAAAAAGTATAACATCTATGGTACACAGGAAAGGCTGCAGGTTAGCCAACCATTGCAAACAAATTAAAAAAATAATAATAATAAAGCCCTAGGGCAAAATAATCGACTTTTTGTTCGGTTTTGATGCATAAAAAGTGGGTCTTTACATGCATTGAAAAATTAATATTGTTACATGTAAGTACAATCACAACAAAAATATAAAAATGAAAAAAGGGCCGAGTTCAGTACAAAGGTAGTGCAGGATTGTCGGCTTCGCTGAAAAAAGAATTGAGATTAAATTGGGTGCCGAGATTTATGCAGGTTCCTTCAGTCATACTGCAATAATGTACAACGTTCTTCACTCGTTTTCAAAGAAAGTTTGTTAGGGTCCTTGCTACTGAATACCTATGTAGAACTTAGAAAGTTCTCACTGCTCATCATACATGCAAATAATTAACTGTGAAAACTTGCCAAGTTCTGTATATTCCTTTTGCCCGCGGTTTCATCCGCACGAATAAAACAATGACTAGGTCTGTAGGACCTAAAGTGATGATAAATACTCGGCAGGGCAAGGAAGGACAGATGTCAAATTATATAAACAATGACTAGGTCTGTAGGACCTAAAGTGATGATAAATACTCGGCAGGGCAAGGAAGGACAGATGTCAAATTATATAAACAATGACTAGGTCTGTAGGACCTAAAGTGATGATAAATACTCGGCAGGGCAAGGAAGGACAGATGTCAAATTATATAAACGTTAGTTGTCACAGTAAGGTATAAGCAAGCGGGAATCGAACTCGCTGCTACGATTAGCACTGGTTGTCAAACTTTAGACGGATGCCCTAAAAGAAAGGTTAGGTTAGGGCCTAACTGTTAACCTCATAGTGCTCTAATCAAGCGTCATTAACGGGAATCGATCCCTAGGTGGAAGCCCTTCCTGCAAAACCTATCTAAGGGCCTAAACTATCTTATTTACAAGCGGGAATCAAACCCACTAGGGTCTTGCCTGAGCCACGGCTTTTTGAGGCAGCTCAGAGTCACGGGTTTGAGCCTCTGTCGTTGAAAAGAGTGACTTTAACAAGCCATGGCCGAAGGAAACCCTTGAAAAGGAAACAACCAAGTTGCATAAAAAGGGTAATATGATGAAGAGACCAAAGCACTAACTTAAAACTAGCTAAGCTTAACCTAGAGTACATCGGAATACCTCTAAGCCTTACGATATCTAAATGGGTTTTAAGCAAATCTAGTCGTCAAGTTGTTCTTTGCCTTTAGTCACCAGCGGGGAATCCTGTTGTGTCTCCAACTTTCAAAAGGCAGGGGGACAGGAACTGGAGCAGGATACCCGCTAAAGTTAAACTTATCTGAATTAAAATTAAACCAAAACTAATAAGATATTGGGAAACAAACAGTTAAATATTAAGTACATGAAAACAATACACAAAGAAATAATACAAACCAATAAAGTTTTCACATAAAGACAAACAAATGAAAAACATGCAGTACAGTTACAAAACACAAGGAAGTTAAAGTTAAAAGATAACAATTTAAATAATGTAAATTCAACATTATTATAAATAGCACAAACAATCTTTAAATGTTGATTCTAATAGTTTTTACGCCAAAAAGGGTGACACATTTAATCATAAAACTGTTTGTTATATGAATTCCACGGCCTGTATAATTACACTGCCTGTATAATTCCACGTCCTGTATAATTACACGTCCAGTATATTTTTTTGTGGACAGAAAATAACCTTAAGTTTCCTGTTGCCTCCTGACGGACAACGGAAATTTATTTACCAAAGGAATTAGCGAAGTACGTTTAGTTACATAACAACAAACAATAAAAATCAAATTATAATAACACGAATAAGACATTAACCACTAAAAAGTAAATGTCGGCCAAATCGCCACCACCATTGGGCAGATTGCCCAACAGGGTGCCCGCATTGCAACGACATATTGTGTTTGGAAACATTTATTATATGACTTCGAAAAGCCGAGGTTCTCAATTATTGTTTTAAGAAAAACCGGCCAAGTGCAAGTCGTACTCGCGCACGAAGGGTTCCGTACCATTATCTATAAAAAGAGCAAAAAAAACATGTCTGTTGTATGGGAGCTTCAATGATCGTCAGATCATTGACATTTCATTACAACATGAACAAATTCCAACTTTCCACAAAATAAATTATTGAATGCACCAGCATAAAATAATAAATAGGTGAGCGGTTACAGGCAAAATGAAATAGTTAAAACTTTTGACTTCTCGTATGATAAATAAATAGTGGTGACTTTTGATTTCTCGTACTACAAATAAATAGTGGTGACTTTTGATTTCTCGTACTACAAATAAATAGTGGTTACTTTTGATTTCTCGTACTACAAATAAATAGTGGTGACTTTTGATTTCTCGTACTACAAATAAATAGTGGTGACTTTTGATTTCTCGTACTACAAATAAATAGTGGTAACTTTTGATTTCTCGTACTACAAATAAATAGTGGTGACTTTTGATTTCTCGTACTACAAATAAATAGTGGTGACTTTTGATTTCTCGTACTACAAATAAATAGTGGTGACTTTTGATTTCTCGTACTACAAATAAATAGTGGTGACTTTTGATTTCTCGTACTACAAATAAATAGTGGTGACTTTTGATTTCTCGTACTACAAATAAATAGTGGTGACTTTTGATTTCTCGTACTACAAATAAATAGTGGTGACTTTTGACTCCTCGTACTTTAAATAAATAAAACACTAAGAATCCTGTTCTGTTTAATTCCAATGAATTCAAAAGAGGTTAATTTTTCATTACAAATATAATTTTCGATCTACTTCTTGAAAATGTATTTATGACTAACTTATTCGTTACAGAGATTCTATAGTGGGACTAGGATGCCAAACAAATTGTCATAAGAACGGTTTCGCAGCCGGATTGTGAAAAACCCGCCTTTTTCTAATTAATCAAAACAAAACACTTAAATTCAAAATTCACTCGAAAGTTATTCAACAAAACCTTAATAATACTTATGTATTGTGTATGTTGCCATCGCAAAGTCTCCATTGGTTTCTGTAAATTAGAATTACATACGATAGAAATACATAGGTTGTTGAATAACTATTGAAAGAATTTTGAATTTAAGTTTTCTGTTTCGATTATTTAGAAAAAGGCGGGTTTTTCACAATCCGGCTCCGAAACCGCTCTCCTGCCATCGTCATCCACAAATGACGCTATTGATAAAGTTATGTCTCTTAAGTGGCCCCTGTACGAGTGTACGCCTGGATTTTTCTCAAGATTCATACAATAGATAAAAACTGAATGTGAAGTCAACTGCTTATTTTCTTCATATTTTTTCATTAGTATTATCGAGCAACATCTAAGAACGTCTCCTTATCGCCCAAAAAGTATAATTTTATGAAACACCATCATGATAGCTGACAGGAATTCAGAATATCGTGACTGTTGCCTCGTTTTTACGCAAAGTTTAGCACACGTTGTATAATTTTTATCTGTTTTGGAAATTAAAAAAAGAGAAATACAGAAGTCGTCCATGTAAACAAGAATAAGTTTATTGACATATTTATAAATAAACCGTAACCGTTTCATGGAAAACAGTTTTTACCTGAAACCATTTCACAAATTCGGCGCTTTTTGAATATCTCGCCATCTTGCACCTCTTGATGAATGTTGGGTCGGAGTGCGGTGTGGGGGGAAGCGAAACATGAAAGTGTGCAAAGTATCATTAAAATCGAAGCTATCAGGACGTCATAAACACCTAAAGCATTTACAAGGCATCTGAGATTGATGGCTTACCTTAAACGGTATGTTTATAAATTATAAAAAAAATGTTTATTGTTAGTTAAACTATAATAAACAACTATGTTTATTATGTTTGTTTTGCGAAATCCATGGCTATGAATACTCTTACTATAATAAGAGTGCATTTCAAACTAGAAAATATCAATCAGAAACAAATTCAAAGACAAGAATTTGAAAAAATTCCCCGCGCCAGGATTCGAACCTGTGACCTCTTGTTATCAAGACAAGCGCGCTACTAATTGCGCCACCGAGATTCCTAACTAGACCGGCGAATTCTTCCATCATACTTGTCCACTGTTATTTTTGCATCTGCTTGATATACTAGCTTGTACTGCACATACAGAACACTCACGAGGGCGTTGTATTTTTCTCTCTCGATAACATTTTGGATGTTATACTTTTGATAAAAACTGTTAAGTTTACATATTTTAAGGGCTCAAATTTTCACGATTTTTAGTTTGACTTAAACTATGACTTAATCTATGTAGTGTTAATGGACTCAGCTTAAAATATTTTAATAACATTCAATAGACACCTCACAATTTTGTGACAGCGTTTGTATGGAGGTTTGTGCGTGATGACGCCTCTTAAAGTGTCGCTGGGTTCCAGCGCTACGGCGCTTCAAATTTGTAAACAAAAAGGTTCTACATTAGAAATCGTCTGCCTCCAGGGCTGATGTTAGTACTGAAAACCAAGAAAATCCACAAAAAAAACATCCAGGGCTCTACGTTACGCGACGTAATTGTAAAAATGTAATGAAGCCCTTCTAAGTCATGGTTTTAGTAAAGGTACCGCCACGGTTTTTGGCCGCTTGGCGAAAGTGGGGGGGACACGACTAGTGCATTCAAGGAGCGGCCAAACACCGTGGTGCTACCTGAGCGTTCATTCAATTATTTCAATTCATTATGACTGCCTGAATACGAAAAAACTTGGCAGACTATTTGCTCATGATTTTGAGCAGTACAATACTTTTATTTTATTAAGAGTAAATTTAGTTTTCTTCTTTAGGAAGTCATAATTAATTATTGAATGAATCGAATGGACGCTATTTAAACTTTGAGCAAATAACAAAGTAGGGCTTCTTTTTTGAAATTCAAAGCGCTGAATCGCAAAATGCAGTAATGTAGGATCTTAAGTGATAGTAAGTAATGATTTATTTAAACAATAAATAATTTATGTAAACTTAATTCCCTATTAACAATAATTATAAAAATACTTAATTGCACAATAACAAGTTATTTCTGTACAGAGGCGAACTTAATGCTATTTAGCATTTTCTTCTAGTTAATTAGGGGCGTTGTGGAAAATGTAGGGCAGTGCCCAAAAAGAATAAAAGTTGTAAATACGTGTTATACGTGTATTACGAGTAAAGACTCGCCCAGATGAAGGCAGTCTAAATCTGCTGAAACTGGTCGGCTTTCCCGATCATAACACGTATTGAGGTGAGCCGTTTTTATATAAATCATGAATTATCCTCAAGTCTCATTTAATTCTATAGTTGTAAATTCAATAAAAACATACATATACATGTATATATTTATATATACATAATACAAAAAATAGAGGGGAGATACGAAATACGAAATATTTATTAGGCAAAAAAAAAATCACAAAATGACATTTACTAGCAGGTCCCTCACTAGGTAATTCTGTTACGCCTGAACCCAGATAAAACTTAACAAGATGACATGAAACAATTGAGCAAATAAATTTGATTCTTTTTCAAATTTATATCGCTGTAGCACCTTAAGTGACTGGTGCAAATCGATTTTTATTTATGTGAACTTTACTCCCTTGAAGAGCTTGCGTGTTTCCTTTCATTGAAAACGGTCAACGAACTACAATCCGTCTGGAACTAGTCTCTAACAAATAGCCAGACACAGACGGCAAGTTGTGAAGTGTCCAAATAGATCATCGTAAAAAGCGGGGGAAATGTTACCTTGTCATGAGATACAAAATGGCAATTCGTTACTCCTATATGTATGACACTTTATGAAGTGTCAGGTTTATGCAGTTGCGACTTGACTAGCTAGCGGGTGCAGATTAAAAGATGGATTGTGGTTCGATAGGTATATTTACAATAAAGAAGGAGGAAAAGGTCAGGTTAAAAGGTATCTCCAAAAAGACAGCACTGGCCTCGATTTAGTGCGAGCGCAGGCGGCTAACAAGCTCGAGCGGCGCAGCCTCTAGATGTTTCCGTCGATTATCGAAGATAGTGGTCGAAAGTAGAACAGAATAGAATATAATAGAAATATTGTAGTCTAAAAGAAAGGCTGGAACAAGAAAAGTAACTGAGGAACTTACCAAGACGCATCTAGTTCCCTTAATAATTGTAAGACAGTTCAGTCTTAGTGAGCTGGACAACTTGGACAGAGTTTCACATTGAATTATCTCCATACCTGCAGTTAGGCAGCCTTTCTATTTCAGTAGTAACATCAGTAATTTTTTCACTCAATTTTTGTAAGTTATAATAAATAATCGATAATAATTGAAGTTTAGACATGTATATTTTTATCTGCAAGTATGCTTCCTTCGAAAAATTATCCAAAGAATTCCTTCTTTTGTTTTAGTTTCACGAAAAGAGAAACTTTGAAATTAGTTTAAAAAAAATACATTTGGATTCAAATGCCAGCAAAATAGCAGTATTTAAAAGGGTTGCAAAACAATCCACGTCTTTATTTATTTTTTTGTATACCTTGCAACTGTGCCTGAGAAAGTTGTTTTTGGAGTACCTAGTTAGTTAAACCAAAACTAATTTAAAAACAATGTACCAGAACGCATGGGACTTTAAACTCACACCTTAATAACCACTTTATGTGCCAATTTCATAAATTTAATTTTACTGTTCTGCTTTATAATAATATAATACATACTACAATTTTCAATATTTGTTGTTAGGTTTCTACAAATTTTGTCCTTCATTATTGAATCGTTGCGGTAACGGAAATGTTGTCTACCGTGCAACTACGGAAATGATCGTGTCATTCCTATTGTAATAGACTCTTTTCGTATATCAGAGCTAAAATTGGAAATTGAATTAAAAACTTTGTTAATTATTTAACTTATTTATTATTGCTGTGGTGGAACGGTTTGAATATCTACCCTGCAAATCCGGACGTTCAAATCATCCCGTAAAAGCACAGTTGTGTTCGGTCTGCTTGGTGCTTCGTAAGTCATTTTAAGCTGTGGGTACAATTTGTGATCGAAATACGACGATAGGTCTCACAACCCACCACGGGACGTCGGTGGAAGTGGAGGGGGGGTGGAGTGGAGGGGTTCACGAGTATGGACTGTGACTTACGTTTAATGTCGTGCGATGTGTTTGCTGTTAATTTGTGCATATTTTTTATAAATACGAGTATGCAAAGTACACAAGTCCTACCTGCGGTAGACGACGAAAAAATTCGAGGTGAAGGTTGGCTTACACCAGGGGTCAGCACTCGGCCCATACCTTTGCGGACGACATTATTATTGTCAGGAGAGAGGAGTCAGTGGCAATAAGTTGGCCTGAAAATCAGCAGGACCAAAACATAATACATGTTTTGTGACTTCGGTAGTGATTCTGGTGCGTCACCGGACTCTTTGTGCGACATGACCATGAAACATGAGTTTGTTGCAAGTTTAGATACCTGAGCTCTCTTCTGCAAAAATTGAAAAGTTGACTGGTATGTGTTATGTCATGTCATGTCTGACATGTGTCAGAATGGAGCCTATGAGCGAAAGGCAAAATTTACAAAACTATTGTAAAGCCAGTGTTTTTGTATGTATCTTAACGTTGGCCACTGAAATGAGGATAAGTCACATAACGGGAGAATCCAATTTTGACTATTACATTGCATGTGTTATGATTTTCTGAGTACACTACTTTTTGATTTTTTGAAATCCGTCCATAAATGGCAAAGTTATTTAATATTTTATCGGGCTTGATTTTAAAATGCGCGCCTCCCGCCCGTGGATACCGATGTCGTCATCACACACAGACCCCGCGCGATCGCAGTCGTCCAGTACGCACATTCGTGATTAGTAGCGAACACTCGGTTTTTTTTCGAGTTTTATGCATTATCGATTTATTGTTTCGGTGTTCTGTAATAATGAGCAACAAATTGGAAGATGGATTCGAAAAAGGACAGTCAGATAATCTACCTAAAGTGGATTCTTTCATGGTTTTTGAATACTTAAACAATCATGTGAAGTATACCAGCGCTGAAATCCGAGGTTGGAAGCTTCAACGGTAAGTACCTACCAAATTTAATGTGTTAGTTAGTGAGTTTAGGCCTAGGTACTTTTTCCCATGGCTGTTGCGGTAGGTAATGTGAAAATAATAAAATAACCTGGGTAAAAAGGTACATGGACAGCATAACACACTCCATCATAAAAACGTTAGTCAAGTCAAGTACCTACATTATTTCTTCCTACGGAGTTCGAGTTGATGTTTTTGTAAGCAGGCAACTGCAGGCATGATTCATTGCGATTTAGTAAGTGCCGGTTTCAAGTTCACCTAAACATTATAGACCGGGAGCGCGCCGTAGATTAACTAACATTAGCGGATACCTACCATGTTTTTTGTTTCGATGCACTTAAATGGTGCAACCGCATCAGGTAATGTGATGTAGGTATTTAATGCTGTATGATTATTACAGGTCTGTACGAGAGTCATATGGCGACGATGCCGTAGGGTATGTCCAAGTCCAAAGAAATGGAAATGTGTGCACAGTAAAGGCAAGAATAACACCGGAGCATAAAGTAAAAACTAAAGGTTATAGCTGCACTCTCAAATGTGAAGAAAATGATAAAACTATTATTGATGTTACTTGTCATGATTGTGCTGCACAAAAAGGAGGTTGCAAACATAGTGTAGCATTTCTTATGTGGATACACAGACGCAGTGAAGAGCCTTCTCCAACTGAAAAAAAATGTTATTGGGCCAAACCAAAACTGGCCACAGTGGGCACAACCTTGAAATTTATAAAAGCCAAAGATATCGGTTCCAGCGCTGGAGATATTGACGATAACGCTAATGTAAGAAGTGAACAATTTTTTAACAAACTGGTGCACAATATACAGTTAAATTCTATTAGGATTCAGTTAACAAGTTACGTTACACAGAATGAACTTACGAAATTATCATTGCATAACTTGATAAATGATTATAAAAAAGAAGGTAACGACACGAACAGTGCACAAGGCTTCATCGATTATTGTACAACAAAACAAACACCAGAAAAGTGTTCAAAAATAGAACAAGAAACTCTATCTCAAGCTCAGTCTCCTTTATGGCATGAGATGCGATATTGCAGAATAACCGCGTCAAAAATACACGACGCCGCCCATTGCAAAACCCCTGATGGTTCATTAGTTGAGCAAATATTCGGTGCAACCATACCAGAAACTCCTGCAATGCGAAGAGGCAAAGTACTGGAACCTGATGTTAGGGCAAAAGTAGCAAAATTGAGAAAATTTGTAATCGAAAATGGTGGGCTGTTTTTGAAAAGTGATTGGCCTATTTTAGGTGCATCTCCTGATGGCTTAACACAAGAATATGTCATAGAAATAAAATGTCCCATGACCACACAAGGCAAAGAAAGCTTTATTAAAAATAATCGTCTCACAAACAAATCAAAAGGTCAAATCCAGCTGCAAATGTTTTTTTGCAACAAAACTAAAGGGCTTTTTTGTGTTGCTGATAAGAATTTTGAAGCTAACAAAGAAGTAGAAATCTTTGAAGAAGATTTTGATGAAATTTACTGCAAAGATCTTTTGGAAAAGTCAACAAGTTTTTGGAAACACTCAGTCTTTCCTAAATTGGTCAAAACTTAGGTTAAGGTATAAAAATAAACAGATGGCTTAAGATATAAATATTGTTTTATTTTAAACTTGGTTTCTAAATAAGCATTCTTGAAGATTAACTACTCCACAAGCAGATGTCACAACATAGTCTAATATTCTAACATAATCAATGTCAACACATGCATGAGGTGCAATCATTTCAAACTCCCTTAAACGCCCTATACTTCTCTCGACGTGTACTCGAAGGGCCGCTATTCTTTTAGTTTCTAAAACTTCTTCTTTACTTAGTTTTGATCCCGAATCAACGCTAGGAGGCCTTAAAAGTTTGCAACCTTGACGTTCAAGTAAATGAGCTATATTCTTAAATCCCCTATCAGCCATCACTACGTCACCGGGGGATAACATCTGAAGAAAACCGCAGTCTTCAAAGATAAGGGCGTCCGATGTCCTTCCTCCATAACCTTCGGATATGAAGTTTATAAGTCCATTAGGTGTTATCGATATTAGATATTTTATAGTATTCGCATTTTTATATTGTGACCACGTCAGCGCCTGATGTACTGCTGAGCTAGGTTTCTCGATTTGAATTTCTAAACAATCTATGATGCTGACGACTGTTGAATAACGCCTCCTAAAAGGTATCGGAAGATTTGAGCGAATATCGTCGCGAGGAGGAATAAAAATCAGTTTCTCCATGCATTGAGCAACCTTAGGTATTGTTTCTTTGAAATGTCTGGCGACTGTAGATTCCGAAACTCCAAATTGAACAGCAAGCACGGAATTCGGTTCACGCCATCTCAGTTTTTTCAAGCTCAATAATACATCCATCAGAGGTCTCTCAGTAGATTCACTCAAATATTCTAAACAGAAATACACTTGCGATGGTAATCCGAGAAAAAGCTTAGGTTCTCTAGATATAGACATTAAAGTTCCTTTTTGCATGTGTTCCTTAAATAACTCAGTATCTACTTGTCGTTTCATTTCACAGGCGTCAGTATTTACACTGAATCCACTTAGGCTCGCAGAAACTGATGAGGTATTAGAGTAAGATGTGAAGCTATCATGCATTGGTTCCCGATGATGATCCCGACGATGTTCTTTTGGTTTCACCGTTTTTATTTTAAGAGCAAACTCTTCAACCCGGTCAAAACCGGCGTCAGTATTAATGCCCTTGCTTCGAACTTTTGGCTTTATATTAACTTGCACTGCGAGTGATTTATATTTAGGATCATTGTGTAGATTTGCCGCATTATCTTCTTCAAGCGGGTTTATAGCCTCTGTATCATTTGAATTAAAATCAATCGTTTCACACGCCACGAACTCTTCTTGTGTTATTAGGTTTTCATGACCAACTTCCGGATTAAGCACTCTTTCAAAGTACTCAATCTGCTGTCTTTTTTTATATCCAGTCCGTTCTACAACGGCGTTATCCTTTCTTTGGCAGTCAAATTTATGCGGCAGAACTCCTTTTTTTAGTCTTAGTTGACCACCCATCAATCGGTACCTTATATAATTTTCCATGTCATTTTCGACCTGTAAAAAGTAAAAACAGATTAAAGATTCTTTATTTTATTTTTAAATAATACTTTACTTACTGAGAAAAGCAGATCCAAAAAATAGGTCCTACAGCAAAGAAATTAAAATTCGAATCATTACCTATTGTTGATAGGTATTCATTATCGTAGATAAAAATGCGGTAGTCTCCCGGACTACAAATATCATACCTACGTTGATTATTGTTTATTGTTATTACCTCATACGATTGTGTTAAGGTTGAGACAATATGACATAAAAGGATTAAGTTTTAAGGTTTTTGATTCCATTGATCGATAAAATAGGTGACATTTACTCAATAATACGAGGAAATAGGTATACGAGGTATACGTCAAGTATAAGGTATAACGTAGGAAAGGTACTTACGTCGAAATGATCTTCGCAACAGTAATGAGTACTTTTGCTTGATAAAGGATCTCTCTTCATAACACTACACCACTTTTTTCTAGCTTTTTTGTCTGTTGGAACATGAAAAAATAGTTTGTCGGGCGTACTACTACTTGTACTCTTGCACTTTGGCACGACACAATATTTGTAAGACATTTTTAAGGATATTGATACACAACAATAAATCTATAACAAAGCGACCGTGACAAGCACAGCTCAAGAACTGCGCGGGAAACAGAGTACACCTACAGAACTGAAGAGCGCGTGCGGGGTCGCGCCCCGGGTATGTGTGGGATGACGTCACGCGCTCGCGGCTGGTACTGGCGGGCGTTATTTGAACTGCTACAGTAAAATTGCTGTACTTTCGACATTTCTTGTCCGATTTGGATATTTTTTTCACCATAAGTCATGTTTTTTTTACTGTCATCGATCTACATACTTAACAAAAATCGTGACTCTTCCTCATTGCTAAATTTTGCTGCATTTCGCAAAAAAAACTTCTAAACTAAATAACAAAGAGTAAAATACCAATTTCTAAGCTGTTAGATAAAACCGACCTATGATTTGGGCCGCAATCTATTGTTTTTCTATTATTTTAGCAAAAATAAAAATGAAGAGGGATAAGATAAGCCTTCTTAGAAAAACAACGACTAAAATTTCAAAAGCAAAAGTTTCATCAACCATCTCAAACTAACAAGGTACAAAGGTATTTTGAAGTCACCACGAAGATGTTATCAAGTGACTTCTGAAACATTGACGGTTTCTTAAGTTTCACCAGAAGAAGCCAAGTTGGGAACAATGTGTTCGTTAGGCTGTCACAAGTACTCTCAACCATTGAGAGCGAAATAAGGTTCTTTACATTTAGTTTTTGAAAAGCATAATACGTCGTCATGACATGAATCTGTGAGAGGGTGCAAAAGGTAATTCCGAGTATGAAATACAAGTTATAATCCACAACACACTTGTACACCCCGTTCCACCGACGAGTATTACGCTCCAGCGTGATGATGGTCGATCCCTGTCGCCGTACTTTGAGCATGAATAGATGTGGGCCCACAACCAAACCTTCTAAAACACGCACACTAAACACAATATGTGTCACATAACATCAAACACTTTTGATATTTTTGAGATATGATCTGTTTTTAGTTAATCATACACCCTCGTCTTTTTTATAATATTTTATTACATTATGAAACAAAATTTGCTATTTGTTTTTGTTTTTACATACACGATAAAGCAGTTAAGCAGCAGCTTATTACATACAAAAAAAAGGTGGATTTGGCGAGTTTTGATAATATGTTTTTGTCACGTTCAACATGGTTGAATAACTGGATGTGGCATGATTTTAAATTAAAAAATAATGTAAACAAGTTTTAAAATGGTTTTGAGCTGGATTTAGCTGCTTTTGAAAATTGCTGGTGCGTCGCTTCGAAAGTAATCACGTGGTATACTACGTTTAAAAAAGTTTGTTTTTGGATTTGGTAGGTTTGGATATTATAATGTCATAATGGCCATTATCGAAAAGTCTCTTTGTCCCGAAAGTCCGCACGTCACAATAGGTATTAAATTGTCTAAAAGTATAATTCTCGTAAACGTCTCACAGCCTGGGAAACACATTCTCGTAAACGTCTCGCAGCCTGAGGAACACATTCTCGTAAACGTCTCACAGCCTGAGGAACACATTCTCGTAAACGTCTCGCAGCCTGAGGAACACATTCTCGTAAACGTCTCACAGCCTGGGGAACACATTCTCGTAAACGTCTCACAGCCTGAGGAACACATTCTCGTAAACGTCTCACAGCCTGAGGACCACATTCTCGTAAACGTCTCACAGCCTGGGGAACACATTCTCGTAAACGTCTCACAGCCTGAGGAACACATTCTCGTAAACGTCTCACAGCCTGAGGAACACATTCTCGTAAACGTCTCACAGCCTGAGGAACACATTCTCGTAAACGTCTCACAGCCTGAGGAACACATTCTCGTAAACGTCTCACAGCCTGAGGAACACATTCTCGTAAACGTCTCACAGCCTGAGGAACACATTCTCGTAAACGTATCACAGCCTGAGGAACACATTCTTGTAAACGTCTCACAGCCTGAGAAACACATTCGATAAGGCGATACAAAAAAAAGGTGTTTTTTCAAATCCATTTATTCCACTATCGTCATCTACGTATTTAATTTTTGGGTAAATGTTTATTGACTGTTTGTTTGAAATTCTCACTGAAGGAAAACGCGATTGGATGAAATTTTCTCGATAGAATTTAATTTCGAAAAGACCTCTAACTGTTTTACTTTTTTCTGCAATTTTGAAATCCTTACTAATTTTATTGTGAAATTGCATTCAAATTGGGGATATTACGTATTTGTGTAAAGACTCCTTGAAAATCTTCGTGACAAAATTTATGGCTTAGTACATTTTATATTAATATATAACCGACTTTTTGCTACTTTTCCACGAATCCGTCCCACTCGCACTGAGGGTTTTGGTTGGGGTGTAGAAAAAGGGGCACTATGGGAAAAAAGACCCCTTATCGACACTCCGACCAGGGTTTTGTTGCATATGGACTAACAGGGACGCTAAAACTAATACATATCGCCTTAACGTTACTTCTGTCAAATCTCACTTCTTCATTATATTTACAGTAAACCCACCAAAAACATAAATGTAGAAAATGGGCTGAGATCAATACAAACGCACTGCAGGATTCAATTTTAGTTTATGATCTAACCGCTTAAACTTTAGCTATGAAAACTTCCCAAGTTCTACGTATTCAGTAGCAAGGACCTCAATTAACTTTCTTTTAAAACAAATGAAGAGCGTTGTCATATAAGGTCTTTCAATTTAAATGGAAAGTAATTTAGGAGGTGATTCAGTATCGTTAATACATCACATTCCACTGAAAAGTACATTTTGTTGCGCGAACTTTTTCTTCACTTGTCCATACAAACTGAGTCAGCTGATCGGACCACTTTGTACTGAGAAGTGAAAAAAAGTTCGCGCAAAAAAAAAATGCTTTGCAGTGGAATGTGATGTTTTAACGATACTGAATCACCTCCTAAATTACTTTCCATTTAAATTGAAAGACCTTATATATTGCAGTTATGACTAAAGGAATACTACAATCCTACCTTGCCTTTGTACTGAATTCAGCCCCTTTTTCACATTTATGATTTTGATAGGATGGAACTAAGTACCTTAAACTTTATTATTTTCATGAATTTGGTTAAAGCTTTTTCCATATTTTTCGTGATATTGCTTCTACGTTATTATGGTAATATTCCGAACATCACGACAATATTACAACAAGTCATGCTGAGTTATAAAAGTAATCTCGAGCTCACGGGTTCGAATTTTGCAGAACATAAAACACGTTTGTTCTACTTGCTAAATGCTCTTTGATATCCTTAAAAGGGGATTTAGCAAGTAGAACAATTAGCAAGTAGGATGATATTCGTCAATCAAGCGCCAAGTGTATTGTTGTACAAAAGTTAGCTTAGCAATAATTAATAACTAAACGGGTTAAATCTTCGAGCAATGAATAAAAATTCATAAAATTCTAATAAACGTGTTTACACAATAAACGGAAACCAATAATCGCGATTTTGCTTGAAAGGACGTTTTTAATTGACACCCAATACAAGATATCATATATTTTTTTCTTTAAAAAAGTTGCCAGTTTCTACCGGTAGACAAAGAAGCTGCTAGTCTCTACCAGTAGAAGTTTCCAGTTTGTACCGGTAGATACAGAAGTCGCCAGTCTCTACCGGTGGAGAAAGAAGGTGCCAGTTTCTAAATTGACAAAGTCAACAAGCATTAATAACTATTTTACAATTTCATAACTTAATTCACATATGAACCATTAAAAAAGTCGGCGCGTAGCAACGTTTCTCACACACATGTTGTTAGTATTTCGACAGCTCGAAGGCAACGTTTCAACATACATTATATAAATATACTCACGCCTGTATCCCAGAGGGGTAGGCAGAAACTACAGATTTCCATCTGCTACGATCCTGACACACCTCTTTTGCCTCTTCCATATCCATCAATCTTGTCATAAAAGCTCTTAATTTCCGGGTATTTTTGACAGTGTCCTTCTTACCTTGCAACGTGTTGACATTGCAACGTTTCAAATCTTCGTTTATCGTTTATGTACAGCTGAAATGTGGAGAAAATACATTCCTTTAAAAGCAGAGTAATCATAATAATATATAGTACTCTCAAAGTACATGCACATGCAAATCTTCACCACTGTTCAGCAAAGTTCGTATTTACTTACACTTTCTATACAATCAATATGGTCACGTGGTGCGTCAGGTTGCTAGGCTATTGATTTCTATGCGCATTTTATATTTGCAAGTATTGTTTGTATTTAATTAAGTCAGTATTCATTTAAGTGTTAATTACAAAATTAGTTTCTGCATTTCTACCTATATACCGCAATGTTTCTACCTATATACTTGCGGTAAGTATAACATTATTAAGTAATTTACTCCCAAAATAGGACGTGATATTTTGACACCCATGTTGCCCTGGGTTCAATAAGGCTCACAAGTTGCACGTGTGTTGTGATTGATTACTATTTCCGACCACGTTGGCAGCTGCCTACCAACAACCCGCGCTGCGCGAAATACGAGAGAATACAGATTGGAAAAACACATAACGGTATTTTTAAATGATATTGAGCATCCATTTAAACATACGTTAGAAAACCCATTTGTTTTTTGTGTGATATTTTCGTGTGACCAACGTCATATCAACGGATATATTTACATGTGACCAACGTCATATCAACGGATATTGACGGTGTAAATGAACTTATCTGACAATAAAATAACATAATCTACTAAACAGCTTTCCCAAAGATATAGTATACGTAGGGCGGCTGACATGTAATCTCCTTGGTCAGAAATATATACAAAAATAATGCTGGCTGGTATGGATTTATATTCGTTTGTTATTCTATTTTCAAAATGTATTACATTCATTTGTTTATTGCATCACGTTTATTTGTCTCCTACAATTGTTTCGAACATGTCGGTAGAAAAAGTGAAAATGGATAAAATCGAGCAGCGTGCGGTGATTAAGTTTTTGACTAAAGAAGGGAATACACCTTCGGAGATCAGACAGCGTATGTTACGTGTGTTTGGCAGTTCGTGTTCTTCCGAATTTGTTATAAAGTTTTGATCAAGGCAGTTTAAATTAGGTCGTGAGAGCTTCGAAGATGATCCTCGTAGCGGAAGACCAGTTTCGGCCGTCACCGATGAAAATGTAGCCAGGGTGAAAAAAATTATATTAGACGACCGACGAGTGAAGCAGTGGGAGATAGCTAGAGATGTGGGCGTAAGTAAAGAGCAAGTCAATGAAATAATTCATGAGCATTTGAACATGTCCAAGGTTAGTGCACGTTGGGTCCCTAAAATGTTGACTGCATTTGACATGGAGAGGTGTGTCAAATGTTGCGAAGAGTTTTTGGACATGAGTCGAGGGAAAGAGGAAGAAAAAATTTCTAGAATTGTAACATGTGATGAGACTTGGATTCGACAATGGGACCCGGAAAGTAAGCAAGAGTCGTTACAGTGGAAATTTAAGGATGAGAAGCCGCCTCGGAAATTCAAGGTCTGTCCATCGGCCGGTAAACTTATGGCTACAATCTTTTGGGACACAGAAGGGATTTTGCTCATAGATTATTTACCGAAGAAAACTACAATGAATGCTGATTATTACTCAAACTTATTATATCAACTAAGAGAGACAATAAAAGAAAAACGGCAAGGTAAACTAAGCAAAGGAATTCTGATTTTGTACGATAACGCACCAGTGCATACCGCACGCACAACAAAGCTAGCAATTAAAGACAATGGCTTCGAAACCATTGATCACCCCCCTTATAGTCCAGATCTAGCCCCCTGTGACTATTTTCTGTTTAGACTTCTCAAGAAAGACCTCAGGGGACGAAGGTTTATGACCGATGACGAAATGAAGGCAGCGGTTTCTGACTATTTTGACGACAAACCGAAAATCTTTTTTTTTAATGACTTAAATTCAATATTTGAAAAATGTAATAAGTGCATTTTATTAGCAAGGGACTATATAGAAAAATAAAAATAAACTATCCAGTTACGTCTTTTCTTTCATAGTTAGGTAGATTACTTTTCAGCCTCCCCTCGTACTTGCTAAAATTTTAAAAGTATTTTCACTTTCCTTACCCATTTTGGGTATTTCCAGGGACTTCGGTAAAATCTACGGAGGTCGGTAACGGAAGAATGAGTGACACGACGCAACTACCTGTTACGGACGAATGAGTGACACGACGCAACTACCTGTAACAGACGAATGAGTGACACGACGCAACTACCTGTAACGGACGAATGAGTGACACGACGCAACTACCTGTAACGGACGAATGAGTGACACGACGCAACTACCTATGACGGACGAATGAGTGACACGACGCAACTACCTGTAACGGACGAATGAGTGACACGACGCAACTACCTGTGACGGACGAATGAGTGACATGACGCAACTACCTGTAACAGACGAATGAGTGACACGACGCAACTACCTGTAACGGACGAATGAGTGACACGACGCAACTACCTGTAACGGACGAATGAGTGACACGACGCAACTACCTATGACGGACGAATGAGTGACACGACGCAACTACCTGTAACGGACGAATGAGTGACACGACGCAACTACCTGTAACGGACGAATGAGTGACAGGACGCAACTACCTATGACGGACGAATGAGTGACACGACGCAACTACCTGTAACGGACGAATGAGTGACACGACGCAACTACCTGTAACGGACGAATGAGTGACACGACGCAACTACCTATGACGGACGAATGAGTGACACGACGCAACTACCTGTAACGGACGAATGAGTGACACGACGCAACTACCTGTAACGGACGAATGAGTGACACGACGCAACTACCTGTGACGGACGAATGAGTGACACGACGCAACTACCTGTAACCTTTCGCAGATTTGTTTCTTCGGAAAAGTTGTGTGATAATATGATCAATCTATTAATATACAAATATATGCCATCAAATTATCTATTCCATCATACAAGCCATCAGGAGTTGAAAAATATAATTTTCTTTAAAAAAGGAAATCTGTTAGAAGTATCTTCTATCAAAAATAAATTCGTTTGAGAAAAGCATTAACATACTGCACCAACTGCGGCTGAACCTAATTTTAGCTTCATGCATTAAATCATTTTGCTGCCAAAAACTTTCCTTGCCCAAACAGTGAACGTGCATGGTCAATTTATGACTCCACGGAAACACGAATCAGTGTGCATAGATTTACACGCTGAAATTTTGTTCTCTATATAAACGTACAAGCTTTTGCCCGCGTTGATTGAGTTTTTGTGTGAACATTAATTTTCTGTAGAATATTGACACCCCATTGCTATCTCATCGGAACTGATCTATGGAATAAAAAAGAAGTCTAAGTCTATTTCCAGGTACATTTATGCAAAGTTTCAGCTCAATCGGTTCAGTAGTTACGGCGTGAAGGAGTAACAAATAACCATCTATCCATCCATCCAAACTTTCGCGTATATAATGCAAATAATACTGGTTGATTGGTAAATATACATATATACCTATACATCGTCAAGGCATGTCATGAAACCCTAATCTACCAAAGGTTTTTTCGAGGTTGGATTGTGAAATACAAGTCGCAGTTCACACTAGTATACCCACATTTCTCTAACCATTATTACATCCAATTTAAATAGGTGATGAGCCCCATCGCCGTACCTCGGGCACAAATATGGATCCACGAAGCGTGTAGACCAAAAACCTTATGTTGTGCCCTGGGATTTAAACTCGCGACCTCCGGATTAGTCGATTAGTCGAGTACTCACACCACAAGACCACAGAAGCGGTTGAGTAAAAGTATTTAAGATACTATTATGTTAAGTAGGTATACAAATACGAGTTATAATATAGTACGTGACATGGCGGAAGTGCAGGCGAGTACATGCGTATACATTCTCAGTTTGTACTCACCCGCACTCCGCCTGCCAGACTCGACTGTGGGTGGAGGACTGGAGGTACCACCATCTTACTCGTTAACGGCCCCGAAGTTATTCGTGGGTGAGTAAGTGGACAGTTCTCAAACAGGCACAACCAGGTGGCCCAGCATGCCTGGGACCAATTGATGGCGGTAACACAGTGGTGGTATTAGCAGGCATGTAGTAAAGTTCGACATTTTACAAACGGTGGCGGTCGTCAGTTTCTAAACGCTCACTGTTTTGCAACACAATAGTAATCATTCTATACAGTTCAAACAGTATTTTTTTAACCGTTATCAGTATGAAAAAATACTCGACAATATGGTAAAACTAGCCAAACCAGTTTGTAACATACAGTCAAATAAAAAGCCTACACCGTTGTAGTTAAATACATAATGCCAATACGCCGCCCGCCCTTAACATAAATCACAAGGCAACAATGTCCGCCCAATTCATTCAGCTAATTGCGAAACGTGCGTTAATATTTAAGTAGAAGGTGAAAATGTTAGTTCACGTATGTCGTATCTTACGTTGCTCGAAATTCGTCAACAAAGACCGTCAACTTAGAGTGTCTTAGGGTTCCGTACCTAAGAATGAAAAAACGGAACTTTGTTGTACGTCTGTCTGTCCGTCTGTCAAGACCCTTTTGTTCGGACCCCATGTGAGATATCAAGTTGAAACTGATAGTCTAAAAAAAACAGGCTTCTAATTAAACGCAAAAAAAGGAATTGTCCTATACATTAATAAATTTCATACAAATTTGCTCAGCGTCAAAACCTATAGGGCATTTCCATTCCATTCCATTTGACTTAGAAACATGAAGTTTCGTTTACAGGTAGGTCATATAGCACACGTGTAGGAAAAAATGTGAAAATTACCAATATTCAATTAGGTAGGAAGTAATTAAAACCACATTCATAAACTTGTATTTAGATACATACGGTGTTACTACAAAACGGTGACAAACTTTAGACAGTGTTTAAATCTGTTGTTGTCGCCTTTTCTTTCATATTTTAAAAGAGTGACAGCAACAGATTTAAACACTGTCTAAAGTTAAATACCGTTTTGTTGTTACACCGATAAAGTTTAATAGATCATAAATGTCAAGTTAACATGGTCATTAAAACTTCAAGTAAAATTATTTACCATAATATATTATTACTTACCGAATTATTTTTCTTCAGTACAATATTGTCGTCTGCAATGAAATAAACTTTCAACATAATAACTGACTTCAATTACATGTTACATCACTATTTACTGACCGATGATACCGTTATAATACTTTAGCCGACTTCTTTCTTCCTGAAACAATGTTTTCTAGAAGTTGGCGCTCTCATATTGGTTTTGTGTTGCTACACCGTAGGAAACTCACCAACTTCAAGATAACAAACAAAAAGAAACCGAAAGTTCTCTAAAAAGGTTTCTGTTTTTTAAGGATTTTCGTAAATGGATATATAAATAAATATTTCGCACGAAAACCTTATAAATGGACGCCTGAAAGTAATATACGTACCTAGTCACAACTAATTGCTCTAAACATGCAACTAGCGCAGAGCATGTTAAAGGTATGTGCGGAACTAGGTCATTATTTAACTGAGCAAATAGGTGTTGAAACGGTTGTGAGTAGCAACAAAAAAAACATTTATTTAAGATTTAAAATATTTGAGACGTTCGTACCTAGTCGTAGCATACATATTTTAACGTATTCCTTACCCGACTATAGGTATATTAATTTTTTTATTAAAAAAATATAATTTAGAGGCTCAGAAAAATAAACAAAGCCGTGGTCCGCTCGACCCGGGAAATACATTTAAATATGTAATGGAAAAATTGTTGCTTACTTTCCTTTTGTGATTAAAACTGACGCAATAAAGCAAAGCGGTGAATAAACACACATGTGTTATCTAACACAATAACCTTTATTTATATAACATATCGCGGAGCACGAAAAGTGTTATTGGAAAACATTGAGTCTGTACCACGACCATGCTTTTATAAAACATTGAGTCTGTACCACGACCATGCTTTTATAAAACATTGATTCTGTACCACGACCATGCTTTTATAAAACATTGAGTCTGTACCACGACCATGCTTTTATAAAACACTTATTGCTATCAGTATCAAGTTTTTTCTTAACATGATGGTCTTACGCTTGGCCATTCTCGCGCGATAAGATCTAAGACGAAGTGCGCTCGCAAAGAAAGGGGGAAAGTGACAACAGGCAAGGCGTTAATCAATCTTACCTGGGACTGAATGGCTGATAGTTACTAAGTGTGAAGGCACGTCTACACGTTTGCCGCATTCCTTTTAGATATCAATAATCACGTATAATTAAGTATAATAAGGATTCATCTTTCGTCAAATATAAATTACATACAAATTCAAATTCAAATTCAAATAGTTTATTTTGCAAAGCAGGTATAGATATATACACTTTTTACACGTCAAATTTAATCTAATAAAGAAAATATATGTAATAGAATAATAAATGTACATGAACTAAATTAAAGGTTTATTTAATTTATGTAGCAATATATTTACGATTAAAATGATAGGTAAAATATATATTATACAAGGTAAAATCCAATCAGCCGCCCGAACCCATACCGGAGACCCGGCCAGGGACCAGGAACAAGGTTCAGTGATCACCAACCGAGCCCCCAGCACGAATCCAGGCGGCCGACCAAATCCCATCCTATATACTACATACTAATAGGTTACATATATAAATACATGCCTACCTCCGCCCATTCGATTAGTCTTGCTAAGAAGAAGGGCAAGAAACTTAGCAAGATCATGTCTTTTTTTCAACATAAAACTTATACTATACAATATATGACTTATATCTACTTTAACCAAGGGATAAGAAAATACAAGACAGTAGGAATTCAGGTTAATGAAAAAAAGAAAAACATATATATCTTTGTCTACCTGTCTCATATAGTCCTTTTCCTTTTACAGTCTATAATCAATTAATGTTTACACCTTAGAGGAATCATAAGTTAAGAAATTATACTATTTAATTAAATTATAACTTACTACGAGTATCATTATCACTGTAACACCATGCTTCACCATCATCCAAATATTCATTTATTTTATAATATGCCTTTTTCAATAGGCCCTGCTTAATATACAGTTTAAACTTATTCTCTGACAAAGTAAGGACCTCCTTTGGAAGTTTATTGTAAAATCTTATACCATGTCCTACAAAAGAGGTACTCACCTTAGCGAGTCTGATTTTTGGACTACAGTGTCAATCAGACAGTAACAAATTATTTTACATAAAACTGCCCCCAAACTAAGCAACTGCCTGTAACCTTTCCCCCGGTGTAATGTCATTTTATCTAAAGGGGTGTCAGAGGTGTCTCCGAATGTAGACCGTCACTAAAACAGTCAACACTCGTAACAGCCAATTCACGCTATATAGAACATACAGGTTTACTTCACAGTGTTTTCCTCCATCGACAAGCAAGCGGTATGCAAATACTAGTAGACTACGGCCTTACCGTGGGTGGTACATCTCCGAATTGGTTATATCTTGTTTCTCAGTACATAGGGTTACTGACTGTACGCTCCTAGTCTATACTGACTAGTTTACATAGTGTTACCGACTGTTTGCTCCTAGTCTATTAAGACTTGTAGCCGTGTCTTACTATCGGTTCCTTTAAGAAAAAGCTTAAATAACACTACCTCTCACAATCTGAATAGGTAAATATTATATATATTGACCACTATGTTTATTTATAATATTTTATAGATTGTTTTTATATTGATATTATATATTGATATTGATACAATAAGTATTGATATAAATTTGAATTTTGTTATTAAACTTGTATAATTCTTTGTATGTTCTTCTTCTCTGTGTACACGTGTATGATTACTTCGTTTATGTTACTTTTTTCTGTTGTGAGGGTTTTGCTGTCAGAAATCTCTGTTTCGAGAGAAAAAAGTGCCAATGTGCATCTCTTTAGGGTTCCATAGTCAACAACAAGGAACCCCTTGTAGTTTCGCCATGTCCGTCCGTCTGTCTGTCTGTATGTCTGTCTGTCTGTCCGCGGCTTAGCTTTGAGACTCTTAGTACTAGAAATCTGTTATTTCGCATGGGTATACATATTTATCACGTTGATAAAGTGGTGAAGAAAAATTTTGAAAAAGTTTTTTTTAGTGTACCACCCATACACATAAAGTGGGGATGATTTTTTTTTCTCGTCTATCTCCTCGTGTGTGATGTCGTTCGATAGGTTATTTAAAAATATTGGGGGTGTGAGAAAACCATTTTTCGATCTAGGGTTCCGTTTGCGAAATATTAAAAGTGTTAATTTTTGTTAGAGTAAAGTGTCCCCCCACCTGAAAGCGAAACGGTTGTATTTGGAGACATGAAAAAAATCACGGCAGTAGTATACTTAACGTAATTAAAAGGAAAACTGTCACAGCTAAGTAGGCTTTACAAGTTAACTAGTACAGATCGCGCCAAACTTTTAGTCCCCTTTAAACACGGGGCGATTCACATCAGCAGGAACAAAATGTATGGGCCGTTCTTGGGAAGAGCAACTTCCGAGCGTACTAGAAGTTTGGCGCGATCTGTATTAGTCGACAAACTTATAAAATGTATTTGGAGAAGAAGTCCGCATATTGTGCAGGGCAACTACGGAACCCTACACTGCACGTGGCCTGGCACGCACTTGGTTGGTTTTTTTTTCACTTTAATTTTATTCATGTTTAAATTGCCGTGTGTGTACAATAATGAATAAAGAATGTAGATGGTGAAAAGTCAAAAGCAGTAAAAGATAAAAATAAATACAAAATTGTATTAATTATTCCTTAAACATGTAAAATTATCCTTTTATAACATACAAAAACAAGGCTTGATATAAAAATAATTATAAACTAATAAAGATAGCCGTTGGCATCTATGTTAGTGTGGACCAATGTACAATAGATACCAGCTGCAGCATCTTCCGGTATAAATTTCAATTAATATATTATAATTGGGTCCTAGCTCATAAGGATAAACAATTTGGTAAATCACAAGAACAAACAATAAGAGAATTGACACTTTTCGTGAAACTCGTGGTAAGGTTAGATTGAGATTGTATAAGTGAGTGTGAGTTTAATGAGATATTGTTCAAAAGAAGACTAGTTGAATAAATAGTTACGCAAATTACTTTACTACTAACCAGCCTAAATTTAAATCTAGAGAACCTACTGAAAATGACTTATATAACCACACAGGCCTGAACAAATAAATGTAAATTTTAACATTATCCCTCTAAAGGCTGTTATTCACACTAAGTGATAAAAACGAATATTTCAATTTTTCATATACATCCTGGCCTTTGCCACAGAGGTGTCTGTGACCATACAGCCAAGTCTTAAGCTTTTTTTTTCTAGATTGAAATGCACAAACGGCCAAGTCTGATTTTATTTATTTTCTTGTCTATATTATGTTTGTCATTTTTTGTTTTACTTCTACTTAAAATAACTCAACAGCCCACACCCACCTTTAGTACCTTGATCCAATAGTTAAACAAAAACACAACCACTAGTTTTATATTCCCGCCCAATTTAATCCATGTTATGTATGATATATATAATTAAAAAATAATGTTTAGTTCTTTTATTTACCGATCACGTGTAAGCATATTAAAATGTAATTCAAATAGTTTATTATACTACTGTTTATTTTTTTGTAGTCAATGGTAAAATGTAAAAAGCATAACTCGTAAAACATTCCATCTCAGCTTCTCTAGAATCCCTCCCTACATTCGGGATTCTACTTTAGAATCCTTCGCTGCTCGCGGGTTCCATATTTGTGCTTCGAAGAGATTTTTTTTTTTTCACTCGTTGTGTGATCTACTACTTTAGTTGTATCATTTCAAGCGTAGCTAGCCCGTAAAGCTTTAAAAGCTACGAAAGTGCTGACACTTGAAAAATCATTTCTTACCTAACAGAATAATTACTATGTCTGATCAATTAAATGCTTAGAAATGGCAATGAACAATTTCTAACTAACAAACTTTTCAGAAACAACGTCTATTTATATATTGAATTTAAACTTATGCCAAAAGCGTTTGCTTTAAACAAAAAATATCTCAAAAAAATACGCATATCTTCGAATAATTTGACAAAATTCGAATGATGACGGTCCCATACCAAGGGTCGAAATATATTGAACAATATTTTTTTAATAATAATTAATGGTCGTGGGGACCAGACGCAAAGCGCCTATATAAGGAAATATCGTCGAGGTTGGTCAACGCTTCCAGAGACCCAAGGGCTGGGACCTATTTTGGTCAGCGAATAAGCCTCGCAATACAGCGAGGCAACGCCGCCAGCCTATTGGGTACTCTCCCCGATGATGGCGGTGATCTGGCTCACATATTTTATTTGATCTAGAGCCCGCTATGAGACAGACAGGTTGGTATTTGTTTTTCTTTTTATATTTTATTTAATTTTAAGTTAGTTTTATAAAAAAATATATCATTATTTATATGTTATTAAAGTTTCTTACTTGTTACTTAAAATAAATAAACAAAAGAAATAAATAAAGCTTATAAAAGCAACATATAATATAATTATTAGAATTTGACAAACACAATTTAAAGCAAAATTTTTAATGTATCACTTATAGTCATAATATATTATAATATATCACCTGATTTTTCATTCATCCCGTCAAAATAGTATACGCGCCTATTTATTTCAGCGTTTCTCAGAAGCTATATATATCATCTGACAGCTTGTTTGAACTAAGTTAAAATGACGCGACTCGCATGGGAAATTCACGCTTGAAAAGGAAAAATGGGAGGCGAGCGGTGAGCACTGCGGGTAAGGCGGGCGGGACAGGCAGGGCGGGCGGGGCGGCTAAACGCGGAAATCAAATATTTACTTACGAAAAGATAGTGGTAGGTACCATCAAAAATGCGGGCAAGTTTATAAAAGTTTGAGCGTTATGGTGATAAATGTGACTTCTTATTATCTGACTGTCTGATGGTGTAATGTAAATAATGTGGCCACGTGCGAGTAGAGCTCGAGCACAAAGAGTTCCGTATTCGTACTATACAGTAAGGAACCCTTAAAACATTATTGTAAAAAAACGACAATATACAATAAACAAATTTAAACTTATCTAATAGGTTTATTTTATTTATATGACAGTTTTAACTTGAAATTATATTTTGTTGGTTTTTGTGTTCAAATAAATATGTATGTTATATTAAAAAAAAAACAATATATAATATACCATAGCAATATCAAGGCGACAAAAACAAGCCGCTGAAATGGTAGCACCTAACGATCATTCCGGCACCCTCGCAGAACGGAACCCTTATATTGTTTTAATGTATAGTATGTATGTACCTATGTACTACAATCCAACCAAATTTGAAACTGTCTGTATATTACCGTCTTTAAGATAGAGCTAAAATAAATAACAATTAAAAAAGTACTACTTTAGCTTTTGGATTATAAGTTTTTTAATTTTCATTATTTATTTCGAGCGAGGCGGTTTTTGAACGTTATTGCAGGAATTTAAAAGGCATTGCAATACGCTCATAAGACGCTAGTGTAAATAAGTCCCATATATCTGGGGGCACGGCAGTGCCCCCGCAAAGTCTCGCAGAAAAAACGCGGAACGGCCGTACCATCCTTTTCTCGAAGCAACTCACGGCACTTTCAACCCCCCTGTATCTTCGTTGTGGGTGAAGCTAGAAGTCTGAAATTTCAGGAATCAAGAGTACTTACTGATCCTATATCTGACCCCAAATTACAACTTTGTACCTCTATTCGATTACGAAATATCTCAAGTCAAAGTTCCCTTATTTTGTCACTGACTGACTGACACATCATCAAAAGTCTAAAGGTGTTCTAGCAGGCCTACAAACTTGAAATTTTGCATGCGGTTAGTGTTAAGTGTGCATTGCAACAAAAAAATATAAAAATGTTATTTGCGGTTGGTAATTTCATATTTCCATACAAAGTCTATTCAAAATGTATGTTTCCAGCTGCATCTATAAATTTGTATGACACTAGATGACGTTGTTGGTATGCTGCTTTGCATTAAAGACACCTAAAACGAAAAATTCTACGTTAAAGTTAAAGTGCGAAAACTAAAAAATAAAACCGGTAAAGTGCGAATCTGACTCGTGCATAAAGAGTTCCGTACCCCTACACAATACGGGTACGGAACCCTAAAAGTAAATAATAACAATAAAGATGCCATAGCAACATTAAGGCGACAAAAAACAAAGCGATAAAACGGTAGCGCCTGACAAACAATTCGGTACCTTTTTAGTACGGAACCCAAATTTTCATTATTTTACTTTAAAGTATTTACTACACAGACTGCCCAAACTTTTACTTGTATGTTGTATTACCGTTCTAAAGATAGAGCCTTTGTTATAATAATCTGTTCCTTGGGTAAGGCACCCTAAAAAGGGTGGTTTATAATGTTCCACACATTCACAATATTAGTCTATTTAAGAAGAAAATATCAACATTTCGTAATTTTTCACAAAAAAAACGGTAGTTTGCGAATCCGACTCGCGCATAAAGGGTTCCGTACCCCTACACAATACGGGTGTGGAACCCTAAAAGTAAATTGCAACAACATAGATGCCATAGCACCATCAAGGCGACAAAAAACAAAGCGATAAAACGGTAGCGCCTGACAAACAATTCGGTACCTTTTTAGGAAGGAACCCTAATTTTTATTATTTTACTTTAAAGTAGTCTGCCTAAATTTTCAACTTGTATGTATAACCGTTCTAACGATAGAGCCTTTGTTATAATAATTTGTGCTTTGGGTAAGGAACCCTAAAACACATTTAGTCTATTTAAGAAGATAAATATCAACATTTCGTAATTAAGTCGCTATTAAACCGGCTAAGTGCAATTCAGACTCGCTCACGAAGGATTCCGTACTGCCATCACACAATATGGGTAGGAAACCCCAAATCATTATGGTAAATACCAACAATAAAGATGACATAGCAACATCAAGGCGACAAAAAACAAGGCGCTAAAATGGTAGCGCCTGACAAACAAATCAGCACCTTTTGAATACGGAACTCTAATATTTATATGCCCAAAATTGTTGTTTTATAAAGATAGAGCTGAAACAAATAACATCGAATAATTGGATCCCCTTAGATTTCCATTTATTGAACTTTTTATGCTGTGATAGGGGCCATATTATTATTTGCCGTGATAGAGGACAATGTAACATATATTATGTGAAAATATTTACGCGCTACCTATAACGGCTGAAGCTGTAGACCCATGTGATAGATGGATAGACAGCGGAGGATTAGTAATAGGGTCACGGAACCTAATGATACGGAACACTAAAAATCAAGGTAAAAGGTTATTTAAAGCTTTAAATATATTAAAGGAAAAATAAAGCGGCTAATGTTGTTTTATTTGTATTTGCATCCTCTATGATGTAGGTATATTGAAATGTCTATGTACTCGTGTGTCATTCAAAAAAGACCAGGTTTAGCTCATTATTCTGAGAGGTTTAGACATAATAATGTACTCTGTGGTTTAGACTGACAAGCCTGCCTTTCACTTCATGGTCAAAAGAAATTTTAACCTGCCTGTTGCATCTATTTGTGGATAATAGTAATAATAACTTACAGTAAAAATTAATATTGCAATGGAACCTAAAATATTGTACATAAATGAAAAGCCTTGTCCACACCTAGTTGTCCCTATACCTGGAGATGGTTCATATTTGTTCCATTCTTTGTCATTCTCTATGTATGGGAACATTGAGTCGTCATATGACATTAGGTGTGCGGTAGTCGAGTATGTGGTAGCGCATTGGGATGAAATGCAACTTTATACGTGTGACGAGCGTGGAGACACATGTACTCAACAGCAATGATGAAAACTACCACCTACGGTTCTGTATCCGAACTTATGGCAGCCACCGCTTTGTATCCATTTACGTTCGAGGTTTACGAAAATGGCCGTTTGAGAGGATCATTTGGTGGCGATCCTGGGATGCCAGTGAAACGTTTACGATTCTCTGGTAGTTTCTTAGGTGGTAATTATGAAATGCTCCTTCCCGATACTATTTTCTCAGGAGTATGTCCTAATGATCAGTTAAAGGGAGTGGGTTTTAAGAAAATCTGCAGCTGACGTGCAAGAAATATTATTAGAAGAAAAAAAGGAGGACTACCTACAAAAAGAAATGAGATCCCATCAAAAACATAAAATGTACAAAAATGGCAAGTCTCGCAACGCAATCCTTCCACCGTAAAAAGTTGTGAGATCTTATGTCAAGCGAAGTCTGCTATTTTAGTTTTTATGGAAGCACCTTTTCATTTAAGTTAGTATGGGAGCACCTATTTAACAAATTTATCATTAATTGTTTCCTATTTAGTTACCTACCAACATTAAGTGACTGTATTAATATTAGTAATCTTTATTTCGTAATAAAATATGGTGACTTTGCAATCGCAGAGCACAAATAAAGCACTGATGCGTAGAAATATCTTCTCAAATCGCTACTAAATTGGTATTAGGTAGCTGATATGTTGTATATGTTGCTGTGCGATTGCGAAGTCACTATATTTGTTAGGAAATAAAGATGACTAATATTAACACAGTCACTTAATGTTGGTAGGTAACTAAATAGGAAAGAATTAATGATACATTTGTTAAATAGGTGCTCCCATACTAACTTAAATGAAAGGGTGCTTCCATAAAAACTAAAATAGCAGACTTCGCTTGACATAAGATCTCACAACTTTTTACGGTGGAAGGATTGCGTTGCGAGACTTGCCATTTTTGTACATTTCATGTTTTTGATGGGATTTTATTGACGGACTGTGAAGAGAAGATTATAAAAGTTAGCCTGATAGATAAAAAAGCTCATGTCAAGTATAAAAAATCTAAAATCTAAATAGGTAGGTATATGTTTAACTTGCTTTTACTTATTTCACAGGACTAAACTTCTGTATTTTTATTTCTGTATCAAAAAGACAAAGACGCTTTAAATATGCTTAGCCCTCTCAAATAAGTTAAGTCGTGTTACACAGAATCGTCACTAATAGCAATCCATCAATCGTCCGTGACCTAACTAGAACATTGCTCAAATGATGCCGAACCAGGCTCTATCGTGCACTTATATCGAAAAAAGATTGGAATGCAATGCCTGTGAGTCACGAATATAGATGTTTTGCAACTTCTGACGGAATACAAAATGTGCAAGAACAGCAGTTTTGACACGCGATTGATTCTAACCGGGTTGAATGCTGATTTGAACTGAGGCCGCAAACAAGAAAAAGGTAAAATAAACACTGCACGGACCTGCCTTTTTTGGGTTCCGTACGTAAAGTGTGTCAAACGGGACTTTAATACTATTACTATCACTAAACCGCCGCTGTCTGTCTGTCCAACCATCTGTCACAGGGCCTACAACTTCAAGCGCAATAAGTATACAGTTCAAATTTTTACAGACTCGAGAAATTATAAAATTTTCAAGAAACTGAAACCCAAGGCAAGACCCTATACAAGAAACATTAAAAATATATAATAATTTCAACGTTCTTTGTTTCATCCTTAAAACGGTAATAAACACAAGTTTAAAATTTATTCGGATACAGTTCATTCTCAGTGAAAAAACAAAATAATAAGAATTATCATGATTTATACTTGCGATTGTCGGCACTTGATGAAACATAGAAAGCATCTTGATTTTGAACATAAACACTTGTACAAGTTGTTTCATAACACAATTATATTTGTTGCACACTTCCCGTTGCACACTTCCCAACCGGTTTCGGAAATTAATCCATCTTCAGGGGATACAGAATGTTTATTCATCCCCTGAAGATGGATTAATTTCCGAAACTGGTTGGGAAGTGTGCAACGGGAAGTGTGCAACAAATATAATTGTGTTATGAAACAACTTGTACAAGTGTTTATGTTCAAAATCAAGATAACAATTATCTGTTCTGCACTCAGAGAGCGCACGGAATTTTTTTGTCAGGCAAAAAAAACAATAAAACATTGTGTATATGTTACAGTACAAAGGCTATTTTGTCATTGTGTCTCTACGGAGAAAAAATTACTTTCATTTTAAATAAATTTTTATTTTTCGGTGTCTGGGCTGCCTCCACTAGTATTGCAGCGTATACAATAATGGTAAATCGGTCATTATAAAATCTTGTTCTGCCATCAGTCCACGAAATTCTGTTATTATACCAAATTTCAGTTTCCTGTTGTACTTTTTCTGCTACAATACCAACGATATTTATGAGATGAGGTTTTCGAGGTGTAATTAAACGAAATAGGTTAAATTGCGCTAAGCTTTTCGACATTTTTGTGCTGAATAATTAAGTAACTAGTAGAACTTAATTTGCGGCTCTACTTAGAAACGCAGTGTTTAAGTTACTTGAAATTAAAATAGAGCAATAAGTAGTTTTTTAACATAACCTACATTCTTGGTACTAGTTCTCCAGTTACCGGAATAAATTCTAATTAACACTGGTATTTTCTGAAATATGTGTGAAGTGGCATGCAAAGAGTTTGTAATTCTAATATTTTCAGATTTTTCGGATACATATGTTAAGAACATGGTTTTAACATTTTAATGGTGTAGATTAGACAAGTAAGCTTTTTAAATTTAAATTTGACATATAGAATAACAAACACATATCCAAGTCCATAAGGGTTTCCTTTTTCTATTTTTGCGTACGTAACTCTAAATATAAAATGTTTTATATATTTTTAGCAACCTTCGGTAAATAAACATAATGATTTTAATTTACAATGCAAGTACCTAAATGAAACTCATTTTTACATGCCCAACCAGCAAGAATTGAATTTAGGTCTTATGAAACTGAACTACCTTGCTGCTTATTTATGATAAAAGCTAGATAAAAACACAATAAAATACTAATTAGCAACAACAACAACAACAACAACACGTTACTCATATTTCATTTATCTCCTAAAACTCCTCCGAAGTTATCGTTCTTCGTAATTCCGTTACTAAATGTTTTATTACTTTCCAAAAGCAACGCGAGTTCCCATCGGATCATAAATGTGGAAGATCCCTCTCCTATCAGTTTTCTATGTGTCGTGCTAAAAACATTACCTGCAAAAACTGCCAAAGAAAGGGACACTGATAACAAATGTGTCGCTCAAAAAAAAATGAAAAAGATTGAAAAATGCGATAAACAATACATATCTGTTAATGAACAAAATAGCTCAGATGAAGAAAAAAGCCTATTTTTATGAACAGTTGACGAACAAATCGAAATGCAAAAAGATTATAATGACGAACAAAGATCCTTGGCACGTAGACCTAAGGATATTTGACCATAAATTTCGGGAGCTGATGTTACAGCAATTAGTGGAAAGCACTTCAAGACGCTTAAACACATCCCTATAACCCTGGCTAAATTTCAATTGCGGGCTGCAGGACAAAGTAATATATCCATCATAGGAAAGATCACCACAGAAATTATTTGGAAAAACAAAATAATGATCACTGATATATACGTCATAAGAAAACTATAAGAAGCACTTCTTGGCAGACCTGCAATACCTGCTTTAGGACCACAACTGACAATGGAACAGAATGGTGTAGAAAATGATATTCTCGTCATCACACAAATCATGTCTATGGTGACATACAACAGAACAATATGAGAACGGTCGCGGGATGATGCAGCGATGATGATAGACTAGGAAGCGATTTAATACGAAGACGCTGGCAAAACCTAAAATAATATTTGCAACTATTATATTTGCATAAGAGTGCATTACAAACAAAAAATAAATCAGAAACAACTTTATAAGCACAAATACCTTTGAAAAAATTCCTCGGGTCAGGATTTGAACCTGCGACCTCCTGTTTACATGACAAGTGCGCTATTAGAGTATTCAAAGCGATGGATTTCGCAATAATACAAAACATCTTAGTTTTTGAGACGACAGCGCCTTCTGTTCAGTACCATCACATAACGCCCTCGTAAAACAATGTTCAGTATGTGCATTACAAGCTAGTATATCAAGAAGTTACAAAAAAACAAAAAACGGTTTACAAATATGGTGGAAAAATTCATCGTTCGAGATACGAACCTCGCGCGCCTATCATGTAAGCAGGAGGTTGCAGGTTCAATTCCTGCCCGACAATTTTTTTTAAAGGTATTTGTGCCTGTAAATTTATTTCTGATTGATTTCTAGTTTATAATGCACTCTAACATAATAAGAATATTCAAATATATAATCTTAATATTAGATTTGTCCACAGAAAATCTGTTAAATTATACTCTCCCAAAATTTTACAAATCTTTAAGATACACTATAATATGTAATATACATACAAACATTATACTTATGCCTATCTCCCAGAGGGGTAGGCAGAGGCTACAAATTTCCATCTGCGATCCTGACATTGGTTTATTACGTTTTAAGAGAGAAAACTGTAGGTGCCGTTCATTTGCGTGAAGATTGTCTTGCTCTTAAACACAGTAGATAAGACAGAATGCTTGCTTAGCCAAGATGCAATTAGAGAAAGTGGGACTCACCAAAGTTCAGGTAATCCTTGGCAGGCTGGGGTGGAAATCCACAGTTCCATGGCACGAAATCGGCCTCACAACCTGTGTCACTTTAAACTCAGTGTTCAGCAATTTTTTTGTGAGTAGGCGGGAGTGGTTTAGTTTATTATACTACCTATTTATATTAATTTAGTGAATCTTGTATTTGAAAGCGTAAATTAGCAAAGCGACGTGGTGCGCAGCAGCTACGTGTAATCATCAGTCGGGCACAGGAAAAACTGACTCGGCATTGACGCAGTTGTTAGTGTTGTTAGTGTCATAATAGAAGTTAGTTTAATTTTCTAACTTATGTTATGATTCCTCTAGAATCAACGTTAATTAGTTTATAGGCGAAATGACTGTAAAAGCAGATGGATTTTGTGGGACAGGTATTTAGACAAAGGTATTATATATTTTTTTGCCTTCATGACATAATTTTCTCTTGTCTTGTATTTTTTATCTCTTTATTCAATACAGTGTAGGCTTACTTTTAACATTTAGTTGTTTGTAACTAATATAATGAAAAAAAAAAATGGTCTTGCTAAGTTTCTTGGCCTTCTTCTTAGCAAAACTATGATTCGAACTATGATGAATGATTCGCCTGATGACGGCCCCACAGAGGGGTCGAAATATAGCGACTAAAACCATTTAAATGTTTGTATTTATATGAAGTAAAACATATATATAAAAAATAAAAAAGGCCGTTGAACGGTGTTTTATAAAAATATTTTATTAACATAATTATTATATATTTATAATATTATTTATTCCTGATTCCTATATTTTTTTTTAATTCAAGTGCATTTTTTTATTTAATTTATGTAAATCTTACCTTTATTATTTTCTCATGTATTTTCCCGTATTTTTATTTATTATATAAAACTACTACCTATAGGCATAGATTATTTAATTATATTACATTAAAACGGACCTGAAAAAAGTATATCTGATATCATTATCATTATAATCATCATCATATCATTTATTCATTAGACAAAATGGGTCCATTTTGTTAGTAACAATATACTTATTCTATATTAGTACTTAATAACTAGGAGCGATCTTGTCCGATCAACCAGTTTAACACTACAGTAGGCGCGCCCTAATGACTCCTATAACGGTCGCGCGGGGTACATCTGTAGCCCATTTTGAATGCAAATATTGTGGGTCATATTTAAGAAGAATGAAAAAGATTTTAATTTTATGAATAAACATCTTTATTTTTATCGTTTAATAATAAAAAAATAAAAATCATAAATTTTTTAGGTAGTTTTTAACGAAACAACAGAAATTTTGGAAAAATCAAGATGAGACGCAGACGCCGCCATGATTTTCTAAAAAGATATTATTAATAATAAGTATATTTGTTATAAAACAGTATTTAAAATGCAAAAATTACACTGAAATAAAGTACCCTTAAAATATTAGTACAATCTTTGCATAAATAATAGGGATTTATCACATTCCCTGAAAGGTCGCGCGGGCTACATTACGCAGCCCATCCACTTTATTAGTCGTTCTGTTCTGAAGTCCGTGTGCTGAGGGTAGCGACACGCTACTGAGCGACGCGGGGGTCCATAGTAGAGGAATACACGGAAAAACAGCGCAGTAGTGTGACGCGTTTGAGAAAGAGGTACGAATAATATACCCTGGTCTACACCTGTAGCCCACGCGTCCACTCCAGTGTTAAGCATAAACGGGTTGTCGAATGTCGGCTGCCACGGAGTCTGTGCAGCAAGGAGACAGACTTTTTTCGCCAGATGGCGTTAAAACCGTCGGTTCGTGTCTCAGCAAACATCACAGACGCATTACAAAAACGCGGCAGCCGCAGCACAGCCCTGAAAGCGTTATTATATTGGATACGCAGAGCATTGTAAGCCTAGGAAAATATGTACCTACATTACATAAATGAATAAATTTCCATTTCTAAATATAAATAATGACATCATTAACATACATGTTTTCATGATCAGTCAGGACAACTAAAGAACGCTGTTGGTGCTGAACACCAAACTTGAGTTTTTGTAATAACAAGTTAACAACTTAGTTAATAGCTTTGAGAAGTGAAATTGAGATTCTGATTGAATACAGCTATAAATAAAAGGTTGCTCTCTTGTGAATTAAAATATAACAGACCCATTATTATCGCATTACGTGGTCAGAAGAAATTATAAAGAAAAGTCGAAATTTATTGGTCTACGTTAAGTTAAGATATTCCGAGGGTGTGACAGAGAAATTCTTTTTTGTTTGCAACCAAAATAGACTCCGAAAGTCTGCAAATTGCCTTTCACAAGAAGGGGATTGCGCAAAAAAGTATTTTCAACATTTTATTTTTACAAAAGCTTTCAGTAATCCGCGCGTATAACCAAGCCATAAAAATATTTCGTTCTACTGAAAAAGCTGATCTTATAATACCTTTATTTTACATTAAATGTACACAATTTTAAAAAGAATGTCCTAAGTAGTACTTTTGGACACGAATAATTACGGTATTAAATACAAAATATGGTTAAGGGAAGCTTAAAAGGTGTGCTGTAAAAAATGCTTTAAAAACCGTCAGTACAACGTTAAAGTAGGTCACTCATGCAGTGACAATTTGCAGTTGACCATGGGAACAGCTCCAGGTTCAGTGCTTGGTCCACTACACTACTCGATTTATGTAAATGACGTGAAAAATCCCATTAAAAATTGCTCAATTTATTATTTTTCTGACGACACATGTTTTGTTTCTGCAGGCTTTCCAAAGATCTACTTAAACTACAAAAAGAATTTACTTTACTGAGTATGTGGTCTCATTATGTTATATTATATATTAGTCTTGTAATAAACTCGTAAAAGACAAACTTACTGCATATTCATTCTAGGCACAAGAATAAAGATCAAAAGATCAAGCTTATAGGTCATAACACTCAACCAATGTTATCATGTACTTGTGACTCCATTGAAAAGGTAAAGGTCATGTCATAGACGATAAATTTATTTTTATAAAAGTTATAAATTGCGAGCTTTACTAGCACTATTTAAAATAATAAAAAATAGAGAACCTTGCAGTGTGTTCATAAACTTATACAATGCGCTTACTGAATCAATAATTTGCCATCGACTCACAAGCTATGGGCGAACCTATAAAACGTATTTAGAAAAAATCTACAATTTACAACTAAGAATCCTCAAAAATATTGTTCCACAACACATTAGACGACAATTTACGAACAACTATCACTCTCTGTTTAACTACTGTAATGTCGTTCTTATGTACTTATACACCAAAAAGTTAATTAGTTACTATTATTTAAACAATATTTGGTAAATACGGAAATTCAAAAGCCTATTAGTCACAAAATCTGTACAGGTTACTAAAAAAAAAACTAGTAACTCTGTCGGCAAGTAACTCCTAAGGGAGTATAACATCTAAATATTTGATCCCACGTCACAACCAACTACCTGAAAATTTGAAATCAGCCCTTAATTGTTAAAACATTAAAAAAGTATTTATTACCGAATAAACGTTGATTACATTTTAGAAAAAAACCTGTACATGCACAATGAATCTTTCACCATGTTCTCTGCCTGCCTGCTTAAACCATGTTATCTACGATACAAGTTCTGCTAAATTCATATCTTAGAACAAGTCATACGAATGTATATGTCACAGTCAAAGTCATAACTACTTTTGACTGCGAGAATGAGTCATTCAAAACTAGTTTTGACTAAGGACGTAGTGTTAACTGATATTCGCAGGCAAAAATCGTTTTTCGGATGTCCTGCAGCGCAGAAGAGAGCCGGTAGGTTAGGTTAGAAGGTTAGGTATGGCAAGTCGTGGTACGCGACCGCCATACCTGACCTTCGTGGTTATTTTTTTATGACAACCCAGAAATACTTTTTAATCAAAATTACTTCAGACCAACTTAGTCAAAACCAGTTTTGGCTGATTTTCGCAGTCAAAACTACTTTTGACCGGCTATGAGTTTTGACTGCAACATATACAGAACAGATAAGTTGGTGGACATTATATTCATTAAAATGGTGTTAGATAAGAATGATTTGATAAGATAACGCAGTACAAACGCGAACTCGTTTATTTAGTGCTAAGACAAACTCTAGTAGTTTAAATAGTACTTTATATTATATTTATGTTACTGTTATATTTACATGTAAATATATTTAAAAAATGATAATGTTTATTTACTGTTTATCATTTGATATCATGTCAGGAGTTAAACCTTTAATAAAGGATCTTTGTTTACTATCTGTTTATCCACAACTTTTGTAAATAATCCATGTTTAGGATTAATTTGTAAAATAAGATCATTATCATTTTGTTATGTCAGCTCCGCTATTATGATAAAATAAGAATCGAACCTATCTGTATTTAATTCAACTATTCAATTTTATGTATTTATCTAAATCTCGAAAGTTATTAGCATAAAATATTAAACTAATACACAATTAAATCAGTAGGATCATGGGATACCAAAAGCGCAAACAAGTAAATGATCCAAATGTTCCAAAAGAATAGTTATCTTCTATTATTCCGGCAGTTTTCTCTTTATACCAGCACCACGACTTTTTGCCACTTAACTAAACGACCATAAGACATCGTAGATATCTGCAAGTGTGTCTCTCTCTGAACACCGAATTATATTTTATTTACTAATTATATTACTGTTTTCTTTGATCACAATGAATTATCTGACCTAATTCCATTCCACCATGATGATCATTATACCCATCGAAGAACAACCTTTTTGTAAGCTCCACGTGCAGTGTCATGACACCTACATTAGTTTCTTAACTTATTGAAAGTAAATCATTATTTACGCATAACAATTCATATCGTAATTTATGATGTATGACCATCAATAAAACGATAAGTATTTCTTAATAATTCAGTTTCTATTAATATCTTTGTGTAGTAACGACCTCAAGTCAAACGCATTTATGGTCGCTGAAAATTATCACAATAATATTAATAAGTTTTACAAGTAATTTTTTTAAACCTTAAAAACTATTACAGTGAACTCTACATACATGAATATGGATATTCTATCACGCGCAACAACATGTAAATTCCCGGTACTAACTTTAACTTGTTTACTTGATCAAAGTTAGGTTAACCAAACCATATGATTAACTCAAAGAAACTAACTCAATTACTCCACACAAGTGTATATCTTCAATTAAATAAGTACCTTCTTTTTATTTAAGCAGTTTATTTCATTCCTCTTAAAATATTACACTTAATTTGAACACAGTTTATATATCATTGAACTATTACAAGTAACTAATGGATCCATGTCTCTTACATGTTGATCCATGTCTCTCACTCGTACTTACTGTTAATTTAAACAAGTGTCTTGGTAAAATTTAATAACAGTTTAAATTTTATCAAAATATTAAATTGTCTAGGGCAAACCTATATTTTGTTAAATAGCAACATGGGCTTGTTTGTTAGCAATATGTGCCCGTGTTTTTTTTTTTTTTCATTAATTTGGTACATAGTAAAGTAATCATCGTCTTGTTTAGATAAGAAAACGGGATCTTGAACTATTTGTTTCAGTGTGGCTACCTATTATGGCTGAAGCTGTAGATCCCTGTGACAGATGGACGGACAGACAGCGGAGGCTTAGTAAAAGGGCCCCATTGGCACCCTACGGGTGCTACGGGTAAGAGACCCTAGAAAATTAAAGAATATTTTTATTGTAACAACCTGTTAACCACCCCGCATCAAAAGAGGCGATTGCGCCACGACCTATTGTTCTTCAATTGTTATTGAAAGCCGATAATTCACTTTAATTAAATTATGTTAATGTGCTAATTCGAAAACCATTTCGAGATTTAGGTTTAACCTTTGATTAATTTAATCAAAAGGTTTAATAAGCCGTATTTTAGAACTTGTAGGCTACAAAACCTATTGATGAAGAATATTTTTACGAAATAGCTGCAACTTCGATTTGCCTTCGTGTGACGTCACTTTGGAAGTGGCTGTTTAGAAATGTGTCCTTTGCTATCAAGATAAATTTATTACATTTCCCTCCGACTAATTTGACGGCTGGATGACAGATAACTAGACAGAAAGAGGAAGACCACTTTTTTTTAGCAATCACAATCAGTTTAATGTTTTAAATTCTCAAGTGACGTCATCCATCCATCCATCAGCCTAGTTCGTCCACTGCTGGACATAAGCCTTTCCAGGACTTTACTACACCCGGCGGTCATCCTGGAAGAATTGCCCATACTCACACACGCTGGACAGGCGGCTTGGTGAGTGCGGTGCCGGAACCCTCGCAGCAGTGACGCCGCTGCCCGTCACCAGTCTGTTCCATATAAGGCCCGGCTATTAGGGATGGATATACCGCCATCCATCGGTCCCAGGCATGGTGGGCCTCCTGGTTTTTTGCCTGTGAGCTTTCCTCTTACTCTCCCCCGAATTACTTCGAGGGGGTCTCCAAGTAAGATGGTGGTACCTCTACAGTCGTCAAGTGACGTCATATCGGACAATTCTTTAAAAAAAACAATAAAAAATATTGGGTAATTTACATACCAAAATAATGAAAACCATGTCCTTAAACGACATAATATACTCCGAAAAAAATCTTAAAAAAATTTAGCTATGGGAATTGAAAATAAAGGGCTAGCATACGAAATCATCTCACAATCTAAATATTTACAAAAAATATATCCCCTACAAACAATAAATATTTATAGAATTACTTGAATAAAACTTTAGGATAATTCATGATATAAACAAACACAAACGGCTCACCCTATGGTCGGTATAGCCGACGTTTCGGCAGATTCGAACTGCCTTCTTCTATCGGCTCTGATCGGATATCCGGCCAACCGTAGTATTAAATTTATTGAGGTAAATCATTTTGTGAACATCGTATTAAAATACATTAATATTACATTACTGCAGAGACCAGTAAGTGACCTATCCTGGACGAGTAAGTTTAAATTATATTCGAGTCCAGGAGTCATGTATAGTACTTTTCTCAAAAACAAAACGCGATATTTTCCGGATTTATTGTTCCGGAGATATGGCTAGTAAAAGTTTTGCCGAAAAACTGTCAAAACTGTCAGTTCCCAAAAAGTTTCAAATTTAAATATGGGACCGTAATCAGCGATTCCAAATTCCTCTTAATACTGAGCTTCATGTGACAAACCTTTGACAGATTTTTTAAAAAAAATAAACCTTTTTGAAAACTTTATATGTTAGTAGAAACATTCCTTTTCAAAAAATTTGGCGAAAAATATTTTGGCCGATTATATTTTTGGCATATCCCTAGTGTCAGGGGCATCTCTAGTATAACCTGTTAGTTTTCTACTAACTAATTCAAAACTAATCCTATTCTGAATGATTTGTAGTAAATGAAAAAAAGACGAATTATGGTTAGCTCCCATTTGAAATAGGCGTAAATACGTAGACGAATACTATATATATATGTATATATTGAGTTTCGCTTACTAATATTAGTCAATGCTAATAATTTAATCTTATAGAAGAGTAGACTTTTACCCGCAGCTCCACCAGCGTTTATTGAATCTCTGCTCCGTTTTGAACTTGGACGTTATTTGGTCAACACCTGTTTTAGCCTATGTATGTTGACCAGGGTCACTACAATGATAATATAGAAAACCGCAGCCAAATACCTTGTATGGTGTTCGAGTTAAAACTGAACATACGTCATAAACATACAAACAGACAGGCAAACAAAACATCAAAAAATTGTAGTTTTGGCCTCAGTACTATAATACTAATAACCGATTTCATTTAAAAATCCAACAAGCTTTGATACATAGCTTTGATAGCTTTGATACATAGCTTTGATAGCCCAGGTAATATTCAGATTGGCGTCATCCATTTTCCCACGGGAACAGTGTATATGGCTAATGTCAAGGTTAGGCATTAATGTATTCCTGTAATTTAATACATATTATTTACACTAGTTATACTTACTAATTCTTTGGAATTTCAGCGTGTATTTCTTAAATCTCAAGTTAAAGTTGCTTGTTAATAATTTAATGTCACTAGTTATTTAGTTCTCTTTGAATTTTCACTGAAAAATATTCAGAAATATTAATGTGGCAGCATGTTGCATATTAAAGCAACACCAAAAGTTGTAATTGCCTCTGGCAACATTTTTGTTTGGTCTTGTTCAATGGTGTCCAATAAAGCAGCATCATTCGTTTCGGACAAAAAGCCAGCGTAGCCAAACAGCTAATGGTTTCCTTGCCAGCAAGCTGAGTCATGGCTTCTAGTCAGCAGTTTCAGAAAATCGGAATGGATTTTTGTGGGCCTATTGATGTTCGGCTCTTGCATTAGACGACCTGTAATAGGTAAAGGCTATATTTGCATATTTGTGTGTTTTACTACAAAAGCAATTCATCTACAACTGCTTCTTATTTAACTACAAAAACCTTCTTATCGTGCTTGAGAAGATTTATTTTGAGACAAGGTCTACCCACCAAAGTTCATTGCGATAATGTGAGTACGCAAGGAGCCAATTAGTTGAACAGTACGCACTAATGTCTTCACGGAGTCACCGGGCGAAGGTGCATGATTTTGCTTCCCAAAAGGGTATCGCATTCCACTTTTTCGCAGCATACTCTTCTACGTTTGGAGGCCTCCATGAGTCAGCAGTGAAGAGCACTAAAGAAAGTTTTACAAAAAATGTACTGACCTATAAACAGCTTAATACTTTGCTTACTGAAAAATAATGTATCTTAAATTCTAGGCCTTTCTTACCAGTATAATCAGACCCTTATGATTGTTTTTATTTAACAGCAGGTCAGTTGTTTATAGCAAATGCTCTTACAATGTACCCAGAAAAAGATTTTTGGGATATTTCAGTAAATAAGCCCAAATTCTGGCAGTTATTATTAACAAGTCTGAAACAAACGTTTTTGAAAACGTGGCACAAATTTTATTTGAATATTTCACTAAATCGTCCCAAATGGCAGACTGACAAATGTAATGTAAAGGTAGATGGATAGTTTAGTTATTCTCAACGAGGATTATTTACCTACTAAGTCGTGGCCTATGGCAAGAATTATAAATATATTTCCTAATAAAGATAGAAAAGTCAGGGCAGTCGAGGTTAGGACTCCTAGCAATAAAAATTGTACCAGGGGTACACATAAAATTAGTTTATAGCACACTGTGCGTAAAATGACCGCTTTACGCACGCTGCGCAAAAAGTACAAGTGCGAAAAAGTGGTCATTTTACGCACGGTGCGCTATAAAAAATTATACGAAACTCGTGCGAGAAACTTTTTCTCGACTCGTGTGATTGTCAGAAAACGTTTCATCGCTCTCGTATCGTAATATACTATTATTATTTTAAGTTGATAATTGATAGGCAATTTTAGTATTTCCTGTGTGTTTAATGACATAATATATTAGTTGTACTATACTTACTTGTGTATTACATAAGTTTCAGTTTTCGTTTGCTGAGTGTCGCAAACTCAACACAATGTTAGTGTTTAAATTTCATAATCATTATCTTTTTTGTATAGTGATAGGCTCAAATGGTTCAAAAATTGACTTCTGTACTGGTAGGTTCAAGGTTTCTGGTAGGTTCTGAATTTATTGATAATAACCTCAAAAAAGTAAAAAATGTAATATAAAAAACGGTGCATTACCTTTTAATGGGGGGGTACCAGGGGTAGGGGACCACCCCCTCACCTCCCCATGACCCCCTACCCCCCCTCCGCCTGCCAAACTATACTAAATTTTTACCGCTTATTAAATAGTCATATATTCTTAGGGTCAACAATACCATCCTTGGTACTTGCAATAAATTGTAACAAAATACTGTGTAGGCGGTAGATATATAATGTATATAGGCATTTAACATTTAAATAATGGCTATTAAATCCCTTGACCGTTATTCGAAGCTTAATAGATTGAGATAGGCACTTCTAGTTTCCCGCGCTATTTCCGTTTCCGTTTTACCCAAGAAGTTTCGTCATGGTATCATGACGGTATCATGATGGTATCATGTCTGGTTTTTACCCCTTCCTCCACGAGGCAGAGGCGCGTAAGAAAACGTTCGCGCCTTGTACTTCATTGGCGTCTTGTTTCCCGCTACGAAAGGTTGTGCCTCAGCCTCAACCAATACCGGTATTTTAAAAATTCCGTTTTGAAATAATTATTTCCATTTATATAATTTCACTATGCGGTGATTTTTCTAACAAGGATTTATATGGTAAGATTCAACTAAATTGTAAGTACACTATTTTATTTCTTCTTGGTATTCCGTACCCTATATAATTATTAAATAATGGTTTTTCCGTTCGTGCTTTAGAGTAGATCAGATTTTAATATCTGTTAACGGGAAGAAGTGTAAGTGTAAAATAATAAGATTTTAGTATTTACCTACCCAAATTTACGCAATTTATAGAACAATGGATCCTAATGACGACGAAGCGCCACCAGCACGTGGGCAGGCCCCTATCCCACATCGTGCAAGGGTCTCGCAGACCCTGTTGCCACCATGTGGGCAGGTCCCATTGCCACCACGTGCGCAGGCCCCATTGCCACCACGTGCGCAGGCCTCGCCATCACACGCGCTGCACCCATCGCCGCCGTCACCGAGGCCTGTAGCGCCGTCAACTCCGCCTCGCAGGCGGAGGAGAAGGTCGACTTCGAGTTCCTTGAGCAGCAGCAGCAGTACCAGCTCATCGACTTCGAGCTCTTCATCGGGTTCAGCTCGTCGCCACAAGCGCTCTCGCCGCAGACGCAACAAAAGAAGGGGGGGCAAACGAAGGCGCCACGATGATCAAAGGTTAGAGGAGCTGACCAGACAGGTACGTGAATTGCGCAGTCATTTGTCCAATAACGCTCATGCACAGAGTCCTCTTGTCAACATTGAGGATGATTTTTCGGTTGATCCAAACGTCAGTGGCGAGCTTTATGAGGATGTACCCGATAATGTAAACAAAGTGGAGCCTGTCATTAATTTTGACATAGAGATAAAGTTAAAGGAACCTACCGTTCCCAAAGCGCCAGAGAAGTTTGTTAAATCCTTAAATGATATACAGCGTTTTAATACGGAGGAATGGTGCGAAGTTCGTTATGCCGAAACTCAAAAACTTTATAACCTTACTCCAGGATTTGTCGGGTTAGAAATGAATGATGAGGTGAAGGCGTATGATACCTTGCGGAATTTGGCGTACGCAGATAAGACATTTGCATCCCTGACTTTTTGTGCTTTAAAACAAAGAGAAGCTGTACAAAATAGCCTCCATAGTCTTCTAACATGGTTTCGTGATAGTGACAACCCGAGTTATGAAAATCTCAATGAAAAAATCAATGAACTGTTCATTCAAGGAGAATTTTCATAAAGTGTCAGGGGACCTGATGCAAATTATTTGCGGTCACCGAGCTGAGATTATTCAAATGAGAAGAGATGGCATAATGAGCTTTGTACGTGACCCCCTTGTCAAATCTGCTTTGCGAAAAATACCACCGACTTGCCAAAATGTATTCAATGCAGAAAGTTTCACAACTTCGCTTGAGAAAGCTGGTGGAGTAAGAAAAGCTTTCTGGCCAATTAAATCAAGCAGCTCCGCTCCGCTAGCAGGAACAAGTAAGGCTAGAGATCAGAACCCTTCGCAAGGGTCCGCGCCATATAAAGGTCCCTCGCAGGGTACCAAAAGTTTTGGCTTGAATGATAAAGTACCCTCGCAGGGTAGTAACTTTTATCGTCCTTCGCAAGGACGCCAGATTAGTGACCGTCGTGGAGGTGGTCCTTATAATAACAATTTTCGGTCCCAAGGTACACAACAAAATAGAAAACCGAAGTATCAAAACAAATATGGCCGTAAGCGCGCCGGCTCACCCTCCGCTGGCAACCACGGGGGCAAAAAGAAAAGGTATTGACTCTGTCCGGTTCCGAGCGGGTCAGTTAGCACATTATTACCGCCAGTGGGAAAGACTAGGAGCTCCACTATATCTGCTTCGAATCATAAAAGGTTATCGCATACCCTTTGTCCAAAAACCACCATTAGTAATGCCGAGCCTGAAACGGACGGGTTTCGATACTCCTGTGTCGGAAAACATGACCAAAGCTATAGAGCAGATGAAGAGCCAGGGTGTGCTCGAACCAGTACAGCTATCACCAAGCTTTATATCAAAGATCTTTCTCATTCCAAAAAGCGACGGCTCTGTACGTCCAATTTTCAATCTAAAGGCTCTCAACAAGTATGTGCTAACAGACCCTTTCAATTTAATAAATGTTTACCAAGTGCCGGATTTTCTTCAACCTCAGGACTGGTTGTGCAAGGTGGATATTTCCCAAGCCTACTTTCATTTGGCAGTAGCAGAGAGCCACAGACGCTTTCTAAGACTAATTTACAAAGGGGAAATCTTGGAAATGACATGCCTACCTTTCGGTCTCAGCACGGCACCAAAAACCTTCGCCTCGCTGACCAATTGGATTGCTCAAATGCTCCGAAACCTAGGAGTTCGAATAATTGTTTTCTTAGACGATTATTTATTGGCTCATCAGGACAGATCAACACTGTGCGACCACGTGCACATGTTAATCACTTATCTGGAACGACTAGGATGGGTGGTGAATCTCAAAAAGACACAAACGACCCCGCAAAAGAGTTTAGTGTATTTGGGCGTGCAATGGGACCCCTGGGCAAACAAAAAGTCTCTTCCTCAAGAGAAAGTAACAGCACTTCGTACCAAAGTGTCAAAAATACTGCAGCTAAACAAAATTACCATTCATGTCCTCCGCAGCTTAGTGGGCTTCTTCAATTTTGCAAGTTTTGTTGTCCCGAGAGGCAGACTGAACCACCGAGCACTGTTACTATTCCTGAACTCGATACTCACAGATCAATCTACAAAACTCCATCATCTCCCACAAGATGTCCGAAGGAATCTACAATGATGGTTAGACAATTGCCACTATCCTTCAATAATCCATGCTGCGCCTCCAACGCATTATTTGACGACAGACGCTTCAGACCATGCCTGGGGAGCCCAAATAGACAATACTCCTATGTCAGGAACGTGGACCTTATCGGAAGAACATTTGCATTGCAATATGAAGGAAATGCTAGCGGTGCTAAAGGTTTTAGAAGATCGTTGTCTTTTCCTCCGACAGAGCACAGTTCTTGTACAAAGCGACAACAAAACCGTAGTCTCCTACCTACGGAACGAGGGGGGAACGAGATCTCTGCCATTACTGAAACTCACTCATGATGTGTTTCAAATATTGGATCAATACCAGATTAAATTAACTCCATTCCATCTTCCCGGCAAATACAATTGCCATGCCGATCATCTCTCGCGAAACCTACGACCCCCAGAATGGCATCTGTTACCCCCGTGCACAGAGATGTTATTTGCGAAGTTCGGTGTTCCCCTCATAGACCTGTTTGCTTCAAAGACAGCACATGCAGTAGAGAATTATGTGACACTAGACTTACACGATCAACAAGCAATGTTTCACGATGCCTTCTCCCTAACGTGGAATTTTCATCTGGCATGGATGTTTCCACTACCATACCTAATACCCAGAGTGTTAGCTCATCTGAACCAGGCTCAAGGAATTTATCTGCTGGTGGTACCTCGCTGGGAACGGGTGTTTTGGCGAGCAGACCTGAAAGCCAGGGCGTTAGCAGCCCCGTTCTCGATTTACAATCTCGAGCGTCATCTGATAGACACCTCGACAGGGCTAGCTCCGCGAGACGTTCTCAACATGACTCTGGGAGTGTGGACCTGTGGGGGTGGTCAAACAACATCACGGGGTGGAACGAGGAACAAATTAAATTGCTAAAAGATTCCTGGCGCCCATCTACTATTAAAACGTACAAAGTAGCATGGGCTCGATGGTCAGAATGGTCGCAGAGTCACGAAGTAGATCCTTTGAAACCCACAGGGTCAGTTGTTGCAAAATATTTAGCTGATTTGCATCTTGTTTACAACTTGTCGTATAATACAATTTTATTGCACAAATCAGTCGTTTCTACCTTATGCGATGCAGATATTTCTGGTCAAATAAGTTCGCATACATTAGTTAAACACGTTTTAAAGTCCATTGCCTTAAAGAAACCAATGACCCGTAAGCTTCCTGTTTGGAATATAGATACAGTTGTGTCGTATCTTCGCAACATGTCCCCTGAGGCAGATAATAGCGAATTCTTAGCTTCCAGAACAACTGCTATGTTATTGTTACTTTGTTCTGGTAGGCGTGTTCACGACTTGACCCTTCTACACATTGATGCCGAGCATTATATTGAAAATTCTTCCAGTGTAATCTTTTGGCCAGTTTTTGGATCTAAGACCGACTCAGCTGACCATAGACAATCGGGATGGAAATTGTCCACTAATATATCAGATAAAAATCTTGATCCTGTTTATTGGATCAAGCGAACTGTACATCTATTAAAAGAGAGACGTGATTTGGCGGCATGCACTAATTTGTTTGTTAGTATTAGAGGTCCACCAAAGGCGGCCTCTAGAACAATAATAGCTGGCTGGGTCAAAACAATCCTGAGAGAGGCTGGTGTTGTTGCAACACCTGGGAGCGTACGCTCGGCTGTGGCTTCTAAAAATTGGTTTGACAATGTCCCTCTTGATGATATATTATCCAGAGGGAACTGGAGGTCTAGTGTTACATTTAATCGTTTTTATAGACGGCAAGTCATGCCAATTGTATCAAATAATAGTATCACTAACGTATTTGATCCTATACAGTAATTATATTTAGTTTATAAAAATGTGCTCCTCATAATTATATTTACAATTAATATGTTGATTTCGAAGACTGACCTCTGTGAAATCCTTACTTAATTTCAGTACCTATGTTACCGAAATTATATTTAGTTGAACATTGATGTGCCTTTGTTGATTATGTAAACTTGTGTTCGCCTATTTAAAATTAATGTTTGTGAATACATATGATCTTTTGTTCATCAAAATGTACATTGTCATTTTTCTTTAGTACAAACACCTACAATTTCAGGCCGATATACTTTTTTCTATCAGTCCTATTCATACATGCGTAACTTCACATTGGCATCCTCCTCCACCAGGCGATAACAAACACGTCTCAATCTATTAAGCTTCGAATAACGGTCAAGGGATTTAATAGAAGCGTTTTACCTACCAATAAAACGCTTATTAAATTACTTACCTTATTCGAAGCTTAATAGTATAATTTCTGCCTGTTGGTTTTTCGACGCAATGAAGTACAAGGCGCGAATGTTTTCTTACGCGCCTCTGCCTCGTGGAGGAAGGGGTAAAAACCAGACATGATACCATCATGATACCGTCATGATACCATGACGAAACTTCTTGGGTAAAACGGAAACGGAAATAGCGCGGGAAACTAGAAGTGCCTATCTCAATCTATTAAGCTTCGAATAAGGTAAGTAATTTAATAAGCGTTTTATTGGTAGGTAAAACGCTTCTATTGTCAAGGTTAGGCATTGAAGTATTCCTGTAATTTACGTACTAGTTCTTTGGAATTTCAGCATGTGTTGCTTAAACTTAGTTATATTTTATTTAATAATGAACAGAAAATCACTTTTACCATCCCACAAATTTACATATTTAATACTTCCTGACCGGTTTCGCCTTTATGGCATTATCAATGTAAGGTTTACATTACACAATAAATAGTTTGCATCAGCCAGTGCGATCAATGACACGAACACATTTTTGTAGTGAGGGTAATCGTTTATTTATCCGTTCTTGTAGATACCAGCCGAAAATTTTTTGCCTAAAAGTGGGGAACTTTAATTTCATGTTATGTAAATATAAAATTATATTGTTATTATAATTAAATAAGAATTGATTAACATAAAATAAAAAAGAATAATTATAATAAAGTCATTAAATTTCAAATTATGTAAAAATGTTTGCATGCAATATCAATTTATAAAAGTTAATCTCTTTATTTAAAATATTGTAAAAGGGGGGATCTATTATTGTCAAGTTGATGGTTTAGAATCGTGTCTTGGTTAAGGAGTACCTACTATTTTATTGATTTCTAGGGCTTCTAAAGCATTCAGTTTTTTTCCTTTATTACAAATGTGAAGGGCTTTGAAATCTTTCTTACATCTGATTTACAATAATCACACCTTTGACGCTAAGAATAATTAATAATTAATTATAAGCTTAATACGCTTCCGCACACACTGTTTTTTTTTACAAGTTAAATTTAATCTTATAAAAATATATGCAATAAAATAATAAATGTACATGAACGAAATTAAGTGTTTATTAAATGTATGTATCAATATAATATACGATTAGTATCTAACAAATCACTACTTACAATCAAACACACCCTCTCATATCCTCCCTCACACACACAAACTTTCGCATGTATACTATTATTATACTAGTGGGTCAGTGGGATGGGATGGGATGGAATGGGATGTACAGACACGAATTTGTTTCTTCTTTAGTATAAGTAGTATAGAAGATAGTTATTGTATATTAGAATTACATATAGTTTTAATAACTTCTTAATTTAAAAGAAACTAATGATGTTGTTTTTGTTTCCAGGTAAGTTCGAGAATTTTGCAATGATTGGCCGACATGACGACAAGGTGCATAATTAAGTCAGTTTCGTTGTATTAAACTGTTTAACAAAAAAAGTAATAGTCACTTTTTAAGTAAACGTTGTACAAAAAGACGGGGAAAGATAAGTATACCTAAATAAGTAATTTCAACCTATTAATGGTGATATATTTCCACCCTCAGAAACACCTCTGACACCCCCTGCGGGGATTCTTGTCGTGACGATCAATAAACCGGCACGCAAAATGTAGCGTTTTCATAAATGTTAAAATTCTCGCTGTAAAATACCTTTAATTTATTTTTATGTTTCAACCGGAACTTTTTACGGTGAGAAAACACCCTCGTAAACTTATTCTCTTGAAATGTAATATTTATGAGGTGATACACATTACGCGCTCTTAGGTTTCCCTTTCACTTACATTTTCGTGGTGAAGTTTTGTTTCATTCTCTGTCAAGTTATTCCTTTATATATTTTAGGGTTCCACAATAAGTCTGTCTATCCGTCTGCCTGTCTTACTTCCGACATTTATCTTCAAATCGGGTAATACTGTCATCAAAATTAAGTAGTTATTGTCTCCAAGATATCATTTCTCTATTTTTAGGGCGTCAGATTGAGTGTGGTATTTTTTGGATTTAACGCAAGGGCGTCTAAAATGGAATTTAAATTTTTTTCATATTAAAATGAAGACTTCCTCAGTGGCCCACGGTACAGCGCTCACCTGCTAACCCAAAGGTCTAGGGTTCAATCCCCGCAGTGCACAATAATTTCGTGTTCGGTCTGCGTGTTTCGGAAAGCCCATTCGAGCACAATAAGTCCAATTATATGTTGGTTAATTGGCCTCTTTTTCTTGGACGCGTCCCAAGCAGCACGTTAGCGAAAATTATGACAATTAACAAGCTACATGACAGCCGCAAGCTTTGTTGCAGATGTACTAGATGATTGGACGAATCTTGAGGCTATTTTAGGGGGATCTTGTATCCTGTAAATCAGCACATCTGTCTAAAGACTTTATAAAAAACCATTATTTAAAAATAATACAAAAAGCATTTAAGTAGCATTTCAAAAAGCCGTAATCCAGACGTTGGCTCCGTAATATACTACGAGCTTACTTAGAAGAATATAGCTTGTTAACGGCTGTTTAGCGGCAATAAGTCACCCCTCTTATAATGCTGTGGGCTGCATTAAAGGATAACTTATCGTCATTGGTTTGTTGCAGGTGTACAATAATTATATTGTAATGCTACATTAATGAGCTTGGAACCAGCATGACAAGAGCCTCATAAGACTCCTTGAGCTGCAATATGGTATAGCCCTACTCTACTCTAATGCTAATGCTAAGGGTGAAGATGTAAGCTGATGAGTTACTTAAATACAATATTTTGTAATTTATTGTAAGAATTTATTGTCCGCGCTGCGGGTGCAGAAAACCGGGGTTGCAATGCACTTTAGTTTGTGGCCAGTGTAATGGGCAAGCTTGCTTCAATGCTGTTTCATTGCAAAACAACCCTGAGGAAGAGAGCGCATTTGACCCGGAAATTTTAGAAGGCCTGGAAACAACTATTCAGGAAAACAAAGATGATTACAGTGAAACGGAAATTTTCAAATGCCTGGAAGATGAGGACGATGCCGAAGAAAAAGATGATTAATACTTTTGTTCTTGAAACTATTACTTAAATTTAAATTGTGAGGAATATACAGCTCCTGAAAAAAGGTGCAATTAAATTATATTTAGTCGTTTTATTTCTACTTAAAATCTACTTTCAATAAATTAATGCATAAATAAGATAATCCAACATTTGGATGAATAAAACACTTGTACTGTTTCACAAATATTATTTCAGATTTGATTTCTGTCATTCGTTTTATTACCTCCATCCATACGCAGTGTTTGTGCGATATGTAAATATACCACCCCTTGATAATGCCGACAAGGCGAAACTAGTCTAGAAATAGTGAAAAGATTGTGAAATAGTACAGGAGTGTTTCATTCATCCGTGATAATGTTTCACCAAGAGCCGACAATCGCAAGTTTTAACTTTATCCAACAAGTATTTCATTTAATTGGCTAAAATAATACATATTATTTATTTTTAATGATATTTTAATGATTAAATAACTTTATACAGGGTATTGTTCACCAAGATTCACAATTGACCTTGCTTTTCAGTATGTATGGATGAGCGTTGCGTGCTATCCGCCTCCTATCTCAAAAACGGTTAAAAACATCAAAAAATGTTTGGATCAATATTTCTAGCAAATTTTATGTCCTAAAATTTTTATTTTGATATTAACGTAATTGGAGCTATAGAAACTTAGGTAATAGACAACTTTAAGAACACCAAAATGATAATCTCTCATTCTGAGGTGAAACCCCTAATATGATTGGGTAATTTGTGAAGTACGGCGATTACGCCCATCACGTCCGCTAGTACAACATGAATACTTACGTTTAAATACCGTTTTGTTAATTTCCGTACTGAACGTTACGTGCTAATTTTGAAATATATGATATGAATATTCAACATGTTTTGGGGCTGTAATTTATGTTCACTTAAAATGAAAAAGAAAGAAATATTTAAATTTTGACGAATTAAAATATTGCTTAATGTACCGTGGTACATATATTTGTATACATGAATAAAGCATTTTACTCTTCTAAATAGTCACGCCATTTGGTAAAGGAATAATTAATATTTTCGGTAAATTATTTTTTTTGCAAATAAATAGTAAAGTGTCGTACACGGAGAAAAATAACTGTTTTGTTTACTTTATAACCATGAACTCCGGTAGAATTCTTTGAATTTAATATTTACCAGGCTGTTGAAGTGAAATAAAATAAAATGAAATGAAATATATTTATTAAAATAATGTTTGAATAAATATATTTTTCTTATGTAAAATAAAAAACAATATATAATAATAATGTTTATCTAACAGTTTTATTTAATAAACAATAATATGGGGATATACACAAAAAATAATAAAGGTTAGGTTTACTTAAAGTTGATCAAATAATACACTTAAATAAAGTGAAAAATACAGGAAGAAATAATATAATAAATATAGGTAAATTTAATGCAATACAAACGGTAAATCTTGCTAAGAAGAAGGGCAGAAACTTAGCAAGATCATGTATTTTTTTAATAATTTTTGTTACTAAAAATGTTTGCAAAGTTTCAAAGTAAGCCTATACTTTAGATGAATAAAGAGATAAAAAAAGAAAATTTATGACATGAAGGAAAAAATATATAACGCCTTTGTCTTTCTGTCCTATATAGTTTATCTGCTTTTACAGTCACTTCATCTATCAATTAATTTACGTAAATTCTAGAGAAACAATAACACAAGTTGGGAAATTATACGAACTGCCATGATACCATCTGTGCTACTATTATGATAAAGATAATTTTTATTTTGATAACACCATGCTTCATAATCATAATCATCCAAATATTCATTTATTTAGTTACATGTCTTTTTCAATAAGCAATTGAAATGTCAATAAACAGTTTAAACTTATTGTCTGCCAAAGTAAGGGCAAGAAGTTTTGAAATTTTTCTAAAATCTTATACCATGTCTTACGAAAGAGGTACTTACTTTGACAAGTCTGATTTTTTGGAAAATTCAGTTTATGATTATTTGTGGTTTATAATTACAGTGTTGCTCACCAAGCTTTGACAAAGAATGAATGAATGAATGAATGAATGAATGAACACACACTTTATTGTACACGGTCAAATAAAAAATTGAGTACAGAGTTTTGAACACACAATGTTGTACATTAATTAAAGACTTAATATTTTTTTCTGATTTATCTAAGAACTTGGTAATTAAATTCTCAAAGAACCGTTATTACATGAATATCTTTGAATTTTTCTGTTAATGAATCCCGCTGCTCCATATTATTAATAACCCGGATTGCTCTTTTGTGCAAAACAAAGACTGCGTCTATATTCGCGGCTGTACACCACAGCAGCAAACCGTATGAAATAATGCTATGAAAATAACTTAAATAGACTAATCTAGCAGTATCTACAGTAATTTGCCTTATGTGTCTAACAGCGTATGTGACTGAATTAAGTTTTCTAAGTGTTTTTATGTGGGGAATCCGCTAAAGACGAGAGTTTATTGTAATGCCTAAAAACTTAGTTTCGTTAACCAACTCAAACTTAGACCCTTGCAAAAGCAAATTAACATACAATCGAATTACATTTGGTAACATAAGTTTTATACATTTTGCAGTAAACCAATCAAAAATCAGTAATAGAGTTGTATTCGCGTCGTTAAGAGGCTATGCGAATTTTATGTTTGTCACTGTCACTCCAAGCGAAAAATCGCGCAGTGCGAGAGGGGCGGATTCTGGGCAAAAGGGAAAAAAGTTGGTTTTATATTTTTATTAAAAAAACTAAAATAGCTAGCAAAATTTCAAATATCAAATCTCTAGATATTATTGAAACACAGCTAATAAAATATGATTGAGTTCTGTATATAGTTCATATTCGTCAAACGAGGAGAAAAAGTGTGTTTGAAGACCTCATTTCAACAATTGTTTCTATACAGGAAAATTTATCCAAACATGTTTTCCAATTTCAAAATCCTAGATTATATAGTCAAAATGAATATACCAGAAATTTATTTAAATTTTCTGTGTATTTCACGAAATACACAGAAAAGAAACACCTGTATTTTTTCGCATATCGCCTTAAGGATATCATTACGTCTTTTCGCTTTAAAAATAAGTAACGTGTCATTTGCCAATGATACTACCTTAGATAAGTCATATCACTAAAATTAGGATGAGTGTCCATCTTAACGAAATAGATAACGCAGCTAAGACTCACTATTATTTATGCGAGAAAAACTCGACATTTCGGTCAACTTAAGAGTGACCTTCTTCAGGCTTTGCGAGGTGCTCCGGCGCGTGCGACACCCTCACGAGGACTGACATAATATCCCCGCTACCCATCACCACCGCAGTGATGAAGGTCACTCTTAAGGGCCTTACTATTGCCAAATGGGTACATTCTAAAGCCTACTCCTCGTTTATGGCCAAACCAAAAATAATATAAAAATGTATTATGAATAATCAACTCTTAGACAACATATGCAACAGTTTTCTTTTTCATACCACCAAAACTTCTACATGATTTTTTTTTTACTGAATGGTGTTTTTTGACCTCAAATTCCCTACTGCTCCTGAGTGGCTTGGCCGATTGAATTCATCTATGCTTTGATAAATAGATAAACTTTATAGCTATAAACATAACATAAGATTATTCAATCGAGTAATCACGTCCAAGTGAAAAGTATAATTTTCCCCTATTTCGCTCTATTAAGGACGCAGTGAGCGTCGTAACAGCCACTATGCATTGCGCGCTGATATGAACGTTATTTCAATGTCGTTTCCGTTGATATTTGTATGACAAATATCGAGTTGCTAATTTGGCGATGGTAATCCCCTTAAGTTGACTGAAACGTCGAGTTTTTCTCGCATAAATAAAAGTGAGTCTTAGCTGTGTTATCTATTTCGTTATCTTAGATAAGTCTTTAATTAATATTATTTACGACATGAAGTTTGAACCCTGTACATTAGATACAATTAGTTAACAACCTGTTCGATGGTTTTGTAATGTTACTCTTACACGTTACTTTATATTGATTAAATAATATAAATTTTGAGGAAATAACTGGATCGTACCTGCCATTACCTACAAACTGTAAAATAATTACAAGACTGACCAATCAGAATGGCTCTCGAAAAAGGATAAAAACAAAAACTTATTACAGGAAAACGCCACAATAGGTGTTGACAAAATCGATACCTTTCACCTGTCATGGTAATTTTTGTGATATACGAGGAGCCAAGTATATCAGTGACGTGATACAAAACATAAGCGATAGGTTTTAGATATTATAAACTCTTACAACCCTGGACAGGTAGACTACGGTTGCACCGTGGGTAAACCTATGTATCGAGTAACAAGATGTGACCAATTCGGAGATGTGTAGAAAAAAAATACTACATCAAAATAAACAGGGTTGGCTAGGCGCAACCTGGATCGTTTTGTTGGAGCCCAGCCAACCTTGTTTATTTTGATGTAGTATTTTTTTCTACACAACCACAAATTGGTCTCATCTTGCTGAAAACGATGCTGAATCGATGTTATCAAATAAATCAATCTTCGATAAAATCAGGCTGACTCACGTTTGTACCAACATAGAACGCGCAAACCTTATTTATTTTGATGTAGTTTTATTTTCTATACAACTATAAATTGGTCTCATCTTGTTACTCGATACATAGGTTACTGAATGTATGCTCCTATTTTGAGATATTAGGCAGCTAATAATATAAATATATATATTTTTTATTTATTTCATATAACTGAAAATCCATTGTTTCTTAGTAATACTGTAATAGTAGGTTAGTAACACAAAAAAATACAAAACACAAAACCTTACCTATTATAAAATAACTATATAAAGAGACTATGTTATAACTACTGCCCTGTAACAAGAGCGATCAAGGATTTGAGGAGATTTCTATGATCACTCTCCTCCAAGATGCTGTTGGGACTGTCCCGACTCATGGGGATCAGATAATATATTTATTTGTTTGGCTAGAATAATGGCTGCAAAGCCGTCAGTTCGATTCCCCGCTAACATCTCTGTCGTACTACATAAACGGGGCAATCCCATTATCATCCTAAATACATTATTGTATTGGACGCGCAGGGTGTCCACTGTCCAGCGATCTCTTAATACACTATGACCCACAGATTGCTTGTGCACAAGCTCTGGCAGTATACCTTCGAAAGCGTTACCTACCTCGACTTACTCTGTACCACGGGAAGATCTGCGGGCCAGCATATTACCTATAACCACCAGCGCCCTGCATTCCCTTTCAATATCATCATCAATGATCTTGTGTGTAGAGCAAAGATAATAAGAGGAGAGCAAAATTACAAAATTTATCGATTTATTGATCAGTCGTATATTAATTTCTTTTGCACTATCAACGCATGTCAGAGAATGCCAAATAAAAATCACCATATTCTATTTGGAAGTTCCATGCCAGTTCTCTTTTTCTTTTTATATATTTTCATGCTTGGACCAAAATCCGTCTCTTTTCACCTCGTTTTTCTAAGAAATGTTATCGGGCGTTAGAAAAGTTGATATAACTTTCCACTCGCGGTACATAAAGACGTGGATAGGAATTTTACTCGACCTCGTTTTCTACTTTATTCTGAATTTCTATTTTAAAATGCTTTTAAATGTATTTTGTGTGCTAAAACTATAAATTTTGCTTTAAACTCTCAATGCTGTTATTTTCACACAGTTTATGTAAATATAAAAGTATGTCGTTTAAATCAAAATGTTTAAATTAACACAGCCTTATTATGTATTTAAAGCCCAAAATGTATTTCACAAAACGTTACGAACCCCTCAGGACGAACCTTACTTACATTTGTTTACCTTTTGAATACCTTTTAGCTTAACCATTAAATATACTAAAATCCAGCAAGATTCCCGCCTGGTCTGAAAGAGAATAGGGCACCTTAATAGCTATTTAAGTAAACCCACTAATGCTCTAGCATTAATGAAATACGTAGTACCTGTTCAAATGAGGGCCTCATTCGGACCACAAATGGTAATTTACCATCCACCACACCTAACATTACACGAGTGTTGGCGGGGTTTAATGTAGGTACTAGCATGTACAGTAGGGTGGGCCAAATGTAGGTACTAGCATGTACAGTAGGGTGGGCCAAATGTAGGTACTAGCATGTACAGTAGGGTGGGCCAAATGTAGGTACTAGCATGTACAGTAGGGTGGGCCAAATGTAGGTACTAGCATGTACAGTAGGGTGGGCCAAATGTAGGTACTAGCATGTACAGTAGGGTGGGCCAAATGTAGGTACTAGCATGTACAGTAGGGTGGGCCAAATTTACCATCCACCACACCTAACATTACACGAGTGTTGGCGGGGTTTAATGTAGGTACTAGCATGTACAGTAGGGTGGGCCAAATGTAGGTACTAGCATGTACAGTAGGGTGGGCCAAATGTAGGTACTAGCATGTACAGTAGGGTGGGCCAAATGTAGGTACTAGCATGTACAGTAGGGTGGGCCAAATGTAGGTACTAGCATGTACAGTAGGGTGGGCCAAATGTAGGTACTAGCATGTACAGTAGGGTGGGCCAAATTTACCATCCACCACACCTAACATTACACGAGTGTTGGCGGGGTTTAATGTAGGTACTAGCATGTACAGTAGGGTGGGCCAAATGTAGGTACTAGCATGTACAGTAGGGTGGGCCAAATGTAGGTACTAGCATGTACAGTAGGGTGGGCCAAATGTAGGTACTAGCATGTACAGTAGGGTGGGCCAAATGTAGGTACTAGCATGTACAGTAGGGTGGGCCAAATGTAGGTACTAGCATGTACAGTAGGGTGGGCCAAATGTAGGTACTAGCATGTACAGTAGGGTGGGCCAAATGTAGGTACTAGCATGTACAGTAGGGTGGGCCAAATTTACCATCCACCACACCTAACATTACACGAGTGTTGGCGGGGTTTAATGTAGGTACTAGCATGTACAGTAGGGTGGGCCAAATGTAGGTACTAGCATGTACAGTAGGGTGGGCCAAATGTAGGTACTAGCATGTACAGTAGGGTGGGCCAAATTTACCATCCACCACACCTAACATTACACGAGTGTTGGCGGGGTTTAATGTAGGTACTAGCATGTACAGTAGGGTGGGCCAAATTTACCATCCACCACACCTAACATTACACGAGTGTTGGCGGGGTTTAATGTAGGTACTAGCATGTACAGTAGGGTGGGCCAAATGTAGGTACTAGCATGTACAGTAGGGTGGGCCAAATGTAGGTACTAGCATGTACAGTAGGGTGGGCCAAATTTACCATCCACCACACCTAACATTACACGAGTGTTGGCGGGGTTTAATGTAGGTACTAGCATGTACAGTAGGGTGGGCCAAATGTAGGTACTAGCATGTACAGTAGGGTGGGCCAAATGTAGGTACTAGCATGTACAGTAGGGTGGGCCAAATTTACCATCCACCACACCTAACATTACACGAGTGTTGGCGGGGTTTAATGTAGGTACTAGCATGTACAGTAGGGTGGGCCAAATGTAGGTACTAGCATGTACAGTAGGGTGGGCCAAATTTACCATCCACCACACCTAACATTACACGAGTGTTGGCGGGGTTTAATGTAGGTACTAGCATGTACAGTAGGGTGGGCCAAATTTACCATCCACCACACCTAACATTACACGAGTGTTGGCGGTGTTTAATGTAGGTACTAGCATGTACAGTAGGGTGGGCCAAATGTAGGTACTAGCATGTACAGTAGGGTGGGCCAAATGTAGGTACTAGCATGTACAGTAGGGTGGGCCAAATTTACCATCCACCACACCTAACATTACACGAGTGTTGGCGGGGTTTAATGTAGGTACTAGCATGTACAGTAGGGTGGGCCAAATGTAGGTACTAGCATGTACAGTAGGGTGGGCCAAATGTAGGTACTAGCATGTACAGTAGGGTGGGCCAAATTTACCATCCACCACACCTAACATTACACGAGTGTTGGCGGGGTTTAATGTAGGTACTAGCATGTACAGTAGGGTGGGCCAAATGTAGGTACTAGCATGTACAGTAGGGTGGGCCAAATGTAGGTACTAGCATGTACAGTAGGGTGGGCCAAATTTACCATCCACCACACCTAACATTACACGAGTGTTGGCGGGGTTTAATGTAGGTACTAGCATGTACAGTAGGGTGGGCCAAATTTACCATCCACCACACCTAACATTACACGAGTGTTGGCGGGGTTTAATGTAGGTACTAGCATGTACAGTAGGGTGGGCCAAATGTAGGTACTAGCATGTACAGTAGGGTGGGCCAAATGTAGGTACTAGCATGTACAGTAGGGTGGGCCAAATTTACCATCCACCACACCTAACATTACACGAGTGTTGGCGGGGTTTAATGTAGGTACTAGCATGTACAGTAGGGTGGGCCAAATGTAGGTACTAGCATGTACAGTAGGGTGGGCCAAATGTAGGTACTAGCATGTACAGTAGGGTGGGCCAAATTTACCATCCACCACACCTAACATTACACGAGTGTTGGCGGGGTTTAATGTAGGTACTAGCATGTACAGTAGGGTGGGCCAAATGTAGGTACTAGCATGTACAGTAGGGTGGGCTAAATTTACCATCCACCACACCTAACATTACACGAGTGTTGGCGGGGTTTAATGTAGGTACTAGCATGTACAGTAGGGTGGGCCAAATGTAGGTACTAGCATGTACAGTAGGGTGGGCCAAATGTAGGTACTAGCATGTACAGTAGGGTGGGCCAAATTTACCATCCACCACACCTAACATTACACGAGTGTTGGCGGGGTTTAATGTAGGTACTAGCATGTACAGTAGGGTGGGCCAAATTTACCATCCACCACACCTAACATTACACGAGTGTTGGCGGGGTTTAATGTAGGTACTAGCATGTACAGTAGGGTGGGCCAAATGTAGGTACTAGCATGTACAGTAGGGTGGGCCAAATGTAGGTACTAGCATGTACAGTAGGGTGGGCCAAATTTACCATCCACCACACCTAACATTACACGAGTGTTGGCGGGGTTTAATGTAGGTACTAGCATGTACAGTAGGGTGGGCCAAATGTAGGTACTAGCATGTACAGTAGGGTGGGCCAAATTTACCATCCACCACACCTAACATTACACGAGTGTTGGCGGGGTTTAATGTAGGTACTAGCATGTACAGTAGGGTGGGCCAAATTTTCACTTTTCTCGAATTTCCTAATGCAATAGTGAAAATAATTTGAAGCGATCTATTAAAAGTTCATATTTTATTTGTAACACTTTTTGCACATTTACACAAATAACTTCAAAGACAAAAGAAACAATTAAACTTGGTGTACAAGAGCGGCACTAATTGTTAATAGCAATATCTTGCAGGCAACTGCTGGGTGCTAACAGAAAGATGAACAAATTAACATATAAAAATATTTGACTAAATCTTCTGCTCTCTACCTTAATTCAAAGTTTTAGAAAATGTAACAAGGCAGAAAATGTAGTCCGATATTTATATTTAAAATTTTAATAGATCGATTCAAAGTAACAATAATGCGCGACGCGACTTCACAAGGTGCGATTAGCGTGACGTGGCATGGGAATATCAACGTATTCAAATAATATGCAAAAACGGATTTTTTATAATACTTATTTATTCATATTCTTTATTGTACACAAAATTATTTATTAGTTAGTTATACATGTTGCGTAGTCGTCAATATACAAGGTGACTTTTTGATCATCGTCCAAATTCATACTGGTGGCTTGACAAGTGATCAGTATCATGGATCAATAACAATTTTGGTGAAATTCGTAAAATGAAATTTCGACTCCCCTTAGTGATTCACTCGGGACTGGAACTGAATTTATATGGGAAGCCGAAATTTAATTTTACGAATTTCACAAAAATTGTTACTGATCCAAGATACTGATTACTTATCAAGCCTCCAGTATGAATTTGGACGATGATCAAAAAGTCACCTTGTACCTTTAGCTATAGATTTAATTAAAAACAAGTGAATTCAGAGTTGATAGCTATGAATACACCGAAACGTCACGACATAAATCCCCAAGGGGGTGTCAGAGGTGCTCCGAGTGTGAAAAGTGAAATGCTAGTCACAGTCCACACTCGGTACATCGACGGTAATTAACTTATTTACCAGCTACTCATTGTTATACTGAACTTTATTTATCAACCCAGTAGTGGCTGCGCTGTCAGCACGTTCGAACTAAGTTGCTAGTGATTCGTGTATCGCTCCACTCTCTGTAGTCACAGGGGCCTATTCTAGAAAACATTATTTGCGTAGAAGTCAACCGAGCATCTGCTTTTGTAAGAAAAACGTGCGGGTTTTGTGTGATCTAGTTTCTGCCTGTTTTTTGTATAGGGTTTCATATCTATTTTCCTTCTCTATCGTATCCATTCTTTTCTCAATTTGCCACTGAATGTGGTCGTTCCCGTTTTTATCGCAAACATAAATCGTTGACGGAATCTCTAGAGCTCCCTCGTTTCTGTTTTCGGTTATTTGAATGCACGTTATGAAACATACGCGTTTAGTTAACGGTCCAATTAAATCGTTACATTATTCACTTTGAATAAAGAATTTTGCGCCTTTCAAAAATTTTCCCTAGTACTCGTCGTTTTTTAGGGTTCCGTACCCAAAGTGCAAAACAAAGCCCTATTAGTAGACAGTAACTTTTAACCGTGATTTTAAATCCTACCTATTAACGTTTTATTGTTATCCTATATATCCTCGTACAACACAAAGGCATGTTCAAAATTTTTATTAACAACAACGGGGTTAATATCTGTACAAATTCAAGAAAATAATGTTTTTATTTAAGAAAAATCTGTGAAAAAGGAACGTTTTGTAACTTAAAACACAAGATTTCTGAGTACTTAGTTGCATTTTTAAAACATCCATCCATCTATCAGCCTGTCTTCGTCCGCTGCTGGCCTAGGCCTTTCCAAAATTTCACCACTGTTGGCGGTCCTCCTGAACGAAATGCCCATACTCACACACGCTAGGCTGGCGAGTTGGTAAGCGCGGTGCTGCCTGTCACCAGTCTGTTTTATAAAAGGCCGGCAATCGGGGATAGATATACCGCCATCAATCGGTCCCAAGCATGGTGGGCACCTGGTTGTGCTTGAGAGCTGTCCTCTTACTCTCCCCCGAATAATTTCGGCAGGGTTTGCGGGCAAGATGGTCGTACCTCCACAGTCAAGCTAGGCATCAGCTCTACCACCTACAGTTAGATGGTGGTACCTCCACAGCCAAGCTAGGCATCAGCTCTACCACCTACAGTTAGATGGTGGTACCTCCACAGTCAAGCTAGGCATCAGCTCTACCACCTACAGTTAGATGGTGGTACCTCCACAGTCAAGCTAGGCATCAGCTCTACCACCCACAGTTAGATGGTGGTACCTCCACAGCCAAGCTAGGCATCAGCTCTACCACCTACAGTTAGATGGTGGTACCTCCACAGTCAAGCTAGGCATCAGATCTACCACCTACAGTTAGATGGTCGTACCTCCACAGTCAAGCTAGGCATCAGCTCTACCACCTACAGTTAGATGGTGGTACCTCCACAGTCAAGCTAGGCATCAGATCTACCACCTACAGTTAGATGGTCGTACCTCCACAGTCAAGCTAGGCATCAGCTCTACCACCTACAGTTAGATGGTGGTACCTCCACAGTCAAGCTAGGCATCAGCTCTACCACCTACAGTTAGATGGTGGTACCTCCACAGTCAAGCTAGGCATCAGCTCTACCACCTACAGTTAGATGGTGGTACCTCCACAGCCAAGCTAGGCATCAGCTCTACCACCTACAGTTAGATGGTGGTACCTCCACAATCAAGCTAGGCATCAGCTCTACCACCTACAGTTAGATGGTGGTACCTCCACAGTCAAGCTAGGCATCAGCTCTACCACCTACAGTTAGATGGTGGTACCTCCACAGTCAAGCTAGGCATCAGCTCTACCACCTACAGTTAGATGGTGGTACCTCCACAGTCAAGCTAGGCATCAGCTCTACCACCTACAGTTAGATGGTGGTACCTCCACAGTCAAGCTAGGCATCAGCTCTACCACCTACAGTTAGATGGTGGTACCTCCACAGTCAAGCTAGGCATCAGCTCTACCACCTACAGTTAGATGGTGGTACCTCCACAGTCAAGCTAGGCATCAGCTCTACCACCTACAGTTAGATGGTGGTACCTCCACAGTCAAGCTAGGCATCAGCTCTACCACCTACAGTTAGATGGTGGTACCTCCACAGTCAAGCTAGGCATCTGCTCTACCACCTACTGTAAGATGGTGGTACCTCCACAGTCAAGCTCGGCATCAGCTCTACCACATACAGTAAGATGGTGGTACCTCCACAGTCGAGCTCGGCATCAGCTCTACCACCTACATTAAGATGGTGGTACCTCCACAGTCAAGCTCGGCATCAGCTCTACCACTTACAGTAAGATGGTGGCACCTCCACAGTTGAGCTCGGCTGCAGCTCTACCACACAGATTAGTTAAATTGCATAATGACCTTTTTTGAAATTTCAAAACGGACAGGAACTATACATAGGTTGGGCGATAGATAAAGTTATTTTATTTTATTTGATTTCATTAATTAGCGTACAAATAAGACAACAAATATTTTTGTATGACATCAAAAAGTGACCCTCCTGCTGTATGTCTACTGTCCATCCGTTTGTATGTCACGGGTCTCTAGCTCGTAGACGGAATGATTTACAGGTCATTAATTTGGATGTTTTGTGTAATTTTAAGAGAGGTTCCCATGCATGTAAAATAATCTGAAATATTTTTTTCTTTTTTTGCCCTGGCATGTGGAGTGTCATTGTCTAGAAATAATTGAGTAGAGTACAATTTTTTTTTCTTTATCTTAAGAAATTAGGAATTGGCTTGTCAATTTGTCTATATTAGACAATTTTTGTTATAGGGTTTATCTCAAGGGGCTATTCTGCCTACAAACCGTAAGGTTTGGCAGGTGTTTATTTCATGATATTGTTTTTTGTGACGTGTAAATAAATGTGTTTCATTAAAAATATATATTTGTCTCAATCAAAAACTAATTTTGTTAAGAATTTAAATTTATTTGTATACTGTAAATAAACAACAAATACTGAAAATACCATTTTATCATGTAGTTTTAGGGTTACGTACCCGAATAGTCGACTAACTAAATTTCACAGTTTTGCTCAAAAGATTTTGTAGGTAATGATAAGTCTGTAATTATTTGTAAGCATTATTTAAGTCTTTAAACTTATTTCGATGGTATTAACGAAACATTAGGGCACGAGTCCTACTCGCACTTGACCGGTTTATTTTTGTAACCATTTAGCTTTCATATAATATTTTAAACCCAGTAGTTATTTTTGTAGTTACTCTATCTTTCATATACTTCTTCCTATGAATCTATCATACATTTTCTCTGAACCTTTAATTAAATGTAATTTTTAGTTAAAATTGCTTAAAAGTTTTTGAGTTTGACACGTCTTTAATAATAGCATTCACCAGCTACTCGTAGGTTGGCACGTCTCCACCGAAGTGGTGTTGGCCTTATCTTCTACGAGTAGGGTATATTACGTTTTGAAAAATGGTTTATACTTTAATTAGTTAGTTGAGCCAAAGGGGGCACTTAAATGGGTATCCATATTTATAACCTATATTTTATTTATATGTTTTCCAATGTTATAAGATGAATAGCCGAAGAAAGTTGCTTTTCAGCTGATACAACAAAATCAAAGGAATTACTTTATTTTTCAACGTAAAGCAATATATTTCTTATTTATCTTATGAATTGCTTTGTTTTCTATGGTTTGAAAAAAATGTTTTCTTCTTTTTACTTGTTCACAATCCCTGTGATAAAAATATTTTGCTTTGAAATTGTTTAAACCACAATCATAGCAATGAATTAATTCAAGTGAGGATAAGCCTCTGTCTGTTGCAGTGCAGAGCTCTGTGTTGATAACATCATGATTGTATGTAAGAAACTTAATAGCTTCATTTAAATTATTATCTCGGAAGGCTATGTCATGCCTGTTGCAGTGACGTTTTGTAGATTGTTAGAAATTCAAATCTCCTTAAGCCAGTTCATAACAGATGTTTGTAAATTTAGTAGGTATAATTTTATTTTCTTGCCAGATAAATAAACTTTTGAAGGTAGAGATGTCACTTGAAATATACACTAAATTAAAAAAGAATCATAATATTATCAAATAAGTTATAATATAAATTCTGTGGTCAAGTGGTTCAACAATATCTACCACTTGCGGAGGTGGTAGGGGCACATTATGTTCAGTGTTTTGAAGGCGCCTAAAGCTGTACATCAAGTACCCGGTGAACGGCGATAAAGCTTACAACCCATCACGGTGGGACGTAATGATTGTCTGTGAAACATGGGTGTACGAGTGAGGACTGGACTTTACAGACCATACTAGAAAAAGCCTCTGTCATCTGCTCGGGAAATCGTGATGGGATGAGCCCTATCGCCATACTTCAGGCACAAATATGTACCCACAGCATATCGTGTCTATTCCAAAGCATGCTGAACTCAAGACCTCCGATTAGTGGTCGAGTATTGTAACCACTAGACAACAGATGCAGCCATTTCTTTTATGAACGAATAGAGATATATTATAACTTTCTAATTATTGTATAATTTTCTAATTTCTAACCCTAATACGAGTACTACGTTAATTTAATTTGGACAGCAATTAAGAGCAGTAGTATCACAGCTGAATTTTGAATAACCCGCTTTTTTGTAATTAATCGAAACAGAACACTTAAATTCAAAATTTACTATATATATATAAAAATCGAAATTCTAAAATTTTGAAATTTTTGCTTTACAGAAACCATTAGAAACTTTGCGATGGCAATATACACAATACACAGGTAATAAAGTTTTGTTGAATAACTATTGAGTGAATTTTGAATTTAAGTGTTCTGTTTAGATTAATTAGAAAAAGGCGGGTTTTTCACAATCCGGTTGCGAAACCGCTCTTAAACGAATGACTTTAAATTAAAATTAAAGGTGTCTAAAATAATGAACTTGGGTTATTGAAATACCAAGTGGGCGATTGATTGTGAGTGTCTAGAAAGCTCCAAAACAGCCACTTATAAACATTATTTTAATGTGACCAATTATGTAAAACGAGAAGCATAATAATATTTGAACGACCTTATTGCTGTTTCAGTGTCAACGTTACGTCTCACATGATATTAAATCTCCTCCTCACCTCAGCTAGCTCCGGCTCGTTAGTCCATCTCCTCCTCACCTCAGCTAGCTCCGGCTCGTTAGTCCATCTCCTCCTCACCTCAGCTAGCTCCGGCTCGTTAGTCCATCTCCTCCTCACCTCAGCTAACTCCGGCTCTTTAGTCGGTCTCTTCCTCATGTTAATAAAATATACACCCCAGTGACAGTCTGTAATACATTAACACGTTGGACTTATACACTCTAACCGAACTGAATTACAAAATGGCAACTGGTATCTGTTTTTTTCATGAAAAAGTCGAGGTGAAATGAAAAAGAGTCGATTAAAAAAAGTTGCCAAAATTGTATTCTTTCTGTAAGTTTGATAAGTAAAACCTCAGATGAACAATCGAGTCAAACATTCTCTATTTTAAGCCCCCCACTTTAGCAATTGAGTCGCACTCCTAAAACTTTAAAATGCATTATGGACTATTAGTAAGCCACTTTTAGCTACTCATTTTCAACTTTTTTAGTAATCAATATTAGTCGGCACTTTAGCAAATTTTTTGCCAAATTGAATTAATATCCCTCAATTTAGTGTTATATAATCTCATCATAAATCGTCAGTCAATTTTTGATTTGGCCCATTGGTTATATATTCCTTTAACTTTTTAACATAAACTTATAATAAATAGCGGCTGTGACATTGATAAAATCCCCTTTGCCCTTCGGAAAAAAAAGGATTCTGCGTAATTGAAGGGGTAATGAGAGGACTGTATAAACTGTCAGAGGCGAAGTTGTACTTCCACGCCGAGGGTTCCGTATTAGACTATTCCTTTTGGTGAATTAGATTATGTTGGAAGAACTAAACGTCTTTTAACCAATGAAAAAAAAAATACTTTGCTTTTTATTACCTAGTATTATATTTTTAGATATGAAAATAAAATATTTTTAAAAACAAAAATTGTTATCATATTGTTAAAAATAATAAGCTTTTCAAAATCGCTGCTCTGCAGCAAGGTGCCCAGTAAACTAGCGATATTTCCACGCTAAATCACTAAATTATCCCTTTATGAGAAATGTACTAGTATAGCCCGTGAGTCACTCGTGACGGCGACCAGGCGTGTCGAAATTTCTTCAAATAAATGTATGTAAACTGTGTCGTCTTTTGACGTTTTACATATTTGTCTGTCTTGTTTCAGGTACTATTTTCTAAGCTGTGACGGCTACGCTTGCCCTTGACAGAATTGACAGAATTTTAGAAATGATCTGTGGCAAAATAGAGCTCTAAAAAGTGATCACAGCCAGGAAAGAAAATAAGGAAAATAATAAACATTACGTTTCGGGACCTCACGAGCCCGTTGCGACCTCTGATGACACAAATAAGTAATTGTTCCCTACCCTAACTTCAACAGCATATTATTATACTTGTGCCGCTTGAGATCTTCAGCGGCAGTGCTACCAACCCAGTGGCTTTATGTTGACACATTAGATACCAAACATATTAATGGTGTTTTGTAATACAGATTCTTTATGAGGTTTCCATCATTTACGGGACACTAAAAACAGATATAAAAAAAAACAAATCATTCTTTCTAAGTGCGGGTTAATGTTTGTAATTAAAAAGGGAGCGAAAGGTTTAACAATGAAAAACAGTCCTCATTATTTGGGAGTCCCGGAGTAACGAACACGCTACAATGACTATCCATTTTGTAAGTACTATTTCAGGCGCCTGTTTCCAGCGTCATTCAAAAATTAAAAAAGACACGATCTTGCTAAGTTTCTTGCCCTTCTTCTTAGCAAGACTAATTGAATGGGCGGAAGTAGGCATGTATTTGTATAGGTATGTAACCTATTAGTATGTAGTATATATATGATGGGATTTGGTCGGCCGCCAAGATTCGTGCTGGGGGCTCGGTTGGTGATCATTGAACCTTGTTCCTGGTCCCTGGCCGGGTCTCCGGTATGGGTTCGGGCGGTTGATTGGATTTCACCTTGTATAATATTATATATTTTACCTTTCATTTTAATCGTATATATATATATACATATATATATATATATATATATATATATATATATATATGTATTGCTACATAAAGTAAATAAACCTGTAATTTAGTTCATGTACATTTATTATTTTATAACATATATTTTTATAAGATTAAATTTAACGTGTAAAAAGTGTATTATATATACCTATTTTGCAAAATAAACTATTTGAATTTTAATGATTGTATTGATAAAGATATTTCTCTTAAACGGTATGTTTAAAAATTATGAAGAAAAAGAAACATATTGTTAGTTAAACTATAAAGAACAACTTTATTTAAGGAAATTATTCTTTCGTATAATATTTTTCAAAGTCAGGGTGTTTTAGGCTTAAATTAACTAAAATTTCATATATATATATTTTTTTTTAAGTGTTTTCTTTATTTTCAAAAATCTTAACCTAGTTACAAAAATGCACAATCAACAAAAACACACAGGGTTTATCAGTGATTGCGGACCACTTCATTAAAACCACTAATGGTATATTTTGTATTGTTCTTGCACTTAAATACAAGGAAATTTTTTTTTTGGAAAAATCATTTATGTATTTTTTTTAGCATCCATCGCGTCCATTTGAACAGTATTCCCAGCGACGTCGTCGTAATGCAGTGCGCACTGAACGTATGAACGTTATTTTAATAGGTATAGTTATGTAATAGGTATAGTCTTTAATATTTGTACCAACACAAGTCGACTCACAGTTGTTGGCGACAACGTGCCCCTTAAGAACTGACATCATGACGACGATTTTGTCACGAGTGCAAAATTGAAAACTTGTTTCATGACTTTGGCAGACTGGGACGTGTTCAAACATTATTTTTGCTTATTATTGATCAAATAAGATTTTCGAAATTTGACTCGTATTAGTTTTCTGATTTTAACAAAAACAATAAAAGCACATTCGGCTACACTTTTGGTTAAAAACCGTTAAATTTACGTATTTTAGGGATTTGTTGTTAAGAGCGGTTTCGCAGCCGGATTATGAGAAACCCGCCTTTTTCTTATTAATCAAAACCGAAGACATAAATTCAAAATTCACTCAATAGTTACTCAACAAAACCTTATTACCCATGTATTAGGTATGCTGCCACCGTAAAGTTTCCATTGGTTTCTTTAAATTAGAATTACAAAATTCTTTGAATTCGAAATTTTTCCGTTTTTAATGTTTTAATATGGAAGAATCGTATGATTGATGATAGCATTATACATTATACTGTTTTAGCATTTCTCAAAATTCATGAAGTCATCGCTGGAAAAGTATTCCAATTTATCTCCCAGTGAGTCGCACATTCCACAATATCCATATTACTACAATATCAGGAGAACAAATACTTATATTGAATTATCTCTACGAATTTTTATCATCTAAATAGGTTTGAATAGAGAAATTCATTCATTCTCGACTAGAATAATTACCTAACTTAATATACTTCACTATCTCTATTCGGTAGATGTTTAATTCCGTTTTATATTTCGTATGTTATCATTACATCTTGTATCAGAAGCATTATATTAAGCTACGGAACAAACGTTTGTTAACTTTATTAACGAGTGTTCATTTCTCATTTTCAGTGAAATTATTAGTTGAAAATATTATAAATAATCTCACTTGAAGACGATATTTTTGATGGTCGTACATAAAGTACTGTGTACAACTGTACTCGTGCAACAAGAACTCGTGTCCCAATACCTCTTATTATGTCACACATGCTTAAAATACTATAATACGAAATAGTTCAATGACAAATTTATCAAGTCTTCTTACATGAGATAGTATGAATACCGCTTAGAAAGGATTTTGTGATACCGGACATCCAAAGTTGTAACATTTTGTGATACCGGACATCCAAAGTTGTAACATTTTGTGATACCGGACATCCAAAGTTGTAACATTTTGTGATATCGGACATCAATGTTGTTACATCTTCAGCGCAGGCAGAGCCGTGAGCAAAAGTTTTGATAGAAGTAAAAAATAATAATAATAACATTTATTTTCTGACAAAACTCACCTTACAATAATTGTTTTAAGCTTGTATTTTCATTCCTTCAAAACTCTTTAACAACTTCGTGGAATGAAGATAACTTTTTTCTCTCTCGCGTCCCTCCAGGTAAAATTTTTAATCTCAAGTTAATGATATTCAAACTTCGCCTGGAAAATTAAAAACTTCTTTCCTTGTAAGAGTAACTTATTTCCTTAGAATGTATACTGCAAGGTGTAAATACTTGATGGAACTTCATTTTTACATGAATAAATGTCTTCATGTACAAATTATTGAACTAATCATACTGTAAATATATTTATGCGCCTGATGAATGAAGATGAATCTAAAGGCTGGGTTTTTGCATGAAGGAGGAAACTGAGAGCTTGTGGTGGTGTGAAATGCGCTTTTAACTCCTGTGGTGCATAAGCCATTTCACATTGTCATGTCACGGACTTTTGAATCACTAGCCGTCTCAGTTTCCTCCTTCGTGCAAACATATAAACTGTAGTCGTCATTAATTAAATAAATATACAGGAACTGGTTATAGAAGACTTTTATAAGTATTATTTTTACACATAGATAAAATCATCTATGTTGTTTCACTAAATTATTTTTCAATGCAAGTGCTCGTTAAGCCCCACATTTTATGCATCAAAACCGAACAGAAAGTCGATTATTTTGCCTTTGGGCTTTATAATAATTATTTTTTTATTTATTTACGAAAAGTATGGCAAACTTGCAACCTTTCCTGTGTACCATAAATGTTATACTTTTTTTTTCCACTGTCTAATGGCTCTGGATACAATCCTTTTGAGCCAATCATAATTTAAAGTTCACAAGATTATATTTGTTTTATTTCCTCACACTATGCATTGAAAAACGTAGTATGATACACGGGCGTAAAAGCAATAAATTACTCGGTTAATTCCTTTTCGCCCTTGTAGCATAAACTACTATTACCTATTTCCTTTAAAAGCAGTTCGATGGTCTCAAACACTCAATCACAATGTTTCGATATGGTAACCCACTGTGAATGTAAGACTCGTTCTTATAACAGATATGTGCTTGACGTTCTGACGCCTCCGTAGATTTTTGTAGTCACAAGCTGACTTGTGAGAACAGCAAAATGTCCTTGGAGATTTATCAGATACTGTCTTTTGATAATGAATATTAACAATTGATATATATTATAAGAGTGCATTAAAAGATAAAAAACCGGCCAAGTGTGAGTTGGACTCGCGCATGAAAGGTTCCGTACCATTATCTACAAAAACGGCAAAAAAACCATGTCTGTTGTATGGGAGCCCCCTTAAATAATAATTTTATTCTATTATTTAGTATTTTTTGTTATAGCGGCAACAAAAATACATCATCTGTGAAAATTTCAACTGTCTAACTATCACGGTTCATGAGATACATCCTGGTGACAGACGGACAGACAGACGGACAGCGGAGTCTTAGTAATAGGGTCCCGTTGGTTACCTTTTGGGTACGGAATCCTAAAAAACATCAATTAAAACAAATCGTAAGTAAGACAAAAGTTGATAGCATTATCCACTACTATCTAAATGGCTATGACAGACAGACAGACAGACAGACAGACAGACACGCACGGACGAAGTTCACATTATTGGATACTACCGGTACGTAAGCCTAACAAAAAGTCAAATTTATGTTATTAATAAAGATATCGTATCGTAGAGATCGTATTATAGAGGTGTAAGTAAACTCTCTCCGTAAGATTATAATAATATATATATAACTTATTTATGCATACCATTATGTACCAACAAACTGCCAGTCATAATAACCTTATCACGTTTTACTAATCTGTAACAAAACCCCGATAGGAACAAGCTTCCGATCGTCAACTTTCTCTCTCTTTGATCAATTATTTTACAGGAATAATATCGCTTTAGAAAAGTTACCGGAAAATGAACTCATTGTCCGTCCCCAGGGCATGTATAAAGGAAATCGGATAAAAGCGAAAAGATTAAAATAAACATCAGTTTTGGCATCAACAAAAGAACTTTTAATCGTTGTAATATTTACACTCAAAGAACGCCTTTGCCTTCGACATTTTGTCAAACAGTTCGGAAGTTGTGATTTCGATGCAAATTACAAGAGATTTCGTAAAAGAAAGTTTCAGAGGAACGCTTCGAAACAATGAACGCAATAGTAAATTCGATTAACCGAATTCAATAACAAATTTCGTTCAAAAAGGGACAAAACTTTCCCTCCTTAAAGTCTTTTGCAAAACAAAAGTTTATTAATCAAGCGCCTACTTGGATTCAACCCTTTTTGGGGCCTGACATTGGACACTTAAATTGAGATTACGGTTCGAGTACCAGTCCAATGTAGGAGCGGACCGAGCGGCAGGCGAGGCGAGAAATGTGGGAGTGGACCGAACGGCAGGCGAGGCGAGAAATGTGGGAGTGGACCGAACGGCAGGCGATGTGAGAAATGTGGGAATGGACCGAGCGGCAGGCGAGGCGAGAAATTTGGGAGTGGACTGAGCGGCAAGCTAGGCCAGAAATGTGGGAGTGCAATGAGCCGCGAGCTAGGCCAGAAATGTGGGAGTGGACTCAGCGGCAAGCTAGGCCAGAAATGTGGGAGTGGACCGAGCGGCAAGCTAGGCCAGAAATGCGGGAGTGGACCGAGCGGCAGGCGAGGCAAGAAATGTGGGAGTAGACTGAGTGGCAGGCGAGGCGAGAAATGTGGGATTGGACCAAGCAATCTATGGCAGAGGAAATAACGAAATAAAATACATTAAATATAAAGTTATATCACTACAAAGTAATCAACTACACTTAATACCTAAGTCTAGTTATCTAATGTACAAAATAGTTTTGTCCCATATTAAAAGACTAAAATAAATAAATGAAATTAGTATGTATTCTTTTTGCCTCCCTTTGACGGTAGGTATAAACCGAATCAATAGTGGTAGCTGTTCTATCCACCTTTCCCTTATGAACTACCTGCGTCTTTTATTTGCACATGGTAGAAGCGGGCACTATCAATATTGCATCAATATTTTCAATCGGTTGCAATCCTATTTCGCATCCCATAATGTTATGCTGTCATGTCGCGTTGCGGTTGCAGCCAGAGTGGATAGCCATTTTGAATCCCAATATCTAATCATACGGGTAGTAAAGAGTTTATCTAAAGGCCCAACATGTCAAAATCTATCTGCTTCATTAGTGATTTCATGACCACACTGCAAATTTATAATCTTAGGTCTTACTTATAAAAAGGAAGACCGATAATTTCTCCTTTTTCTTATTCAACTATGAGATAAGTCGAGGGCTAATTCTTTGTGAACGTTGCTCGAAGTTTGTTCAGGTTAAATGAGTTAGACAAACTCGGTTGTTCAGCTTTGAAAAGTTCTATTGACCTGATTTTTTTAATTTTCGTAGCTTTGTTATGTAACACTCGGTTCAATAAGTACCGATACTAAATACTAAAACAAAGCTTTTTTGATAAAATTATTTTTTATTCATCAACTTAGTTTTCTTCAACTGCGACACAGTCCCTCCAACGCTTTTTTAACTTTTCCATTTGATATGTGAAGAACGATTTATCTTTGCCTTCGAAATAAGCCTCCGTTGCTGCGATTACTTCACCATTTGAGTAAAATTTTTCAACCTGGAGCATTTGTTTTAGGTCTGAAAACAGCCATTAATCGCTGGGGACCAAATCTGGAGAATTAGGTGGATGGGGTAGTAATTGGTAGCCCAATTTCTTTAGTTTGGCCATCGTTATCATGGACTTGTGATACGGCGCATTATCCGGGTGAAAGAACACTTTTTTTCTTAACTTGAGGCCGTTTTTTCTGCGATTTCGTACTTTAATCGATCTAATAATCCCATGTAATATTCGCTATTTATATTTTTCCCCTTATCAAGGTAGTTGATGAAGAGTATTCCATGCGCATCCTAGGATATAGAGGCCATTATCTTGCTGGCAGATTTTTGTGTCTTGGGCCGCCTCGGGTGGCTTTCACCGGCTGCTCTCCACTCTGATGACTGCCGATTGGATTCCGGAGTGAAATGGTGAATCCATGTTTCGTCCATTGTCACATACCGGCGTAAAAAATCCTTTTTTTTTCTGTTAAACAGTGCCAAACAGCGCTCTGAATCATTGATACGTTGTTGCTTTTGAGCAATTGTTAGCAAACGTGGCACCCATTTGGGAAAAAGCTTTTTCATGACCTAATTTTTGTGTAAAATACTGAAAACACTACCAGTTGAAATCTTCACTATCTCAACTATCGCGCGTACTTTCAGCTTCCGATCTTCTTTCACGAGTTTCAGGACTTGGTTGATATTTTGTTGAGTTACTGCTTCATTTGGACGATCAGAGCATTCACCATCATTTGTGTCCATATGACAGCGTTTGAAATCGGCATACCACCGACAAATGGTTGGTTTAGACGGAACAGATTCCGAATAACCCTTTATAGGCCACTGTTGTGCTTAAACCGTGTTTTTTCCCATTAAAAACAATGTTTTGTCAACGCATGAAACTCGTTTTTTTCCACTGTTTTCGAAATTACAAAAGTATCGTCACTTAAATTTCTGTATCTCAAATTTTATAGTTCAATTTTCAAAAAATTTTGACACGTCTCATTAGATGGCCAGTACTTTCTAAAAATCAAAAGAGTTTTTAATATATGCGCCATCTCAAAGTTAGTCTCGGGACTTATTGAACGATCTAATAGCTTGCTTTCAGAATAAATAGTCAAATATCTGATAATTTTATTGTCTATTTCAAAAAACGTATTCAGCTCGAAAATTAATTTTTTCAACGTTATTGTTCCACCTTTATATTAAAACCGTTAACAGAAATAAGTTTCAAATTTAATCAGAATTTAGTACTTACTATGAAGTTAAGTTGTTAAGTTAAGTACATCAGTATAAGTACTTATTATAAAAATAAGGTTGCTGAATAATTTGTCAAGTGCTACCATTGTTACGCCTGGTTTTTGTCGCCTTGATGTTGCTATGGCATCTACATATTGTTGTTATTTACCATAATGTTTTAGGCATTCTGTACACGTATTGTGGGGTGTTACGGATCCCTTAGTGCGCGAGTCTTACTCGCACTTGGCTGTTTTTTATATACGTATTCCTCGATTAGTGAAAGCAATTTCGGATTCCATCCCTGCGTTAGGTTTTTATTTGATTCAAAATATTATGCACTGAGACGTGGTCTATTACCAAAGGCTTGATCCGCCAATTTAAGCTCGCTCAACGAGCTATGGAGCGGGCTATGCTTGGGATATCTCTGATGGATGAAATCCGAAACGAAGATATCCGTCAGAGATCCAAGGTGACTGACATAGCCTGCCGAATCAGTAAGTTGAAGTGGCTGTGAACTGGCCATATTTGTCGCCGACGTGATAACCGTTGGGGCCGTAAGGCATTGGAATGGATACCACGTACAGCAAAACGCAGCGTAGGCCGCCCTCGTGCCCGCTGGACTGACGATCTGAAGGACGTTGCGGGTGGTGGCTGGATGAGGATGACTGAGGACCGGACCACCAATAGTGGCGTAATATAGGGGAGGCCTATGTCCAGCAGTGGACGAATACGGGCTAATAGATGGATGGATGGATTAGACGGACGCAATTCATTAGACTTGGGACAAGATGGAAGTCAGTGATTACCAATTCTGGTGAAAACAATAGATATTCACATTTTCCAGTAAAAATTATACTAATATGTTACAAGATCGTTACGGAAAACGTCGAAATCTTTCATTCCGAGGATAAGAAAATCCATTTTGTACTCGGTACAAACGATCCTTTTTCTACTACCTGAAAGTCCAATACAGAACGAGTATTTAAAAAAATAAATCTCTAAAGTTACTTCATTATTACTTTCAGAAAAATTTAAACACGTCGGCGACGCGACGGCGCGAAGTTGCCAGTATCACATTACCAGGCCGCGAAATAATTTCGACTGTCTGGACAAAATAACATTAAATAACCGAGTCCGAAAATGTAACTAATATTTCGAACAGACTTGGTGATGATTTCGCAACGGGCTCCAGAATGTTCGATTTTTGAAACAAATTTCGAGTATGTAATGGAAGTTTTTAGGGTGCCGTAGTACCTAAAATGTACAAAAGGAACCTTATGTTGAGACTCTGTTGTCCGTCCGTCCGTTCGTATGTCACAGCCTCATAACTTTAGCACCGTTAAAGATAAATACATGAAATTTGGCACAAAAATAGCATTATTTTTGTTCACATATCAAAGTGCAAAAAAAATATGAAAAATTTGAAATTGTTCAAAATATTTCCAAAACAAAAAAGAGAAAAATAAAAATAAATTGCCTAAAAATACAATATGGGTATCAAATTATAGAATTAAAAAGCTGATTGCATAAATATATACTTTTACTGCATTTACTGGCACTGGTTTCGAGAAATCTTTAATAAACCTCGAAAATATTTTTATTTTTTTAATATGTATGTCTCCCCCTTTTATCTCCGAAACTGTTGTACCGAAAAATATGAAAAAAAGTAAAATTAAAGATCATAGGTGGCCAATTACAGAAAATCTATAGCGATTAAAAAAATTCAGCACAAATGAGAAATATAAAAAAGAAGTAAAATAAACAAAAACAAATATTTTATAAAACACAATATCAGTATCAAGTTGTAGGTATTAAAAAGCTGATTTTAAAAATATATACTTTTAATATATTTATTGGCACTGGTTTCGAGAAAACTTTAAAAAACCCCAAAAATTTGTATGTCCGCCCCCCTTATCTTCGAAACTGGTTGACCGAAAAATATAAAAAAAATCTCAATTATAGATCATAACTGGCTAATTACAGTATATAATAGGAAACTATAGCAATTAAAAAAAATACAGCACAAATGAGAAATATAAAAAAATAAGTAGAAATCATAATGTAATTTTTCCTTTGACCTACCCACTAAGATAAAATCGTATTATGAACACTTAATATAACATAAAACATAACTATGTATTAACTTAGATTAATTAATTTACTTATGTGGTAGATTCTAATAGCACCCGAAAAAACCCCTAAGGGTTTAAATGTTGTATATCTGAAATATGTTTGTGCAACTGTATTTGTGTAGATAAATAAATAAAATAAAATAAGTAAAATTAATAAAAAAAATATTTTATAAAAACACACAATGGGTATTAAATTGTAGGTATTAAAATTTTATTGTAAAAATATATACTTTTACTTTATTTACTGGCACTGGTTTTGAGAAATATTTAAAAAACCCCAAAAATATGTATGTTTCGGAGATAAGAGAGGGGCTTATCTCCGAAACTGGTAAACAGAAAAATATGAAAAAAATGACGATTACAGATCATAACTAGCCAATCACGGAAAAACTATAGCGATTTAAAAAAAATTGAGCACGAATGAGAAATATAAAAAAAGAAGTAAAATAAATAAAAAACATATTTTATAAAAATACAATATGGGTTTTAAAATTGTAGGTATTAAAAAGCTGATTGTAAAAATATAAACTTTTAACATATTTACTTGCACTGGTTTCGAGAAATCATTATAAAAAAACAAAAATATGCATGTCTCCCCCCCTTATCTCCAAAACTAGTTGACTAAAAAATATGACAAAAATCATGGTAATATATCTTTACGTAAAGATTACAGGAAAAATAAAGCGGTTGAGAAATTCATGCAAAAAAAGGACAAAATTAAATTTATCATCCACAATACCGAACCCTAGGTACGCGAGTCTGACTTGCACTTGGCCGGTTTTTATTTTAAAGGTAGTAGAAAAATAAATTGATATCCCTTCTATTCTGACTTCCATTACTTAACTTAACTTTTGATTCTATGCTTAGAAAAGCTGATTTCTGAAACGCTCGTGGATTCACGCCACTCGAAAACTTTATAATGTACTTGTTAAGTTCTCACGAACGTTTTAGTTTTACTATGAATTTACATATTACAAGTTTGTATGTGTGTTACAAGTTACAACACAGCCCCAGAGAGAGATCGGTACGTGTTAGCAAAACTTTTTATTATGCGTCTATAAAATTGTGAAAACTGAATGTAATAAAATGTTATTAGAAGGGGGAGGGCATATACGTAATATTAAAATGAAATTGTATTAGAAGGGGGAGGGCATATACGTAATATTACAATTAAATGTTATTAGAAGGGGGAGGGCATATACGTAATATTACAATTAAATGGTATTAGAAGGGGGAGGGCATATACGTAATATTACAATTAAATGTTATTAGAAGGGGGAGGGCATATACGTAATATTACAATTAAATGATATTAGAAGGGGGAGGGCATATACGTAATATTACAATTAAATGGTATTAGAAGGGGGAGGGCATATCCGTAATATTACAATTAAATGTTATTAGAAGGGGGAGGGCATATACGTAATATTACAATTAAATGTTATTAGAAGGGGGAGGGCATATACGTAATATTACAATTAAATGGTATTAGAAGGGGGAAGGCATATACGTAATATTACAATTAAATGTTATTAGAAGGGGGAGGGCATATACGTAATATTACAATTAAATGGTATTAGAAGGGGGAGGGCATATATGTAATATTACAATTAAATGTTATTAGAAGGGGGGGCATATACGTAATATTACAATTAAATGTTATTAGAAGGAAGAGGGCATACACGTAATATTAAAATTAAATTGTATTAGAAGGGGGAGGTCATAAACGTAATATTACAATTAAATGGTATTAGAAGGGGGAGGGCATATACGTAATATTACAATTAAATGGTATTAGAAGGGGGAGGGCATATACGTAATATTACAATTAAATGGTATTAGAAGGGGGAGGGCATATATGTAATATTACAATTAAATGTTATTAGAAGGGGGGGCATATACGTAATATTACAATTAAATGTTATTAGAAGGGGGAGGGCATACACGTAATATTAAAATTAAATTGTATTAGAAGGGGGAGGTCATATACGTAATATTACAATTAAATGTTATTAGAAGGGGAAGGGCATATACGTAATATTACAATTAAATGGTATTAGAAGTGGGAGGGCATATACGTAATATTACAATTAAATGGTATTAGAAGTGGGAGGGCATATACGTAATATTACAATTAAATGTTATTAGAAGTGGGAGGGCATATACGTAATATTACAATTAAATGGTATTAGAAGTGGGAGGGCATATACGTAATATTACAATTAAATGGTATTAGAAGTGGGAGGGCATATACGTAATATTACAATTAAATGGTATTAGAAGTGGGAGGGCATATACGTAATATTACAATTAAATGTTATTAGAAGGGGGAGGGCATATACGTAATATTACAATTAAATGGTATTAGAAGGGGGAGGGGATATACGTAATAATACAATTAAACTACTTTGTTATGTCAAGGAAGCGTCAAAAGCGGACCGATAATTTTTGTGTTGTTGCGCTCAAAAATAAGTTGCAAAAACCGTACAAATAATGATATTATGTACGTACATAAAATCTTTAAAGCTACAATATCAGAAACACTGGGTTGCAAGAAAAGAGCCTTCCCGAGTGGCGTAATGATAGGGTTATTCCAAGAGCTCCAAAAATTTCTTCCCACGGCTCTAAAATTCAATTTAATATTTATTATTATCATAATTTTAGTCTCGTCGGCTCCAAAAGATTATCTGTACGTATATGCAGAACAGGACGAACGAAAGCTAGACCTATTTCAGTAAAACCCTTATAGCGTTCTGTTTAAAATTTTCGGAAACCGTTTAATTTTTAAAATTGTGATAATTTATTATTTTAAGGCTGATTAACTGTGTTAAAAAATGTCCTTAACAATAAAAACTGTGTTTAGCTGTGATGCTTTTGTAAATATTTTAATATAGAGTATATCAAATCACCTAATTTTTTAATTATTTATCCATCTACGCTTTTATATATTTTAAGACGGTGCATTAGTTTACTATGTCGTAATTGGCGCACTCATTGCGTTTTTCCTCATTACGTACAAGAAAAGAAACGCTTCGTAATGCACTGTAGTATATTTAGATGCTTCTACTTGAATTTGTTATTTATGTACAGTGTGACTGTACATGATACCTTTTGGAGCCGGTGAGAAATTAATATTTTCTACAAATTAATTTTTGGAGTCATGGGAATCTCTGTATGTTACTTTTTTGAGAACAATGGATTTTGGAGTCCTGGGAAATCACAAACCACTGGTTATTTTACATATGCCCGACGATCTAGACCCTAATTATTAGACCCATACCAACTAACGTCGTATTTTTAATAAGCTGGAGTAAACTAAAGGTTCGTGCATGACCCATTTCACATTGAAACTGTTGCATCATTCAAAAGGTCGTGACAATGTGAAATGGCTAATGCACCATAGGAGTTAAAAGCGCATTTCCCATTATCAGTAACTGCCAGTTTACTCCAGCTAATAAAAGCACATTTTCCATTATCAAAAACTGCCAGTTTACTCCAAGTAATAAAAGCGCATTTTTTACTATCAAGAACTGCCAGTTTACTCCAGCTAATAAAAGCGCATTTCCCACTATCAGGAACAGCCAGTTTACTCTAGCTAATAAAAGCGCATTTCCCACTATCAGGAATAACCAGTTTACTCCAGCTAATAAAAGCGCATTTCCCACTATCAGGAACAGCCAGTTTACTCCAGCTAATAAAAGCGCATTTCCCACTATCAGGAACAGCTTGTTTACTCCAGCTAATAAAAGCGCATTTCCCACTATCAGGAACAGCCAGTTTACTCCAGCTAATAAAAGCGCATTTCCCACTATCAGGAACAGCCAGTTTACTCCAGCTAATAAAAGCGCATTTCCCACTATCAGGAACAGCCAGTTTACACCAGCTAATAAAAGCGCATTTCCCACTATCAGGAACAGCCAGTTTACTCCAGCTAATAAAAGCGCATTTCTCACTTTCAGGAACAGCCAGTTTAGTCCAGCTAATAAAAGCGCATTTCCCACTATCAGGAACAGCCAGTTTACACCAGCTAATAAAAGCGCATTTCCCACTATCAGGAACAGCCAGTTTACTCCAGCTAATAAAAGCGCATTTCCCACTATCAGGAACAGCCAGTTTACTCCAGCTAATAAAAGCGCATTTCCCACTATCAGGAACAGCCAGTTTACTCTAGCTAATAAAAATTCGACTTTATTTGTAGGCTTAACAATAATATATTACTATTGGAAAACAAGTTTTTTTTTTGTTGGGGTTTTTTAGCGTCGTCAAAAAACATTGGGGTGTTAGTAGTGTTCCAAAGTGTGAACTGTGAAATTTAAGTCGCAGTCCACATTTGGTACATCCGCCTTGCACTGACGATTGTTACGTCCAAAACGTGGTGGGTGGTCAGCCTTATCGCCGTACTTTGAACACAAATGGACCAACAGCTTAATGTGCCTTCCGAAACACGCAGACTGAACCCACGACCTGTATGGGTTAGCAAGCGAGCGCTCTACCACTCAGTCACAGAGGTGGTACAGAGGTGGAAATTTAATTAAATAAAACCAAAGAATCGCCATTATAATACTCGGGAGTTACTAACTCGCGTGACTACCATCTAGCGGTTAAATCACTTACAAATAAACAATACACTCGAAAAAACAATCATTATTTTCTACTGTGTCTTCACCAGGCGTTTGAACATTTATTATGCTAATCCTTTTTCCTCTGCCTTTAATACAAAGAGAAGAAGATAAGATCAGTTTCATTTATCGCAGCCTAAAATTATGAATAATTTATTTCTTCATTTTTGTGTTTCATTTCTTTCTTTTTTTTTCCTTTTTCGGGAACAATGACTGAGAATTTTCATAAGTTGTCATTCCACTGTTCTATACCAAATAAATGTTTTAAAACATTCAGCTGGGTCGGAAAAATCATTTTTTTGACTCCCCTGCGAAAGCATAACGGACCATCGTTTATGTTCCTGGTGGTGCTTTGTTTTGGCAAATATATTTGAAAAATGGGTGTCTGTTATAGACAAGACCGCATAAAAAATATTTACGTGGTCTTATTATTTATTAATAGTTCCATAAATAAAATATAATGGAAAAGTAAGCTGTATACAGCATGTGACACGTGCATAATTTTTTGTAGGTTTACGCAGATATTAAATAAGCGATATTTTGAAGTGCGTGTAAGGAGCCAGCCTCCTTGCCTGTGCTAGTGGCAGAAACTGGCCGATCTGTTCTAGAACGTTTTACAACTTACTCAATGGACTTGCCAAAAACTTTCCACAATTTTCTAGAAGGATAGTGTCGTATTGGAATATTTCAGGTCGTTCCTGACCATGTTAGAATGTTCTCGATTCACATCGAAGTTTTTGGAACTCTTGGATCGGCGTATAAAAGCGTGCGCTGTGAATCAGTTGTGTTCAGATTGCGATACTGCGAAGATCACTTTATTATGCAATATGAGTATTAGCGAAGAACAAGTTAGTTAAAGACGTTCAAGTGAAGCGATTATTGTTATTTGTGATTATCTGTGACTGTCTAAATAAAGTGTCAGTGTTTTGGTGTATATTGGTATAAATTTATTTATCCCGAACCCCAGCTTGTAACAATATATAACTTTGATTGCCATTGGTGTAAGGATTTCAGCACCGCCCTTACCAACCCACCTGCCCAGTGTTTGTAAGTATGGGCATTTCTTCCAGGAGGGCCGCCAAGAATGGTGATATCTTGGAAAGGCCTGAGTCCCGCAGCTGACGAACCAAGCTAAGCTAAACTAGATGAATTATTTATTTAGACAACAAAAATAAGAAGTTCCAAATTCCAAACAGTAATCCAAAAGTAAAAATTTAAATCTCCGCCGATACCTCAGGAACAAAGTATGAAGTCTTTCAAATCAGGAATCTTAATTCACTCATTGAGAAACATGAATTCCTTAATTCCCAAAGAGGAAGAGGATTAACTGAGGCTCATTTCAAATGGAACAGTGAAGAACATGCTTATCCTTTGTTATTAGAGTCTGTATCTGACATTGAGCACGTCATTTTGCATCAAGTATATAACTGTACTCTATGACGTTTCATTATTGTTAAGAATAGCGCTCTGAGTTGTGCCTGTGTACGACAAAAGTGCGTGACTTATTTCAAAAAACATTTTTGCGGTGAAAATAACAGTTATATATTAAATAAAACACAATTTTGACGAGGTAGGTACTTCCAATTAAACCACGATGATAACTTCACACAATGTTTATTATTGACTCTGCGTTCAAAGTGAGCGTACGGAATATCCGAATATGGAATGCAATGGCTAATCGCAGCAGAGCGTAGACCGAGAGCTTTTCATGAAACTGTTTGTATACAAAAAAAGAGAACACATCCTTAACTTGGGGATAACTTATACAAAAGAGAGAGACAACAGGAACTCATCTAAGTCTATCGGATTAGTAGGAAATATTAATACACACACTAAGGGGTTCTTATATATAATGTACGTTGGTGTCAATAGTAATTATAGAGAGCTAGACTAAGTAATTACTAATTATACACACACAATCTTAGTGTGCTTTATATTGAGTTGAATAGTTATTATTCAAATAAAGTTAATAGTGGATTGTTGATTCTTATTATGATTTGCAATTTAATGGAATCAAGTTTTCGCCCCATTCTGAGCGTCGCCTATTAGTTCTACACTATACCATATCTTTGTTTGAGAGTCATTGCTGTAGTTATGTTGATATAACAGAGAGTGATGTGAAGCTTACGAATAATTACTCGTAGTGCGAAGCATATAATATATACTCTTGATGCTTATCCAATATATTACGTGACAGATGTACCCGATCTTTTCAGTGAACGTGCGACCATACTCACTGCGCGTTAGCACTAGCCCAAAGCACAATAATAAAGGGATATATTGTATATATGACCTTTAATAATAAATGGTTCACTTGTATCCCCATTGCCCTCATTATGTCACAGTTGCTCAAAATACTATTATTTGTGTATATTTCATTACTATTACTATTAAAACTACAAATACCCAAGAGATAGATACAGAAAGCCTTTATTTTTACTACCATCCTCTGAATGTGTGCTAGAATGAAGAGTCCCACGGTTACCATCTCATAATACTTGTACGCAAACGTGATATAAATCGTGTTAATGGATTTGAACCTGCGACCTCCGGATAAATACTAAGCCGAGAATTGATCACCAGACATCGATTACCGACCACTCATGTATATTTTATATTCATGTCATAAGCTTGTCTCTAAGAAAATCATGCATATAGTAGTAGACGCAGCTGCAAAAATAAATAATAAGTTTAACAAATATATGTAGGGGTAGCATAACATCCGAACCTACGATCTCCCTAGATTGCAAGTCTGAGCCCACACGTGCCTTATTTAAGAGATCTTCCATCGCAGGGTGTAGCCGCTGGCTACAGGAATGCAGAGATGATGAAAGAGGATAAACGGATGGGTTGACACGAGAGAATTGTGGGAAGCAATGTGGGTGCACTGACCTGGTTGGTATGTTTCTATGGGCTGGCAAATCCGCCGTGTTTCGTCTCCTCTCGTTGGGCTGATTGAGTTGGCGGTGATGAGCAGTGATGAGCTGGATGTCTTGGATCTTGGTAACGTGAACACTACACTTTCACAATCTAAATAATGGGTCCGCAATATTATTTGTGCTGGCAGCGCGAATGTTTATACACGTGTCGTTCTCTAGACGATTCGGACGGAACAGAATGAAGCCAGCGCCCGCGCGCGCCTCGACCGGCGCGCGGCGGGGAGGGGGTGGTCGTTCGCGCGTGCGCACGCGAATCACACGTCATGCTGCGCGTGAACATCCTGGGGGGGCCGGGGCTGCGACTGTTCTTGAGTTGAATCCAACGGCAGCCTGGCTATCTTGAACACAGGTCGTCGCAGATTTCCATGAGCTGTGTCCAGATCCACAACTCGGATCACTCCATCCTTGCCAGGTATCGTGCGGAGAATTCTCCCCAACTTCCATTGGAGCGGAGGCAGGTCATCCTCTTTGATGAGGACCAGTTCACCCACTTGAGGAGGGGAAGAAGGGGAGAGCCATTTGGAGCGGGTTTGCAGGGTATGGAGGTAGGATCTGGACCAGAGAGTCCAAAAGCGCTGAGAGAGCGCTTGAATGAGTTGAAACCGTTTAAGAGCAGATATGGGTCTGTCGTCAAAAGACTGCTCAGGTAGAGCGGTGAGTGGACGACCAATAATGAAATGTCCGGCCGTGAGAGGTTCAAAGTCCGTAGGGTCGGATGAAATTGGGCAGAGGGGTCTTGAGTTGAGTACAGCCTCAATTCGAGCCAAAAGAGTAGAGAATTCCTCAAAAGTGAGGTGCTGTTCACCTATCACACGATAAAGTAGTTGCTTGGTGGATTTTACGTTTATTTCGTGCAGAGCGCCGAACCAAGGCCCTTTAGGCGGGTTCAGTAACCAAGTTATGTGCTGATTCGCGAGCTTGTGAGTGATTGCATCATTGTTTGACCTGAGGAAGTTCTGAACTTCAATGAGTTGATTCCTAGCACCTACATAGTTTGTGCCGCAGTCTGAACGAATGAGAACCGGAGTACCGCGACGTGAGATAAAACGTTGCAATGCCGCAAAGAACGCTTCCGTGGAGAGAGCAGAGACTGGTTCCAAATGAACCGCCTTTGTTGCGAGGCAAACGAAAATACAAAAGTACGCTTTTATGAGTTTCGCGTTCCGCAACGTGCTGGATTTAACGAAGAAGTGGCCAGCAAAGTCCGTCGTGACGTGACTAAAAACTGGCTGAGGAGTAACTCTGTCTACTGGGAGATCAGCCATGAGCGGAGCCTTAGGTTGAGCGCGGCACCGGAAACATCTAATACATTTAAACACGCGGTGTCTAATAATACGACGAGCGGACAGAATCCAGTACTGCTGGCGTAATATGGCGTGTAATGTGTCAGCTCCAGGGTGGCAGTGTATTGTGTGATAGTGATCTATAATGAGATCTACGAGCGGACTTGAACTGGGTAGAATGAGTGGGTGTTGAGCGTCATACCTAATTGACGCGTGAGAGAGACGACCACCGACTCTCAAGATGCCGTCCTTTATGAAGGGCGAGAGACGCTGGAGCCGAATGGGACAAACCTTATCAGTCTGGATACGATTAATGTCTTCAGCAAACTCATTGTGCTGAACAGAGCGGACCCAGTGCAACAGAGCGTCCCTGCGTTCACTAGCTGTCAACGGACCAGAGCGCCGTGCATCTGGGCTGTGCCGACAATTGAATATGAACCTTTTAATACAAGCCGTCACTCCGACGAGCTTGTCAAGTGAGCTGTAGCGAGTGAGCAAGTCCAGATCGATATCTGGGACTGCTATGTGTGCTGGTACCTTTTTGGGCTTAAGGCCTGGGAGAGCATGATGGCCTAGAGCGGGTGGCATCTTGGGCCAAGTGCAGGTAGGTTCTTTGAGCCAACTGGGTGACCACCAAAGGTCATGAAGTGAGAGAGACTGGGCAGACATGCCTCTGCTTGCACAGTCAGCAGGGTTGAGATTCGTGGGCACATGCCTCCACGTATGGCTAGTTGAAATAGCTGTGATCTTAGCCACTCGATTGGCCTCGAAAGTCTGTAATCGGTGAGGTGGCGTATTGAGCCATGCCAACACTATTGTGCTATCTGACCAGCATGTGTGTGTTTGAATGGCTATATGAGCTGACAATTGGGCTGACACTCGAGTCATGAGCTGAGATAAAAGAGTCGCGGCTGACAACTCCAATTTCGGGATTGAGAGACGAGTCTTTATGGGTGTGACCTTGGACTTGCCAATGATTAGGTGTACATTGACATGTCCAGTGATATTGCGCTCATGAAGGTAGATAGCGGCACCAAAGCCAGCCTCTGATGCGTCCGCGAACCCGTGAAGTGAGTAAGTAGACGTGGGCTTGTACTTACAAATGTGCCGAGGTAAACGGAGGTTTGAGAGCTGAGGAAGATCCTCTGAGATGTGTTGCCACTCTGTGTGGACTTCTTCAGAGATAGGCTCATCCCATCCTATTTTCAGAAACCAAAGCTTCTGGAGAAGAATCTTTGCGCGGAAGATGACTGGAGTAACCCAGCCATTGGGGTCATAGAGAGACGCTACTGTACTGAGAATGGAGCGCTTTGTGACTTGAGCATGAGTAGGCAGAGAAATGCGATAAGTGAACTCATCAGTTTGAGGAATCCACTGTATTCCCAGAACCTTAATGGAATTAGAGTCGGGACTGAAGTCAAAGTCCTTGGGCATGTCGCACTGGTCATCTGGGAATCGTTCAAGGAGCTGGGGCGAGTTGGAGGTCCATTTACTGAGCTGAAAGCCACCTAGGGCGAGTAACTCGATCAGTTCGCTTTGGAGCGACTGAGCAGATTCTACAGAATCTGCACCTGAGAGAATGTCGTCCACAAATATTGATTTGCGGAGGACCTGAGCAGCGTGGGGGTAGCGATGACCTTCGTCATCAGCCAATTGGAGTAAAGTGCGGATGGCATGGTATGGGCTGGACCTTAATCCATATGTGACGGTATTAAAGGCATACGTGAGCAGGGGCTGGTCGGGTGAAGACCGCCAGAGAATGAGTTGAAAACGTCTTTGCTCTGGGTGAATGAGTATATTTCGGAACATCATTCGGATGTCTGTGCTGAAAACTTGTGAGTGGATCCTGAAGGACATGATAATGTCAACAATATCTTGTTGAAGAGCTGGACCTGTATGGAGACAATCATTTAAATTGACGCCATTTGAGCTTTTGCAACTTCCGTCAAACACGCAGCGTAACTTTTCTGATCCTGGCTTGAATATGCCATGATGTGGGATATAGAAATGGGATTTATGAGCAAAGGTATTGGGGTGACACGGCGACATATGTCCCAATTTTATGTAATCTGACATGAATTCTACATATTTCAAGCGGAAGGGCGGGTTCGCGTGCAACTTCTTCTCTAAGTTGAGAAACCTGCGTAGCGCAATAGCGTGAGTGGAACCTAATGTCGGCGCGTTGTGCAGAAAGGGCAGTGTAACCACATATTGACCTGATGGTTCACGAGTAGTTGTGGTGCGGAAAATGTCCTCACACTGATCCTCTAATGGGCTGGTATGCTTGTAGGTTTGGGGTTCCTCGGATTCCCAAAACCTCTCAAGACTTTTGTGAATGTCATGAGTGGAATGCTCTGAGTCCGTGTGAGAGCCGACAATGTGAACTGAGTTGACCTGATTCGTGGGTGAAGTATGTAAACTTTCGAAAGGTCCAATCAATGTAAAATCAAATATCGTGCCGAAGGCTATAGGCTTGCCAGGGCCGAGCGAAACCTTGGTTCCGTCTAACACTTGACCAAGAACGTCAGATCCTAGTATTAGATCAACCGGAGCTAGTGTGTGATATTCTCGATCAGCAAGAGGAATTGGTGGGTGACCTGTTAACTGAGCGAGATCTGGAACCTTTTCCAACGGTAGGTACCCAGTTACGTTCTTCAATATATGGGCTGTGGCCGTGATCATAGGTGTGTCACGGTGAGTAGGTCGGCATACAATTGTGATTGATGCCTTTGAGTCTTGTGTGTGCTGATTTCCAACTCCTGCGATTTTTAGAGATGTATGTTTTAATGGTAAATTTAAAATTGTGGCCATGCGCTGAGAACAAAGAGTCAGCATACTTCCACAGTCTAACAAGGCTCGTGCTGAGTGAAATTGACCATTTACGTCTGCTATTTTAAGTGAGACGGTTGGCAACAAAATTGGCGTGTTAGTGACGTTCACTACACGTTGTGCGGAGTTACAGTAATTTTCTGTTGGAGTTGAAGTCATTGAGTGAAAATGAACTGAGTGTGTATGTGATGAGTGAATGTGTGATGAGTGTGCTGAGTGTGCTGAGTGCTGGTCGTCCTCGCCTTCATAGTGCTCTGTTATTGTAGGTAGTCACTGTTGACTACCTACCCGAGACCTACTTGGCGATCGCGATTGAGTGGGCGAGTTGGGATGGGACGTATATGCCTGTGTAGCATGTGCCGAACGGTACTGAGGCTCATGCGCTGAGCGCTGTCTGGGCTGCTCACGTAGAGACGGAGGCAGCAAATGAGCAGATGATCGTGTCGGAGACATGGCCCCATGACGATGCAGTGAAGTGTGGTGGTCAGACCGCCCACACTCCTTGCATGCACGTGTAGACCTGCACTCGTTCTCATAATGAGGACCCAAACAGCGTCGGCACCGGTTGCGTGCGTTCACAAAGTCCCACCGACCTTGAACCGGTTGGTTATTAAATCCTGGGCATGCGATGAGTTTGTGTCCCCTATTCCTGCAGTATGGGCATGGCATACCACCAGTAGGGGAAGAAGGTTGAGCCGAATAATCCTGTCGGCGAGTGGGTGATGGGGATGATCGGGCCGAGTAAACTGGCGCTGTCTCAAATGCCATAAATGGTTGACGAATAGGACGGGGGGAGCGATTGTCCTGCCGAGGAGCTATGGGGCGGAACTCTTGATGAGCCTGGTAGGGCTGACGTGGAGTACCTCGAGTGGGCTGAAGCAGCTTATTGAGCTGAGCGAGCCTTTCTGACGGGCCGAGCCGTGCTGAAGAAGGAGCCTCCTGTGACGCAAGGAACGATGACTCATTCTCCTTGCAGCGTGCGTGCTCTTCCAGAAACTCAATGAGGTTCTTGAGCGTGGGCAGAGTTGTGCGAGATCCGTACTTCCGCTCGAAAAGAGTGCGGAGCTCGCCTTGTAGTTTTCGCACCACCATGGACACGAAAACATAGTCAGAATCTTTCATGGGCAGATCGAGGTTGCGGAGAGCGCTTTGCGCTGAGATAAGCAGAATTAAGAACGATGTGCGGATATCCGAGCGCATGTGGATGTGCGGAAGGTTCATTATAATGTCCACAAATCGGTCAATGAGTACGCGACGATTGTCGTAACGCTTGGTGAGAATTTCCATGGCTATGGGATAATTCTCGTTGGTAGGGTAGAGGTGTTTCACCATATCATGTGCCTCACCCTTTAGGGCGCCTAACAAATAATGCAGCTTTACAGCATCCGAAACTGTAGCCATCTCACTGACGAGGCTCCTAAAAACGGCAATAAATGAGGGCCATTCTTCAACGTTCGAATGAAACTCCGGTATGGGTATTTTTGGTAAAACACCAACGGGTGTACCCGAGCTGAGGGGCTGCGTCTTGTCCGGAAGAGCCGATTTTTCATTTAACCTTTCAAATGCCACTAGGATAGCATCATAATTGCTAAGTGCCGACTGAAAATTTTTTGTGTAGGTTGCCTCAGTTTCGTCGGACAAATCCTCATCGTCAAGGATCTCATAATATACGTTCTCTAACTTAGTTTTAACGCTTTCTATGTTTGCGTAACGAGCGGTGAAGTCCGCCACAGAATAAGTTTTTCTGTCGCCTGCCTCTACCGCCGCACCGATCTCCTTTAACAGAACTATCGCCTTTACGGCCTCACGAAACATCGCGGCTTGTGATTTCGAAGGCATCCTAATTTTGTTAAAGTAGGTGGTTGATTACTAAGACAAAATACGCACCGAGTTTGAGCTGAACTATAAGAGCGGACGTACAACCAAAATAATTAATGAGACAGATGAACAGAGCTGAGACACTTGCGCGGATGAAGTAACAATGACTATGTTCAAACGGAATACGGAACTCTTAAATAAACACGAAAGAGAGAAAAAAAAAAAAAAAATTTTTTTTTTTAAACAACCTGTATATGAGCTGATAAACCAACGTGGAACACCCTATATGTGTACCATAAACAATAAAAGGCAGACAATAACAGGATAAAACTGTTCGGAAAACTTTTACCGTAACACAAGATTACCGCAACATAAAATATCGGAAAGGGCTGATCAACTTGTTCACCAAAATGTCATAACAGTATATTTACAACAAAACATCAGTCGTCGAAAATTCTATTTATAGAATAAAATACCTATATACTGCCTCGAACTCGTAAACAACAAAGAATGCGTTTACCTCGCAGAAATCGGATCTAAATGAGCGGACAATCCAATGATGCAATGTATACGTATGTACTCAAAATAAAACGAAATAAAACGAAATAAAACTCGCACCAAAAAAAAATATCTCGCAAAATACGTAAACTATTTTGGGTTTAATAAAGAAGTATAGTGGACTGTAATAAACAATTGGGCTGAATGGATATAATTATATTATCTGAGCTGAATAATAATAACAAACTGAATTTATTCTGTAAAGGGGCGGGGGGGGGCCGGTTCTATACCGATAAATGGAATTTTCTAGGCGGCGGTTCTAATTACCTACCCGCAATAGGTATTCGAGACCACAAAATATTTTTTTTTGCCGGGAAAGGGGGCAAAATATGTAACCGGGTGAAAATGGACTGTAGTAAATCGACGGGGGCTGGTTCAAACAAAGTTACGGGCCGGCGGGGGATAGGCGGGGGGTGATATAAACCAAAAATTTTCCGCTCGACGGACCAAAATTTTTCTTGTATTGAAAATGGACTGTAGGGGCTGAAAAGGGGCTGGTTCTAACGGTTCGAAGGGCCAAAATGTTTTATCAAAATGTGAAAATGGACTGTAATCGACGGGGGCTGGGGGGGCCGGGGTTTCACGGCTCGAAGTGACCAAAAATTTGGTCACTACCGGCTCGAAGGTCCAAAAATGTAGCCGCTGGCTACAGGAATGCAGAGATGATGAAAGAGGATAAACGGATGGGTTGACACGAGAGAATTGTGGGAAGCAATGTGGGTGCACTGACCTGGTTGGTATGTTTCTATGGGCTGGCAAATCCGCCGTGTTTCGTCTCCTCTCGTTGGGCTGATTGAGTTGGCGGTGATGAGCAGTGATGAGCTGGATGTCTTGGATCTTGGTAACGTGAACACTACACTTTCACAATCTAAATAATGGGTCCGCAATATTATTTGTGCTGGCAGCGCGAATGTTTATACACGTGTCGTTCTCTAGACGATTCGGACGGAACAGAATGAAGCCAGCGCCGCGCGCGCCTCGCAAGAAAAGAAGGTCGTAAAAATTTCATGGTATTATTTAGTATCATGATACCTAAGGTCGTTCCAAAAGTACTCGATAAAACTAACAAACAGATAAGAAAAAAGTGATGCTTTTCATTGTATGCTATAAACCCTACAAAAGTACTCATCTGATATTCAGATTCCGTTCAGTGATAGTGGTAGAATCAGCAAGGAAGTTCGTTTTAAAAGCGATAGAACTTGCTAAAGTTTTCGTTTGAATCTTTATAATATTTTTGGCAACACGCTTCCATGCCCGTCCCGTGGACATAACGATTTTTCACCGTGCCACGGCCACAATAATATTAGAGTGTAGACAGCTTTTATTGGTATAGTTAACACTCGTAGTCTCCCTTTTAACCGACAGTTTTTAAATTCCAAATTTAAGTGGCTTTTTATGGTACTTGTACCTACGTCTTGTCTTATTTTTATTCTAGAGTGATAATTATAAAAAATTTTCTTTAAAACGAAGGCTTCATGAACGTTGATCTGACTAAAAATAGATTTAAAGAAAAAAACCTAATTCAATACATCATGCACTTTTAAATAGAAAAAAAAAACAATAAAGTTACATTTCTCTTCACCAGCTGAAGGAAACATGTCATATTCATATAACTGAAGCTTATTGGGTTTCAAACTGTGAAGACATGTTTTTCGATTATAGTTAATATCGGAGTCATGTTATCAAAAAAGAAGTCCAAGCTAGAATGTTCATATTATTTTTCATAAAAGGGTAGCAACGTCGACAATTGTCTTATGAAAATAAAGGATATCTTGTTATTGGCAGTTATATTTTGCGAGAGATAAAATTGTATTCTCGTGATATGGCAGTTGTTTTTGTTGTTACATTCGTAACTATTGGTATACTTTTAGATAATTTCTGATGATAACCAATATGATCACAAATCATAAAATAATAAATAAAAAATATTAACACGACACACAACAGAAGGTGCACGCACGACACACAATAGAAGGTGCACGCATGACACACAACAGAAGGTGCACGCACGACACACAACAGAAGGTGCACGCACGACACACAACAGAAGGTGCACGCACGACACACAACAGAAGGTGCACGCACGACACACAACAGAAGGTGCACGCACGACACACAATAGAAGGTGCACGCACGACACACAACAGAAGGTGCACGCACGACTCACAATAGAAGGTGCACGCACGAAACACAACAGAAGGTGCACGCACGACACACGACAGAAGGTGCACGCACGACACACGACAGAAGGTGCACGCACGACACACGACAGAAGGTGCACGCACGACACACGACAGAAGGTGCACGCACGACACACGACAGAAGGTGCACGCACGACACACAACAGAAGGTGCACGCACGACACACAATAGAAGGTGCACGCACGACACACAATAGAAGGTGCACGCACGACACACAACAGAAGGTGCACGCACGACACACACCGTTCCGTCTGTGTGCAAAATCAGTAAATAAATGGCAGGCATAGCAGCTCCCACTCGCCTTCTCAAAAGGAGCCTTGAAGTTGTAGTGCACTTATCGATTTAAGACAATTAAATGTACTTATAATTATGTACACATTTTGTACAATATTGTACAGCAAAAAAATATTTTTGTATCCTTCTACTTACGCAACAGTTTTCACTTGAAGTATTGTAAAAAAGTGCACTACAATTAGACCCTGCAGTGCAAAATCTCTGAAAATGATTTTTTTATACAACGTGTACTATGAATTTGGTACAATAATTAACAGTATGTACAACAAAAAAATAATTTTGTATTGTTCAAATTGCCCCAAAAATTATGATTCAAAGTTCGATTAAAAAGTGCATACCATATTATATTAACCACGATTGTTTCAAAGGTCATAAAATATAAAACGCCCAATAAAATACCCATGAGCACGAAAAGGCCACATAAAAAATAGGAAAAGAATTTTTTCTTAACGTATACAGACTACTAGATAATAACAATGAAAAAAATTTAAAATCACGTAATATTAATTCAACGTTCAACGTAATTAAGGGGCAGCAATTGGTATAAAAATTGAATAAATAAAACTAATTTTTGGAGCGTAAGAGTTATATTTTTTAACTTCGTTGTAAAAATAAAGAAACGTAATAAATCTCTTGATCGGATCGGGGTAGATCGTCGGAAAATTTTTCATTAACAGACATTTGAAGGCAGCGAGAGGCTCGCTTGGATTGCGCCGCTGGCGTGACAGTAGCGGATCCAGGGGGAGGGGCTAAGGAGCTGAAGCCCCCCCCCCCCCAAATAAACAACTACCTACTTGTGTTGTAAAACTACTTACCTGCACGTATTTTAACAGTACAGGATATGGTATTCTCTATAGTTTCCTGAAAAGCTCGGTGTAACCCCCCAAAATTTGTTTCTGGATCCGCCACTGAAGGCGACCACAAACTAATTGAAAATACTTGCTTTGGTACTTGACCGTGACTATTTCTATATAGCCTACTATTGCCTTCCAAGAATTTCAAACCACACTCGTCGTAAGTTCTGTTTCTGGACAAAAGCGTCTGAGCTGCCAATCACTGCCAGGTTCCCTTAATTGTTATAACAAATTGAATTCCTTTCACGAATAATACGAGTGGGTATGTTTATTTCATGACTTTATTAGTACGTATTTTGGACCACCTTGGTGGTCTAGTAGTACTCGGTTACTAATTGGAGGTCGTGGGTTGAAATCCCATTAGAGCATATTTGTGGTCGGTCTGCTTGCTTCAAAAGTCACGTACGCTGTGAGTTAGGTCGGCAGGGTGATGGGTAGTAAGTCACACACTCTGTAGGTTAGGTCAACAGTGTGATGGATAGTAAGCCGGATGCGCTATGGGTTAGGTCAGCAAGGTGATTGGTAGTAAGCCACGTACGCTGTGGGTTAGGTCAGCAGGGTGATGGGTAGTAAGTCACACACTCTGTAGGTTAGGTCAACAGTGTGATGGGTAGTAAGCCGCATGCGCTATGGGTTAGGTCAGCAAGGTGATGGGTAGTAAGCCACGTGCGCTATGGGTTAGATCAGCAAGGTTATGGGTAGTAATCCACATGCGCTATGGGTTAGACCAGCAGGGTGATGGGTAGTAAGCCACGTACGCTGTGGGTTAGCTAAGCAGAGTGATGGGTAGTAAACCGCGTGCGCTGTGGTTTAGGTCAGCAAGGTGATGGGTAGTAAGCCACGTGCGCTATGGGTTAGGTCAGCAAGGTGATGGGTTGTAAGCCGCGTGCGCTATGGGTTAGGTCAGCAAGGTGATTGGTAGTAAGCCACGTACGCTGTGGGTTAGGTCGGCAGGGTGATGGGTAGTAAGTCACACACTCTGTAGGTTAGGTCAACAGTGTGATGGATAGTAAGCCGGATGCGCTATGGGTTAGGTCAGCAAGGTGATTGGTAGTAAGCCACGTACGCTGTGGGTTAGGTCAGCAGGGTGATGGGTAGTAAGTCACACACTCTTTAGGTTAGGTCAACAGTGTGATGGGTAGTGTGATATATGTAGGTAAGCAGAGATTTCTCTGACTAGTTAGTCGACTTTTAGTCTCTGAATACAACTGTCTGTTTCCCCTTACGTCCCGTGTTTTATTTGGTATTCCTGGATACCACAGTGGCGACGAGGACTAATTATCTTGAAAACTATTGTTTGTGCCGCGCGTGACCAGTGAATTATGTCGGTTTTCGGTAATGTGCCCGTTTTCGAATGTACAACTGATGAGTGGCCCGTGCATCGCGCACAGTTAAATAATTTCTTTACGGCAAATTCAATAAACTCCACTACGGATAAGGATGGAGAGAAACGACGTGCAATTTTGTTGAATTGCATGACTCAGGATTCGTATCGGCTCGTCAGAGACCTGCTTCATCCCAAGGACCCGGACACAACTGCGTATGACGTCATCATTTCCACGTTGGCAAGTCATTTTGAGCCAAAGAAATGTGTGTATGTGGAAAGGCAGAAGTTTTATTCAGCGGTGAAGGAGTGTCACGAGACTGTACCGGAGTTTGCAGCGCGATTGCGAGGTTTAGCAGCAAATTGTTGTTTTGGTTCGGCACTCGAAATGTGTCTGACGGATCGGTTCGTGCTGGGGGTAGATAACAGTGCAGTTCGTGAGCGGTTGTTCCGGGAAGATGCAGAAAAATTAAAGCTGGCTCGTGCAGTGGACCTGGCATGTGCAGCGGAGAGCTCGCAGGCCGTGACGGCCTCGCTCCCGATGCCAGCTGTGAAGATCGAGCCACTCTTGTATGCGGCCGTGGGGGGCGCGAGGGGTGCCCAGCCACGTGACCAATCCGGTCCGTCCAGCTGTTCAGTATGCGGTGGCAGGACGCATGACTCATCGGGTTGCGGCTATGGTCATTTGAACTGTGACATTTGTGGTGATAAAGGCCATTTGAAAAGAATGTGTCCAAAAAGTGCGGGTTATGTTAAAAAGCCAAACCGTAATAGGAAAAATCGTAGTCAGTGGCGTAATCATTTTATTTGTGAAAACGGTTCGGCGGTAGCGGATGATTTTGCTCCGATAAATAACATTAGGTGTTTAGATGACCGCCCCATGTGTTTGGAGGTGCGTGTGAGCGGCGCGGTACTGCGCATGGAGCTGGACTCGGGGAGCGCGGTGTCGGCGCTGCCGGCGACCGTCTGGTTTAGGTATTTCTCGCAGTTGCCGCTGGGTGAGTCTCATAAAGCTCTTCGTACCTATGGGGGCGCGTTGTTAACCCCATTAGGAGTGGGATCTTTGCCACTTACATATAATGGTGTTACCCATGAGATAGATTTCTTTGTGGTGCAAAATGGACCGGTGCCGTTGCTCGGGCGTGATTTTATGGCTAAGTTTAAATTTACGCTCGCCCTGATTAATTACTGTTCTCAAAACGAGATGAATCGTTTATATCAAAGATATCAGTCACTGTTTTCGGAGAAACTAGGCACGTTTAATAAATATGACCTGACGTTGTTTCTGGAAGAGGGGTCTAATCCAAAGTTTTTCAAGGCTCGACACGTACCTTTCGCCTTAAAAGATAAGATAAGCGCGGAATTAGATCGGTTGGTGCAGGTAGGTATTTTAAAACCGGTTTCTTATTCTCAATACGCGTCGCCTATTGTAGCAGTATTAAAGAAAAATAACGATGTTCGTATTTGCGGAGATTATTCGGTTTCTATCAACAAAGATTTAAAAATAGATAAATATCCGCTACCAAAAATAAACGAATTATGTAATTCATTGTTCGTCGCGAAATTCTTAGGGCTTGTAAATTTCTATCGCAGTTTTATTCCGGGCGCATCGATTGTTCTCGAGCCGCTGCATCGGCTGCTGAGGAAAGACGCAAAATGGGAGTGGTTAGAAGAACAGCAGGGGGCATTTGAAGCGGTAAAGCGAGAAATGTGCTCGGAGCGCGTGTTGGCGCACTTTGACCCGAACCAGGAGCTAGTACTGACAGTGGACGCGGCGCGGGAGGTCTGGGCGCAGTGCTGGCGGCGCGGTACGAGGACGGCTCGGAGCGCCCGCTCGGATATGCGTCTCGCGCCCTTGCTTCTAGCGAGCGCGTCTACAGTCAGATACAAAAGGAAGCTGCGGCTATAATTTTTGGCGTAAAAAAATACCATCAGTATCTTTACGGGCGGACGGAGATGTTCGTGTTAAAAACTGACCACAAGCCCTTGCTGTCAATTTTTTCGCCAGATAAAAAGGTATGCTTTATTCCTAGCCGCCTATAACTATAAGATTGAGTATGTAAGTAGTGAAAGGCTGATTATTTGAGTCGGTCGCCTGCAGGGGACGAGCCCGCGGCTGCGGTAGTATCGAGCGAGGAGGGCGCGAGCTATGTGAACGCGCTGGTTGCGGCGGGCGCGCCGCTACCGGCGAGCGTGCAGGAGCTGCGCGCCGCCGCCGCTGCCGAGCCGGTGTTCGCCCGGGTGCAGTGCTATGTGGCCGAGGGGTGGCCTAAGAAAGTTGAGGCAGAATTGCTGCCTTATCAACGTTGCCGACATGAATTGCATGTCGAGGAGGGGTGTCTGATGCGTGGACATCGGGTGGTAATCCCTAAGATGTACCGGTCGGCAGTACTGCAGGAACTCCACGCCGCCCATCTTGGTATTGTTAAGATGAAGTTGCTGGCGAGGGAACGTTTCTGGTACCCCGGTATTGATCGTGAGATCGAAAATTTGGTGTCAAATTGTGACCGTTGTGTTTCGACACGATCAAATCCCGCTCAAGCCCCTATAAAGAATTGGGAATGGCCTGATTCTGTTTTTGAGAGAATTCATTTAGATTTTCTCGGCCCGCTTCGTGGTAAGATGTACTTGGTGTTAGTCGATGCACGGAGCAAATGGCTCGAATGTATAGAAATGCCAAATTTAATGACTCGATCAGACACTCATAAATAAATTGTCATCAATTTTCGCGAGATTTGGAAACCTAAAAATTATTGTTAGTGATAATGCTAAAACATTTGTATCATCGGACTTTATAAAATTTTGTACTAGCAACGGCATTAAGCACATAACGTCACCAGTATATTTCCCACAGAGTAACGGACTCGCGGAAAACGCAGTGAAAACCTGAAAACGTTTTTTGACAAACGTGTTCAAAGACAGCTCTATGCGCGATACCAATAGCATATTAGATAAATATTTATTTAATTATAGAAATACGCCAAATTGCACGACGGGCGTGTCTCCAGCTTACTTGATGTTCGGTAGGATCTTGGGTTGTAAGTTGGACGTAGGGAGCGGTCACGTCACACCACCATCGGAGGTGCAGGTACTGGAGCGCGTGCGACAAAGCCAAGCGCGTCAAACTAAATATTTCGGTGGTCGAGATGTCATATACCATGTAAACGACAGAGTGTGGGTTAAAGATTATCGTAATCCTCAAAAAAAAAAAACCACGTGGATCCTGGACAAGATCATTGGGCGCGTCAGTAAAGTTATGTACGATGTGTCTCTTCAAGACTTTGATATTGTTTGGAGGCGCCACGCAAATCAGTTATTAAACGCTAATTCGTATCGGATAAAAACAGGTTTTCCTCCTGGCGGGCTTGGAAATATCACAAGTCATACAGCGGTACAGATGTCGCCGGTAACAGAGTGCGCTGCGCCCCCCGAGCTCGCGCCTGCGCGTGTTGAGCCGGAGGGCGTCGCGATGCCGAGTGTTGGCGCCGACGCCGACGCCACTGCGGAACCCTCCACAGGAGAGCACGCGACCCTGGCTCCGTATCGCACTCGCTCTGGTAGAGGGGTCGTACCACCTGTGAGATTGTATGAGCGGGAGGGAAAATAAAACAAATGTTTATGAAGTGTTCTGGTGGATATTATAATAATAAGATGAAATAATTTTGTATATACATGTGTATAGGTATAGATAACTAAGTTGGTATGAAATTAGTTATAGACGTTGTTAGTGGTAATCTTTATTTACGAGTTTAGAAGGTCAAGTTAGATTAGTTATATTTTTTATGTTTGTTTGATTTTGTTAAATGTTGTGGAGGGATGTGTTTTGGATTTTGTCAAATGTTGTGGAGGGATGTGATATATGTAGGTAAGCAGAGATTTCTCTGACTAGTTAGTCGACTTTTAGTCTCTGAATACAACTGTCTGTTTCCCCTTACGTCCCGTGTTTTATTTGGTATTCCTGGATACCACAGGTAGTAAGCCGCATGCGCTATGGGTTAGGTCAGCAAGGTGATGGGTAGTAAGCCACGTGCGCTATGGGTTAGGTCAGCAAGGTTATGGGTAGTAATCCACATGCGCTATGGGTTAGACCAGCAGGGTGATGGGTAGTAAGCCACGTACGCTGTGGGTTAGCTAAGCAGAGTGATGGGTAGTAAGCCGCGTGCGCTGTGGTTTAGGTCAGCAAGGTGATGGGTAGTAAGCCACGTGCGCTATGGGTTAGGTCAGCAAGGTGATGGGTTGTAAGCCGCGTGCGCTATGGGTTAGGTCAGCAAGGTGATGGGTAGTAAGCCAAGTGCGCTATGGATTAGGTCAGCAGGGTGATGGGTAGTAAGCCGCGTGCGCTATGGGTTAGGTCAGCAAGGTGATGGGTAGTAAGCCACGTGTGCTATGGGTTAGGTCAGCAAGGTGATGGGTAGTAAGCCACGTGCGCTATGGGTTAGGTCAGCAGGGTGATGGGTAGTAAGCCGCGTGCGCTATGGGTTAGGTCAGCAAGGTGATGGGTAGTAAGCCACGTGTGCTATGGGTTAGGTCAGCAAGGTGATGGGAAGTAAGCCGCGTGCGCTATGGGTTAGGTCAGCAAGGTGATGGGTAGTAAGCCACGTGTGCTATGGGTTACGTCAGCAGGGCGATGGGTGGTAAGCCCTATCGCGGAAGTTCGTACACTAATATGAACACTACAGCTTAACGTGCCTTAATAACGAACAAAAATGTGCCCTAACGAAATTTGAACCCAATTTACCGGGAACCCGGATTACTAGTCTAGTACTCGAACTACCAGACCACAAACCAATAGAATATTTACAGCTATGATCTAGTTAACAATATTTACAGTTATGATCTAGTTATTAATATTTACAGCTATGATCTAGTTAACAATATTTACAGCTATGATCTAGTTAAAAATATTTACAGCTATGATTTAGTTAACAATATTTACAGCTATGATCTAGTTAACAATATTTACAGCTATAATCTAGTTAACAATATTTACAGCTATGATCTAGTTAACAATATTTACAGCTATGATCTAGTTAACAATATTTACAGCTATGATCTAGTTAAAAATATTTACAGCTATGATTTAGTTAACAATATTTACAGCTATGATCTAGTTTAAAATATTTACAGCTATAATCTAGTTAACAATATTTACAGCTATGATCTAGTTAACAATATTTACAGCTATGATCTAGTTAACAATATTTACAGCTATGGTCTAGTTTACAATATTTACAGCTATGATCTAGTTAACAATATTTACAGCTATGATCTAGTTAACAATATTTACAGCTATGATCTAGTTTACAATATTTACAGCTATGATCTAGTTAACAATATTTAAAGCTATGATCTAGTTAACAATATTTACAGCTATGATCTAGTTAACAATATTTACAGCTATGATCTAGTTAACAATATTTACAGCTATGATCTAGTTAACAATATTTACAGCTATGATCTAGTTAACAATATTTAAAGCTATGATCTAGTTAACAATATTTACAGCTATGATCTAGTTAACAATATTTACAGCTATGATCTAGTTAACAATATTTACAGCTATGATCTTGTTAACAATATATACAGCTATGATCTAGTTAACAATATTTACAGCTATGATCTAGTTAACAATATTTACAGCTATGATCTAGTTAACAATATTTAAAGCTATGATCTAGTTAACAATATTTACAGCTATGATCTAGTTAACAATATTTACAGCTATGATCTTGTTAACAATATTTACAGCTATGATCTAGTTAACAATATTTACAGCTATGATCTAGTTAACAATATTTACAGCTATGATCTAGTTAACAATATTTACAGCTATGATCTAGTTAACAATATTTACAGCTATGATCTAGTTTACAATATTAAAACCTATGATCTACTCGTAGTTAACAATATTTACAGCTATGATCTAGTTAACAATATTTACAGCTATGATCTAGTTAACAATATTTACAGCTATGATCTAGTTAACAATATTTACAGCTATGATCTAGTTAACAATATTTACAGCTATGATCTAGTTAACAATATTTACAGCTATGATCTAGTTAACAATATTTACAGCTATGATCTTGTTAACAATATTTACAGCTATGATCTAGTTAACAATATTTACAGCTATGATCTAGTTAACAATATTTACAGCTATGATCTAGTTAACAATATTTACAGCTATGATCTAGTTAACAATATTTACAGCTATGATCTAGTATATAATATTTACAGCTATGATCTAGTTAACAATATTTACAGCTATGATCTAGTTAACAATATTTACAGCTATGATCTAGCTAACAATATTTACAGCTATGATCTAGTTAACAATATTTACAGCTATGATCTTGTTAACAATATTTACAGCTATGATCTAGTTAACAATATTTACAGCTATGATCTAGTTAACAATATTTACAGCTATGATCTAGTTAACAATATTTACAGCTATGATCTAGTTAACAATATTTACAGCTATGATCTAGTTAACAATATTTACAGTTATGATCTAGTTAACAATATTTACAGCTATGATCTTGTTAACAATATTTACAGCTATGATCTAGTTAACAATATTTACAGCTATGATCTAGTTAACAATATTTACAGCTATGATCTAGTTAACAATATTTACAGCTATGATCTAGTTAACAATCTTTTGGTTTGAACCTTAAAAGTAGACTTGGGTTGTGGCTTTTATTATTTTATTATTTTTTTCACCAATATTTAAGATTCAAAAACCGTTACGAGGAATAGCTTTTTTTGGCTGCTTTTATTGGACAGATTTAAAAATAAGAGTACATAATTCTAAGTACTTTATAAAAAAAGGTGCATTATGTCTTTTGATCTTCAGTGAAGTCATTATCACTCATTTCCATTTTATTTTATTTTTCTTGAACGCATCCTAAAGTTTGAAAAGGATCCAACGATCACATTTAGTTAGAAAAATATAACCGAATTCTTAACATTATATAGGTATAGTGTACCTTGCAAATAAAGCAAAAACTATAAATGTTTATTTAAGTGCAATGTATGTATGACTATATAGTCTAGGGTTTTGAAATTGGAAAACATGTTTGGATAAATTTTCCTCGATAGAAATAATTGTTGACATGAGGTCTTCAAACACAATTTTTCTCCTCGTTTGACGAATAAGAACCATATACAGAACTGAAACATATTTTATTAGGTGTGTTTTAACAATATCTAGAGATTTGATATTCGAAATTTTGCTAGCTATTTTAGTTTTTTTGACAGTGACGAAAATAAAATTCGCATAGCCTCTTAACACTCTTAATTCCTATATATACCTATATATACTGCTCAAAACAATTAAGGAAATAAGATTTAAAAAAATAATTTAAAAAAACCGACCAGACGGTAAGGAATAGGTTGCGGGAAGCCAATTTGAGAGAACGCCGACCCGTGCGGGCCGTGCGTCAAACAAGCTCGCCAACGGTTCACACTAAGCCACGCTAATTGGAACTTCGACATTGGGGACCAGTGCTCTTTTCTTGAGTATTCTTCTGTCTCTAGGTATCGCATCCATACTCTATAATACACACAAAAGGGATGACTCCTAGGTCAATTCCTACATGTGCCATAGTTCGACCCTCTTGAAGCAAAGTGACAGCTCGGGAAACTTGGATTTAAGTCACATCTGGCATAATGACTTTCTAAACTAAATTAACACTCACTACAATCAATAACAACACTCAGGTGACTTAAAAGGCCACTCAAAATGACTTTTCTGTAATTAAAAAGTTAAGAAAATTCATTGGCGTCACTTTGTTTTCAGGTATAGTGTAGTACATATACTCTTGGCCACCATATTAAGAACTACTAACGAAAACGCTGATGGTCTTTTGTTTTTTGTTTAAGTGAAGAATGTCACTGGCCAATTATAATTAAAAACCTAAGCAAAAAGTTTTATTCCATTTTGAAATATTATTCCCCTAATTGTTTTGATATACAGTTGCCACAAAATAAGAGGCCCGTTTTGACAGATAAGAACGACCATAGAATCTGGGGGCACGGCAGTGCCCCCGCAAAGTCTCGCAGAAAAAACGCGGAACGGCCGTACCATCCTTTTCTCGAAGCAACTCACGGCACTTTCAACCCCCCTGTATCTTCGTTGTGGGTAAGCTAGAAGTCTGAAATTTCAGGAACCAATAGTACTTACTGATCCTATATCTGACCCCAAATTACAACTTTGTACCTATATTCGATTACGAAATATCTCAAGTCAAAGTTCCCTTATTTTGTCACTGACTGACTGACACATCATCAAAAGTCTAAAGGTGTTCTAGCAGGCCTACAAACTTGAAATTTTGCATGCGGTTAGTGTTAAGTGTACATTGCAACAAAAAAATATATAAATATGTTATTTGCGGTTGGTAATTTAATATTTCCATACAAAGTCTACACAAAATGTATGTTTCCAGCTGCATCTATAAATTTGTATGACACTAGATGACGTTTGTGGTATGCTGCTTTGCATTAAAGACGCCTAAAACAAAAAATTCTACGTTAAAGTTAAAGTGCGAAAACTAAAAAATAAAACCGGTAAAGTGCGAATCTGACTCGTGCATAAAGAGTTCCGTACCCCTACACAATACGGTTACGGAACCTTAAAAGTAAATAACAACAATAAAGATGCCATAGCAACATTAAGGCGACAAAAAACAAAGCGATAAAACGGTAGCGCCTGACAAACTATTCGGTACCTTTTTAGTACGGAACCCAAATTTTCATTAGGTATTTTACTTTAAAGTATTTACTACAGACTGCCCAAAGTTTAAACTTTTACTTGTATGTTGTATTACCGTTCTAAAGATAGAGCCTTTGTTATAATAATCTGTTCCTTGGGTAAGGCACCCTAAAAAGGGTGGTTTATAATGTTCCACACATTCACAATATTAGTCTATTTAAGAAGAAAATAACAACATTTCGTAATTAAGTCACTAAAAAAACGGTAGTTTGCGAATCCGACTCGCGCATAAAGGGTTCCGTTCCCCTACACAATACGGGTATGGAACCCTAAAAGTAAATTGCAACAACATAGATGCCATAGCACCATCAAGGCGACAAAAAACAAAGCGATAAAACGGTAGCGCCTGACAAACGATTCGGTACCTTTTTAGGAAGAAACCCTAATTTTTATTATTTCTTATTTTACTTTAAAGTAGTCTGCCTAAATTTTCAACTTGTATGTATAACCGTTCTAACGATAGAGCCTTTGTTATAATAATTTGTGCTTTGGGTAAGGAACCCTAAAACACATTTAGTCTATTTAAGAAGATAAATATCAACATTTCGTAATTAAGTCGCTATTGAACCGGCTAAGTGCAATTCAGACTCGCTCACGAAGGATTCCGTACTACCATCACACAATATGGGTACGAAACCCCAAATCATTATGGTAAATACCAACAATAAAGATGACATAGCAACATTAAGGTGACAAAAAACAAGGCGCTAAAATGGTAGCGCCTGACAAACAAATCAGCACCTTTTGAATATGGAACTCTAATATTTATATGCCCAAAATTGTTGTTTTATAAAGATAGAGCTGAAACAAATAACATCGAATAATTGGTCCCCCCTTGGATTTCCATTTATTGAACTTTTTATGCTGTCATAGGGGCCATATTATTATTTGCCGTGATAGAGGACAATGTAACATATATTATGTGAAAATATTTACGCGCTACCTATAACGGCTGAAGCTGTAGACCCATGTGATAGATGGATAGACAGCGGAGGATTAGTAATAGGGTCACGGAACCTAATGATACGGAACCCTAAAAATCAAGGTAAAAGGTTATTTATCAAGTAAAGCTTTAAATATATTAAAGGAAACATAAAGCGGCTAATGTTGTTTTATTTGTATATGCATCCTCTATGATGTAGGTATATTGAAATGTCTATGTACTCGTGTGTCATTCAAAAAAGACCAGGTTTAGCTCATTATTCTGAGAGGTTTAGACATAATAATGTACTCTGTGGTTTAGACTGACAAGCCTGCCTTTCACTTCATGGTCAAAAGAAATTTTAACCTGCCTGTTGCATCTATTTGTGGATAATAGTAATAATAACTTACAGTAAAAATTAATATTGCAATGGAACCTGAAATATTGTACATAAATGAAAATCCTTGTCCACACCTAGTTGTCCCTATACCTGGAGATGGTTCATGTTTGTTCCATTCTTTGTCATTCTTTATGTATGGGAACATTGAGTCGTCATATGACATTAGGTGTGCGGTAGTCGAGTATGTGGTAGCGCATTGGGATGAAATGCAACTTTATACGTGTAACGAGCGTGGAGACACATGTACTCGACAGCAATGATGAAAACTACCACCTACGGTTCCGTATCCGAACTTATGGCAGCCACCGCTTTGTATCCATTTACGTTCGAGATTTACGAAAATGGCCGTTTGAGAGGATCATTCGGTGGCAATCCTGGGATGCCAGTGAAACGTTTACGATTCTCTGGTATTTTCTTTGGTGGTCATTATGAAATGCTCCTTCCCGATACTAATTTCTCAGGAGTATGTCCTAATGATCAGTTAAAGGGAGTGGGTTTTAAGAAAATCCGCAGCTGACGTGCAAGAAATATTACCCGAGAAGAAAAAAAGGAGGACTACCTACAAAAAGAAATGAGATCCCATCAAAAACACAAAATGTAATAAAATGGCAAGTCTCGCAACGCAATCCTTCCACCGTAAAAAGTTGTGAGATCTTATGTAAAGCCAAGTCTGCTATTTTAGTTTTTATGGAAGCACCTTTTCATTTAAGTTAGTATGGGAGCACCTATTTAACAAATTTATCATTAATTGTTTCCTATTTAGTTACCTACCAACATTAAGTGACTGTATTAATATTAGTCATCTTTATTTCCTAATAAAATATGGTGACTTTGCAATCGCAGAGCACAAATAAAGCACTGATGCGTAGAAATATCTTCTCAAATCGCTACTAAATTGGTATTAGGTAGCTGATATGTTGTATATGTTGCTGTGCGATTCCGAAGTCACTATATTTTATTAGGAAATAAAGATGACTAATATTAATACAGTCAATTAATGTTGGTAGGTAACTAAATAGGAAACAATTAATGATAAATTTGTTAAATAGGTGCTCCCATACTAACTTAAATGAAAAGGTGCTTCCATAAAAACTAAAATAGCAGACTTGGCTTTACATAAGATCTCACAACTTTTTACGGTGGAAGGATTGCGTTGCGAGACTTGACATTTTATTACATTTTATGTTTTTGATGGGATATAACTTTACATGTAATAAATGAAACTGTTAACAAATAATTATTAACTTATTGGGTTTAAAGAAAATCAATAAACGTTATTTAATTATTACGGAACATATTTCAAGTATTATTTTCACGCATATTGCAAAATAAAATGGAATTTTGAATTACTACACAATGTCTCAAAAACAGTTACATTCTCATTCAATTTTTTCTTAATAATAGTGTTGTGACTAGATAATCGCCTACTTTCACGGACTCAATTCGATTCCACGTGAAAATAATTAACTTGTTTTAATATTGATAAAATAATTGTAATGATCTGTAATTAGCTTTTGTGAGACCAGTACACATAAAGCCAAGTTTAAATTTCCTTTTTTTTTTGCAAATATGAACTTTTTAGATTTGAACATTTGCATGTATACCGAAAAATATAATATAATAATTGTGCTAAATATGTAACATACCACTTAGCTTTTAAACTTATAGTTTACAAAAACAAAATATATATATAAAAAATATGCATGTATTGCCTGAAGTCTCATTTTTTTATTAATGAATTGGTTTACAGGCAAAGTTTTCCATAAAACATCCTATCAATAGACAGATTGGCTGGTTAGAAATATCGCAGTATTTTTTTTTATAAGGCAAGGAGCAACTTTTTCATCTTGAAGCCTACATATTTTTCTTACTGGCCAGTGTTTTATATCTATCAACGCACTGACCTCTATCTAATTTGAGATTTACAACATTACAAAATATTACTGGCAAGTAAGAAATTCCATTTCAGATTCTTTTCGTAGAGAAAAAAAATTAAAAGCTGGTTTTAGCACCCGAAATATCTTTCTATCACCATATTATCATAATTTTCAATACATACATAAAATTTATATTAAACTATCCAATGGTTAATTAAATGTTCTTCCTAGAAATTATAACCAATAAACTTGAAAATTTTTAAAACGATAACAAACTTATAATATTTTGAATCGATTTCTCCTGAGGATCGGTTGACATAGTTACCGATTTGCATGGTTCACATCCATAGATACGTTGCGATGACATATGCCAAAATGGACCTATTACATTGTAACTACTGTAGTATGTTAATAAATTTAGATTGTGCTTTTTAAGCTTTAATAATTATTTCTTTTATTGAATTTTTAATATTAAAACACTAAAAATACGGTTTTACTCGATATATTTCGGCTCACGCTATGGGACCGTCATAAGTTGAATGGAACAATATATTGACAAATAAGGTAGATATATGAAATAAAAAAGTAAAAGTGACACCTGTTAACTATTTTAATAACTTTTTCTAAATAAATGTTTCTGAGTATATAAATTTACTGCTCTTTTAATGTAAAATATGTTAAAATTTATTAAAAAAGGCGTTACTTTGCGGAAGTCCATCATAATTTTGTGGATATATTAATAATTTGCAATATTCCGCTTGTACTCTTACCATGCTATTCAAAATGCAGACTCAAGCACCGCCCGCTCTCCCGCATAAAACATGCACAAGCAAAGCAAGCAGTACGAGCACAAAATAAAGCAATAAAGCAAGCAAGAAAACTTATCTTGTTATTTTAGTTGCTTGTTATTTAAGATTGCTTTATTTTGTGCTCGTGCTGCTTGCTTTGCTTGTGCATGTTTTATGCGGGAAAGCGGGTGGTGCTTGAGTCTGCATTTTGAATAGCATGGTAAGAGTATCTAACGGAATATTGCAAATTATTAATGTATCCACAAATTATTGTAAAATATGTTGGTAGTGAATGATGGTGGTTATGTAGTTGTGTGATTTTGTTGTTGCTATTACTCGAAATCTCGAGCGGTCTAGTGTGTCGGTTGGTCGGGTCATGTCCACCGTTGACTGACATAGACCTAAGAACCTGGTGTACGTCATATATCTGGTCACTTGGTGCTCATTAGGGATCTGGACTCAATAGACAGCACTGACAGACAAGTGACAAGAAGTCACTACACGAATCCTTGACTGTACTCACTTTTTACCGACGATTATTGTGTTCCAAACGTGATGTGGGTGGCTGGGTAGTGAGCTTTATTGACGTAATCATCGCCGCTTTGGATACAAATGGACCAACAGTCTAACGTGCATCCCGAAGCTCCACAAACCGATCAGCGTGGATTGCACCCACAACCTCAGAGTTGGCAGGCAGGGTTAGTGCTTCTCGGCCACAGAGGTGGTTGATTGCTATTATACAATCACTAGCGAACTTTCTGCGGCGTTGCTCGCGTGGATCCTATTTTTCCAGATCTCGTGGGAACTTCGAGAAATCAGGCCTTATTCCTTGTCTACATTATAAAGGAAACTTCTGTGCAAAATTTCAGGTTTCTAAAATCCAAGATTTTGGACTTCAGGATTTGGCAGGTTGGGGTGTTGACTGAGTGAAACACAGGTTAGCGGTTAATAGTCCGATATATTCTAGTGGCTACAACCACGTAAGAAAACACGTTGATACTACACAAAGTCGGGAAAAGAACTGGCGTGGCTACGTGCCTTGCCATAAGTCGTGCGCAATTACTTATTGCTACAATCAGCAATTTCATGACTCCACAGTACATCCCTTTCTACAAAAAAAATTTTTCAAAATAAAATTTTTAACAAACTAAAAACATCTTTCATTGATTGTACCTAAATGTTTCAAAACATACTACACTGATTGTACTCTGATACACTGTTGCAATAATAACATAATCTGACTCGACATTTAAACAATTGTAAACACAAAGCAAGCTCGTAACATGAAACTGCCTACTGGCTGACGCAATTCTTATCTTGCTGTAATGAAAATAAATTTCAATGAAATAAAATTTCAACATTGTCCAGTACCATAATGTAAAGACTATTTTATAATGTAAAATTACACAAGATTCTTTAAGAAAACAATACAAAAAAAATGAATATAAAACTGAAAAACTCTTTAACACTAACTTCTGTAGAAATTACTCTGAAATTGAATACCAAATTAACAGATAACAATTGAATATCGAAACAGTAAAATAACATAATAACGGTGTTATAATATCAAAAATAGTGCTATAATGGAAAATTTTCAATTTGTTCAACTACACAATTCATAACTGGACTTTACACAGTATAATAATGTGAAAAAAAAAAATGCTATTATAAAAAACTTTAAACAATTTATAGAGGAAAAATACAAACACAAAACTGTTACATAACACAAAAAATACATTTCCTGACATCTATCCGAATCCTAAACATTTTATAACTTTTTGGTGATCAATCCAAAAGCTAGAAAAATATCTAGTATACCAATAGTATATCTTTACGTCATTTAAGAAAAAATTCCGGAAATTTCTACTTACATGCTTCATAGTTACACAAATTACAAACATAAATGACATTTCAATACACAATACACAAGAAAACATAAAAATAAATTTCGCATTGCATCAAGGGTCTACATTTGCATTCTATTACGGAACCCTGTTTATTCGTCTTTGCTTATTTGCTCTAATTCGATGTCATTCAGATAGCGTTTCCTGCTTAACCTGAGTGTATATCGACATTATAAATCACTTGAAAACAATAATAAAACACTAAAAAATTACAATCTACAAGACAAGAAAGAAAAAATATCTAAGTTTCAGAAATCTCTCTAGGATCCCTTTAATGCGGAAAGAAAAAAAATATAACTTGATAGTTTGCAAAAATACTCTCTAGGCCATTTTACTATTCACCGAGGGCTCGGAACAACTTGAAGAGTGTTCAGGTTAAAATATGGCTTGCCCGTATCTATAGTTTCATTTAGTTCGCGGGTTCATATTCGAGTTATAAACTCACGGAACCCTAACATTTCATTTTATAATTTCTACGTTACACATGCTATTGCATTGAGATCTGAGTTGCTTAATCCGCATTCCCCAAATCTAATACCTTTAGCTATTCTTTAAAACTACTTTCTAGTATGATCACTACTTTGTACCTTACACAAAAATAACACAATGGTCACTGTTTCGTAAACTTTCAATTTTCTGTTTCAATTTGCCTGCTGACGTAATTCGTCCTATACATGTTGCTGCATCGTATTTTGGAATGCCTGTGGAGCACTCTCCAAAGTTGACGCTCTTAATTCTTTTCTTAACCACTTTCGCATATGATTACTACACTTTGTATATAATACGTACACTGATAAAAAACACAATATGATAACTGTTATTACTATCACAATTCCATAAATCTCCATTTTTTCTTCTAATTTCGAATTACTTGACTCGTTTGCACCATTCTGTGCTATGACAACTTGTTCGTTTTTACTTTGCGGTTTACCCATTTTTCGGAATTTTAACCACAAAATATTTACACGACTTTTACAAAAAACTAAATCTTTATCACTGAACCTCACAATATGTACCGTATGCAAAACTAAAAATAATACTCTTTATGTACTTTAATCATTGCTCTAGATAATTTACATATTTGCTTACGAATCTGCAAATCTAACTGGTTTCTTAATCACACGACCGCTGCGTGATGTTCTAATTTCTGGCTGATCACGTGTCTCAAAAGGTACTAACGGATTTTGAACTGAAACGTTTTGATTCTCAATATTTTGCCTTGCTAAATCGCTTTCATTTTGAACATCCTCATTTTCACATAAAGTATACGCTGGTTTCAATCTATCTATAGAAATGTTCGTCTGTCTGTTCGGTAACTGTACTTTAAAAACCTTATTTTCTCTACTTAAAACGCGGTATGGGCCATCATAAGTAGGTATTAGAGGTTTCTTAACTGCATCATTTCTTATGAAAACGTGTGAACATGACTGTAAGTCCTTATGCACGAAAATCTTTCTGGAATCGCTCGACGTTCGCGATTGCGGCTTTAATTCTCTAATAATTTTGCGTAACTGCTCAACATATGTAAAAGGATCATTGCTCTGCGTACTTACTTCTTGAAAAAATTCACCTGGTAGCTTAATATTGTGTCCGTAAATCATCTCTGCCGAACTTATTCCTGAGTCGCTCCTGCCTGAAGCTCTTAACCCTAGAAGAACTGTAGGTAATTCTTGTATCCAAGATGTACTTGCCTTCAATCTAGCAGTAAGCGCTGCTTTCAGCGTACGATGCCACCTTTCTATGCTGCCGTTGCTTTGTGGATGATATGGAGTGGTTCTAAATTTCTTGATACCTAATAATTTCATTAACTCTGCGAATAACTCACTCTCCATCTGCCTTCCTTGATCTGTTGTCATTCTACTAAAACTTCCGAAACGACAAATCCAACCTTCATACACGGCTCTGGCTACTTTTTCAGCCGTGATTTCTTTTACTGGAATTGCCTCTGCCCATCTGGTATATCTGTCTATGATTGTTACTAAATACCTGTATCCCTCTTCAGTTGTTGGTAGTGGCCCAACGATGTCCATATGGATATGCTCGAATCTGTTGCATGGTGGAAAACTTCCGACTTCTGATACTGTGTGTCTATTTACCTTGCTCCGCTGACATTGTATACAAGATTTTGCCCATTGGCTTACGTCTTTATTCATGCTAGGCCAAAAAAATCTTTGCGCTACCATCTTACGTGTAGTTTTGCTACCTGGATGACTAAAATTATGTATAGAATCAAAAGCTGTTTTCCTAAAAGTTTCAGTCAAAAACGGTCTGGCATTATTAGTACTTATTTCGCAATAAATTAATTTGTCGCTACCTGGTAACCTGAGTTGCTTTAACTGTACATTGCTGTCCTGCTTTGTCAGTAAATTGTGCAAGTGTGTGTCTGTTTCCTGCGCTGTCGCAAGTTCGCTGTAATCTAGTGCTGACGGGCATGTTATGGTTTCAATTCTAGAAAGTGCATCCGCTACGGGATTCAAATTACCTTCCACGTGTTTAATATAAGTTGTAAATTCGCTGATGAACAATAACTGCCTAGTACGTCTTGGGTTCTCTTTGTTACTACCTATCTTTGTAAAAGCAAATGTTAAGGGTTTATGATCTGTAAATATAGTGAACTCTCTACCCTCTAGCATGTTTCTGAAATAAACTACGGCCATGTATATTGCCAATAATTCTCGATCATATGTACTATATTTCTCCTGTGCCGCTGAAAGTTTCTTTGAAAAATAACCCAATGGTTTCCAGTAATTACCAACCTTTTGTTGTAAAACTGCGCCTGCACAATTTGCACTGCAATCTGTCATCAGAGATAATTCCACATTGGCCAACGGATGAGACAGAGTAACGGCGTTTTTAAGACTTACCTTACACTGCTCGAAAGCCTGCGTTGCCTTCTCATTCCATGGAATCTTTGTTTTGTCCTTTTTCTTTGCATTGTGCAAAAACTGGTTCAGCTCTGCTTGCTGTACGACTGCCTTTGGTAGATGCGCTCTGTAAAAATTTAACATTCCTAAAAATCGTCTCAGCTGCTCAACTGTTTCCGGTTTTGGGTATTCAGTGATAGCCTTGACTTTGTCCTCCAAAGGACGTATTCCCTCTGTGGAAACTTCATACCCCAGAAAATCTACTTTAGCTTGTCCAAATACGCATTTACTTAAATTTATTGTGATTCCAATCTCGTTAAAACGTTCAAAAAGTTTTCTGAGATGCTGCGTGTGCTGCTCTTCTGTTTCTGATGCTAGAATAACGTCATCAATGTACCCGAAAAGACATGATTTCTCCCCCTTTTCATTCTGTATTACTTCTATACCCTGTAAAACTGTATTATTCATGAATCTTTGGAAAGTTTGAGCAGCATTTCTAAGTCCAAACGTCATACGCGTAAACTCGTATAGCCCAAACGGTGTTATAATCGCTGTTTTCTCTACATCCTCGGGTGCTACTCTGATAAAATGATAGGCTCTATTAATATCTATACGTGTGAAAATTTTTTTACCTGCTAATCCATACGTGAAGTCTTGTAGCCGAGGTACTGGATACCTGTCTGGTTTCGTGATTGCGTTGAGCTGCCTGTAGTCGCCGCATGGCCTGATCTGGCCATCCTTCTTCGGCACGACGTGTAGAGGACTCGCCCAAGCACTTTTTGATGGTCTACATATACCTATTTCTTGCATGAACCTAAATTCGTCCCTGACCTTATTAAACCTATCTGGGGGCAAAGGTCTTGCTTTAGCATGAACCGGTGGTCCGGTTGTCTCTATGTGATGAAAAACTGAATGCGACGGTATTTCTTTAAAAGACACAGGTTTCGTAATTTCGGAAAATTCTTCTAATAATTCGCGATATGGATGTTCATCCTGAATGCTACTTATTGAAGAAGGACCTTCATAAACAACTATCGTACCATCTGTACGTAAATTAGTCACCAAATCAATTAATTTCCTATTATACAAGTCTATAAGTAACTTATGAGTTCTTAAAAAGTCTGCTCCGAGTATGGGCTTCGGTACATCACACACTATAAATGTCCACTTGAATGCACGCCTTAAACCTAAATTTAGCTCCATTGTAGTCACACCATAAGTCTTAATTTCTGTATTGTTCGCTGCGTATAATTTATATGTGCACTCACGACGATCTTGCGGTTTAACACAACTAACCGGTAAAGTACTTACGTTTGCACCGCTATCGATTAAAAAACGTAGTTTACTATTCCAATCCGTAACACTTAACCGATGATTGTCTGTCACTGCAATGCAATTGTTAACCGCACCCAACTGCATCGCTTCTAATTTTCATGAACCGTATTGCTGCGACTGCTGTCCCTGTGCTTGCCGCTGTTGATTCTGCGACTGCTGCTGTGCACCCCAATTACAAGGCGTTTCACATCTGTTCGCTCTATTTCCGAATTTGTAATGATGTCTGCATAGCCAATCCGGATGATTAGGGTTTCTTCTGGGCCCGTTTGATCTAGACCTGTTTCTGCTCCGATTTCTTCTATCACCACGGTAACCGTAGCTCCTATCTCTGCTGCGTCCGCGAATTTCACTAACTTCTCCTTTTAGCTCTTTAAGCTGCAACGTCAACGCCATCATCTGCGCCATCAGCTCCGGAAATGGTGAGGAAGTCGCTGCGGCCGCCGCTGTCACTTCCGCCACATCTCCTGTCCTAATGTTCTCAACTATCTTGTCTGCCATAGTTGCCAAATTCTCCAGGCTTGTCTCTTGGCTCACAGCTAAAACTGCTCTAACTGCCGACGGTAAACGTCCAATCCACAATTTCTTCAGGGAAGCCTCTGATGTTCCCGAGTTCCTTGCCAACTCTGCCATCCGCCTAAGAAGCTGAGATGGCTTCTGTGTGCCCAACTGGATTTCACTCACCAGCTTGCTGAACTGGACTTCTTCACTTTCTTCAAAAACTTTCAAAAGCCTATTTTTCAACGTCTCGTATTTGTTATTTTCCGGCGGTGTCCTGATTAGGTCGCTGACTGACCTGAGTGCGTCCCTGCCGAGTTTGGAAACGGCTACATTAAACATTTCCGCGTCACCCTTTTTCTGCGGAACCATGATTGTCTCGAACTGTGCGAACCATAATCGCGGTAAATCCGACCAAAACTCTGGTAACTTGGTCTGCAAACTGATCGAAGCTAATTCGCTTGTCGCTTGTTCCATGGCTGCCTCTGTTTCTTTTTGCACCTCGCTTGATACCACTGAGGTTTGCTCTACTTTAGTTGGTCCGCCTGCCGGTTGAACAACACCCTGTTGTCCGCTGAGCGTCCGCCCAACTTGTCCGTACATTCCCAGAATGGAGAGAAATGGAAGACAATACGGGACATTTGCCGCCACTACTTGCCCAAAAAATTGCGTCTGAATACGACACCGGCTGCGACGAAAACCGGTGAGGACCGTATAATACCCCCCTGGGTCCGGCCCTGCCCAAGGTGTGCCGTCTAAATTCTCGCCGAGGCCGACACTTCTCGACGAGGAGTTCCCTTCCCGCTGCCCGTGTCCCGTCGGTTCACCTCACAAACACTACACCCCCAACAGCCATCAAACGCACTGCCCAAAAATCGACGTTCGGGGTCACCACTTTGGCAGGTTGGGGTGTTGACTGAGTGAAACACAGGTTAGCGGTTAATAGTCCGATATATTCTAGTGGCTACAACCACGTAAGAAAACACGTTGATACTACACAAAGTCGGGAAAAGAACTGGCGTGGCTACGTGCCTTGCCATAAGTCGTGCGCAATTACTTATTGCTACAATCAGCAATTTCATGACTCCACAAGGACTTCTCTAGATATTTGCAGTATGTCTCGTAATGAGTAAATCATCAGGAAAGGGGTGACAGCAAGGTTACCAGTTTTGAGATATCTGGACTTTTTAGAATTTCTGGAAAATCTCCACCTTGTGTTGGTTTTTAAGGTACTTTTGCTCCAAATTTCGAGCAAGTACCTCATTTGACGCTAGCCAACTTACACATATATGTACCTACTTCAGAAGTACCCAGCAATTAGGGGATTTTTGAAAAAATAAATGATTACTAATTTAATTGTGGCAAAAGTACGTCTCTTCACTTTTTTTTAAAGTTACCATTCTGTGTTATTTTGTATATGGTGGCATAAAATAAATATATAACTTACTTACCTTTTGTATTTATAAAAAATCTGGTACACTAATTTGAATTTTTTTTTATGTCCTGTAAACTGTGAAATAATGATTTGGAACAGTCGATTTTGTTTTGGAATTTCCTTTTTTTATTTATTTATTTATTTAAATAAATTGTACAGCATTACAAATAACACCAATTTGCTATACAATTCAAACAAAAATAAAAATCAAACTTAAAATAAACACTATGTAGTACGTATAGCCTGCGACGTACCACGCACTTGCGGAGTGTCAGTGTCTGGAATTCTTCCACGGAATCGACGAAACACGACACTTTTCGGCACTTTGATATTATTGCTAGAGTGATGGCCAATCAGGCCTTCAGAATCGGCCATACGTTGCGTCGCGCGTCGCCGATATCGAAGCAATAACAAATTTAAGATAATAACTGAAATATAATCTAATTTATTTGGTAACTATAGAAGTGTCATAGGTACAATGTTGAATCCTGCATTAAATCTCCGTTTTTTACGATTCTGACACATATATTTCGCTTCTCCCACCTTTATCATGGGAGAAAATATATTCAAGCTCTTTTATTCGACTTGCAAATTTTTATTTTATCTTGAATTTTTATTGATGACTACCAAGTTAAAAACTTTCCTCCAAAAAATTTTAAATCAAATAATAAAATAAAAAAGCTTCACCTTTATGTCTACTTAAAATTTCAAAGTACAAGTAAGTTCATGACAATTTAATGGAAAAACATGGAAAGTTTTGACATCTTTTCTTTTTTCCTTTAAGTATTTTTCGTACCGTCCAGCCATTGTCATCAATATTTACTGAAGAGCTTTAAGCTCTTTAATGACTCTTCGATTGTGTGCCCCAAAAATCTCCGCTCCTAAAATTTTCGCCGACCCCTGGAGAGCTCCATAAAAAGTACGTTAAGCTTTATCCGGTTCTTTAATGGCTTTTGAAGGTCCACTTACAATGTGTAACCCATGTTTACGGCCCAAAGGTTGGGCTCCCCTGAAACTTTCATTTGCGCGGGAAATTATTGCAAATTGAATTGAATTTATAATGAGTGCAAGCTAATAGGGAAAAGTCGCACCCTACTGAAAATAATTTCGCATTTGATATTGAATAATTTTTTTTTATTTTTTTTATTTGGATTTTTGTGATTATGTACTACATGAGCCTTAGAGCGGTAGCTCAGTCAGTGGGACTACGGACTCTCAATCTAGAGATCTGGGTTCAAATCCTACCTTCAATCATGCGCCAGTAAGTTTTTCGCAATTTATGTGCATCATAGTGTTTATATTATAACCATTTGCTGACGATAAAGGAAATTACTGTGAGAAAAACCTGTACATTGTATCATAAAATTTGTAACAGTTGTTATGTCAAGGCTATATTACACGGACCAATTTCCGTTCAATATTGCTTTCAATTCCATTGCTATAATGGCATTGACACATATAAATACATTTCAATGTAATTGTCTAATATCATTGAAAGTTTTGATTCACTATTCACTTTCAATGCAATGGAATCAATATTGATCAATCGAATTGACGGTTGAAAAGTGTAGTCACTAACATTGAACGCTGACTCATTCCGCGTACAGCAGCGAGGGGACCATTCCGCGTACAGCAGCGAGGGGACCATTCCGCGTACAGCAGCGAGGGGACCTGTTCACGCTACAACGTGACGAATCCGCGCGCATGCGCGGACAGCTAGTCTCCCCCCGCGCGCCGGCTAGAGGTGCGCGCGCGAGCGCCGCTCGCTCGCTCTGTTCGGCTGGACAAGCCTCCCAAGGCGCACGTCTGCGCACCCGCGCGCTGGCGCCAACCCGCGCGTTGGCTCACTTTCTCTTCGGCTCGAGACGCCTCCGGAGGCGCACGTCTGCGCGCTCGCGCGGCCGGACTGTTTCGCCGCAACCGTCGACCGAACAATACATGTGTGCATACATTCGCGCTGCCAGCCCAAATAATATCGCGGACCCATCATTTAGGTTGTGAAAGTGTAGTGTTCACGTTACCACGAACCAAGACATCCAGCTCATCACTGCCCAAGACGCCAGCTTCAATCAGCCCAACGAGAGGAGACGACACGCGGCCGGCCCATCGAAAACATTCCAACCAGGTCAGTGCACCCACATTGTTTCCCACAATCTTTTCTTCTCCCGTGTCATATCCTCAAATCCCATCAGCTCTGCAGTTCTGTAACCCAGCGGTTACATTTTTGGCCCTTCGAACCGTTAGAACCAGCCCCCCCCCTCTATTTACTACAGTCCATTTTCAATACAAGAAAAATTTTGGTCCGTCGAGCGGAAAATTTTTGGTTTATATCACCCCCCGCCTCCCCCCCGCCGGCCCGTAACTTTGTTTGAACCAGCCCCCGTCGATTTACAGTCCATTTTCACTCGGTTAAATATTTTGCCCCCTTTCCCGGCAAAAATATTTTGTGGTCTCGAATACCTATTGCGGGTAGGTAATTAGAACCGCCGCCTAGAACATTCCATTTATCGGTATAGAACCGGCCCATACATTCAGCCCAATTGTTTAATACAGTCCACTATATTTCTTTATTAAACCCAAATTTACCCGACCCGACCCGACCCAATTTACCCAATTTTTACCCGCGGAGTGGGTAATTTACCCACTGTCAAAGATAGTTTTCCCACGTATTTTGCGAGATATTTTTTTTGGTGCGAGTTTTATTTCGTTTTATTTCGTTTTATTTTGAGTACATACGTATACATTGCATCATTGGATTGTCCGCTCATTTAGATCCGATTTCTGCGAGGTAAATACATTCTTTGTTTGTTTACGCGTTCGAGGCAGTAGGTAGGTATTTTATTCTATAAATAGAATTTTCGACGACTGATGTTTTGTTGTAAATATACTGTTATGACATTTTGGTGAACAAGTTGATCAGCCCTTTTTGATATTTAATGTTACGGTAATCTCGTGTTATTGTCTGCTGTTTTAACCGGGTATATATAGTACAAATATAGTAAACAATTTTTTTTTTTTTTCTCTTCTCATCTCTGATCTTATTGTTAATGGTACACATATAGGGTGTTCCACGTTGGTTCAGCTCATATACAGGTTGTTTTTAAAAAAAAAAAAAAATTATTTTTTCTTTCTCTCTGTCGTGTTTATTTTCCGTGTTCCGTTTGAACATAGCCTTTGTTTTTTCGGCCCGCGCAAGTTACAAGCTATCCGCACGTTGGAGTTGGTAGCGCTCAAGTTTTAATAACTCATTTTCACATATAGTCACACTCATCACACATTCAATCAGCACATACACACTCAGCTCATTTTCACTCACACATTCAATCAGCACATACACACTCAGCTCATTTTCACTCACACATTCAATCAGCACATACACACTCAGCTCATTTTCACTCACACATTCACTCATCACATACACATTCAGCTCATTTTCACTCAATGAAACCAGCACTCAGCGCACTCAGCACATTCATCACACACACACTCATCACATACACACTCAGTTCATTTTCACTCAATGACTTCAACTCCAACAGAGAATTCTTGTAACTCCGCACAACGTGTAGTGAACGTCACTAACACACCAATTTTGTTGCCAACCGTATCACTTGAAATAGCAGACGTACATTCACTCAATCACACTCAATTTCACTCAGCACGAGCCCTGTTAGGTTTTATCTCACGTCGCGGTACTCCAGTTCTCATTCGCTCAGACTGCGGCACAAACTATGATGCAATCACTCACAAGCTCGCGAATCAGCACATAACTTGGTTCGGCGCTCTGCACGAAATAATACTCAACTCAAGACCCCTCTGCCCGATTTCATCCGACCCTACGGACTTTGAACCTCTCACGGCCGGACATTTCATTATTGGTCGTCCGCTCACCGCTCTACCTGAGCAGTCTTTTGACGACAGACCCATATCTGCTCTTAAACGGTTTCAACTCATTCAAGAGCTCTCTCCTTCTTCCCCTCCTCAAGTGGGTGAACTGGTCCTCATCAAAGAGGATGACCTGCCTCCGCTCCAATGGAAGTTGGGGAGAATTTTCCGCACAATGCCTGGCAAGGATGGAGTGATCCAAGTTGTGGATCTGGACACAGCCCATGGAAATCTGCTACGACCTGTGTTCAAGATAGCCAGGCTGCCGTTGGATTCAGCTCAAGAGGAGTCGCAGCCCCGGCCCCCCCAGGATGTTCACGCTACAACGTGACGAATCCGCGCGCATGCGCGGACAGCTAGTCTCCCCCCGAGCGCCGCTCGCTCGCTCTGTTCGGCTGGACAAGCCTCCCAAGGCGCACGTCTGCGCACCCGCGCGCTGGCGCCAACCCGCGCGTTGGCTCACTTTCTCTTCGGCTCGAGACGCCTCCGGAGGCGCATGTCTGCGCGCTCGCGCGGCCGGACTGTTTCGCCGCAACCGTCGACCGAACAATACATGTGTGCATACATTCGCGCTGCCAGCCCAAATAATATCGCGGACCCATCATTTAGGTTGTGAAAGTGTAGTGTTCACGTTACCACGAACCAAGACATCCAGCTCATCACTGCCCAAGACGCCAGCTTCAATCAGCCCAACGAGAGGAGACGACACGCGGCCGGCCCATCGAAAACATTCCAACCAGGTCAGTGCACCCACATTGTTTCCCACAATCTTTTCTTCTCCCGTGTCATATCCTCAAATCCCATCAGCTCTGCAGTTCTGTAATCCCGCGATTACAGGACCATTCCGCGTACAGCAGCGAGGGGACCATTTCAAGAAGTTCATCAAATTGATTTCCGTCATTCTCAAATGTTTCAAAGACGAATAAGGATCTTCTGCTGCCAATTTTACCAATAAATAGCTTGAGGCTCCTTTGGTCATTCTTTGCGAAATCCACCGATGTACCCACCAACGCCGCAATTTTCTTCTTCTTTTTTTATTCAACTCACTTAGTCGCAAACTAGTAAAACATCTGCGCGTACGATTTGACGCGAAATCGCTATGTAAATGAACATTGAATGCCGTTTAAAGTTTTGTGTGTAAATAGGAAATGCGTGTAAAGTTTGATGTTCAATGCTTTTCAGCGGAATTGCTGTCAATTTGGTTGATCCGTGTAACATCCACTTCAGCATTTTTTACCGAGCTCAGGCAGTAGTCTCCATACCACAGTGACACTACGTCGAGTGTTAGGTTATTTGTCAGTACAATATATTACGTAATTATGAGTGAATTCTTGTTTTATTCATGCTTCCATGAAACCTTCTGAATAGACAGTTAGATATCCAAATGCATGCCCTATAAGCAGGAAGACTTTGGCCAACGTAACAACGTGAACAATATCAAAAAAATATTGGTACTAATATTAATAATAATAATAAACACTTTATTGCACACAAAAACACAGATAAATACAGATTTAAGAGAAATACAGGGCAAAGGCGGACTTATTTCAGAAATAAATTTCTTCCAGTCAACCATAAATGACAGAGATGAAGAAAATTTTACATTGGCTTATTAAAATTTAACATGAGTGCATAATGAGTGATATAAATATGTATGTAACTATAATAAATATGATAGTCAACATACACTACTAACCTAAAAGTATACCTAACGACCTAACGGTCTAAAAACTAAACAAAGAGTGGGTATTAAAATAATATATATATATATATTAAATATGATACACTACATAAATACGTACGATACATACATACTGTACGGGCAAGCCGCACATTCTGCTGCGTTGGCTGTTTACTTAGCCGTCGTCGATCATCGCCCTAATTTCATCAGTTCACAATCGGTCACCGTCCATACCGCGTGTACTCATCAATCACTCATCAATATCAATTATACTTACGTGTGTTTGTCCAATAAATTCATAAAACTATCAAAACTTATCATTTATCAACCCCGCGATCGGTGATCGTACATGGTCCTTCGAACCGATTTTGAATCAGGACCTCGCGTCGCGAATTTAAAAATCAGTCCTGTCAAAAATCAAAATACTTATCAAGTATCTATATCATACTATCAAGTGAACTCTTATCATATCAAGTGAATTATCATACTATCAAGTGAACTCTTATCATATCAAGTGAACTATCATACTATCCAGTGAACTATTATTATATCAATTGAATTATCAATCAAATACTATCAAGTGAACTATCATTATAGCAAGTGAATTATCAATCAAGTGGATCATACTATCAACTAGCAGCATATCAAGCGTATCAAATCATCCGTCGAGGGCTTGAATGACCTCAATCAATCAGCGCATCAGCATCTATCAGCATCAGGGTCACTCAGAATCAGCATCAATAAATATCAGCGTCAGCAGAGCAGCACTGAGTGCAGTAAAAAGCTCAAAACAACAAATCAAGTAAGATCTTTCCATTTATTCATTGACTAACTTATAATTATCAACATGGAGGGACAAGATCTTTTAGATAATCAAAAACTTATCAAGCAAGAGTTGGAAAAACTCCTATCAAACTTTAAGAAGGATCCGAAGGAGCGGAAATCTTCTGAAGACTACTTTAAAAGGAAGCTCAGTACCCTCGAAAGATACTGGGACGACTTTCAAGCCAATCACAGTAAGTTATATCAGTTTGAAGTGCGAGATGAACCTTACTTCACGAATAAGGAGTACAGCAAGGTTCAACAAACTTATCAGGCCACAAAGAATATCATCAATAGTGAATACGAAGAGTATATGCAAAATCAAGATAGGTTCCGTGGCGATACCTCCGAAGGAGCTAAGGAGCAGAAGCAGACTCCACGTCCACTGCTGGTAAATCGAGGACAAGATAGCAAGACCGAAGAGTTGCTGCGCAAGCAATCCAGCAATTTTAAAGCTTTTATTAGGACTATTTCAAACATCGAGGTGTCCTCAATCAAGGAAAAGTGGGAGTTCGAGGATGCATTGAAATCTCTGGAAACGCGTTGGGGAGCAGTAGATTCACTCCATTGGGAGATTGACAGCATTTTGGACGGTCATAATCAAGAATATGAAGAAACATTCTCCCAAAATGAACAAAAATATCAAAATATCAAAAAAGCAATTAATCAAAAGTTATGGGCCGTCGCTAACATGGAAAAGGCGACGCCGAGAATGACCATCCCGGATTTCCATGGGAATTATCATAAGTGGGTTTCCTTTAAGGACCTATTCGTGGAAGCAATCCACAACAATGCATCAATGTCCAACGCTCAGAAAATGCAGTTCCTTAAATCAAAATTGAGAGGAGAAGCGGAGGCTATCATACAGCACTTGAAAATAAGCTCTGACAATTATGAAGCTTGTTGGAAAATATTAAATGATAGATTTGACAACACGAAGCTTATAGTAAATTCGCATCTAGACCTTCTTTTTAATTTACCCATCATGAAGCAACAATCAGCTGAGCAAATAAAGAGACTTCACGACACCACTAATGAATGTCTTTTTGCGATAAAAAACCTGGGTGCAAACATCTCCACCTGGGATCCGTTGATAGTTTATAGTTTACAACAAAAACTGGATTCAGTCACCAACGATGACTACGTCAGATCACTGCGGAACCCAAAAGCTTTGCCTAGCATATCAGATTTCATGAACTTTCTGAAAACGAAGTTTACATCGTTAGAATCATCTCGTTATAAGCAGGACAAGAATCGGCAAAGCCCATCAGCGTCGTCACCAAGTAGTAGCAAGTATGAATATCAATCAAAATCAAATTTCCGTCAAAATGATGAAAATCACTCAAGAAAATTCTATAATAATTCTACACAAAAATCATACAACACGGGAAAAAGGTCCGGCGATCGAAAAAGATGCGCATATTGCAATAACACTGATCACGCCATATTCTTTTGCAACAAGTTTATGGAACTATCAGCGGAAACGAAAAGGAGGTCAATAAACAATTTAAATTTATGCAAAAACTGTCTCTATAATCATAATGGAAAAAATTGTTTCTCCGAAAAAAGGTGTAGAAAATGCAACGGTAATCATAATACGCTGTTGCATGAGGCTTTCGAGTGCATGTCGAAACCGGAAAAAGTGACCCGAAACAGTCACGTTTCACAGGAAAACATTTCGGAAATTTTATTGGCGACTGCAATCGTCAAAGTCCAGGCAAAGGACGGAATTTATCATAATTTGCGCTGTTTAATTGATGGTGGATCTCAAATTTCGGCCATTAGCGAAAATGCAGCGCAACTGTTGCAATTACCGCGCCAAAAATGCAAAGGCGTTATTTATGGCGTTGGATCCAAGGAAAATAGTTGCAAAGGCCTTATCAATATCAATTGTTCGTCAGTATCAACAAATTACACGTTTAACACCGATGTTTATATCATGCGTAAATTGATAAACAACTTACCGAATCAATCTTTTCCGGAACCTTCATGGTCCTATTTGAAAAATATCAAGTTAGCCGATCCAAAGTTTTACAAAAGTCGCCCTATTGACATGCTATTAGGGGCCGATGTTTATTCATCAATTATCATGGGAGGTATTATCAAGAAAAATGATATACTGCCGATTGCGCAACAAACGCAGTTAGGATGGATATTATCAGGAAATGTAAAATCACTACAATGCAACGTCATTACCAACAATGTAGAGGACCTTCAGAGGTTTTGGACAGTCGAAGACATCGGAGAAAAATCAGAATTATCAACCGAAGATCAAGAATGCGTGCAGTTTTATCAAGAAACAACGAGAAGGCTAGACGACGGACACTATCAAGTCCGATTACCTTTAAAATCAGACGGCCTAGAAAAATTAGGTGAATCAAGACAAAAAGCTGTAGCGCAGTTTAAACAAATCGAAAATAGATTTAAACAGCGGAACCAATTGGCGGAACAGTACAAATTATTTATCAAAGAATATCAAGATCTCGGTCATATGAAAGCAGCGACACGTAATAGCCAAAGCGGTTGCTACTTGCCACACCACGCTGTAGAAAGAGCAGAGTCATCAACAACTAAATTTCGTGTCGTGTTCAATGCCTCGGCGTTAACTTCAAGCAATATTAGTCTTAATTTTATAATGAAACAAGGTCCAAATTTGCAGAAAGACTTATTTGAACTAATTTTAAATTGGAGACAGTACGAAATAGCATTTACGGCGGACATCGAAAAAATGTTTAGGCAGATATATTTACATGAAGATGATCAAAATTTACACAAAATCATATGGAGGGAATCAGCCTATCAAGCAATACAAGAATATCAGCTAACGACCGTTACCTACGGAACAAAAGCAGCGCCTTTTCTCGCGATGATGACGCTTAAACAGTTAGCTCGCGACGAGGGTCACAAATATCAGTCAGCAGCAAAAGAAGTACTAGAAAATAACTTTTATATGGACGATTTAGTCAGCGGAAGTTACGATATCAAGTCAGCAAAGCAGCTAATATCAGATTTAAACAAGCTTTTGAAGTCAGGAGGCTTTAATTTGCGGAAATGGGCATCAAACAAACCTGAAATTTTCGGAAATAGCCAAGACGAGCAACGGACATTTGAATTTAAACAAGCAGAATCCAACAAAACTTTAGGGTTGCGCTGGAACCCTAAATCAGACGAATTTATATTTCAAATCAACATCAACGACCTATCAGAAAAGACTACAAAGCGAGCACTCTTATCAAACATATCAAGGCTTTTTGATCCTTTGGGCTGGCTGGCGCCAGTTACGACAAAGCTCAAGATTTTGTTCAAAAAGGTGTGGCTAACTGGTATTCAATGGGATGAAGAAGTACCAGTAGACATCAAATCAGAATGGATAAATATCCGAAACGATCTTCAAAATATTAATCACATAAAAATCCCAAGATGGCTGGAAATCAGAAAAAACGGCATCATTGAGCTTCATGGTTTCAGTGATTCATCAACAAAGGCCTTTGCGTGTATAATATTCTGCAAGGTCATCGAAGAATCATCATCAAAAGTTACTATTGTGCCATTAGCAGCTAAGACAAGAATATTGTCAGATAGTAAGAACCTTTCTGAGCCCAGGGGTGAGCTGTGTGGGGCTCATTTATTATCAAAACTTATGACGAAAGTTTTGGGCTGCTTATCAGATCATAAAATCAAGGTTTATGGCTGGAGCGATTCAACGGCAGTTCTTGGGTGGATTCAAGGTGAACCAAGTCGGTGGAAGCCCTTCGTATCAAACAGAGTCCAGCAAATAACAAACGTCATGCCACCTGAGTGCTGGAGATATGTGAACTCCACTGACAACCCGGCTGACTGTGCCAGTCGCGGTTTATCAGCAGATCAATTGAAAAATCATACGCTTTGGTGGCAGGGACCGACGTGGTTGTCTTCCTTTAACGATCAAAACGAAAAAGAACGGACTTTATACACCACCGAAGAAGAGCAAAAAGTACCAAAACAAACATGCAATGCTATCAACTTACACGAACGTGAACCTCATATCATCAATGAGATATTAAACAGACATAGCAGCTTCACTCGGGCGACTAGAGTGGTCGCCTGGATACTACGCTTCATATCACGTGATCACCAAAAACAACCTTTCCTAACAATTCAGGAAATCAGACAAGCAAGGATCCAGATTATTAAGGTCATACAACAATCAGAGTTCTCAGATGTAATAGAATCTCTATCAGAGCATAACCAAGTAGATAAAAAGAGCCAAATATCAAATTTAAATCCATTTTTAGATGAAAATCAGCTTTTGCGAGTCGGTGGTCGTATCAAGCATGCAAATCTCAGCGAAAATATGAAACATCCTATCATTATCCCACATAATGGTCACTTAACAGAGTTATTAATTGATCATGCACACAAGATGACGTTTCACGGCGGAGCACGACTCACGCTATCATGGCTTCGTCAGCAGTATTGGCTGATCGGTGGAAACGGAGCTGTAAAGAAAAGATTAAGAGGGTGTGTTATTTGCAGAAAACACGACCCAATAAAGCAATATCAAATAATGGGAAACTTACCTGAAGCCAGGATAAATCCTACCAGACCGTTCTATCATACAGGAGTTGACTACACTGGGTATGTCAACATTAAATCAAATAAGGGCCGAGGAATTAAGACAACAAAAGGATATATAGCCGTGTTTGTATGTATGGTAACAAAGGCTGTTCACTTGGAGTTAGTCTCGGACCTCACATCATCAGCATTTCTAGCAGCACTGAAAAGAATGGCTGCTAGGAGAGGAGCGCCCCAAAATATGTACTCTGATAACGGGACAAATTTTGTAGGAGCTAACAGAGCATTACAACGTGAATTTATCAATCTCAAGCAAACCTTGGACGAAGAGTTCTTCTCATCAATATCAGAAATGGAGATACAGTGGCACTTCAATTGCCCAACTCACGCAAGTGCCGGCGGCTTGTGGGAGGGAGCAGTGAAAAGCCTTAAGTATCACCTTGTCAGAGTCATTGGAACTCAAAAGCTCACCTTCGAAGAATACTCTACCCTATTAGCACAGCTGGAAGCGGGCTTAAATTCCAGACCATTGTGTGCAATCAGTGAAGACCCCGAAGATATCAACTTTCTGACTCCATCTCATTTTCTATCAAGCGGACCACTTCTCACTATCATAGAGACAGAACAAGATAACAGAACAAGATGGAGATTTACCCAGAAAATATTTGAAGATATATGGAAACGGTGGAAAGCTGAATATTTATGTAAGTTATCAATCAGAAGCAAGTGGCAGCATCCAAGGGAAAATATCAAATTAAATGACGTAGTGTTAATTCACGACGATAACATCTTAGCGGGTAAATGGCCTCTAGGTCGAGTTGTTGAATTGCACCCCGGAAAAGACGGCTATGTGAGAGTCGTCACATTAAAAACAAAAAACGGACTCATGAAACGTCCAATCATCAAATTATCAGTTTTACCAACAAGTCGGGAAAATTATCATTATCCAAAATTATCAAGGGAGCAAGAAAAACAGCAAAGTGAAACAAACATAAATCATCAGGTAGAAAGAAAAATCAATAGGAGAATCAGAAAACCGAGTCCTTTCTCACTTATATCATTTATAATGTGCATTATTATGATAACCGGCGCACAATGTACATATAACATAACAAAGTTACGCGACCAACAGCGAATTCTTTTCGATAAAATATCAAATATGGAGTTATTAAGTGACGAATGGAAATTGGTAGTTTATTACGATTTAAATCCATATTGGCAAGGTACAACAGCATTTGAAAGATATACAAAACATTTACAACAGACTTGCCAAAACATAAAGGATCAATCACATTGTGACGTCATATTACTACAACTCCAACAAGGCTTCTCGGAACTGGAATACTACAATCACCTGTTACTGAGTCAGCATTCCAGTACGCAGACGGGGCATCGAAGCCGGCGCGGGCTTATCAACGGCGTCGGTTACATAGCTAACAAGCTGTTCGGTGTCTTAGATGAGTCATTCGCCGAGCAATATCAAAAGGACATCGAACTCATCAGAGATAATCAAAATCATTTAGCTTCGCTATGGCAAAATCAGACGTCGGTCATTGAATCCGAATATAATCTCCTGAAAAGAATGGAAGATAGCATGAATAAGCAACAAAAAATCATAAATCAACATTTTTTTAAAGTAGACAAAGTTATCAACAAATTGAGCAACGAATTGCAAATTTTATCAAATATCAATGACTTCACCCTAGGGGCACTAACAGCAAGCTCAATGCTCCAGTGTTTGAAGACTATTCAGAGCATGTTACTAGATACGGTAACAGATATTTATCAAGGACGATTTAATTTTCATATCTTAACCCCAGAACAACTTCGACATGAGCTAAGCACGATCTCAAGTCACATATCAAAAGAATCATCCCTTCCAATCAAGAACATTCAAACAGACCTCAAAAATATTTACAAAATTCTTAAAGTCAAAGCAAGAATGACAAACGAGTATCTTCTCCTGGAAATAAAGCTTCCCTTGGTTAGCAGAGATGCATACGAAATTTTTAAAGCAACTGCAATACCCGAGAAAAAAGGTAGAGATATGATTAGTGTGATCCCTGCCGCAGAGTACTTAGCAATCAATTTGAAAAAGGATGCCTACGTAGAAATGTCCCGAGACGAGATCAAAGAATGCTATCAAGCCGACGAATCATTTTTCTGTCATACGCAGAAACCAATCTATCATATGAAACAGGACGAGAGCTTTTGTGTGAAAGATAGAGGATCAGATAATTGTAAGACTGTGACATCTCTTTGTAGCAACATATGGCAAGAGATGCATGCACAGAACCAATATTTGTATTTCTGCTGCGACAAGTGTCAACTAAGGATAATCTGTGAAGATCAACTTTCTGCAGCACAGTTGGCTGAAGCCGGTATAATCTCTTTTAGCCATGGTTGCATAATCAAAACAGATGAGTTCACAATTTACTCTCGGAAGCTAGATCAAAGCATAAGTAAAACAAGGTTCGATGTTATATTGCCAGATATTTCGCCAATTAATCAGATTTTCAACATTACGATACTTCCGCCCACAAATGAATCAGATATTAGTAAAGAGATCGGTGCCCAAAAGCAGACTTTGCAAGAAATACATCAGCAAATAGAGCAAATTAAACAAAAAGGGACTTTAGCAAAAGAAATATCATATCACGATGTGCATCACTATACGGCTATATATGGTATGGCATTTGCGATCATTGGAGCAGCAGTATCAATCTGGGTTTGGCGGAGACTACGGAGGCGTCGTCGTCAGCAGGCGGCGGACCCAAGGTCCGCGCCTGCGCTCGCAGCATCGGCGGCGGCCGGGGCTGTCACCACGGAGCAGCCCGCCGCCGCCCACTCAAGCAGCAGTGATAGTGACAAAAAGTGCGCGAATGTTCAATACATCAGACACAAATGGGCGAGTGCAAGTGTGCGTAAATTTGATGCGAGCACGTCACCTGTTTTTAAAGCAAGGTTCCCTAGCGCAGAAAATTGTGTTTAGTGTATATTGTCATTTTATAATAAATCCGAACAATGGACACTGTTTTAGAGACACTAGCATTACATATATAAAAAGAAAATGTTTTATCACTTTGTAAAGCACCTCACCTCTCATTTTATCATATCATTATCATCATATCAATAATATAATTTTATTTTGTTTTCTTTTCCCCCGGGAGCATGTACGGGCAAGCCGCACATTCTGCTGCGTTGGCTGTTTACTTAGCCGTCGTCGATCATCGCCCTAATTTCATCAGTTCACAATCGGTCACCGTCCATACCGCGTGTACTCATCAATCACTCATCAATATCAATTATACTTACGTGTGTTTGTCCAATAAATTCATAAAACTATCAAAACTTATCATTTATCAACCCCGCGATCGGTGATCGTACACATACTAGTAGCTAGAGCTGCTGAGAGGACAAAAAGTGCTTCTTCAAGTTGAATTTGAAGGAAGCGGTTGAGGGAAGACTTTTAAGGGAGTGTGGAAGATCATTCCAAAGACGGACAGCGTCCACTGTAAAAGATCCAGAGTAACGTTCCGTGTAATGAGTTGGTATAGATAACATAAGATCATGAGAAGGCCGAAGATTCCTGTTGCTCATGTCAGTGCGAAAATTGAACCTATCTTTTAGGTATTTAGGGGAGGAAGGATTATTTAAAACATTGTATAGTAGAGATAGGATATCACTATACCTCCGATAGCGTATTGGAAGCCACTTCAGTTTACGTCGAAACTCGGACACATGATCAAACTTTCGCAAATCAAAAATAAATCTGATAGCCAAATTCTGAAGACGTTCCAGTTTACTAAGTAGTTTCGGTACTGAAAAAACCAAAATCTGCAACGACACACGCTAATAGATTTGTAACTGTGCAGTTACCATTGACATAACAAAAAAAGGAAGAAGACATGGTACGTCCTTATATCGTGAAATGAAAAATAGGCCTAACTTTATAAACAAGCGCCACCAAACGACAGAGTTAGAGCGACGAACTTCGAAAAAGCGTGAGCGAGACACGCGAGTCAAAACTGATTCATTGGACTTGGTTTTGTAGGACCACGCGTAAGAAACGGGTACCGTACCTTTCTCTTTTTGGTTTTATCTATTTTTGTACATACTCGTATTATTGTAACATCTTTGTAGGTTTAGCGTATAAGACTTAACATGCTATGCGAATTTTATTTTTGTCACTCCAAGCGAAAAATCGCGCAGTGTGACAGGGGCGGTGTAACCGCGAGGTTACAGGAATGCAGAGCAGACGGGATTTGAGGATGTGAACAGACAAATTGGAAAAGATTGTGAGTGAACTGACCTTTGTTCTGGATGTTTTCTTTGAGCCGGCGAATGCGCCGCGTGGCGTCCCTCCTAGTTGGGCTGATTGAGCTGGCGCCTTGGGCAGGGATGTGCAGGATGTCTTGGTTCGTGGAGTAATGTGAACACAACACTGGTATATAATGTGAACACAACACTGGTAGGTACGTGAGATTTGTTGTGTCGGCGGCGCGAGTGTGCACACGTGTGTTTCGGGAGACGTCTCGCGCGGAACAGAGTGAGCCAGCGCCCAGCGCGCGAGTCGATTTGGCGCCAGCCGCTGCGTTGCGAAATTAGTCATCCGTCACGCTCGTGGCGTGAACATCCTGGGGGGGCCGGGGCTGCGACTCCTCTTGAGCTGAATCCAACGGCAGCCTGGCTATCTTGAACACAGGTCGTCGCAGATTTCCATGAGCTGTGTCCAGATCCACAACTCGGATCACTCCATCCTTGCCAGGTATCATGCGGAGAATTCTCCCCAACTTCCATTGGAGCGGAGGCAGGTCATCCTCTTTGATGAGGACCAGTTCACCCACTTGAGGAGGGGAAGAAGGGGAGAGCCATTTGGAGCGGGTTTGCAAGGTATGGAGGTAGGATCTGGACCATAGAGTCCAAAAGCGCTGAGAGAGCGCTTGAATGAGTTGAAAACGTTTAAGAGCAGATATGGGCCTGTCGTCAAAAGACTGCTCAGGTAGAGCGGTGAGCGGACGACCAATAATGAAATGTCCGGCCGTGAGAGGTTCAAAGTCCGTAGGGTCGGATGAAATTGGGCAGAGCGGTCTTGAGTTGAGTACAGCCTCAATTCGAGCCAAAAGGGTAGAGAATTCCTCAAAAGTGAGGTGCTGTTCACCTATCACGCGATAAAGTAGTTGCTTGGTGGATTTTACGTTTATTTCGTGCAGAGCGCCGAACCAAGGCCCTTTAGGCGGGTTCAGTAACCAAGTTATGTGCTGATTCGCGAGCTTATGAGTGATTGCATCATTGTTTGACCTGAGGAAGTTCTGAACTTCAATGAGCTGATTCCTAGCACCTACATAGTTTGTGCCGCAGTCTGAGCGAATGAGAACTGGAGTACCGTGACGTGAGATAAAACGTTGCAATGCCGCAAAGAACGCTTCCGTTGTGAGTGCAGAGACTGGTTCCAAATGAACCGGCTTTGTTGCGAGGCAAACGAAAATACAAAAGTACGCCTTTATGAGTTTCGCGTTCCGCAACGTGCTGGATTTAACGAAGAAGTGGCCAGCAAAGTCCGTCGTGACGTGACTAAAAACTGGCTGAGGAGTAACTCTGTCTACTGAGAGATCAGCCATGAGCGGAGCCATAGGCTGAGCGCGGCACCGGAAACATCTAATACATTTAAACACGCGGTGTCTAATAATACGACGAGCGGACAGAATCCAGTACTGCTGGCGTAATATGGCGTGTAATGTGTCAGCTCCAGGGTGGCAGTGTATTTTGTGATAGTGGTCTATAATGAGATCTACGAGCGGACTTGAGCTGGGTAGAATGAGTGGGTGTTGAGCGTCATACCTAATTGACGCGTGAGAGAGACGACCACCGACTCTCAAGAGGCCGTCCTTTATGAAGGGCGAGAGGCGCTGGAGCCGAACGGGAAAAACTTTATCAGTCTGGATACGATTAATGTCTTCAGCAAACTCATTGTGCTGAACAGAGCGGACTCAGTGCAACAGAGCGTCCCTGCGTTCATTAGCTGTCAACGGACCAGAGCGCCGTGCATCTGAGCTGTGCCGACAATTGAATATGAACCTTTTAATACAAGCCGTCACTCCGACGAGCTTGTCAAGTGAGCTGTAGCGAGTGAGCAAGTCCAGATCGATATCTGGGACTGCTATGTGTGCTGGTACCTTTTTGGGCTTAAGGCCTGGGAGAGCATGAAGGCCTAGAGCGGGTGGCATCTTGGGCCAAGTGCAGGTAGGTTCTTTGAGCCAACTGGGTGACAACCAAAGGTCATGAAGTGAGAGAGACTGGGCAGACATGCCTCTGCTTGCACAGTCAGCAGGGTTGAGGTTTGTGGGCACATGCCTCCACGTATTGCTAGTTGAAGTAGCTGTGATCTTAGCCACTCGATTGGCCTCGAAAGTCTGTAATCGGTGAGGTGGGGTATTGAGCCATGCCAACACTATTGTGCTATCTGACCAGCATGTGTGTGTTTGAATGGCTATATGAGCTGACAGTTGGGCTGACACTCGAGTCATGAGCTGAGATAAAAGAGTCGCGGCTGACAACTCCAATTTCGGGATTGAGAGGCGAGTCTTAATGGGTGCGACCTTGGACTTGCCAATGATTAGGTGTACATTGACATGTCCAGTGGTATTGCGCTCATGAAGGTAGATAACGGCACCAAAGCCAGCCTCTGATGCGTCCGCGAACCCGTGAAGTGAGTAAGTAGACGTGGGCTTATACTTACAAATGTGTCGAGGTAAACGGAGGTTTGAGAGCTGAGGAAGATCCTCTGAAATGTGTTGCCACTCTGTGTGGACTTCTTCAGAGATAGGCTCATCCCATCCTATTTTCAGAAGCCAAAGCTTCTGCAGAAGAATCTTTGCGCGGAAGATGACTGGAGTAACCCAGCCATTGGGGTCATAGAGAGACGCTACTGTACTGAGAATGGAGCGCTTTGTGACTTGAGCATGAGTGGGCAGAGAAATGCTATAAGTGAACTCATCAGTTTGAGGAATCCACTGTATTCCCAGAACCTTAATGGAATTAGAGTCGGGACTGAAGTCAAAGTCCTTGGGCATGTCGCACTGGTCATCTGGGAACCGTTCAAGGAGCTGGGGCGAGTTGGAGGTCCATTTACTGAGCTGGAAGCCACCTAGGGCGAGTAACTCGATCAGATCGTTTTGGAGCGACTGAGCAGATTCCACAGAATCTGCACCTGAGAGAATGTCGTCCACAAATATTGATTTGCGGACCTGAGCAGCGTGGGGGTAGCGATGACCTTCGTCATCAGCCAATTGGAGTAAAGTGCGGATGGCATGGTATGGGCTGGACCTTAATCCATATGTGACGGTATTAAGGGCATACGTGAGCAGCCCAAGTAGCACACAAGCAGTATAAGAAGGCACTGTACCGCTTCTTTGTTGTATAACAGCGGTTGAAGAGAGTTTGTATATTCCTTAGACTATATATAAGAGATTGTAATATCTCTTTAAGAGAAGGGTGGTATTGAAGAAGTAGAGTAGCGACGATTACGGCTTTGGAGAAACAGAGGTGTGTTATTAAGTTCTTGTACAGGCTTTAGATACAATGCAGAGTTATAAATATACTAAATAGCACTATGAGATCTAAAATAGCAATTAGTAAGGTAAAAGCGCTTCAAAAGAGTTACAAATATCACATATAACACTCAAGCAGTTACATGGTAGTTGTATCTAGTCTATAGCGTTAGAATCGATCTGTAAAGATCTTTTGTAGCACCTTTACCGTATTAGAGTATTGTAGCTCAACATTAGCACCTAAAACCGTTTGATTGAGAAATATAAATGACTACAAACAGGATTAGGATTAGGACGTTGACGATGACGTTGACGTTTGCGATGACGATGACGATGACGATGACGTTGACGATGACTATGACGATGACGATGACGATGAAGATGACGTGACGATGACAATGACAGTAACGATGACGCTGACGATGACGTTGACGATGACGTTGACAATGACGTTGACGATGACATTGACGATGGCGGTGACGATGACGGTGACGATGACCATGACGATGACGCTGACGATGACGTTGACGATGACGTTGACAATGACGTTGAAGATGACGATGACGATGACGTTGATGATGACGTTGACGGTGACGATGACGGTGACGATGACGGTGACGATGATGGTGACGATGACGATGACGATGACGTTGAAGATGACGATGACAATGACGATGACTCTGACGATAACGATGACAATGACGGTGACGGTGACGGTGACGATGACGATGACGGTGACGGTGAGAGTGACGGTGAGGGTGATCGTCATCGTCACCGTCATCGTCACCGTCATCGTCAACGTCATCGTCAACATCATCGTCATCGTCATCTTCAACGTCATCATCAACGTCATCGTCATCGTCATCTTCAACGTCATTGTCAACGTCATCGTCAACGTCATTGTCAGCGTCATCGTCATCTTCAACGTCATCGTCACCGTCATCGTCACCGTCAACGTCATCATCAACGTCATCGTCATCGTCATCTTCAACGTCATTGTCAACGTCATCGTCAACGTCATCGTCAACGTCATTGTCAACGTTATCGTCATCGTCATCGTCATTGTCACGTCATCTTCATCGTCATCGTCATCGTCATCGTCATCGTCATCGTCATCTTCAACGCCATCGTCATCGTCATCTTCATCTTCATCGTCACCGTCATCATCAACGTCATCGTCAACGTCATCGTCATCGTCACCGTCATCGTCACCGTCATCGTCACTGTCATCGTCAACGTCATCATCAACGTCATCGTCATCGTCATCTTCAACGTCATCGTCAACGTCATCGTCAACGTCATCGTCAACGTCATCGTCAACGTCATCGTCACCGTCATCGTCAACGTCATCGTCACCGTCATCGTCACCGTCATCGTCGACGTCATCATCAACGTCATCGTCATCGTCATCTTCAACGTCATCGTCATCGTCATCGTCACCGTCATCGTCAACGTCATCATCAACGTCATCGTCATCGTCATCTTCAACGTCATCGTCAACGTCATCGTCAACGTCATTGTCGACGTCATTGTCAACGTCATCGTCAACGTCAGCGTCAGCGTCATCGTTACCGTCATTGTCATCGTCATCGTCACGTCATCTTCATCGTCATCATCATCGTCATCGTCATCTTCAACGTCATCGTCATCGTCATCGTCACCGTCATCGTCACCGTCATCGTCAACGTCATCATCAACGTCATCGTCATCGTCATCTTCAACGTCATCGTCAACGTCATCGTCAACGTCATCGTCAACGTCATCGTCATCGTCATCTTCAACGTCATCGTCATCGTCACCGTCATCGTCACCGTCATCGTCAACGTCATCATCAACGTCATCGTCATCGTCATCTTCAACGTCATCGTCAACGTCATCGTCAACGTAATCGTCAACGTCATCGTCAACGTCATCGTCAGTCGTCATCGTCATCGTCACGTCATCTTCATCGTCATCTTCAACGTCATCGTCATCGTCATCGTCACCGTCATCGTCACCGTCATCGTCAACGTCATCATCAACGTCATCGTCATCGTCATCTTTAACGTCATCGTCAACGTCATCGTCAACGTCATCGTCAACGTCATTGTCAACGTCGTCGTCAACGTCATCGTCAGCGTCATCGTCATGGTCATAGTCATCGTCATCGTCATCGTCATCGTCATCTTCAACGTCATCGTCATCGTCATCGTCACCGTCATCGTCACCGTCATCGTCACCGTCAACGTCATCATCAACGTCATCGTCATCGTCATCTTCAACGTCATTGTCAACGTCATCGTCAACGTCATCGTCAACGTCATTGTCAACGTCATCGTCAGCGTCATCGTCATGGTCATCGTCGTCATCATCGTCATCGTCATCATCATCATCAACGTTGTACAACGTTATATCTTGAACTCCATAGTAACTGTTTAAGGGCTAAAAAGAAGAATTCAAGCGCTTCTGTACCCCAAAAAGAGTAAAAATACTCCATAGTACGGTGATTGTTGATCCCAAAGCGTTGTAATAGTGGTCACTAGCGCCTTTCTACTTCTTAAACCGTTTAAATGGATATAGTAAACGTCTAAGCCAGTTGTAGCAAGCCGCCATTACAGTTTTTGATAAAGATATTAATCATGTCGAAAAATCGATCACTTTTCTTACCTCAGGCCATAATTTAAAAAATAAACATACCCATTTTACATGTAATGCTGTAATAAAATCACAAAAAGTCCTAATGCCTCATTCGAGAAGAAATTACAAGTTAACCTAAAAAAATTATTGCACTTGAATAATATAAATGACTAAAAATTCCACGAGTTTCGCAAGCGCATGAAATATTTAGCTAAATGAATGCATATTTTGTCAGTAACCTGATGCTCGCACTAGTTTTTTACGTATATGAGTGAAAATTCACTCCAATTATTTACCTATATCTATTCGTCCATTATTGACATTTATCCGATCACTTTTTAATCATCTAAGAACATATATTCCTTTCACTCATGCTATTGAAAATGTAATAAAAAAACACTTGAGATTTATTTCAGTGTAACAGTCACGTCGCAATCATGTTTAAATTCTATTAAGGTGGTACAAGAACTTATTTTATTTCTTTTACCTCCTACAATCGCTTTTCACGCACCTTTGTATATGTGCATATTCTATTAAGGTGGTACAAGAACTTATTTTATTTCTTTTACCTCCTACAATCGCTTTTCACGCACCTTTGTATATGTACATATTCTATTAAGGTGCTACAAGAACTTATTATATATGTTTTACCTCCTACAATCACTTTTCACGCGCCTTTGTATGTGTGCAAATTCTATAAAGGTGGTAGAAGACCTTATTATATATCTTTTAGGTCCTACAATCACTTTTCACGCGCCTTTGTGTCGTTAAGGCCCGTATAAAGTGGGCCCTTTTCGGTGTTATAGAAGTGATTGAGAACTTCTCTATCGCTACTGTAGCGCTTGCTTATGATGGTTAAGCCGTTATAAATCTCTCTTAAGCGGCATTTGTAACGCTCATTATACCGCTTAGGTGCTACATGGGAGGGGCTGGTCGGGTGAAGACCGCCAGAGAATGAGTTGAAAAGGTCTTTGCTCTGGGTGAATGAGGATATTTCTGAACATCATTCGGATGTCAGTGCTGAAAACTTGTGAGTGGATCCTGAAGGACATGATAATGTCAACAATATCTTGTTGAAGAGCTGGACCTGTATGAAGACAATCATTTAAATTGATGCCATTTGAGCTTTTACAACTTCCGTCAAAGACGCAGCGTAACTTTTCTGATCCTGGCTTAAATATGCCATGATGTGGGATATAGAAATGGAATTTATGAGCAAAGGTATTGGGGTGACACGGCGACATATGTCCCAATTTTATGTAATCTGACATGAATTCTACGTATTTCGAGCGGAAGGGCGGGTTCGCTAGCAGCTTCTTCTCTAAATTGAGAAACCTGCGTAGCGCAATAGCATGAGTGGAACCTAATGTCGGCGCGTTGTGCAGAAAGGGCAGTGTAACCATATATTGACCTGATGGTTCACGAGTAGTTGTGGTGCGGAAAATGTCCTCACACTGTTCCTCTAATGGGCTGGTATGCTTGTAGGTTTGGGGTTCCTCGGATTCCCAAAACCTCTCAAGACTTTTGTGAATGTCATGAGTGGAATGCTCTGAGTCTGTGTGAGAGCCGACAATGTGAACTGAATTGACCTGATTCGTGGGTGAGGTATGTAAACTTTCGAAAGGTCCTATTAATGTAAAATCGAATATCGTGCCGAAGGCTATGGGCTTGCCAGGGCCGAGCGAAACCTTGGTTCCGTCTAACACTTGACCAAGAACGTCAGATCCTAGTATTAGATCAACCGGAGCTGGTGTGTGATATTCTCGATCAGCAAGAGGAATCGGTGGGTGACCTGTTAACTGAGCGAGATCTGGAACCTTTTCTAACGGTAGGTACCCAGTTACGTTCTTCAATATATGGGCTGTGGCCGTGATCGTTGGTGTGTCACGGTGTGTAGGTCGGCATACAATTGTGATTGATGCCTTTGAGTTTTGTGTGTGCTGATTTCCAACTCCTGCGATTTTTAGAGATGTATGTTTTAATGGTAAATTTAAAATTCTGGCCATGCGCTGAGAACAAAGAGTCAGCATACTTCCACAGTCTAACAGGGCTCGTGCTGAGTGAAATTGACCATGTACGTCTGCTATTTTAAGTGAGACGGTTGGCAACAAAATTGGTGTGTTAGTGACGTTCACTACACGTTGTGCGGAGTTACAGTAATTCTCTGTTGGAGTTGAAGTCATGGAGTGAAAATGAGCTGAGTGTGTCTGTGATGAGTGTATGTGTGATGAGTGTGCTGAGTACTGGTCGTCCTCGCCTTCATAGTGCTCTGTTATTGTAGGTAGTCATTGTTGCCTACCTACCCGAGACCTACTTGGCGATCGCGATTGAGTGGGCGGGTTGGGACGGGACGTGTATGCCTGTGTAACATGTGCCGAATGGTGTTGAGGCTCATGCGCTGAGCGCTGTCTGGGCTGCTCACGTAGAGACGGAGGCAGCAAATGAGCAGATGAGCGTGTCGGAGACATGGCCCCATGGCGATGCAGTGAAGTGTGGTGGTCAGTCCGCCCACACTCCTTGCATGCACGTGTAGACCTGCACTCATTCTTATAGTGAGGACCCAAACAGCGTCGGCACCGGTTGCGTGAGTTCACAAAATCCCACCGACCTTGAACCGGTTGGTTATTAAATTGTGGGCAGGCGATGAGCTTATGTCCCCTATTCTTGCAGTATGGGCATGGCATACCTCCAGTAGGGGAAGAAGGTTGAGCTGAATAATTTTGTTGGCGAGTGGGTGATGGGGATGTTTGGGCCGAGTAAACTGGCGCTGTCGCAAATGCCAAAAATGGTTGACGAATAGGACGGGGGGAGCGATTGTCCTGCTGAGGAGCCATGGGGCGGAACTCTTGATGAGCCTGATAGGGCTGACGTGGAGTACCTCGAGTGGGTTGAAGCAGCTGATTGAGCTGAGTGAGCCTTTCTGACGGGCCGAGCCGTGCTGAAGAAGGAGCATCCTGTGACGCAAGGGACGATGACTCATTCTCCTTGCAGCGTGCGTGCTCTTCCAAAAACTCAATGAGGTTCTTGAGCGTGGGCAGAGTTGCGCGAGATCCGTACTTCCGCTCGAAAAGAGTGCGGAGCTCGCCCTGTAGTTTTCGCACCACCATGGACACGAAAACATAGTCAGAATCCTTCATGGGCAGATCGAGGTTGCGGAGAGCGCTTTGCGCTGAGATAAGCGGAATTAAAAACGATGTGCGGATATCCGAGCGCATGTGGATGTGCAGAAGGTTCATGATGATGTCCACAAATCGGTCAATGAGTACGCGACGATTGTCGTAACGCTTGGTGAGAATTTCCATGGCTATGGGATAATTCTCGTTGGTAGGGTAGAGGTGTTTCACCATTTCATGTGCCTCACCCTTTAGGGCGCCTAACAAATAATGCAGCTTGACAGCATCCGAGACTGTAGCCATCTCACTGATGAGGCTCCTAAAAACGGCAATAAACGAGGGCCATTCTTCCACGTTCGAGTGAAACTCCGGAATAGGTATTTTTGGTAGAACACCAACGGGTGTACCTGAGCTGAGGGGTTGCGTCTTTTCCGGAAGAGCTGATTTTTTTTTAAATTTTTCGAATGCCATTAGGATAGCATCATAGTCGCTAAGTGCCGACTGAAAATTTTTCGTGTAGGTTGCCTCAGTTTCGTCGGACAAATCCTCATCGTCAAGGATCTCATAATATACGTCCTCTAACTTGGCTTTAACGTGTTGTATGTTTGGGTAACGAGCGGTGAAGTCCGCCACAGAATATGTTTTTCTGTCGCCTGCCTCGACCGCCGCACCAATCTCCTTTAACAGAACTATCGCCTTTACGGCCTCACGAAACATCGCGGCTTGTGATTTCGAAGGCATCTTAATCTTGTTAAACTAGGTGGTTGTTTACTAAGATAAAATACGCAACGAGTTTGAGCTGTACTATAAAAGCGAGCGTACAACTGAAATAATTGATGAGATAGATGAATAGAGCTGAGATACTTGCGCGGATGAAGTAACAATGACTATGTTCAAACGGAACACGGAACTCTTAAATAAACACGACAGAGAAAAAAAAAAAAAATTTTTGTTTTAAACAACCTGTATATGAGCTGATAAACCAACGTGGAACACCCTATATGTGTACCATAAACAATAAGAGCAGAGACGAGAAGAAGAAGAAAATGTTTACTATATTTGTGCTATATGCACCCGGTTAAATAGCAGGCAATAACACGAAAAAACTGTCCGGCAATCTATTACTGCGACACGAGATTACCGTAACACAAAATATCGAAAAGGGCTGATGAACTTGTTCACTTTTATGTTATTTGCCTTGAAATCATGTGCCGACAATACGCGTTAGTTCTTGCTTACACGAAAGTACATTTACAACAAAAACATCTGATAAGTTCTATTTATAGAACAAAATATCTACCTACTTCTTTGAGTGCGTAAACAAACAAAGAATGTATTTACCTGGCCGAAATCGGTTCTAAATGAGTGGACAATCTAATGATGCAAATCAAGCTTTGGTAATACGTAACGTAATAACGTATGTATACGTATGTAACGTACGTAACGTATGTATATATGTAACGTATGTAAGTGCACGAAATAAAGCGAATTTATACTCGCACCAAAAAAATACTCGCAAAATACGAAAACTATCTTTGACAGTGGGTAGATTTACACCTCTCCGCGGGTAAAAATTGGTAAATTGGGTTGGGAGTTACATATAAACAATGGTACCTAACAGTGTTGAGCAAAAAGCTGACTATGAGTTTAATTAATTTTACGTATGGGTTTTATAAGGGCTGATAATTAATCCCTGGGAGTGACGGGGGGGGTTTAATAAAGAAATATAGTGGACTGTAACAAACAATTGGGCTGAATGGATATAATTATATTATCTGAGCTGAATAATAATAATAAACGGGATGAAAGTGAGTTTATTCTGTGGCGGGGGCGGGGGGGGCCGGTTCTATACAGATAAATGGAATGTTCTAGGCGGTGCGGGCGCGGTAATGACCTACCCGAAATAGGTATTCGAGACCACAAAATATTTTTTGCCGGAAAAAGGGCCGGGGAGGGGGCCAAAATATGTAACCGGGTGAAAATGGACAGTAGTAAATCGACGGGGGCTGGTTCAAACGAAGTTACGGGCCGGCGGGGGGGAGGCGGGGGGTGGTTTAAACCAGAATTTTTTCGCTCGAAGAACCAGAATGTTCGAAAACGGACTCGAAGGATCAAAAATTTTCGAAATTTCCGATAACGGACTCGAAGGACCAGAAATGTAACCGCGAGGTTACAGGAATGCAGAGCAGACGGGATTTGAGGATGTGAACAGACAAATTGGAAAAGATTGTGAGTGAACTGACCTTTGTTCTGGATGTTTTCTTTGAGCCGGCGAATGCGCCGCGTGGCGTCCCTCCTTGTTGGGCTGATTGAGCTGGCGCCTTGGGCAGGGATGTGCAGGATGTCTTGGTTCGTGGAGTAATGTGAACACAACACTGGTATATAATGTGAACACAACACTGGTAGGTACGTGAGATTTGTTGTGTCGGCGGCGCGAGTGTGCACACGTGTGTTTCGGGAGACGTCTCGCGCGGAACAGAGCGAGCCAGCGCCCAGCGCGCGAGTCGATTTGGCGCCAGCCGCTGCGTTGCGAAATTAGTCATCCGTCACGCTCGTGGCGTGAACAGGCGGATTCAGGGCAAAAGGGAAAAAAGTTAGTTTTATATTTTTATTAAAAAAACTAAAATAGATAGCAAATTTTCAAACATCAAATCTCTAGATATTGTTGAAACACACCTAATAAAATATGTTTGAGTTCTGTTTATGGTTCTTATTCGTCAAACGAGGAGAAAAAGTGTGTTTGGAGACCTCATTTCAACAATTATTTCTATCGAGTAAAATTTATCCAAACATGATTTCCAATTTCAAAACCCTAGATTCTATAGTCAAAATGCATATACCAGAAATTTACTAAAATTTCTCGTGTATTTCATGCAATAAACAGAAAAGAAACTACCCTAATTTTTTTCGCATATCGCCTTAACGGGACACCTGACGCTAGAACATCAACAACGCCAGGTTTTCAATGGTTCATTGGAAGAAACTTGGTCTCACCCCATATTGAAGAAAATTTGTTTAATTTATTGATCTTTTATCTAAGGATTTTAATTATAAACAATGTACTAAGATTTATAGCTTTGTCAAAAAAAAAAGTTTTCCACCCTCTTTTTTTTGGTTTTCAAACGTTCGTTTCAAGAATGCGGTTAAGAGGTAGACTTGTTTTTTTTTTTCATAAAATACGAAATAGAAATATGAAGGGATTCTACTTAAATCCAATATTTTTTTCCATACAAAATATTTCAGTATTAGCTAAAAACACACCAATTTGTTGTTTAGCTGCGTGATCACCAGTATTACGCGTCCAAGAAAAAGAAATCCATGAGCCAACATAATCGCCTCTATCAAAAGCAAATAAGGTCTTTGCCATTTGACTTATTGTGCAGGACGGGTAATAAAAAAGTTGCTAGGATATGCCATCCTCTTAAGTGTCTGTAAAGCTGTACTTTTAATTCTTAATAAATACATTTTGATTGGTGCTGCATGCCCTATGAATTTGAAGATCGCTATGTAGTGGATAAACCAGGCTGATAGATGGATGGTGATGTATCATTTGTAGATCGCTATGTAGTGGATAAACCAGGCTGATAGATGGATGGTGATGTATCATTTGTAGATCGCTATGTAGTGGATAAACCAGGCTGATAGATGGATGGTGATGTATCATTTGTAGATCGCTATGTAGTGGATAAACCAGGCTGATAGGTGGATGGTGATGTATCATTTGTAGATCGCTATGTAGTGGATAAACCAGGCTGATAGATGGATGGTGATGTATCATTTGTAGATCGCTATGTAGTGGATAAACCAGGCTGATAGATGGATGGTGATGTATCATTTGAAAGAACTAACTCTAGGATATATTTATGTAGTTTTTGCTCCGTTCATCTTTACAAGGCTTAAAATTTGGTAAAAATATTCGTTCCAACCCTTATTCCTTATATAAATTACTTATTTATATATATCGGCGTCAGAAGCACCAAAACGGAAAGCAACTTTAATAAAATATGAAATATGATTTTTCATTTAGAATAATAAAAGTAATAAATAGTAAGCAAGTAAACCCACTTTTGTATTTTACTACAAAAGACTATTGCTTAAACATGCTTAAACATATTATTGTGCGTCCCTTTGGTAACGAAACCCTAAAATGTTGACTTTGGTAATTAACAAGGATGTGTTATCAAATTTGACCTATATTTACTTAGGCTAAAGGTTTTGTTTGCTGTAGCTCAGAAGAGTCTTAAATATATGTATTAAAGCTGGTAAACTAACCGTTGGCGTTCATTAGTCAATTCCTGTCTTGTTAATTATGTGGTAACATGATTCATGGCTAAGAGCTGAATGGTCCTATATGACATATAGTATATGATCATGTCAACACAATGAGTTCTACAACTTTTGTTGCAATTGCGATTATAATTTACAATTCTGAACGAAAATAAACCATGGCACCTTGACTTAGTTGGCAATTCTTACCATATGGCTAAACGTTTATATCATTATTTGCGAAATTATTCATAGAACGTAGGCATTCCATATTAATTTCTTCGATGAATTCCTCAAGATTAAGAACGTGCCAAAAAAAAAAACACAAATAAGAATTATTATTCACACTTCTACATCACGAAACACTTAGATATTTGACCACAACTGATGGGTTTGCTGCGGTAAGTTTAACTAATAAATCACAAGGCATATAGATGGTGCAGTTACTGTATAAAACAACCTACAATGTACCTTATGGAGGTTCCAACAACACAAGCAAATATGTACAAATTCTATTGTCAAGTCAAGTAAACTCCGGCCATTCATTCGAGAGAATGGTGACGTTTGCAAATGTCAGGGGATAAAACCTTTTTTTTACTGTTTTGCATTTCAATATTTTATATTTATCATGATGATTTTAGGGTAGATTGTATATCGTTAAAAGGTCCCATTTGTTAACTAATAAAAAGTATTTTTGTCGTATATATTTTCCACTTCCTGGTACAAAACTTAGTGAATCAGCTGACTCAATTTCTACGTAAAAGTTAAAAAAAAGCGCAAAAAATACAATTTTTGGCGAAAAGTTGTCTATTAGCGATACTGTGTTCACTTGAATTTAAGAACCTTATATAGAGGTTGTCATTTTATTTATTTATTTTATTATTATACAAAGATAGAAGCCGAATGAAGTTATTTGTTTAATCAATAAAATGTGTCAAGTTATTTCTGTCAAATCAGCAATCATAATGCCTGCAGTATGAATCCTCGACTTTTTGAATCGACATTTCAGAAAAAGGTTTATAATATCTGCGGTGTAAGGCAGTGTTCTCGTATTATAAAACTGATATACCTTACCAAATAATAAGATCGTATATATATTCTATTCCAGGGTTTTTATTATATAAAAAAAGTTTAAATAATCATGATTTGGATTTATTTCGTCCCATTTGTTGTACCGTTGATATTTTTTTACCGTGCCTTTACTTATTTTTGTCGTCAAGAAGCTCTTGTTGACTTGTAGTATTTTTCGAGATATCGCCACACTCCATCTGTCATCATTCTCTCGAATTAACGGCAGCAGTTTAGATAAAAAACTCCGCAATCTTCAACTAATATTATGGAAATCAAAACCCCCAGCGGTAATCAAAATATATACTTTTAAAACCATTGATATGACAAAAGGAGGCAGATAGGTACGTTCTTATATCGTCAACTGAAAAAAGGCCTCCGCATAAACAAGAGCCACCAAACAAAAGAGACAGTAGCGCGAGCGAGACAAGTGAAACGAAGCAGATTGGATTTGGTTTTGTAGGACCACGCGCTTTAAACGGGTAGCGTATCTTTTCATTTTGTTTATAACGATCAAATTATAGCATGGCCTCAGTACCATTTTTAGCTAGCACATACTTAGCTTGTAGAGATGGCCCAGTTACAACAAGCGCAGCAAGCAATCATACAAAAACTCTTGCGATGATTTTTGTCAGGTGGCGCCACTATTGCAGATATAGTTCAAAGGACATCATTCAGCGTTCATACATTTTTGGGCTAAATCTGAAAGTGCCGGCCAAAAAATAAAAATGTTATATTTCGATAAAATGTGACATTATATTCATTTGTTGCTATGGGACCTAAGGTGTAGGGTCATTCTCTGCTTAGTTAGATGATTTCGAAAATATTTTTTTTTTTAATAATTTTCGAAAAAATATCACATTACTGATGATTTATTGTGCAGAAAAGATGTTTTGAACCTATTTTACTATGAGATCAATGCACTAGGGTTATTCCCTGTACTCTTTCACCAGCTGTAAATGGTCATATTCATACTTTTTCGATAAAATAACCTGAATTTCACTTATCTAACTTAATAGATAATTAATTAATTGGTTTAAATCTGAATAAAAAACGGTTACATGAAATAAAACATTTATTTGACAAAAAAAATCAGTAAAAAGGTTAATGATTGTTCTGTCTGACTATTATATTTTCTAGACCATCTGCCGGTGGAACTATGGTGGGATCATGCCGCGCAAAACCTATGTACCATATGATGGTCATAACGTGTGCACATCATCCTAATGTACGTTTTCCAATATTGCAGCTACAGTAGTAATGAGGAATTGCTTCTCTTCCAAGTAAAGTAGGCCCAACGGCGATGTACACGTAGTAAGTTTTGGCTTGAACGTGTCTTGACTGTATGCAACCTTTTATAAGCCAAAGGTCTCTTCCATCCAGTTCCCGAACCTCTTGGGCTGGCACGTCCCCACCAAGCTCTATGATAAACGCACCATCAGATTGAGTATGCTCCCCATAACAGCTTCGAGCCTGCTTTATTTGATAGCTGCCCAAGGTAAACAATGTCAGTTGCTCTTGCGTAAATCTGGGGAACTGGTCGAATTCTTGCGTATTGGCTATCATCGACTAGAAATGTGCTCTCCTTCTGCTGTAGTTATTAGTGATGACAAGATCTGCTAATATATTAGGCAGAGTTATTCTTTCATTAATAATTCTTAAAAACTCATTAGCATGCACATTATTGTAAATCAGGACATGGAAGTCATTTCTAAGAGCTGCAGCAATTCTAAAGTAGTCCATCATATGTCTTAGTGATCGGTTACTGTGGACAACTTATGACTTTGACCACCCAACGATAAATGGTCACAAGCCGAGACTTATTGGCTTGGTCAGTGGTAAGCTGCAGTTTCCTTCGGTTATTTGTCTCCGGCATATGTACTACGTAGCCGTAGTCTTCAAGAGGCCTCACCAAGTCCCCTGAATCCACGGTCTAAAATAAATACGTCTCCCAGCCTAAAGAACCAATGACAACCGCCTTCTTCGTTATCTACCGTGTTGTTCATAATCACCGCATCAGAAATCGTTGTAGCATGAGGTCCAGAAACCTCTATTATATGACCATCACAGCATACATAATAACATTGGTGTGAGAAGGTGACGATACTTGTGACTACTATACGATTTCCGTTGGTAGAAATAGTTAGAGCTCTTTTGGTGATAGATATGAGTACCATCGCACATTGTCACAGCTTTCCTTTCATTGATTGGACTGTCTGGGTTGCCAAAAAGTATTTCTGCGACTATCAAGTTTCGTTGTACTACTTCCTCACGGGTCATGTGGTCGAAAACAACTCGTGATGGCACATAGTCCGCCATCAATGCTTCACGATCTTTCTTCAACATTCTTTGAAAAGTTGATTTGGATATTTTGAATATTGAGGCTAATCTTACATTGGAATCTCCGGTCCGGATTTTTGTTAATACCGCTGCTCACAGAATAGAGCAAAGAATGACCCTACAGATTTTGTCTCGTAGTATCGAATAAATACAATAACATATTCTAACGAAACATAACATTATTTTTGTTTGACCGGCACTTACATATTTAGGAAAAAAAAAATAGATTTTTTCGAAATCTTATAGTAAAGCAGAGAATGGCCCTATAGATTTGGTCTTGCATTAACAAATAAATATAATTACATATTCTAATGAAACATCACATTATTTTTGTTTGTTCGGCCTTTCATATTTAGCCCAGAAAAAAATATCGATTTTTCAAACTCATATAATAAAGCAGAGAATGACCCTACCGCTTTGGTCTCATAGTAACAAATAAATATAATTACATATTCTAACGAAATATAACATTATTTTTAATTGGCCGGCACTTTCAGATTTAGCCCAAAATGAATGATGTCCTTTGTCACATTGTCGTAACGAGCTAAAATTTGCTTAGTTCAAGATTCACAAGTGGAGATTAAACAACAAAGAAATACTCACTACAAGCTGTTCACGCAAAAAAAAATCGAGTGGGATGTCAAATTAAGTGTACAATATTTATGCAGATAACATTTGTTATGAACAAGTTATGACAGAAGCTACACATAATCAATGACATACAAATTATATGTTTTGCAATAAAGTTCTGCGTGGAGTGTGCGGATGCAAGTATTTGCTGCTTGTGTATTGTATGCTGCTGACGAGATGAGCTTTTCTTTTTCTATTTTTTCTTGACTAGTTAGAATATGAAACAGAAGTCCATATTCTTTTGAAGACAATATTTGTACAGGAACCACTTCGGCATCTTTCCATCAGTTCATCTAGCTGTCATGACATTTAAAATAATCTTATCCCGCAGATTTGTATAATTTAATGCAAAAAAAAATATGATACGCCTGAGAGGGCGTCAGAGGTATTTCCGAGTGAAAAATGCAAAATGCAAGTCACAGGCCACACTCATACACCCACGTTTCACCGACGATTATTACGACCCACAGTTTATATTCTAAGAGTTTAAAGTGCCTTCCGAAAAACGCGAACTATTCAGTTTGTGCCCCTACGGGGTTTTACACTCCATTTGCAACCTCCAGACAAGTAGTTGACTACTTAAACCTGTAGACCACAGAAGTAGTTGACTAATTGAACCTGTAGACCACAAACGTAGTCTTGAAAATACTCTACGTTAACTTAAGTCCTCAAGCTCTTCCAAAGTCATAAATAGTCATAATATATTCTTTCACCACAAAAGTGCTCACGAGATCAGTTGATTAGTTTCAGAGACTGCAAACATGGTTAGATGGTCTAATCAAATTGGGATCAGTTCTAATGTTGAATTTCCTCTTTACAATCAAATTTCATCCACCAACCCTCCAAGTTAGAACAAAATGGTCCCACCAACAAGTTTCACTTAACTCCACTTGTCAACTTTAGAAGTAACAATTTGTAACGAGACCCCAACTCTGAATCGGAAGTTGGTCCCCTCGGCTCGCTTCTGACTCCACATGATTAATATTACAATGAAAATGTTCCGGACCGGAAATGCCTCAGGATTTTTAATTAAATTTCTACTTAGCCAAAACACCAGGATAAAATTATTAAAAGGTTTACTTAGGATTTTAACGTGAATTTTTGTTCCAGGCGTAATGTTGAACACATAGCCTCAAGTGTAACAGATATATTTTTTGTGTTTAACTTTTTGATTTGATTTTTAGTTAAATTAAAAATGTTCATGGAAATGTCTGCAAAGTTCTGCCAAATATCTTATAGAATAAAAGGTAAAAATCGAGTAATTTCGAGACAAAATTACGTGTTTAAAGAAAGATTCTCACGAAATTGTACACAGAATTTGTCGAAAGTTTTAACTGAAGGGCCTGTGATTCCTGACATTGAGGACCTCATTTTGCATCAAATAGAACTGAACTCTATGATCTTTTATTATAGTTTAAAATAGCGCGCTCTGAGACGTGGCTGTTACGACAACCGAAACATCGTGCGCTCTTTAAAAACACGTTTTTCGTTCAAAAAACGGTGTGAAATTTTAGTTGAAATTACGGTGAAATTTTCAGAAAAATATCCACAAAAGTACTTACTTACTAAATCACATTTTCCTTAATTTCCTCTAATTTTCTTACGTTTTGTTAATGTAAATTTTAAATAAAACGAAAAAAACTGAATAATCGACCAAGTATCGTTTTTTTTTTTTATGGAGCATAGTATAACGTATCACGTTTTGAACAGCAAAAAATCTGCAGAAAGAATTTATTTAAGATATATATTTTTTTAGACACAAAATATCACAATTTCATTATTTTAAATTAATCAGAAGAGAGACAAAATTGAGATGAGCATTCTGGTAAGTGATAAAGTTTTTGCGTCCTTCAGATGCTGAGTGACTTGCTCTGAAACAAGTATCTACTATTAATTGCGGTGGGGAGTGGGACAACACTGAGTTATGCTTTTACTTCTCATTCTCATCTCAAGTCTCATCGAGCTTTCTACCAGGCGTGGTAGAGGCTAGAGGAAAAACGTAAGCACAATAAGTACACATAAAAAAACTGAAAGTGTATTCCTTTGAATTCTGATTATCGCTAAAACTATAGTTATCCAACAGGTAGCAGGCAAGATCGCATGGTAAAAAAAAAAAAAAAACTTTTAAAGACAGCTGTGAATTTGTTTCAAACCAGTATAGTAGAGGGTACCTACGTATAAAGCTGGGAATTTAAAAACAATTCAAAAAAGGAACCTTGTATCGAAATTCAAAATGTGACAATTAGAATTGATTGACAAATCTCCAGCCAATCATTGCAATGGGACTTGAAAAAGGAATTACCCCATATACCAATCCCATCAACTTGCAAATGTTGTCTGTTCCGTATGTGTCAAGGTTTATTTCAAGCCGATCAGAGCTTTAGATACAAGGGCAATTAGATCTACAAAATGTTATTATTTCTTACTAGCTTTTGCCCACGGCTTCGCAAACGTAAAAGTAGATGCTTTGTACATAATCCTATGAATTCAGTCAATATTTTTGGAACCATTAATTTTACAGTACATTTTGACCTAATGAAGGAAACATAATAGGCTAGTCCCCAGTAGTCCCTACTAGTAAATAAAACCGGTCAAGTGCGTGTCAGACTCGCGTACCTAGAATTTCGTAATTCTACAGTTTTGGGAACAGAAAATTTAATTTTGTCACTTTTTTTTCGTAATTTCTCAACCGCTATATTTCTTGTATTTTACACATAGTACCTTGATTTTTTCCACATTTTTCCGCCCACCAGTTTTGGATATACATTTTTTTGTGGTTTTTCAAGGATCCTTGAAATAAATGAAAGTAGACAAGCTAAGTATTTTTACATTCAGCTCTTTAATACCTTCAATTTCATACAAACATTGCACTTTTATTAAAAATAATACAATTTTATATATATATATATATTTACTTTTTTATATTTCTCATTTTGTATTTTTTTTTATTTGCTAGAGTTTACCTGTAAATGGCCAGTTACGGTTATAATTGACTTTTAACCAGTTTCGGAGATAAGGGGGGGGGGGGGGACATAAAGTTTTTTGAGTTTTTTCAAGGATTTCTTGAAATTAGTGACAGTAAATATATAAATACAGTTTATATATTTACAATCAGCTCTTCAGTTTCTTCAATTTGATACCCACATTGTATAAAAAAAAAAAAAAGTTTTCTCTCTTTTGTATCCCACTATCCCATTCCACCCCCCTCCCACTCATATTAGTATCAATGCGAAAGTTTGAATGAATGTATGCAAGAATGACAAGAAGAAAATTTCGATGTCGATGCATCGATGAGACTGATATGACATTATAACTTTTTAATTTACGTTCCGTTTACCTCCATTCATTACCGCTTTTTAAAATCAATGAAATATTGCTTTCCGGTTTTAATTTTTTCTGCGTTAAACGAAAACCAAAAATACGTAAAATCGTGACCAATCGAATTAAATTTCGCACGTGATTACGGCGAGTGATTCAAAAATATAGCTCCTGAACCTAACTTTTTGTTAGTAGAATCAGAAATAAAATGCGAGTGCAGTATACTCATATCCATTGAATATTTTTTGCCTCTGTAAAATAAAATACTTTTATTTGGAGAACATGCAAACAGAGTTTTTATTTAAGTTTTCCCGTAGTGGATAGGTTCTTAAATAATTATTAACAAGCGGATGAAGGGCGTTAACTCTGAAAATGGGAAAGTGAAGGTGGGTGAGGCATTAACCAGTCTGTCCAAGGACAAAAGCTACGAAAGTTATTAATAGGTACATGGCTAATAAAATACAACTGTCACTACTCCACTGTCCACAAATTTTAAACTAATTTTACCCAGTCAACTCGACAAGCTCCACCTTTTCTTCACTGAACCAGTTTGTGTGTCAGTATGCTAAACCTGTTCGGCTCTACTTTAAGAAGCTGTCCTGGCTGAGCTGACTGAGCGGGGTGAAGTGCACAATACTGTCCTGCCTGGGCTGAATGACCGGGGTGAAGTGCACAATACAGTCCTGGCTGGGCTGAATGACCGGGGTGAAGTGCACAATACTGTCCTGCCTGGGCTGAATGACCGGGGTGAAGTGCACAATACTGTCCTGGCTGGGCTGAATGACCGGGGTGAAGTGCACAATACTGTCCTGGCTGGGCTGAATGACCGGGGTGAAGTGCACAATACTGTCCTGGCTGGGCTGAATGACCGGGGTGAAGTGCACAATACTGTCCTGGCTGGGCTGAATGACCGGGGTGAAGTGCGCAATACTGTCCTGCCTGGGCTGAATGACCGGGGTGAAGTGCACAATACTGTCCTGGCTGGGCTGAATGACCGGGGTGAAGTGCACAATACTGTCCTGGCTGGGCTGAATGACCGGGGTGAAGTGCACAATACTGTCCTGGCTGGGCTGAATGACCGGGGTGAAGTGCACAATACTGTCCTGCCTGGGCTGAATGACCGGGGTGAAGTGCACAATACTCACGGTTGTGAAGAGTCAGTGCAGGAATCAGCGCTTCCGCTATGGGTCTTAGGAATTTTAGATGTCAATAATTGTATGTTAGAAATTAATTTAACTTTTACCTGATAGTAAGATCAAATCACAAACTACAAATCGTATCTTGAAATATTTGTTGTTATAAGCTGCAACTTGTTAACATACAAGATGTATTACAATTTTTTCCCATAAATCGTGAGTTGTAAACATTATTATAGCAAAACCTTTTGTACAAGAAAACATAAATTCAGTAAGTACGTACTAGTTTCCATACAAAGCAATTTCTTATTGGAAAAGTTTCATCTAAGTAGGCAACGTTCAGAGTCTCACAATATAAGTAAAACTTTTTATTACGCCTTACGAAAAGAAGACATAAGTTAATTTTTAATATTCGCTCGAAAGTGAAAGTTTTCTCGAGAAAACTTATCTATCCATGAGATTATAATAAGATATCATAATTGTAAGCCATGAACGTAAAAATACGTTCATGTTGTAAGCCATATAATTTTACATTTTGACTTTATTTTTTGTCCCACATTTTAATACGATTAACTCAAAATTCAACGTATCAAACTAATCTATTGTTTTGCTATCATTTAGGGATAATGACAATTCAAAATTTCCACATTTCGAGAGATTTAGAGATATGACAAAATTATTTTTTACAACCTCAATTATTTTGGCCTTGGGATACTCGGTTCACCCATTGGCCACGGAAATATGAGGTGATGCCATGCAAAAAACGTTAGGCTATACAAAAATCCCCTTACAAAATTCCCATATAAACAAGGTCCATGAGTGCCTGAAAAAAAGGGCATAAGCAACTCGACCTTTTGCCTCGCTAGAGCAACAAAAACCCTTAAAGACCAAATTAAAGAAGGTTTGCGGAACCTTCCATACATTTTTATCGACGACCACGGGGATGGCGTGGCACACCTCTTTCGACTCTTCTCTTCTGGTCTAAAACGGTCACCGTTTTCGTGATCAGCGACCCTCGAAGTCCCCGATACCGAGTTTCATACGAATCGGACCACTTTTCAACATTTTCAATCTTTTACAACTATCAAGTATAAATTTGTCTAGGTATATCAATAAAAGTCAACTTATATTACAAAACATTTTTGACACCACTGTCGTGATCAACGACCCCAATAACTTCCGGAAACTGAGTTTCAAGAGAATAAAATTTTAACAACTGTCGAATGTCAAAAAATCGTTACTGTAACCAACAGCCCCGAATATTCTCCGATATCAAGTTTTATAAAAATCTGACCACTTTTCACAAACTTCAAAGTATTTTTTTTGACACATTTACCGTGATCATAGCGAACCCAAAAAATTCTCCGATACCAAGTGTTATAAAAATCTGACCGCTTTTCACAAATGTCTATTTTTGACCGCTGTCAAATGTCAAGAAAAAAATTATTGGCACCGTTATTGTGATCAGCAATCGCAAAAAATTCGAGAAACTAAGTTTTTGAAATCGGTTCAGAAATGACGGAAATGTAAAGACCAAAAAAAATAGTTTTGAATTGTGAACCTCTTCATTTTTTGAATTCGTTTATGTCAAATTGAGAACCCCCTCCTCTTTTGAAGTTGGTTAAGAAGAAGAAAGTCTTGTATTGATGAATGTGAAAGTGGTAAAAGAAATGTGTAAGGATCGTAGCAAATATACATATTTGGACTCTGCCTACCCCTCTGGAAAAGAAGCATGAGAAAGTGTTGAATTATCACACTTCGATAAAATATTGATAGTACTGAATGTGGCCATGTGCATCCCTAACTCATGACGCTGACCAGCGGCCGCACTATGACACAATAAGGCTCGGGTTGATAATGTTTGAAAAATTACATTGCGGCGTTAATATTGTAACTCAATGTGTGACGCTCTTTATAACAAACAGTGGATAAAATATTGTCTAATTTTATAGCTACATCAAATATTTCATGGAAAAGGTGGAAAATTTATTTACTGCAAGGTTATTCTGTAAATATCACTAAAATATATGTCAAATCAAAAGTTCTTACGAGTGAAATGAAATCCCTGTGGATGTCTAATTTGTCTTATTGAAATAATTTGCGGAAATTTCCACGCTGCAAAACACAATTTTTTTCAGTTAATTTCTCTAACGCGGTTGGTTGAGTAATGAGAATGTACCTGTGGCGAAATGAACACATTTGCGCGTCACAGTTGCGGCTTTCATTGCCCTTCTGTTCCTTACTAATATGTTATATGTCCGACGACCTAGTATAGTAGATACCAAAATCCCACACAAAACAGGGATTGGGAAAGAACGCAAAAAAAAAAAACTGTCGAGGTTATTTCCACTCAGAAAGAGTTGCTTGACATTTCACCTATAATGTAGCTCCACTCTTTCCAAGTAAACAACCATGTCAATTAGTCAGTGAACGTTTTGTCCTATCTGGAAGTCTCTCGGATAGATTTTGATAGGCTTCTGCTTGCTTGAGGACTACGTTATGTCCTTTCATTTAAAATAATATGTTATCTTAATGGCACTTGGACCGAATTTGCCCACTATCATTTGAAAGAAGGCAGGAATTAGATTCCAGTATAATACAAGAAATATGAAATTAAGTGGAATATGAAATATATTTATTCATGTAATGTAGGTATAAAAGACACACTTATTACAGGTTAGTTTTATTGTAATATTAAAATAAATAATCTATGTGTATACATTTTATGTCATACATAATAATATGGGCCTTTCAAGATCATTGAATTCCAAATATTATTAAGATGCTTTGAAACGATTTTTCCAAATTCAAATTGGAAAGGTTTGCTAATACAGGTTGCTCAAGTTTGTAATTCCTTTAGTGATGGAGGAGGGCGAAAGACTCACTAACTGATATAAGCAAGAAAAAAACTATATGAGCCAAGGAAAAAAACAAGTTTCAAAATAAAAAGGACATGTCATCAGAAACAGATCAGAATAAAAATATCCACGAAGACGTTCGTAAAGTTTAAAAAGCAGTTTAAAAGTTTATCTGTGCTGCAATCAAACTAAACGGCGTTTTGCAGCAAAGTTAATCTTGGTTTAAAACTAAACTAAAAAAGTTAAGCTCGACTTGGGGTAAACTACAGTTAACGGTGCTAAGCTAACAACTCCTTTATTTAAGGATTATAAAAGAGCTTTCTTTTAATTTACCCAGTCCTTTTGGAAGCGGGTGAACTTTCCAAAGAAACATTTTTAGAACGAATTTTGTTTACCTAAAAATAACCCTTTCCCTTCCTTATCGTCCCGTTGCGTAGTCGTGAAGATTGAAATCCCAGCTGCGTATCCTAAGGACTAATCAAAGAGGCTTATGCCTGTTTACCACAAAAATTACCTCCCTACAGGAGTAAGCGGCGCTTTAAGAGAGCTTTTTACCCTGGGGGACAAAAAATGGGACTTATGAGAAAGTTTTTGAAAACGGTAAAAGCTTTGCTAATTTATTAAAAATACTGGCTTTTTTTACAGTTTTGCATGCGTGATTCTTAATTTGACTTTTTTGAACGAGTGAGAATAGCGAACGAAGTTCTCCGAGTCTACTTGAACAATCCGGCGTTTGTATGTATGTATGTTTGTCCGACGATAACTCGAGTATCGTTGATTGGGACGTCACGAAGGTTGGTACGTGATTAAATGAGACAAAAGGAATTTTGAAGTTTGAATATGAGACAAATCGGTTAAGAGCGAGTCGTAAGTTCACATTTCAGGACGAACTACTAGTTACTAATAAAAAATATTGAATGAGCGAGTAAAGCGAGCCGGACCACATTGTTAATCGGAACGTCAAAAATTTGGTAGGCGAGTAAATGAGACAAAGAATTTTTAAGTTCGAACATGAGCCAAATCGGTCGCGATCGAATTGCGAGTTCGCAGTTCAGGGCGAACTACCAGTCACTAACAAAGAAATATTGAACGAGCGAGCGAAGTTCTCTGAGTCTACTTGAATAATCCGGCGTTTGTATGTATGTATGAATGTTTGTCCGATGATAACTCGAGTATCGTTGATTGGAACGTCATGAAATGTAGTGAACGAGTAAGTAAGACAAAAATATTTTTTAAGTTCGAACATGAGCTACATCGGTCAAAGTGTTGCGGAGATATGGGGTTGGGGGTCCGCGAGTTCACAGTTCGGTGCCAATGGTGCCAATGCGTCATCATTGAACGGAACATTGAACTGTTTTTATCCCTTTTTATTGCACAGGAAGAAAAAAGAAACCAGATACGTCAATTTTTTTCACCAAGTATTAGTTTGATTAGAAGTTATTCGCAGAATTACGTTATAAATATTGTATTTATTACTTTTTGTATATTATTTATGCAATGTGTTAGTGTTTTTCATGTAGTTTTATGTGCTTTTATTATAACGTTTCGTGTCAAATGTGTTTTGGTGTCATTGAGCTTTGTAAGTAGTTTTGAAAACTAAATTTTTATATGACAACATGAAAGATATAGCATTACATAGGTACCTAATTTTATGCAGATTCATAAAATATTAAAATTTTCGCATTTCTGTAATTCCCACAAATTATGGCAGCTTTAATCAGCTGCTAGCAGAAGTGGCACTTGACCCGGTAGACATCAAAGCTGGGGAAGGGTTCTGATTGGTTCTATTAAATTGGACCAATTACAGCGCAGAAATGCGGTGTCATAATGTAATATTATAAGAAATAAGACAATACAAGAGTGTTTAATCATTTAAAACATAATATAATAAAACAGTAGAACCCGGTGTGTCTGTACATTGAAGAAAAGTAATAAAAATAGAAAGGGGGTGACTAAAGAAGAGCGTGCGAGGAAAGTGCCCGCGTGGCCGAAGGCCGAGCGGGGCGCGTTCGTAGTCCAAATATGTGAGTTTTTCGGCCTCACTAGCTTTAATTGAGTTATTGTCAGTTTGTACATTCAATTGAGATTGAGTTGGAGCACTTATAATGTTTGTTTCTGATGTCATTTGTTTCCTGCAGGCCACGCGGGTGAAGCCGCGGGCAGAAGCTATTACGTAAAAATATCCATCAAATGCCGACAATCACAATAATAAAAACTTTAATTGAAACTTTAAGTGTTTTTTTCAAATATTCAATTTAATTAAATTCAATTCATTTATTTATGTCAGGCTTTAGGCCAATATAATATTAACAAATTACAAATTATGAACTAGTTAAAATAAAGATTAAAATAAAAATTAAAATATGGTTAGTAATTGTTATTTAACGTTTCTAATTTAAATTTAAGTAATTATGATATAATTATAGTCCTTTTTTAGATTTTTATTTTCATAAATTTTGATATTGAATTGGAATCTTCAAATGACACCAGTTTATAAATTTTTCAGTTAAAGTAAAAAATGTTTGTGTTAGTGTTTAGTTAGTGTCAAAATAGTGTGTAGTTTTGCTTTACTTATTTCATTTCTTGAATTTAAATATTTCCTAACTTACTACTTATTTAAATAGAGCAAATAAAAACGAAACGAAGCGAAGTTTTACAGAACGAATTCTTGGCGTGTCAGTCGAATTCTTATTATCCTGGTCGTTATTTTCCGTAGGATTGATGTAAATCAATTCTTCAAAACGACGTAATGGAATTCCCTCTGAGGAACACACTTTATTGAAATATCGGGAACGAAACCAGCTTGAGTGGCATTTATAAATTAATCCCGACGTGGTTTAATGTACCTATATATATCCAGTATCACATCCTGTCTCTCGTTTTAAATAAACACATCAACAAAGTTTGACAAATTCAAATTTTTTTCATAAACTTGGCGTATATATATATGATGTAAAGCGTAATTTTATGCTTGTTTGTAATTTAAAATAAAATTAAAGTCAAATAAACAAAAAATTAAAAATTATTAAGAAACAATAATAGTTGCGCGTTAATTAAAAAAATGTACAGAACAAAAAACGGAAAACAAATTGTGAGGTAAAAAATTTAAGATAAAAATGTGTAGTAGTCAGTTGAACCTCCTAACGCATTGGCTAAGACTACATCGCCTCGGTATGCTTAAAATTACGCTGTCTATATAGCAGCCTGGGGAATCTTGCTCAAAGTTCAATAAAACCGGACAAGTGTGAGTCGGACTCGCGCACGAAGGGTTCCGTACCATTATCTATAAAAACGGCAAAAAAACATGTCTGGTGTATGGGAGCCCCCTTAAATATTTATTTTATTCTGTTTTTTAATATTTTTTGTTATAGCGACAACAGAAATACATCATCTGTGAAAATTTCAACTGTCTAACTATCGCGGTTTATGAGATACAGCCTGGTGACAGACGGACAGACGGACGGACAGATAGACGGACAGTGGAGTTTTAGTAACAGGTTACAATAAAAATGATGCAAAAAAAGATCTTGGGCTGTGCGTAAATTTTGAAGCAACTCTTCAAACGCCATTCTGCTGAGCAAATCCCACGCATACTCTATAGGACATGCGTGGGATTTGCTCGCAGAATGTCGCACGATTGCGGAGGTCGGTCTAAATTAGCGATATCATATTCAAGAAAAGCATTCCTCACCAGCCCTGCGGTATGTGTGCGAGCATTGTCTTGCATGGACACGAAATCTTCAACTGTTTGCTTTTAGGCGGAGCAACAATAGGTTCGACCATCATGTGGCGGTAGTTTTCGGCAGTCACGGTGCATCGTATATTCCGGCCTAAACCATGATTGTTCCCCCTTGATAAGGATGAACTTCCTGAGAACACCGAAGCCGTTCACGACGTACTGAACCACGCAAAATGCGTATTCTCCTTGAATCAGGATGCAAACCGAAACTCGATTCGTTAGAAAATAGAACATGGGGCCACTGATCTCCACACCATCGTAAATGAAGACGTGCCCACTGTCACCGCAGTGCTCGATTATCATGCCGAAGAGTTTGGAACCGTAACAGCCTACGAGACTTGAAACCACCTAGTGTTCAGATCGCAGCCTTTATACGAATTGCTTAACCGGAGTCTGAGGCTCTCTTCTGACTATGTTTTGTAAGAAATCGTCTTGTCAATCATGTCTTACTTACAAGAATGGTAATTGCAATGAACTAATTTAAAATAGCGTCGTTTTCATAGACTTCCACGGGCAAAAATGTTTACTTTTGCTAAAAATTGTCACTTTTAGCTTAAATTCCTCGGTCTAGGATTTGAACCTGTGACCTCTTGCTTTCAAGGTAAGCGCGCTACCGACTGCGCTACCGAAATTAAGCAAAACAAAGCGACATCGGAAACATACTTGTTATCTGGAAAAAATTATCGATATTTTGTTTACCTTTGCCTCATAATAAAATAACATGTCCATTTAAAACATCAGCAGAACTACAAACCTCCAATAAAAACACCCAAAAATTAGGAAATATCGGAAAAAATCAATCAAAGGCTTAGCAATAAAGTCCTCGTTTAAATATCGCATCAAAATTACTACACCATTTTTTCAGACACTCTTGGGAATACATTTGAATAATGTTCCCTGCGCGAGGAATGTAGTTGAGGTATTACCTCACTTGTTAAGTATATAATAATGTTACCAGCGCGAGCTGTTGAGGTATTACCTCACTTGTTAAGTAATAATAATGTTACCAGCGCGAGCTGTTGAGGTATTACCTCACTTGTTAAGTATATAATAATGTTACCAGCGCGAGCTGTTGAGGTATTACCTCACTTGTTAAGTATATAATAATGTTACCAGCGCGAGCTGTTGAGGTATTACTTCACTTGTTAAGGACCATTTTCAATGGCCGACAGTGTTATTTGTTTTTTTTTTCTGATGTAAATTTTACTGATATAATTTCTAAAAATCTTTCAGGGTCACAGACCGCCTATAAACGTGATTCCACTGTTGTTTCTATTGCGTCTCGTTATCTGCCCCTGAAAGTGCTCTTTAGAGCAGAAAACTCAGTTGTGGGCGCGTTTGAATGCAATGCTGTTTTATTTCGCTATAACATGCACGTTCTAAATTGCGAAGACAGACAATACAATCGTGCCGATTTTGTCGCGTTTGTAAAATTGAAAACTTATGTCAGGCAGGAGTAACATGATACATATCGGGCACCCATACCCGCCTGTATAAGGGTCTGGTCCCTTATGCAGGAGCCCGAAGCGACACTAATGTGAATAATGATGATATATGAGGTGTGCTAAGGAGCGGCTGCTTGTATCTCGTTAAGAGAGTCAATAGTATACCATATGAAATAAGAAGCTTAAGTAGTAAACCTGTATTTAAAACGAAATTAAAAAAACATCTCATAAATCAAGTTAAAGTCAAAATTGTTTCAAAGAAGTAGAGAAATAACTGATTATTTATTTGTTTTTTGTTCTAATTAAAATCTAAAACTTGAAAATTAAACAAGCCTATAAATGTTCACATAAATAGTGTTAAGTAAAAGGGAGCTTTTTCTGCCTTCAAACTATTATGTAGTTTGGTAGAATTATACACAAATATGTATGAATGTTCATGTGAAATAAACGTTTATTTATTTATTTATTTATTTTTATTACATATTATTATATTATAGTGTTGGTCTTCTTTTCAAGAAAGTTGTGGGTATTTAGTGTTCTTGTGACAGTACCTATATTATTATTTTACAGTATTATTTTCTTTCTCCCCTTCCTCGTGACAAGCATAAATTAAGGATGGGGAAACAAACGATGAAAGTAAGAGAAATATGCTCAGAGAACTTCGCATCGTCTTAGAGGAAAATGAAAACGGTATCCAATTTTTTTCGTAGGAAATTATTTTGTCGACAGATATCAAACGTAGCAGCCGTGAAAAGTGACTTAAGTAAAAAAAAGCGACAGTTGTCAACAGAGACAAATGCCAAAAAGGATAGGTGTCAAAACTGACAGATTACTAAACGACATTTATTTCAATAGAAATAGATGTCACAGGTGACAGATATCAAAAGCGACAGATAGGTAAGTAGAAAATGTATCAGGGATTTAACACGGTAAAATTACCCGAAAATGGGGAAATACCTAGAAATTTTGAATTTTGTTACACTTTTATACAATAATATTATTGTATAAAAGTGTAATCATTTAAACTTACATTTCTAGAAATAATACATTGTATTATTTCTAGAAATGTCAGTTTAAATGTCAAATAAGTTATAATAAGTGTAAATGTCAAATTAGTTAAGATATATAATTATGTAATTTGCCAAGAAGAATTAATTAAAATAATGAAGTAGCGGCGATCTAACTGCTGATTTAAAATGTTATCCTGCTTTTATGTAAGTATAAGTTTATTGATCTTCATTGCTGCTAATTGTCAACATTATCATCACTTACGTCACTCAGTGTATTACGTGTATTTAAGAGGATAGTTTCCGCAAAACCATAATTTATTCTTCTCGGTTTGAAAAATCTAGCAATACTATATAAAAAAGAAAAAATACATATTTCTTTCAGGAATATAATACACACTCATATCGGAACAGAACCGTCAAAGTGCCAAAGATGGCTCTATAAAAAGTTTTCATGTCAAGGTATAAGTTTATGAAAGTAAAAACCCGTTCATATTATTTATGGACTAAATTCTGTATAAATTTTATTAACCTCTTAACAGGACAGATATTTCATAGCAACTTTGCTCTTTTTAAAATAATAAAATTAGTGAAAAAAGTTGTCATTTTGTCTTTCCGCACGGAGTAACAGGGAATTATGCAAGCGGAACCTATCCTCTTAAAATCTAAATTTTTAACACCTTTCCTTAAAAATGATGTAAAATATTTAAATAAGTAAATATACGAATAGTGACCACTGTTGTGACATAGTTCATCATTGTGCTTCTTTATCGTACAAATATTTATTAATTTTATAATAAGTTTGGTTCAAAGTCGCATATCGAGAATCTGCACTGCGATTGGTCCAGTTTATTATAAAACCGCTAAATACCCGATCAACAACAGAGATGAGAAATAATTCCCCACCTTATTTCTTAATCCACCCCCCCCCCCTTTATCCTTATTGGCCTTCAAGGCAGCTTGACCGGAACGACGCACCCGTGGTTCATGAACTAATGTCATCTCCTCATTGTTAGTTGAAAATATTATGAATAAAGACGATTATTTGATGGCCGTAAATAAAGTATTGTGCGCAACTGAATATAATTAGACATTGGATGCTCGTGCTAAACTTATACGAAACGAACGAAGTGAATAAACAAGCACTCGTGTCCCAATGTCTCAAATTATGTAACAGTTGCACCAAATACTATTGTAAATTTATTATAGCATGTCCTACGACAGAGGCACCTACTTAATTATGAGGCCTTAGTATTCGTTTAAAAATTATAGCATTTGATGTTATAAAAAAAATTATAACTTTAACTTGATAACACAAACAAAAACTGGCCAAGTGCGAGTCGGACTCGCGCACGAAAGGTTCCGTACCATTATCTATAAAAATGGCAAAAAAATTGTATCGAAGCCCCCTTAAATATTTATTATATCCTAATTTTTAGTATTTGTTGTTATAGCGGCAACAGAAATACATCATCTGTGAAAATTTCAATTACCTAACTATCACGGTTCATGAGATACAGCCTGGTGACAGACGGACGGACAGCGGAGTCTTAGTAATAGGGTCCCGACCCTTACCCTTTGGGTACGGAACCGTAAAATGCCTTGACACATGGACATTTAGACAGATAGACGGACAATAAAGTGATTCTATAAGGGTTCTGTTTTTCCATGTTCAGGTATGGAACCCTAATTACACCCTGGGTGGGTATGCAAATTATATTTGCGAACTTCATTTCTACGAATATGTGAAGTATAATATGTGAAGTATAATAATAATAAAATTATTATTTTATAAAACCGCTCATTAATGTTGGGTGACATCAAGCGTTAAACTCGCAAACACTCTCAAACCCTTTCCGGAGTAACGAGGAAGAAAAATAACCAGCGACCTTTTGTTAAGAAATTAAAAATGTTTTTTGAGATCCAAACCGTTTGATGAAATGTTTTTCTTCGGCGGGTATTTTTGCTATCTTAATGTTTGGAATACAGCCTCAAAGGACTTCTTCGTTACGTTTATGAATTGTTCAGGAAATCAGAGATTGGTCGACGATTTTCAACAGGAAGTTTTTTTTCAATCTGCTGGGTTTCTTTTTAGAAGAACTTTGTCTGAATGTATGCCTTACTATAGTAATATACTATATATACTATAGTATATTATATACTATAGTATATTATATACTATAAGGCATACATTCAGACAAAGTTCTTCTTAGTAGTAATATATAGTAGTAAAGTGGGCTGTACTGTGTGGTGGTGAGGAACAGCGGACCTATTATGTATCTCTAGGTGCCTTCTGGACTGTGTGGTGGTGAGGAACAGCGGACCTATTATGTATCTCTAGGTGCCTTCTGGACTGGGTGTCTATCATCAAAAACATAGATATACTATCGAATTCCGATTGTCTAAGGACGACACAGTTCGTAAATAGTTCAATACCCACTAAAAGCAATTTTGAAAGTTTAGTTTTTATCTATGTTTTTGGCAATAGGCACCCTGTCCAGTTGGCAACCTAAGATACAGAATAGGGGGGCAGAGCATAGTAACACCATTTACGAACTTTCTATTCAGTCGTCATTTGGCCTATCGCGGTGCCGCGTGTCTATATCGTGAGAAGAAACTTGCCGGGTCACAATGACAATATAAATAAATATCGTGCAATGACGTCATCAGTCACAAGTCGCCACTGATTTATTTACATTATTTATATATTTATTTATATTGTCATTGTGACCTGGGAAGTTTTGTCTCACGATATAGACACAGGGCACCGCGATAGGCCAAATGACGACTGAATAGGAAGTTCGTAAATGGTGTTACTATCCACAAATTTTGCGCACATGTGAACATTTGACAACTTCGTGTCTAATTTTAGACTTTTAAACTGCTAAATGTGCTACAACAATGAAATTGATATAACTTTTATTTACACAGCGATAGACTGTAACATGAAATAAACTAGCTGAGAAGATGTTGAACGAGTGTTTGAAAAACCTCAGTCTCTTACGTCTACTGGGATACATGTTTATATTAAAAACATAATATACTGGAAGACAATGTCGTAACGTAACAATACAAATATTTCAAAATTAAATAGTATATTTCGTGACGAGTATAAAATGGCGGATTTTCTTACCCGAGGAATGAAGCTAGTTTCGACGTGATCCCAAGGCGAAAGTCGAAAGCTTACATTCCAAGGGTAAGAAAACCCATTTTTACTCGTTGCGAACGATACTTTTTCTACTAGTTACCTGATTTATATATTTAAATATTTAATTTTTCCTTTCAAATTTAATGTATTTTATGACTTTGTTGCAAAGCGCGGCACAGTTTTAAACTTTTTTATTTTCAGGCTTCGGCCGGCGGATTTTATTTGTGGCCAGTATAATTTTGTGAAAAAGGAGTGTCAGACGCAATATAATCGATTATGTCGTGAATCGGAACGCAGGGAATTTCGATTGTAAAGACAAACTAAGGACGTCAAAAATAACCTAATTTAGCATGAAATGGAGACAAACGTCAAAAAAACCTATTTTTATATTAATAAACATACTTAGCTTTACAATTTTCAGTTATGTTATAGCTCGTTTCATCAAAGAAGGTATCACTATCTGTAATGCAATTGCTGCAACTAATTTCGAATCAAAACTTTTTATTGAACAAAACAGAAGACCCTTTTTAAACGAAATAATTAAATATTTATTAATGCGCGGTCTAATATTGAACAGCGCCACCTTTTGTTTTTTTTATGTACTTACTAAAATTTTATATGCTGCACAATTCTAGCCAAAGCTTCCTTGTTTTTTTTTCCTTTAACACAATCGTTCGTGACGTCTATATGCCTTCATCGCCAGGAATTATATATAATTTGCTGTGTAACTATAAAAGTAAAAAAGTAAATTCCAAGAACCCTTAAATAACTGTTGTTTTGACACCTAATTAATAAAATAAAACCTTTGACGAGAAAGAAACACTTCTACAGCCGACTACTCCGGTAAAAACTAATGTAGATCATCCCGCCATCGTCTTTTTGGTTTAATAATTGTTAAATAAAAACTGAATAATAAAAGTATGTTATACAGAGTGGAAAAAATTCAAGGGCCCTGGAGGGGAACTACCTTAAATCCTTTAGTTAGCTCATTTTACTGAAAGAAAACATTCCTTTATTTTGTAAAAGAAACAAAACTGCATTCAAAGATCTTCTAAAATTTTCTTGTCTCACCCGGCAACTGAACCAACTAAAAATTAAAAAAATAAACTCTCGCTATTTTATTATACGAATCGGTAGGATGATTGTTCAGGATAAAACTTGTCTAATAAACATTTGGTCTTACCCTCATCAGTTGTACGAAATACCCATGAAATTTAATATTTATTACAAGTTCTTTATTAACAATACCTAGTACTGTTCACTTGTAAAGTAATAATGATACGCCATTATTAGATGATTACATAATGACAGCACGGAATGAAAGCAAAACAAAACAAAATTTAAAATTCGAACGAATACTTTTATCGATTTTAAAAATGTTGAAAATTATCGTTCTAACTTCAAATATGTTGCTCCGCGTTGCAAGAAAAATACGTTCCCTTTTTAAACTTTTCGTCAGTACGCCTAGTGCAAGAAGCAATTGTGCTGTGCATAGATTTATTATTACCATTTAACGATTTTCTTATTGAAGTCTTCAAACAAGGTATAACATTAGCAAGCTTGTGCTTCATACGATGTCTTTGGATGTAAGAGAGATAAGAAAATTATAACGTGTCATATACTTGTTACAAGTGAAATGTACTAGGTATTGTTAATAAAGAACTTGTAATAAATATTTAATTTCATGGGTATCTCGTACAACTGATGAGTGTAAGCAAATGTTTATTAGACAAATTTTATCCTGAACAATCATCTTACCGATTCGTATGATAAAATAGCGAGGGTTTATTTTTTTAATTTTTAGTTGGTTCGATTCCCGGGTGAGACAAGTAGATTTCAGAATATCTTCGAATGCAGTTTTGTTTCTTTTAAAAAATAAAGGAATGTTTCCTTTCAGTAAAATGAACTAACTAAAGGATTTAAGGTAGTTCCCCTCCAGGGCCCTTAAATTTTTTCCATCCTGTATAATAAGTGTTTATTATACAGTACCTAGATAACAAAAGTAAAGTATCTTTTCATACATTCATTAACGGTTTACCAGCATGTTTTTTTTCACCATACTAATTTGACCGTAAATCAAGAATAACTGTTGGTTTTTCTCAGAAAGCACCCTTTGTGACAGATTACAACAATATTACCTAATACAGAGTAATAAACCAAAGTAAAGGGCTATAGGGAGAAGAGATTAATGAAATAAGGACCAAAACTGAGACCTTCAGGTAGTAAGGGAAAATCCCTAATGAAAAACATGTCGGTAGAGCAGAGACAATAAATAAATACATAGTTTTGTACAGATTGAGGCTTAGCATAATTATGAGTAAAAAATCAACATTATCTACTTCATCTTCTCTCTACCTACTCAGAAAAGTGTAATTATATAATGACCGGTAGAGAGTAAGCAAAGTTTATTTTTGCTGCCGGCAAAATATTTTCAATTTTGAACATTATTTATTCAGGAATAACACAGCGGGCCCAAAAGAAACACAGTGTTTTACTCTGGGTCCAAATTATTTCAATCAAACAGCTTGAATCGCTAAACCCAGGATTCTGTTCAAGAATCCATCCCTTTGCAAGAGATAATATAATATTTGCCTTAATTGTTACTAAATAGATAAATATTAATAAACTAGTTTATTCCATTTTTCAAATTAAGGAAGATAGTGCTCTCTAAATAATAAAAGCGCTCTTGAGTGTGTTAAAAGGTTTTATAACGTATTATTAAACTGTCAAGATGTGATGGAATGCCACGCTTCCTAACTAACTACCCTAGTAAGGTAGTTACGAACACATCTGGCGAAATTTTAATTAAAATAAAATTGCAAAGTGTATATTGTACCTTAAAAATAATATATTGATTTAAATTAACATTATATCATTGCAGTATAGAAACGCAGAAAGAAAAGTTAATCTGGATGTGAGGAGCTCTGAACCGGGATTTGAACCCGGGACCTCTCGCGTTGGCTAACCTGCAGCCTTTCCTGTGTACCATAAATGTTATACTTTTTTTTTTACTGTTTAACGGCTCTGGAAACAGTCCTTTTGAGGCAATCATAATTTAAAGTTCACAAGATTATATTTGTTTTATTTCCTCACACTATGCATTGAAAAACGTAGTCTGATACACGGGTGTAAGAGCAATAAATTACTCGGTTACGTTTAAAACACTCGCTACGCTCGTGTTTTAAATCGTCCTCGTCATTTATTCCTTTTCGCCCTTGTAGCATAAACTAATATTAAAACGAAAACCTTTGCCTCAAAAACTAATTATCAGTGAAAACTGGTTAATTGGGACCTGGATAAGTGAGAAACCTCTATTATTGAGAATTACAATGAGGTCCCGACACTTTTTCATCGAATTACCTCTGTTAATTGGACTTTTCAAACCTGGTTAAATGAGATTTGTTTTTTTTTTCGATGTTTACCTCTATAATTGGGACGTTGTAGCTCAATTCCCTGCATAAATGAGACATTTTATCAGGTTGGAAACAAAGATTTCAAAAGTTAAGATAAGCCCTTACCGTACTATGACAGCACCAAAATGTTTTCACCTTTAAATGGGTGACGCTCACACGTTTGGAATCAGTGCTCATCTGAACACAGTAATAGTTGGACGCCTTAAGTGCACTTAAAGTTAATCATTTTAACAATTTTAGTAGTCTGATCAGTTTGCTGACCGTAGGTAAACAGATTGCGCACTCATAAGTGTGCGCGCGTCGGCATTATGTAACGCACACATTCAAAAACGATGCAATAGGTTTTAGGTGCCAGGGCTCATCTAAACTTTTGAAATCTTTGGTTGGAACCGGTTTCGACACGTTTGTTAATTCTTAACTTAATTCATAACATCAAAAATACGCATTTTTATTAACATTTTCACTTCTATTATTGGAGTAACGGTACAATGTACATTGCGACCTCTATAAGCGGAGGCCTCTGTAAATGAGACAACTATAATTCAAAACTGTCTAATTGGAACACTGGATAAATGAAAACCTCTTTAAATGACACAAAATCCTTCGTCCATTGTGATCCCAATTAACCAGCTTTCACTGTATTATGTAACAATAAAAAAACAAATTCTCTCAGTGAACTATGTGCAATTATGTGCATTACAATCTTGTGTATCCAGTTAGTTACAAAATAAGAGCATACGACAATTTATATTTCGAACTTTCTTTAATTCTACATAATATCAACTGACAATGACGACTGAATACAATTTTTGTTTATTTTACTTGTCCTTAAAATTGTTAAACTTGGCTCTAGACATCAAACTGCTAAAATCTTTTCAGTTTATGTTTTGTTTCAGATGGCTATTTCCATTACATCATTACGATCTATTTAAAAAGGAATTCCTGACATTATTCATTTCACGAAGACCCTTAAAGGCACAACCAATCTACTTAATACGCAACCCTGACGAAGAAAAGTACTAGCTTTAAGAATACAGTTTGTCCAACCTAAAATGAGCACTAATGTATTTGTAATAAGATTCACTGGACTGAAAATAGGCTTCAGTTCGTGTACATCATTATCTAGGAGTGATGTAGAGGTCTGCCCTGTTATGCCTAGTCATTAAAGTGCTGGTCAGTTGGGCACAAAATTGCAAAACGGCGAGAAGATGGCATGCTACCTTTATCTTGAATAAAGGTTTGACATTTCAATAACGATAATTTATTGGAGCTTAGTTGATGGATTGCTGAATAATTTTGACCGATCTCCTTTGTATTTGTTTGTCAGTATACTAACGTCTCAACTTGATATCATAGGCCCACTAAAACATTTCAGAAAATCAGAATGTTGTCATCATTGTTTTACTTCAACTTCAATATCTCCTTCTCGCTCTCTCTCTCGTTCTCTTGTCTCGGATACAGTACTGTTGTGGTTATTTTATATTATTTATAAATAATAATTAATCCATAATCTAGTGTTGTTAATTAAGTATCCCTATGATTAGGCGAGTCTCAAGATATAACTAGATATAATAATCATCATCATTATTTCCAAGCCTAGCTCTTGTCAGAGTACCATCTTCCATCGTTTTCTGTCCAGAACCAAATCCTTTAATTCTTGGTTACATGCAAATCCTGCCGTTGCCTTAAGTCAAAGTCACTGAATTTGATCTTTGGTCTGCCTCTTCATCTTTTACCCTATTTTTTCCCTTGGACTATGATTTTTATTAGGAAATCATGCCTAAAATGGTGCTCTTCTGTTTTCAATTACATTCATGATGATTATTTTCTCTTTAACTCGTTTCAACACTTCCTCGTTGATTATTTTCTCTGTCCAACAAATTTTATCCATCAAATGCTTTAATTATTTCCTTATCTCGGTTTACTCATACAACATTGTAATAAAAAAAAAATTATAAACCTTTTCTTTATGTGTTGACATTTTTGAAGTGAACATGTAATTTTTATTGTGGAATGCCTGCTTAGCGATTGCGATTCTAGTCTTTATATACGTTATACATTTTGAGTTTTCTGTGATGATGCTACCCATGTATTTAAAGCTGTTTACTTGTTCTACTACTGTAGTCATTGTTTATTTTTATGGTTAGATTTTATCTAGCCGTTTCGAAGTATTCGAAATATTTTGGTTTTCTTTTTATTCATATTTAACTGAAATTCTGTAAAAATCTGATGCAACTGGTTAATGATTGTACAGGTAGCGGTACGGTTTTTGATGTCTGACCTTGACTGCGCTAGTAATTTTTTCACTATCGCACTTAGTAATTTTTTACGCGAATGAATACATGCGCTAGTCCCCCACCATTTTCGCCGAGCGGTCAAAAATCGTGCCGCAATCTGTAACTGGTTTCTGTTTTCAGTTATTGCAGCGGTATCAAAACAGCGGTATCATTGGCGAACCGAATAAAATCGGTGAATCTTCTCAATTATTGTTATGCCTTTTGTAGAGGTCTCCAACATTTTTTGTATTGCGCTTTTTACGAAAATATTGAAGATAATGTCACGGGGTACGTAGGGTCCCACGAGCAAAAAAAAATCAATATTTAATGAAATTTAAGAGATAGACAGAAACTAAATCAAATCTTTAAGAATCCTTATATTGTTCGTTTTTTTAAAACAATAGGTAACAATAATTGTTAAAAAGGGGGGATATTACAGCGATGTTCATTAAAACGTTCCCAAAGGTCAGTAACTGTCTTGGATCGAGGAGACGCTCGGAGACACGGTGGGGATCTCCGGCGTAATGGCTCCGGACGCGTCGGCAGGAAAGACCGAAGAGTGCGTCCGGCGGTCAGGTGGAAGACCGTGGCATAGATAAATAAAGGAAGGATAGATTGCTCACTCCATACATTAGAACAAAGCCCGCGTAAAACTTATTATTTTCGCCGGTACCTAGTAGTTCGACTTATTATTTTTGATGTCGCTACTATACTAGATAAATTGTGACATACCTAGTGCCATCTATCGAACAGTTGATGAAACGGAATTCGATGTGTCGATGTTCGATGGAATCAGTTGACAATGATTATTACTGGAAATTAATTTAGTAATAACTTGTATTTTATTGAAATTTAGTGTAGGCTTATATATAAGCTGTCACGACCCATAGCTATGTAAAAAAATGTCACTGATGTGAGACGAATCACTTGACGAATGTCACTGATGTGAGACGAATCACTTGACGAATGTCACTGATGTGAGACGAATCACTTCACGAATGTCACTGATGTGAGACGAATCACTTGACGAATGCGCGAGCGCGTCGTTGCAAAACTATTTAAACGACCTTTCTCTTTGTCTGCAGCGCGTGGAGGTGGGGGGACGGAATTTTCGAGAAAAGAATAACAAGGTGACGTACTTCGTGCGCATGACCATATAAGCACAGCTAACTTTACCGAATTAACGGATTTTTAGAGACAAAGGAAAACGAGGTGACGCATCTCGCGCGGGGAATCACCTGAATATTTTGGTACGATTTGGTATACATGTAACGGTTTTATTTACGTTACAATAAGGGGCGAAAGTGAGCAGCTTTGACGAACACCTCGTTTTATTTTTGCTCCTATTTTCTTCCCAAACATCTATGATGGTTTCCTGTTTCTGTCATAGTTCACTACGGTCCTTATAGTCTAACCCTACCTTCTTTAGAACTTCCATCAAAATGTTAATAAAAGTAGATCATCCCACCTGAAATAATAAAGCGTGTAATAAACTTGAAACCTTATTTCGGTATCTGAATTATGACATGAATCTTTGAAGGGGCGTCAGAGGTGTTTCGGCATGAAACGCAAGTCACAGTCCATACTCAAGTACACCCACGTTACATATACGATTATTACGTCCCAATCCGATGGGTGGTCAGTTTTACCACTGTACTTCGGTCACAAATAGAGACCCACTACTTAGCGTGCCTTCTGAAGTACGCAGAATGAACTACGGAATTTGAACCTGCGAATCATGGACTTGAACTTGAAAAAAACCAAGTCAATCCCTTAACCGCTTTCTTCTGCGGAACGTTTAAAAACCAAAAAAACTAGGTTAGAAATATATTATTTTTGACAAAAGTTTTTATCCTAACTAAGACATTGTTTGTAAGTAGATTGAATTATTAAAATACCAAAAATATGTTTTTTTTTTTCAATATAGAGAAGAGGCCTCGTTTCTTCCAACGAACCCTTGAACATCTGCTGTTGTTGATGTTCTAGCGTCAAGTGTCCTGTTAAAAACCTACTTGACCAACAATTATTTCTGTTTGCGATTTCTCGATTTTTGTTCGTTTTGACCAGTACTATCGCCAGTTTTCGGCTTTTACAACATAACAACATCCCAACAATCCTGTATAAACAATACCCCGCCTAATTAAGTATACAAACAGAAAGCTCTTCTTTACTCACTTCAGAAAAAGATAAGTTCTTATTTAACCAGGAAAATGTGTACTATCTGATTGAGATGAAACATTTTGTAGGTCAATATATACATATAAGTTAACTTTATTAATATATACGCTTATCTCCAAAATGACTTTTTAATTTTGATAATTGGGCTTAAATTAGTTTTGGTTAAAAAATTACTGTAAAACATGAGATAAAACTGCGTGCCCTAAAAAGCGTGTATTGGTGTCAGAAGTACGATGATATGGCTAACTCCCAAACAAACACGTTGGGTTGTTATATTTGTCGGTAAAAAGAGAGTTGAACGATCTAGTAACAGTCCACACTTGGAAAGACTTTTACAACTCCACTTACAACTCGTGGATATAATGTATCCTGACGATTTGTATTAATTTAAGTTTTTTATATATAACGGAATGCCCTATAGATTGACTGCCTATCTGATTTTCCATAGATATAAAAGTTTAAAAGAATTTCTACTGATTTCGAGTTACCTCTTTTTTTTTAAACTAAGTTATAAAATTCAGCGAATTGTTTCGGTTATCCGAGCTTACAAGCTAATTGAAAAGTGCCGATATTTTTATGACAGAAAAAAGTCGAGTTCTATATTCAAGCGTTTGAAGTCGGCGTCTTTTTTTAACTTATTTATCATCGCTTTTTTGTGGATTCTAACAATGTTAGGGTTGTTATGGTAATAATGGGCCGATATCGAGGTGATTTGCATTTAGTGTAGGATGGGGAACTCGATCTGCTCCATAATTGAGTTTTTTAAGCGATCAGGACAAATCGGCCCCTTGGGCACTTTTGTAATCATGCTAGAAACATCTGAAGCTAATAAAATAGCACATTTAATAATGGTGGTTTCAGAAGAAAATAGACGATGGAATTGCTTTTTGAGCGACAGTTTTGTGAATTAAATATACCGGCAGACATTTGGAAAACCCGTAGGAGTTATAACTTTAGCTTGAATTCAACAACATGTAATTAATAAGAACTAAACTTATTTATTTGTTTGCGAAATGTAAGCAATTCATTTTTGTTTTACTCATAGAATGACCAGTGAGTGTGTATTTAGGTAGAGGCGAACGAACGAATGTAAGGCTTTTGTATTGGAAATTGTTTCAGTAAATGTGCTACCACAAACAGCCTAGAGAAAAAAATTTTAGAAGCCTAACTTGCAATTTGCGTTCAACAGAAAAAAATAATCGCCAGGATGTGATTTGACATTGAATGATAGAGTGGAAAACATCATTATAAGATCAAAATTAATGAATATCGTATGATACTGTACCGAATGAATACTGTCAGTATTGTGTTCCTCAAATCTACAGATGACTATAAAACTTTATTGCTTTGCGCGTATAAATATTTTGAAATAAAAGGTTCATCAGCAGCCCAATTAACCGTATTTCTATGACGCTTAGTTATTTGGGAAATATTGTCATCTACGAAATTGCGCAAACATGATTTATCTTAAATGCACTGAAACTTTGTTATAGGCAAAATCGCAAATTTTTGCTGGTTTTTCCAAGATGGCGAAGGAAGCACAGTGGCTAGGGTGACGCAAACGCAGCAAATCGTGCAGGAAACGCAGTCTCGCGCTAGCAAAACCTGGTATAATTTTTTTTTCAATTATTGTGACATAGGTGCCAAATTTCATAGTGCTGTAAAATTACTTTAAACTTCTGATAGTTTGGCACGTGTACCTACTATAATGCCCGTTTACCTTACAGTGTTTTCTTTCACCGACGCGTCGCAAGTAGTAATACAAAACACTATGCACTTAATTTCCGAAAACGGACTGGTGCAACTTGACTGGCTGCATTCGAACCTGGGTCTCAAGATTGAAAATCCGGCGTCGTACGGCTACTGCTGCTTCTAATAACGTATTGATTTTGTAATACAATTTTCTTATTCATTCGTCTACCAGTAATGGACACGAAATTGCCTCGTGGAGATTCTGAAAGCATCTTCCTCACTGGTAACAAAAAGGACGTCCCTTAGTAATTTCGTCACGGAAATTCACGAATCCTAAGCCAACATCATTCTGGGATTTTGAATATTACCTCATTTTCTTGTGCACATATTTTTGATTTGGGAATTGAGGATCGTATGAGTATTGAATATTAAAATAAGGTTTGATATAAGTTTTAAGGGTCTCTCGAACTCATCTCACGGTTTTGATAAAATTAATATTTAATGTACGGTACGAGTAAAAATAAATGCGGAAATGTGAAAAAGCTATGACTTTTTGAGTCCCTCTGCTAGGCAAAGGAGTTTCCTTCATAGGCCCCGTTTTGCACTTTTATTTCTCAAGCTATCATGAACGTCTTAACTTCACTATCTACTGTCAAATTGGGATAGTATAAGACCCTTTATATCAAAGATTTTGTGTTCTCTGTTCTCTTTTTCCTTTTTCACTGTTTGTTTTGTGTCTTGTTGGTGGACAGCCGGTTGTCTGTATGAGAAGCAGTTATGTCCTGCAGCGTGCGTCCTTGTAATCGTCACGATTCGCAGTTATTAAGCAACGCTTGGCACGGTCAGTCCTTGGATGGGTGATTTGATGTATTTGAAGGATATATTTGAAGTATTTTAAGGAAGTATTTGAAGTATTTGATATATAGATTTGGAGTATGCGATCATCGTCTTCTCGAGATGAAGCTGGGAGTACTAGAATAGGGTACGTGGTACAGCCTTGGCGCTCATAGCGATATAGAGGGCAGACTGTGGTGGCTTGTGGTGGTTGACTAAGAGCAAAATTCAAAAATTCAAATTCAAAATCATTATATCACTTCATTGGTATGAAACGTTTATTTCAAAAACAATAATTCACTTTTTTTTTTATGAAAACTTAATATCTTACTAATTTTCAGGAAAACGAAACATCAATACATAATAATAATATAATCAGTCCTATTATTCTTTAACTTAACTAAATTAACATTGTAATTAATTCAATGCCCTTCGAAATCATAATTTAGAAATTGCAAATAAGAGCTACAGTTCAAATTATTTAGTGTCGTTTAATTTTTAAAATAAGTAAATTTTAAACAGTATATTTCATCTTACTACCTTATAATCCTTTTGTTACTATATAAGGTAATCCATATCAATAGGCGTTTATTTACATAAGAAATTATTTGGTACCTACACACAAACATCTCTGCCAAACTGTAATGCAGTTTGTAGACAGAAAAAGACTCTCTCTTTCATTTAGTCCCACGAACATTTTTAAAAAGCTTTAAGATTTAACTTAAAAATCGTCGGTAAGACGTGGGTGTACCGAGTGTGGGCTGTGACTTGCATTTGACAGTTCACACTTGGGAAAACCTCTGGCATCCCTCGGGGATTCATGTCGTGACGATAAACGGTTTTCAAAGTTTTCATTCAAAAGAGATTTAATTAAATTGTAAGGTTTATCAATGAATCTTATTATCTTAATACTTATCGGTTAATTTTCGTAATCCCAAGCTTTAACTTGATACAAAGTAAATTTACGAAATAATCCTCAGACTCTGAACAGTATTAATGCTTTACTGAAATTTCTAACAAATGGAAAACTGAAGTACTTTGTAAGTTACTCGTTATATATATCCCTGTACTTTAACTTTGATCTCAGCGCGGGTCACCGACAATGAAAGAAGTTATTTAAAGCGGGTAGTACCAATATTTTGAACTTCATAGTACCTAGTTTTATACTTTGTTTTACGAAAGAGTTTGATTTCTAATTATAGAAAAAGTGTCCTAGGCCCTCTTTTTCTCAGCTGCTTGTTACGGACAGACAGACACATTGACCCTATAATAAGGTGTTATAAGGAACGGAACCCTCAAGGCATGAGTCCCATTCACACTGAGCGGTATCTAGTTTCAATTAGTTCTTTGTATACGAAATATTGATGAATGTGTATGTATACGTCAGTATAGGTATGTATGTGTATGTATGTATGTATGAGAAAAAACCTTTTCGACTTTTTGACTTTCCCTACTTCAGACCCATCTTAAAGAGCATAAAGTAAATAATTGTAAGGTACAAAGAACACAATTTTGAGGCTTTGACCCTTAGAAAACCAAACATTTTAAGAGTGAACATACATAGCTGGACTATCTGGACATATTTCAGTTTTCGGCTCAAAGTGTAAAGCCGGTGGCGTATACGTAACTCAATAAGGGTCTAAAAGGGAAGCAGAAGGGCTCGAACGACCCTTTGGTTAGAATTGTTATTGATATGATTGGAATTTGTTGCAAGTCCCAAATCTCTCTTAGTCCAGTTATAACAGGGTGCGATAGGGTTTCCAATATGGTGTTGGTCCTTTGGGATCAACAAATACACTGCTGTAGAAACAACTTTTAAATTATTGATATTTATCTTACGAAGATCGTTTTTAAAGTTAAATAAAAGTTTTTGTTTACTTTTAGCAATGCTTCAATTCTTTTTTCCATATTCAACCACCCGTCTGTTCTAGTGGTACCAGTACTCAACTGCTACTCAGGAGGTTGCAGGTTCAAATCCCCAAGTAGGCAAGTTTAACTTTGGGTCCGTATTCGTGTTCCAAGTACGGCAATAGGGCTTACGACTATCGAGCGTGGATTTTTAGACTTGATTATGACCTCTACACGAATACGTACGGCTTGAAGTCCAGCTCGTATTTTTTGCTAACAGCAAAAAAGTTCAGACGGGTTGGGCACGAACGCAATTTGGTAGGAGGTATCACAATTTGGTAGGAGGTATCACAATTTGGAAGGAGGTATGACAATGTAAAAAAAATACGGGTGCTTCTTTTCTGTGTATTTTATGAAATACGTGGAAAATTGTAATCAATTCCTGGTATATGCATTTTGACTATATACTAGGGTTTTGTTTTTGGAAACCACCTTTGGGTAAATTTTCCTCTATAGAAATAATTGTTGAAATGAGGTGTTTAAACACACTTTTCTCCTCGTGTGACAAATAGGATCAAACCACAGAAAACAAACATATTTTTTTGATGGCTTTTAACAATATCTTGATTTTATATTTGGAAATTTGCTATTTTAGTTTTTTTCATAAAAATAGAAAACTTACTTTTTCCCTTTGGCCCTGAACTGCCTTTCTCACACTGCTCGTTTTTTCGTTAGGAGTGACAGTGACAAAAATTTAATTCACATAGCCTCTTAAGCAGCATAAAATCGAACAGTTGTTTATTATACTGAATATTCAGCAGTCGATAATAAAGTTCAGCTAGTTCGCTAAACGCTTAAAGAGTGTCAAATCTTCCTAAATCTACCTAATCTACCTAACATCTACCTAATTATGACAATTTTAGAACATATAAAAATATCACTGTGCCACTAGAGGGCTTCGGATCGGTTACCTATAGAGAAAGGTGTCACACGTTTTTACTATGTTATTTATGATTTAATTAAGATAGATGCACCTTTAATTAAAACTAAACCCACACGTTATCCTAAATGGTTCTCATATAATTTAATAAAAAAATTACATCGCAAGGCAAAAGCTTGGATAAACTGAGAAGCATATGGTTCTAATACTGATTATCTCAATTACTCATAGATTCGTACACAAGTAAAGTACTATTGATAAATTGCTAGAACTCTTATCCAATAAGTGTTGAGAAACATCAAACATTTCTGTAAATATGCTTCCACCCTGAAGAAGACCAATATTAGTTATCATCTTAAAATGAAGTACATTAATAACGTCTCGGATGAACCTGAAGGTATTTGCGAACTATTCTTCTAATATTTTTCATCTGTCTTCGAGCCGTCTGTATCAAATGCTTATGATGAAAATTTTTCAGGTTCCCCCAGAGAACCTAGCTTCTTCTAATCCAATATAAGATCTTAGTTATACTGAATATGAGTTAGAAAAAGCGTTATTTAATTTAGAATGTGATAAAGGACCTGATAAAATTAGTCTTATGTTTCTAAAGAATACCGCAATCACGTTGAGAGCACCCCCTAAGTATACTTTTCAATATAAGTATCAAAGAATGTACACTTACTGCGTTAACAACAAAATCCATTTAGCAGAAAACAAATGTAAAATAATAACATCCACCAAAAATATTAGGGTACATATGTTTGAGTACAAAATTGGCAACAATGTGTACTTGAACGTGTAAATAAAAAAAGGGACCTTGGTGTGATATTCGACTCGAAACTAGTGTTCGACCCACATATAGAGCTATAGTTAGCCAGGCGTACCTTGTGTTAGGATTCATTCTTAGATCTGCAAAGAATTTTAAATAAGCATCTACTTATATTACTTTATATAAAACTCTTATAGGTTCTAATTTAGGGTATGCTTCAGTGCTATGGAACCCGTTCTACAACGATTTATGTAGCTAAAGTTGAACAGATCCAGAAACACTTCTTAAGATCTCTCAACTACCAAGGTATCCTATTTAGAGTTGCTAAAAAAGTACAACTTTTCAACAATCTTGAATCGACGTATATATGCAGATGCGTTCATCCTGCGCAATATCTGCACAGGCACGTTTGACTGCCCCATTCTCCTGAACCAAATCGACTTTTGCTTTGCCAAAATTGCTCACTCGTAGTGCTAAATCAAAAAATATTTTTTTTAAGTATTATCGGAACTGACTCAAGTTAAAGAAACCCTTTTTATCGTATGTGCCATATTTATATTAAAAATCTCATACATATAGATATTAATATTTTGTTCCTTCTTATTACACAGACCAAAACACTCACAGACTCTTAAAAGGTTTCTGAGGGTGCTGATCGACGTGCTCAGCAACATCATATTGTTAGCTTTTACAGATTGACGGGCTCGGCATCACCATATTATTAGCTTTTACAAATCGACGGGCTCGGCAACATCATATTGTTAGCTTTTACAGATCGACGGGCTCAGCAACATCATATTGATAGCTTTTACAGATCGACGGGCTCGGCAACACCATATTGTTAGCTTTTACAGATCGACGGGCTCGGCAACATCAAATTGTTAGCTTTACAGATCGACGGGCTCAGCAACATCATATTGTTAGCTTTTACAGATTGACGGGCTCAACAACATCATATTGTTAGCTTTTACAGATTGACGGGCTCAACAACATCATATTATTTGCTTTTACAGATTGACGGGCTCAGCAACATCATATTGTTAGCTTTTACAGATCGACGGGCTCAGCGACATCATATTGTTAGCTTTTACAGATCGACGGGCTCAGCAACACCATATTGTTAGCTTTTACAGATCGACGGGCTCAGCAACACCATATCGTTAGCTTTTACAGATCGACGGGCTCAGCAACACCATATCGTTAGCTTTTACAGATTGATGGGCTCAGCAACACCATATTGTTAGCTTTTACAGATTGACGGGCTCAGCAACATCATATTGTTAGCTTTTACAGATTGACGGGCTCAGCAACATCATATTGTTAGCTTTACAGATCGACGGGCTCAGCAACATCATATTGTTAGCTTTTACAGATTGACGGGCTCAACAACATCATATTGTTAGCTTTTACAGATTGACGGGCTCAACAACATCATATTGTTAGCTTTTACAGACTGACGGGCTCAGCAACATCATATTGTTAGCTTTTACAGATCGACGGGCTCAGCAACATCATATTGTTAGCTTTTACAGATTGACAGATTGACGGGCTCAGCAACATCATATTTTTAGCTTTTACAGATCGACGGGCTCAGCGACATAATATTGTTAGCTTTTACAGACCGACGGGCTCAGCAACATCATATTTTTAGCTTTTACAGATCGACGGGCTCAGCAACATCATATTGTTAGCTTTTACAGATTGACAGATTGACGGGCTCAGCAACATCATATTTTTAGCTTTTACAGATCGACGGGCTCAGCGACATAATATTGTTAGCTTTTACAGACCGACGGGCTCAGCAACATCATATTGTTAGCTTTTACAGATTGACGGGCTCAGCAACACCATATTGTTAGCTTTTACAGATCGACTGGCTCAGCAACATCATATTGTTTTATATAAAAACGGCTCACCTCAATACGTGTTATGATCGGGAAAGCCGACCAGTTTCAGCAGATTTAGACTGCCTTCATCTGGGCGAGTAAAGACGTTTACGCGACGACGTTACGCCTCACACTGCGGGCTTTCTATAATCATATTGTTAGCTTTAATTCTATAATCATATTGTTAGCTTTTAGAGATCGACTGGCTCAGCAACACCATATTGTTAGCTTTTGCTTTTACAGATTGACGGGCTCAGAAGCACCATATTGTTAGCTTTTACAGATTTTTAATACAATTTTTTTGTTATTTTAAATAATCATAGCCAAGTTGGAACATTTATTGCGAGGCAGCTGGCAACACACAGCTGTCAATCTGGCATTCGGACGGAGTTATGAAAAAGTAGGTGAATAGTTGTGCCCAATAATAAAATTATATCAAAATAACTGATTCATCTGTATTGTTTTCGAAAACATCTAGCCCTAGACATGTTATTGTTACATGTTACCACTATCACAGGACTTAAGTAATATTTCATTTTAATTATTAATAATTACTATTAGACTGCATTAATAACTAGAAATCAATCAGAAGCAAATCTCAAGTATACGAATATTTTGAAAAAAATCCTCGGGCCTGGATTCTAACCTTCGACCTTACAACCTCTTGTATCCAAAGCTATGGATTTTCGCTATAAAAACATTAATATAAATTATAGTTAAACTGTAGTGCTATGTTTATTAAATGGGAGTTAAATAGTTAAACTTAATCGACAAGAGAGGAACTTAGTTATGAACACCAGCCATTAGCAGCCTTATCAGTTAACGGTACAGTGAAGACTAACAAACGATATGAAGTCGAAGGAACTTTGTGGTACCTAATGCTTATTTGATACGCGTACTGGACAAAAGTTTCCACATTTAATTATACTACAACAATTAAACTACCTCAGGCAGTAATAAAGTTATAGTTGCGTCTACTTATATTGTATTGTATCGCTCCGAGCGATTACTGTTTTGAATTTAAACTACCTCAGGCAGTAATAAAGTTATAGTTGCGTCTACTTATATTGTATTGTATCGCTCCGAGCGATTACTGTTTTGAATTTAAACTACCTCAGGCAGTAATAAAGTTATAGTTGCGTCTACTTATATTGTATTGTATCGCTCCGAGCGATTACTGTTTTGAATTTAAACTACCTCAGGCAGTAATAAAGTTATAGTTGCGTCTACTTATATTGTATTGTATCGCTCCGAGCGATTACTGTTTTGAATTTAAACTACCTCAGGCAGTAATAAAGTTATAGTTGCGTCTACTTATATTGTATTGTATCGCTCCGAGCGATTACTGTTTTGAATTTAAACTACCTCAGGCAGTAATAAAGTTATAGTTGCGTCTACTTATATTGTATTGTATCGCTCCGAGCGATTACTGTTTTGAATTTAAACTACCTCAGGCAGTAATAAAGTTATAGTTGCGTCTACTTATATTGTATTGTATCGCTCCGAGCGATTACTGTTTTGAATTTAAACTACCTCAGGCAGTAATAAAGTTATAGTTGCGTCTACTTATATTGTATTGTATCGCTCCGAGCGATTACTGTTTTGAATTTAAACTACCTCAGGCAGTAATAAAGTTATAGTTGCGTCTACTTATATTGTATTGTATCGCTCCGAGCGATTACTGTTTTGAATTTAAACTACCTCAGGCAGTAATAAAGTTATAGTTGCGTCTACTTATATTGTATTGTATCGCTCCGAGCGATTACTGTTTTGAATTTAAACTACCTCAGGCAGTAATAAAGTTATAGTTGCGTCTACTTATATTGTATTGTATCGCTCCGAGCGATTACTGTTTTGAATTTAAACTACCTCAGGCAGTAATAAAGTTATAGTTGCGTCTACTTATATTGTATTGTATCGCTCCGAGCGATTACTGTTTTGAATTTAAACTACCTCAGGCAGTAATAAAGTTATAGTTGCGTCTACTTATATTGTATTGTATCGCTCCGAGCGATTACTGTTTTGAATTTAAACTACCTCAGGCAGTAATAAAGTTATAGTTGCGTCTACTTATATTGTATTGTATCGCTCCGAGCGATTACTGTTTTGAATTTAAACTACCTCAGGCAGTAATAAAGTTATAGTTGCGTCTACTTATATTGTATTGTATCGCTCCGAGCGATTACTGTTTTGAATTTAAACTACCTCAGGCAGTAATAAAGTTATAGTTGCGTCTACTTATATTGTATTGTATCGCTCCGAGCGATTACTGTTTTGAATTTAAACTACCTCAGGCAGTAATAAAGTTATAGTTGCGTCTACTTATATTGTATTGTATCGCTCCGAGCGATTACTGTTTTGAATTTAAACTACCTCAGGCAGTAATAAAGTTATAGTTGCGTCTACTTATATTGTATTGTATCGCTCCGAGCGATTACTGTTTTGAATTTAAACTACCTCAGGCAGTAATAAAGTTATAGTTGCGTCTACTTATATTGTATTGTATCGCTCCGAGCGATTACTGTTTTGAATTTAAACTACCTCAGGCAGTAATAAAGTTATAGTTGCGTCTACTTATATTGTATTGTATCGCTCCGAGCGATTACTGTTTTGAATTTAAACTACCTCAGGCAGTAATAAAGTTATAGTTGCGTCTACTTATATTGTATTGTATCGCTCCGAGCGATTACTGTTTTGAATTTAAACTACCTCAGGCAGTAATAAAGTTATAGTTGCGTCTACTTATATTGTATTGTATCGCTCCGAGCGATTACTGTTTTGAATTTAAACTACCTCAGGCAGTAATAAAGTTATAGTTGCGTCTACTTATATTGTATTGTATCGCTCCGAGCGATTACTGTTTTGAATTTAAACTACCTCAGGCAGTAATAAAGTTATAGTTGCGTCTACTTATATTGTATTGTATCGCTCCGAGCGATTACTGTTTTGAATTTAAACTACCTCAGGCAGTAATAAAGTTATAGTTGCGTCTACTTATATTGTATTGTATCGCTCCGAGCGATTACTGTTTTGAATTTAAACTACCTCAGGCAGTAATAAAGTTATAGTTGCGTCTACTTATATTGTATTGTATCGCTCCGAGCGATTACTGTTTTGAATTTAAACTACCTCAGGCAGTAATAAAGTTATAGTTGCGTCTACTTATATTGTATTGTATCGCTCCGAGCGATTACTGTTTTGAATTTAAACTACCTCAGGCAGTAATAAAGTTATAGTTGCGTCTACTTATATTGTATTGTATCGCTCCGAGCGATTACTGTTTTGAATTTAAACTACCTCAGGCAGTAATAAAGTTATAGTTGCGTCTACTTATATTGTATTGTATCGCTCCGAGCGATTACTGTTTTGAATTTAAACTACCTCAGGCAGTAATAAAGTTATAGTTGCGTCTACTTATATTGTATTGTATCGCTCCGAGCGATTACTGTTTTGAATTTAAACTACCTCAGGCAGTAATAAAGTTATAGTTGCGTCTACTTATATTGTATTGTATCGCTCCGAGCGATTACTGTTTTGAATTTAAACTACCTCAGGCAGTAATAAAGTTATAGTTGCGTCTACTTATATTGTATTGTATCGCTCCGAGCGATTACTGTTTTGAATTTAAACTACCTCAGGCAGTAATAAAGTTATAGTTGCGTCTACTTATATTGTATTGTATCGCTCCGAGCGATTACTGTTTTGAATTTAATTTAATTTAATTGTCCCTTTCAAATTTTGTACTTGATTTTATGAGACTTGGTGATATTTGTGTGGTATTTATGTGGCCATAACTCAGACCAAATAAAAATTCACTAGTTTACTCGATGCAAGGCGCACCGCTCACACAAGAGCCGTGGCGCATTTTTGAAATTCTTCTTGTAATAAGAATTTCAAATTTTAATTGAATTGAAAACTTTGACACACAATAGATTGCTAATAAGGTTTTTGCTTAATAACTATTGAGTAAATTTTTAATTTCGGATTTTTTACAATCCGGCTGCGAAACCGCTCTTAAGGGGCTTCACAATGCTAACATCAGTTTTGCATTAGATTCAGTTTCGTCAATGTAGACGGTAAAAATTTGAAAAAAATATGGCGTGTTTTTTGACTCAAGATAATTATGAATTACACTTTATAAATAAATAAACCTTCAATATACTTTTATTTTATTTTATTTTTTATTTATTTATTACACTTAATGTACATTTACACAAAAACATGAAAAAAAAACATTAAAAAAATTTACAGTGTACAAAGGTGGCACTTATTGCTAATAGCAATATCTTCCAGGCAACCTTTGGGTGAAAAAGAAAACAGAAAAAAATAAAGAGGAGCGTGTAAATGTCACGAAATCAAACTTAAGAGTAAACTACATATACTTATTAATGGGGGATTCCTTACACTATAATAAACAAGTACATAAACATACACAAAAATATAACATAAATAATATAATAAATATACTTTTAATTAATATACTTTTAGCAATGCATGAATTTCACGAAAAAAGTGATTCAGTTTCTATGTTTCAAAATCGAATGAATCGAAACTAACACACGCAGATACTAACTAGAAAAAAACATCTTTATTAATCTAAGAAATTATAGTTAATGTCGTAGTGTAGCCTCAATTTCAAAATAACTGAAGTTTTGTGTGCGCGGCATCTGATTAGAGCAGGATAGACAGTTAAACATCAAAAGCGTAAGAGCAGAACTGAATTTTAGCATTGTGCAGCCCCTTAAGGCTAGACAGTAACATTTATCACGATTTCAAAATTAATATCCTAATATGTACCTTAGATACCAAACTACTTAATTATTCAAATATTTATGAACTACGATAGGGTTAATACCTCAGGGTTTTCAAATTCAAGAATAAAAATATATTTTTATAGAAAAATCAATGTAAAATATAAGATTTCCGAGTACATAGTTGTGTTTTAAACACTCTTATATACGCGTATCTAATAGTCACTCATACCACTCCACGGGTAAGGCACAACACAAGGGTACCCAAATATATAATTTAATTATTTTAATATACAACAATTGAAAAGAAAATATTAAGGTTTTTATAAATAAGTGTAAAGTAATAACATGAATGTCTACAAATATTTAAACTTCTAATAATTATTACAACAATTAAAGAAAAAACTAAGTCATGACGAATTTTTTCAAAAAGCATCATTCATTCTAAATGATCGTCCGTCACGTGTACAGAAAAGCGTGCCCTTGCATTAGTATAACCTTCCTAGAAAACTTTTAATTTTATGCGTCGAAATTGTCGATGCTGACGAAACTTAACTAGTCCAAGCAATGATATACAAGCTGCAGGTACTCAGGAAAAGAAGACCTGTCGGTATAAAAGGGTTCAAATAAATACAAAATATTCATCACTGGTACCTGTGCCCCGCGCGTCTTAAATACGTTGTTTTAAATACGCGAGTTTTATATACGTTGATTACCAAATATTTTAAGATGGATAGGATGTATAGTGTATATAGGAGGATAGATAAAGTCATTTAATTTTTTTTATGTATAATTACGTATAAATGAGACGACAAATATTTTTATATGGCATCAAAAGAAGTCTATCTTTTGAAGTTTTGCTAGTTACTTACAGATGTGTCGAGATGCCACAACAATCCCTTTAATATGAGACTTGAGGATAATTCATGATTTATATAAACAGCTCACCTCAATACGTGTTATGTTCGGGATAGCCAACCAGTTTCAGCAGATGCGACGACGTTACGCCTCACACTGGTAAGGTCTTCACTCACCCAGATGAAGGCAGTCTAAATCTGCTGAAACTGTTTGGCTATCCCGATTATAACACGTATTGAGGTGAGCCGTTTATATAAATCAAAAATAATGTATTTGCTGTCAAATACGTAAATGTATGCAAACCCCTTACTAATGATGTCACATGTTAAATGATAAGTATACAGTCTGTTATGTACTACGATGTTTACATATCATTATTATTGCTTGATGGTCGTTACAAGTATGGAACAACATGGAGAGTACGGGTGTCATGCGTGTTAAAGTATTGTAATGGGCGTACGTAAAGGCCGTTGGTAATGCACAGAATGACAGGCCTTGGTGCACTTTTTATGGTGATAGGGCTTACCATCACGTTTAGAATGTTATAGCCAATCATCGGCGAAAAGCGGGTGTAATATGTGTAGACTTGTGACTTGCATTTTACCTCAAACCCCTCGGGGGTTCTTGTCGTGACGATATGCCTATGTCTACGAACACTTTGTTATTTTGTGTGACCTTTTCGGCTCCGAAACGTGCATATATTTTATCTTTTTGTATCACAGTATACAATATCATTACTTTTTAGTAGGTAATGTATTTTTATGACACGCGCTCAGATTCTCGATCGAACCTTAAATTGATTGTGTCGAATGTTGCTCGAAGTATGGCGATAGGGCTCACATCCCATCACGCTGGGAATGAATTAAGATTATTAATAATATACCTACATACAAATGTACATAAAATTAACGACTTTGGATGATTTTATTGTAAAAATCAGGATACCCCTCAGTTATCAAAAAATATATAGGTACATACATAAATACTCTTTGTTGTGCACCGAGTAAAAGAATCTATAAAATATTTAAAATAGAGAAGGTACAATAGGCGGTCTTATCGCTTAAGCGATTTCTTCCAGACAACCTTTATATGGAAGATATCGTAAAATACAGGATAAAGCAAAGATGATGTAAAAAAAATATAAACGTTATAAATAACCTCATTTCTTATGTTACCTAAATTTTAAATTATCTACATGTCAATAATATACAAATTAATACATAATATACATATTAATACATATTATACAATATTATATATACTTATGTATATTCATATACCAATATTAGAGAGACAAATATACCTACATAATAAGTACCTTAATTAATGTGAGGAAAAATATTCTTTAAATCGTTTTAGATTTTCCAAAAAAGGGTAAAACATTCCCCAAATGCACAGCTTCAACTGTAAAAGATTTACTGTGAAAAGTCGAGGAGTGTTGGTGGTGATTCAACTGAAGGTTACGAACTTGGTGACAAAACTTAAAACGTTCCTTGAGATAGGAAGGAGAAGAAGAATTTAAAATAATAGAGTATGGGAGGGAAAGAATATGGACATTCTGACATGAGCGAATAGAGAGTCAGCCAAGCTGGGAGTGAAATTCCGAAACGTGATCATATATACGGAGTCCAAGAATGAATCTAATAAAAAAAAATTGAAGTCACTTAAGTCAGTTCTTGAGTAAGGTCATGGTAGCAAGAATCAGCATAATCAAGGAAGGATTGGGCAAGAGCTTCGAAGCAATTGGAAGAAGGTTATGGAGCATTCTCATCGAACCTACAGAAGCGAACAGCTTCCGACTGACCTCTTCTAATTCGGTACCTATGTTCTACTTAGGTTAACGAAGTAAATTTGAATTGAAATCATATAGCTAGTAGTTTGCCGCAAACTGTGAACTCACGGATCCCCAACCCCACATCTTTGCATTACCTTTACCGATTTGGCTTATATTCAAATTTAAAAGTATATTTTTGTGTCGTTTACTCGCCTACCAAATTTCATGACGTCTGACAAACAATCATACGTACATACACACATAAAAACGCCAGATTGTTCTAGTAGATTCGGAAAAATTCGCTCGCTTCGCTTGCTCGTTCGACAAGTCATTTAGAATTGCGTCACTATTTTGTATTTTGATCTTGAATTTTTTTAGGAATCAAATGTAATGATCGTTGAAATAAACTTAGATTTGCCATACACTCCTATCAAAAAATAATAGTGAGCACCAAAATAATTAAATGATCGTCAAATCTAGCCTTGAAGAACATCCGGAAATCAGAAAATCCTTAGCGCAAAAGAGTGCTGGTATTTTAGGTTAGAAGGTTTCATAATAAACCTTCGTGATTATTCTTTATGACAACGCAGAACCAATTAAGTCATTTAAACCATTATAGGTAAAATATATGTTAAACAAGGTAAAATTTAATCAACCGCCCGAACCCATACCGGAGACCCGGCCAGGGACCAGGAACAAGGTTCAATGATCACCAACCGAGCCTCCAGCACGAATCCAGGCGGCCGACCAAATCCCATACTAATAGGTTATATATACAGGTTGGAAAAAATGTAAGGGCCCTGGAGGGGAACTACCTTAAATCCTTTAGTTAGCTCATTTTACTGAAAGGAAACATTCCTTTATTTTTTAAAAGAAACAAAACTGCATTCAAAGATCTTCTAAAATTTGCTTCTCTCACCCGGGAACTGAACCAACTAAAAATAAAAAAAAAAACCCTCGCTATTTTATTATACGAATCGGTAGCATTATTGTTCAGGATAAAATTTGTCTATTAAACATTTAGTCTTAAACTCATCTGTTGTGCGAGATAACCATGAAATTGAATATTTATTAAGTTCTTTATTAACATTACCTAGTACTTTTCACTTGTCAAGTAATAATGATACGCCATTATTATACAATGACACCACGGAATGAAAGCAAAACAAAACAAAATTTGAAATTCGAACGAATACTTTTATCGATTTTTAAAATGTTTAAAGTTATCGTTCAAACTTCAAATTTGTTGCTCCGCGTTGCAAAAAAAATACGTTCCTTTTTTAAACTTTTCGTCAGTACGCCTAGTGAAAGAAGGAATTGTGCTGCGCATAGATTTATTATTACCATTTAACGATTTTTTTATTGAAGTCTTCAACAAGGTACTTAAGATAAATAACGTTAGCAGGCTTGTACTTCATACGATGTCTTTGGTTGTAAGAGAGATAAAACGATTATAACGTGTCATTTACTTGTTACAAGTGAACAGTACTAGGTATTGTTAACAAAAACTTGTAAAAAATATTTAATTCCATGGGTATCTCGTACAACAGATGAGTGTTAGACCAAATTTTTAGTAGACAAATTTTATTCTGAACAATAATCCTACCGATTCGTATAATAAAATAGCGAGGGTTTATTTTTTGAATTTTTAGTTGGTTCGATTCCTGGGTGAGACAAGCAAATTTCAGGATATCTTTAAATGCAGTTTTGTTTCTTGTAAAAATAAAGGAATGTTTCCTTTCAGTAAAATGAGCTAACTAAAGGATTTAAGGTAGTTCCCCTCCAGGGCCCTTACACTTTTTCCACCCTGTATAAATACATGCCTACCTCCACCCTTTCGATCGGGCGATCATTTACTATTTTTGGAGAAAAAAAAGAGTTTTTGTACTTATGTAACTGTCATTAAACACGAGCCCTTTTTTATACAGGCTCGGAAAACTGTGATATATCTGCAATGTTGACCATTCCATGAGCTTTATACAAAACAATATATTAAAACAAAGAAAATCTACATATTATGAAGTTTTTATTCCAACTTGCACTTAGCAAAAGTCACAAACAAACCATTTCGAATATATCCTCATTGACCCATAACTTTATCTGAACGACTTCCAACGTCCACAGAATGTGCCACTTCTACATCTATGTGTCCACACCAAACGTTGTGTGACCCTCAACACTCCTCCAGGCCATTGGTCTCTTCTTTTTCTCGCTTACATTTACGATTCGAAAACCGTTTCGAGGAATAGGTTTTCTTATCTGATTTTAGTTGACAGATTTAATAGTATGGTTAACACCAATTCGCTATACAATTCAAACAAAAATGTTTACATACAAAATATCTATAACTATGTTACATAATATTATAAAAATAACGATAAAATAAAAATGAAGCCAAAAATAAACACTATGTACGTATAGCCTGCGATGAAAGAATTCTAGACACTTGCGGAGTGTCAGTGTCTGGAATTCTTCCACGGAATCGACGAAACACGACACTTTTCGGCCAAATATTATTATATATAATAATATATATAATATTGAATAATATATATTTATATATCACATTTTGTAATTTATAATAACTTTATTTAAGTTACAATTGAGTTTTCATTATTTGTTAAATGCATGTTAGTAAACGAAATTATCTTTTAGTAAACCATATTGTCACGGTCCCCGCAGGACAAGTTAGGCTTAGCGTGGGGACCACTGTTTTATACGCATGTATTGTAAAAATTCGTGTAAGTTAATTAAATATATTTTCATTTCATTTTCATTTCATTTTCATTTCATTTTCATTTCATTTTCATTTCATTTTCATTTTCATTTTCATTTCATTTTCATTTCATTTTCATTTCATTTTCATTTCATTTTCATTTCATTTTCATTTCATTTTCATTTCATTTTCATTTCATTTTCATTTCATTTCAAAACTCTTCATTCATGAAGGTCGAAAGATGTTCAGTTGGTACACGCAGCACAAATGAATTAAAATTGGCAGTGGGTTATATTTTTTTGGCCGTTCACTGAAGTATGCCAAGAGAAAGTGTTCCGAAAATGATGGGGAATTTTTTTTTCCCATGTCCAAACGAAATGATGAATGAAAGTATAGCGACGAAAGAAATTTATAGTGCGCAAATGGAAGGTACAACTCGACCAGGCCGCCGTACTTGGACGTATGCTGACCAAATTGGCGACATACTGAAGAAGGGCCATGTCAAAAGTACCTGGAATAGAAGAACTTGTATGACTAGATTGATGGATGTGGAAAAGGCGAATAAGATGTGTCAGGATCGTAGTAGAAGAAAATCTTTAGTCTTTGCTTACCTCTCTGGTAGACAGGAGAGAGTATTTATGTATGTTTTTTGCTACTAAAGAAAATTTTCGTAATTATTCAGGTATTTATCTCTTGAGTTTGGCGGCAAGAGCCTATCATTTACAATTAAAGTTTCTGCAAGTATATCTGGCGATATTAAGTCCAATGATTTATTAATTAAATACCAGATTTTCTAAGGAAACAAACAAAAAATGCTCCAAATCTCAGATATACACTTCAGGATATACTTTACCTTTTCTTTTTTTTTTCAGATTAATTATTTATGACTTGCGATAAGTGTCTATGATGTACATACATTTTAAAATAAATTATTTATTCTCATGAGTATTGTACTGAGACCAAAACTACAATTTTTTCAATTTTGTCTTTCTGTATGCATGTATGTATATGTATGTTCCGTTTTAACTTGAGGACGACTTAATGGGTTTGAATGCGGTTTTTTTAGCATCAATTAAATAATTAAATATTCGGTGACTCTCAACACCTAATATTCTAACATAAACCACCGGCTCGCTTCTGGGTGGAAGGATTTCCGGAAAACTAGTTTGGCCTACGTAAAACTAATTTAGCCTAAGCAAAACTAGTTTATCCTAAAATCATATACAGAAATAATGTTTGAGTATAATTTACGATTGTTGGTGGTGCGGACACGTCTCACGTCTCAGGTACAAAGATGTTATGAAGCGGCATATGAAAAGGTGCAATATTGAGCCCTTTGAATGGGAAGGATTGGCAGCACAGCGCTCTGAATGGCGCGGGTGATTTTGAGGAGCAGCGCAAAACTGACCTTGACTCCAAACGCAACGAATTAAAAGCCGGACCACCCGTGACCATACACTTTCATATTGCGCATGGGGGCTTACTAGGAAGAACGGCTACATTAGCCAGCTTTGGGTTCATCAGCGTCTTACCGACTAGGAGTCGAAGTGGTCGCCATGACCGAGAACGGTCGGGGTGGATCATCATCATGGCGTCGACTCATCTCTACCAGGAGAATAAAGGACAAGAAGTGTATATCCTGATAAACACAAATCTTAATTGTGAGCGACAGTGTTTGAAGGCCAATTAAGTATAACACGGGTCATAAAAAAAGCGTGGGAAGTTTGTGACTTGGTCAGGCAACACTAACTTTTGGCACCATCTTCTCAGTTCAGTTTCAAATGGCGGATCCAATAAACTCACAAAAACTCGACTCGGCTAAAATTGACAGCGTACAATGAAAGTGCTGCCTTCAGCAACTGAACAAATAAATTGGTGGTTCTGTAAGTGTGTTGCCTCGATAAAAGTATTTGTCTATCTGGTTGGTGGCACGTACAATTCAGAAGCAAAGTTGAAAACAAATAGCCGGAGGTGGACATTGAGGAAAACCGATTGGATACTTCTGGACACTTTTAGTTAGATTTGTGTCGCGTTTTCAGGTATTGTGTTTACTTGTTGTTACAAATATTCAGAGCATTTTTAACCATTTGTGTATTTGCATATACTCATGGATTAAATTAAAAGATTTCCTCACTTTCTATACTAAATAATTGGTTGATTTTTGTTCGTAAGATGTGCAGAAAATAAACTGGTCAATTAATATATACAAAAAAATACACTCACTGACTGACTAATCTATCAACGTGCAGACCAAACGACTGGAACTAGGATCAAGAATGTAAGGAACCTACAATTCCTTTGACATAAAAAGAATTTTAGAAAATTCCCATGGGATCTAGAGGAACAGGATCTGCACCAGCAATGCTGCGAAGCATCCGCTAGTTGTCAATCATCATATTAAAAAAAAGAGACACTTAACAAGTTCATATATTTTTATACAAATCGTGCTATAAACGTACAAAAAAACTTTTTTTTAAAACGAAGCATCCACCTTTAACTACGTCGTAGCAAGTGCTGCGACCCCACAGTTCCTCCGCCTTGTAGATCCGCTACGTCGCAGCAAGTGCTACGAACCACAGTTCCTCCGCCTTGTAGATCCGCTACGTCACAGCAAGTGCTACGAACCACAGTTCCTCCGCCTTGTAGATCCGCTACGTCGTAGCAAGTGCTACGACCCACAGTTCCTCCGCCTTGTAGATCCGCTACGTTGCAGCAAGTGCTACGCAGTGGCGTGCACAGAACTTTTTTCCGGAAAAGCAATCAGAAGGTCAAGTACGACAATAAAAAAATATGAAAAAATTTAAATAACACTTTGAAAAAAAAAAGTTTGTATGAAAATGTTCACTCTAGGAAAGGCAGTGCCTACCCTGGCGTCATACAAACTTTTTTTTTTCAAAGTGTTATTAAAATTTTTTCATATTTTTTTTATTGTCGTACTTGACCTTCTGATTGCTTTTCTGGAAAAAAGTTCTGTGCACGCCACTGGTGCTACGACCCACAGTTCCTCCGCCTTGTAGATCCGCTACGTCGCAGCAAGTGCTACGACCCACAGTTCCTCCGCCTTGTAGATCCGCTACGTCGTAGCAAGTGCTACGACCCACAGTTCCTCCGCCTTGTAGATCCGCTACGTCGCAGCAAGTGCTACGACCCACAGTTCCTCCGCCTTGTAGATCCGCTACGTCGCAGCAAGTGCTACGACCCACAGTTCCTCCGCCTTGTAGATCCGCTACGTCGCAGCAAGTGCTACGACCCACAGTTCCTCCGCCTTGTAGATCCGCTACGTCGCAGCAAGTGCTACGACCCACAGTTCCTCCGCCTTGTAGATCCGCTACGTCGCAGCAAGTGCTAGACCCACAGTTCCTCCGCCTTGTAGACCCGCTACGTTGGAGTACGAAAGCAAAGTACGACAGACGAATTTGACTCTCACTTGACCGATTTTTAATTTCTGTAACATAAAGGTCAAAATTGTTTAAACAATAGAGTATAACTAGAACAATTAAAACGGTCTACCCGGGAGATCACAAAGGCCGACATTATGTGTGTCCACATAATTTAAGTAACATTTACTCAACCATCAAACATCCGCCCTACCTCGTTAATGTGACTTGTTACAGGCTGTTATTGTACACTTAACGTGTCGTTTACACGTCTATTTACACCATAAGTGTTGAATTCATTGTGACGTCAACTTAATCCGAGTGAAATAGAGCCTCGCGGACGCCGGATATAAAATAAGAAATGAGTGCTCAAAGTAGTAAATTTAAGAATGGTTTAATTTGTTTAAGGTAAGTGCGTGAAAATTAGGTGAATTTATTTATATATTTATTTATTTAATTTAACAACTAACAATATTATTACAGGTTGAAAAACCTATCGCAACAGTGCAGGCATAAAAGATAGATACAATAAAAAGACGAGAAATCTAAAAAACACAAAAAATATAACATAATAATTAAAGAAAACATGAAATTTTACAATGTACACAATTTATAGATAGCACAAACAATATAATGTTGCTCTTGTAAATTAACTCACTCAACGAACACGAAAAGATATCAATGTTATTTCCAACCTCATTAAGAATTTGGGTAGCGCGTTGAACAGCCTCCCACGACGTTGGCAAAAGTAGCTATTAGGCACTACTAGCCTCATATTTCCCAAGATACTGGGGTTACTTATCCTACCAGTGACCACTTTAAATAAATAAGCGGCCAGAGCATAATCTCTCCTTACTTCCAATTTGTGGTATCCCACCATACCCAAAACAAATAGGGTAGGATACATCAAGGGATAGTAAGGATAGACCCCATACATTTTCTTGTACAAAAACCGAATGAATTTATTTTGTATACCAACATGAGGCAGTATTTGGTTTTATGTGGAGCCCAGACAACTTACATTCTAGTTTACTCAAAACAAGTGCATTATATTATTATAATGCCTTCACTGCACCAATACCGTCAAAACCTTGATTGCCCTGTAAGCGATTTTGAAGTCTGAATAACAAGTTCAAGGTGGCGTTTATTTAAAAATAAACAGTGCAAGTATGAGCCGGACTTTAACACATTGTGTTAAACCTTAAAACATAATGGTAAACAACAATGTAGATGCTGTAGCAACATAAAGGCGACAAAAACCACGCGTTAAAATAGTAGCACCTGAAAAACTATTTGGCGCCCACTGAGTGCGAAATCCAAAATACTATTAATGTTTATAATTTTATTACAAATTTTATTATTGTTTTAATTTAGCAAATTTTATTATTGTTCTACAATCTTACCAAATTTGAAACTTGTAAATATTACGTTCTTTCAGACACAAAACTCATAAAATAAATAGTGACAACGCATTCTGCATTTCCTCTTGTGATTTTCATTTCATATTTATACTCATATTTATATTGACTATTATAATCAACAGATCTAAATAAACTTTTAAAATAAGGACTTAAAAGAGATACATGCTTAGATAATTTACACCATGTTAAGATTAATGGTCTTATTGAGGTTTAAAAACTTTGACTTCACGGAATTTGCCTTATTACAATTTTTTTTTTTTTCTTAAACCATTTATTAAAGATCTATTATCTAAACGTATATCACGGTATGACTGTCTATAGATAATAGTACATTATGATACAAGTCAGCTAAAGTGGTCTTTAAATACAAGGCTTAATTGCAACCCAAGCTAAAAGGGCGAGGGCGTAAAGGAGCCTCGTGTGTAATGTAATGACCAATGCACACGCATTTCATACGACATTTTTCAACACATTTGCGAGTAAAAACATAAGTAAAATAAATATTTTGAGCGTCTCTTTAGAAACGCAGTTAGGTTGGAATAAGTGTTGATTTCAATACTGTTTTTGGTTTAAACCGTGCTTTCGAAAGCTAGCATGTATTTTGCTTTGATTTTGATAGCAACAGGCTATCACTTTCATTTTGTGCCTCAGTAAGTATTTTCTGCAGCGTTGAATATGGCTCTTCTTCAAGTTGACATTTCTGAAAAGAATCACAAAGAACAACTACGTTTAGGCAAATATTTGCGAAAAATGGCGAACGAAATTTTCTTTTTCCACGCGCCACCGTGTGTTGTCTGCCAGTGCCTTTGGAAGAAATGGCACCTAAACCACAGTATAAACAAAACCAGTACGGACTGTGGGCCGAAATACCTACGCGCCACCGAAGCGTTAGGGTTGTGGCTCACTTATATCATAACGTAGGTTTTTCAAGATACGACTTAATTGTATATACTCTTTGCATTCGTTCATATTTTTGAAGAAAATATCAGGAGCTGCTCATGCGTTTTCGGTAAAATTACTTTTCAATTACAAAATGAAATAATAAACTATGAAATAGATAATAATGAACTTTATTTTCAGAAGTTAAAAATACCACTTTAACATTTCTCTGATCCGATACAAATAAATTAAACAAATTAGTACGGAAAGGATCTGCCCGCGCACATCGACAACTAGACCGTCCCACTCCCACCTAAAAGTATATTTTGAGAGAGGAAGAAGGTAGAAGGCAGAAAGCAGAAGGTATAACAACCCATTTCATTTATAATGTTACAAAATTAGTCAACATAGAAACGACTTTTTTAATAATATTACTAGTATAGATAAAATAATATATATAGTATAGATAAGCCCGCGGCTCCACCCGCGATTATTCAATCTTTGCCCCGTTTTTGGCTTGATGGTTTTAGTATTCAAATTCAAATAGTTTATTTTGTAAAGTTGGTATATTATATACGCTTTTTACGAGTCAAATTTATTTTATAAAATAAATGTAATCAAATAATAAATGTATTAACTAAATTAAAGTTTTATTAAATTTATGTAGCTATATATAAACGATTAAAATTATAGGTAAAATCTATCATTATGCAAGGTGAAATCCAATCAACCACCCGAACCCATACCGGAGACCCGGCCAGGGACCAGGAAAAAGGTTCAATGATCACCAACCGAGCCCCCAGCACGAGTCCAGGCGGCCGACCAAATCCCATACTATATACTACATACTAATAGGTTACCTACATGTTACATGCCCACTTCCACCCATTCGATTAGTCTTGCTAAGAAGGATGGGCAAGAAACTTGGCAAGATCAACACTCTTATAGCCCATATTACACTGTAATAGAGTCATTCGGATGATAATAAAAAAACCGCATCCAAATAATTTAACGGCCAACTTCTGATTATGTAATAGTCATTATTAAAATTAATTTCACCGAGACAGTCACTGAGGCCTTAATAAGTCGAAGTAAAAGTTCTTAAGCGAAAGCTAATGAAAAACCTTAAAAACGACAACGCTTTTCATAATTAAAAGTGGAACAGTAAACCACGAACTTTATTTCAGAATACATAATTATTGTGAAAATGTTTCATCAGAAAATATCACTAAATAACATCAATTAAAGATAACTCATTTCTTAAAGCTACCACAACCGTAACGTGGAACGAGTCGCTATTGGAGGGAACATTTAAACCTGTAAACGAGACGTGGTCGTCCTGACCACACACTACACTTATTGTTGGTGCCATCCACTCTGCGTCAATCACAAACATACTTCTTCATAGCGACAACAGCCTGAGTTCAAACATTTTTGAATTTATATTATTTTTCAATTCTATAGATGATCGCCGATCTCTTAATTTTCAGACCTGAGTTGAAATATTATAATTTGTAATAAATAAAGCACTACCGTGCCCACATAGTGTGGCAACTAAACCGGGATCTCTCACCATTTTGTTAGGATTAAGTAGTAATTAATTTTGCACTTTTACTGACCTTATGTTCCATTTTGCTCCAGGATGTGTCATACGAAACCGGTCGCCTAAAGAAAAATAAATATTTGTGGAATAAAAGTATAAGAGTTGTGTGTATAAATTAATTTAATTTTTTTAAGACAGATAGCGCCAGGTATTGATGTTTCAAAAATATCAAAGTTGTTTATGTTTCGCATATAGTTTCCGGATCCTTTGCCCAACCTAATACATTAGTTTTTGTCATCCGGTGCCTGCTTAGGTATAAAATTAGGTATTTGTCTTTTCGAACAGTATCGGACAAAAACTAACCAGCACATAAGGCTCCAGCCATAGCTTGTAAACACCTTCATGTCAGAACCATGCCGCCAAGAGAATCATCGTGTTGCAGCGTGACGTCATCATGGGTACCCGTACAGGGGGAGTGGTTGGAGGCACCAACAGACATTCGTCCGTTATCGAGTGGTTGGAGGCACTAACAGACATTCGTCCGTTATTGACTTATGTAGACATTGCGAAAGTCACTCGGGACAGACCCCCATAGATAACAGGAGATATGGTAAGGGAGCGGCGCTTGCGAACGCATGAGGTCAAAAACAGGTTGTCCGTGGTTACAGGTTGACGCGCCTCTCTCTTTTTGCATGTGTTCTATTCACTTAGTGTGCGCGAGAAATACTTGTAATTTTTTTTTGTTTATGTCGGTGAAATAAGTGGGAGAAAACGTGGCTGGAGACATTTGAACAGGAACATTTAAATAATTATGGCAAATTTTCTAGTACCTTTGATTCTCCCTCTTTCTGTGCAAGTGTGTGTGCCTCATCCTGAGTTTTATCGACGCCTTCCATCTGGCGCGGAATGGCCGAGCGTCACATTTGTGTACAAACTGTGCAGGTTTCTGGGCTTTTCACGTACTAGCGCCTACTGAAGACGCGTGCGAAAACTAAAGCAACCACTTATATCGACAAAACGCAAAAGCTATCACGAGATGTATTTTAATATATTTTCTGAGAGCTTAAGGCGATATGGAAAAGTTTTAGCGTCCCTTTTACTCCATATGCGAAAAAATCCTCAGTGCGAGAGGGACGGATTCGAGGAAAAGTAGCAAAAAGTCGGTTTTTTATTAATATAAAATATACTAAAGTTGCTATCAAAATTTCGTTTAACCATGTCCTAGATACTGTTACAATTCATCTATTAAAATATAATTGCAGTCCATATGTCATTCCAAATTGTAAAACCAGGAGAATTGGTGTCGAAAAAGACGTCATTTCAATAAATATTTCTATCGAGCCGAATTTATCCAATCGCGTTTCTGTTCTAACAGATCCCTAAAAAAAGAATCCAAAAATAATATACTATTTTATCAAAATAATACATTATTTACTGAAGTAGCGCCTTAAGGTAACCTAGCGACTCCTAATCAAAACGAACTCTGAGTACGGCTGTCACCACCATTAGGGCTCTGTAGACTTTTTTAGACAAATTTTTCTTCTGTGACCGGGGTTGCTTGGCTCCTACGGTCTGCTACTTTTGGCGGCTGGCCCAACAAGTCGGCCGTCCAGCGGCACGGTGCCTCTAGAAGTATGGACTGCAGGGAACCCAGTCATACGTCACAAGACAATCATTGGACGGTTCACACGTGGCTTGCTGTCTACGGCCTCTTATTAAAACAAATAATAGCGCCGAAATTTGAATAGGCTATTTGACTAATTTCGGACGTAATTTTAAATGATTATTTATAACATAATAAGCACACTACTTTGATATTTCCGAGAAATGTTACTGTTTTATTAATAAAATAAATATTTAAGTTTACGTTTTAAAAATCGCTCCGAAAACGATGTTTCTGTAATGGCGCTGGTCACGTGACACGCGTGACGTCACACGCTAGTAAACAAGTTCACATAACCTCAACAAAACAGTGCACCTAAGTGAATTCTCATTACAAAATTTATCCAAAATTGACCGAAAAGTGCTTCACAGATCGAATTTAACACTCAGAAAACATAAAATGCAAACAACAATCAGTCTAGGAATCCATGTTTACTTGCATGTGACGTCACCATGAGTTGCCACCAATCACAGAGCGTTCGCGGCACATTGCCGTCGCAGATAAGATATTTTAAAATATTATATTTTATTTCGCGTAATTTGCAAAAAATATGCGTAATTTAGTTTATAGCACACTGTGCGTAAATTGACCGCTTTACGCACGCGCAGCATTTTCGGCATTTTCCGCACTTGTGCTATAAAAAATTATACGAAACTCGTGCGAGCTTCGGCTCGTGCCGCAAACTCACACTCGTCAGAAAACGTTTCATCGCTCTCGTATCGTAATATACTATTAAATAACGTGAAATATGTCTTTTTTAGACTATTATCTGATAGGATGACCACAATTTGTAATGTATTTTCAATGTTGTCAAATAGCCTATTGCCATGCCGCTATCAACTGTCTTTTTCTAACTCAGGCGCAGCTTCGTAGCGTTTTACCAACCGCGTTTCTTTCTGCCTCTTTCAGCGTGCACACGTGACTACACGACATTGCGTAGTGGCTGTTGTCTCCTCCCACTTTCTTTGGTATTCCCCAACGTAGCCTTTAGGGAAATATTCCATTGCTTCAGTTAGAGATTCGGCGCAGAACTGAGAACTCTCAACTAAATGACGGAAACGGCTACAATTTGTATTTTTTATTCGGAATGATTTATAATCCTATATGTACTTAGTATTTTGTGCAACTACAACATAATTTGAGACATGAGGAGACGAGTGCTTGTTTCCGAAACGAAAGAAGTGAGTCTACGACCATCAAAAATATCCTCTTTATTCATACTCGTAATATTTTCAACTAACAATTTCACGAAAAATGAGGAGAACACATTGTTTATGATTCTCGGGTGCGCCGTCCCGTTATTGCTGCCTTGCAGGCCAATCAGGATAAAGGGGGCGTGGCTTGAGAAATAAGGTTGGAACTAATTTCTTGTCTATGTTGTTGATTGGGTCTCTAGTGGTTTAATAATAAATTGAGCCAATCGCAGCGCAGAATCGTAGTGTTTTAATAGTATAACAACAGATAAACAACGTAGGTACTTATTAAACTACATTGCAGAAAGTATGGAAGTAGATAAATATGTTTTTGGAATAGTGATTATATAGATACCTATATTATATTTATTTTCTTCCAGATATCAATATTCAGTTATTTGGCAGATTGAGAAGCTCTTACTGTATATTTAAACATCAAAGCCTACCCTATTAAAAAAAAACGATTTTTTTCTGTTAAAGAATTTCAAAAGATCAAACAAGGCTTACAACCTTAAAAGCTGACTGTTTGAAGAAGCATTATCGTACTAAAAACCGATGTTATTTAAAAAAAACCGTCAAGTGCGAGTCAGGCTATGGTTCTGTATAGCGGATGAAAAATTTAATTTTGTAACCTTTTTTTTCGTGAATTTCTTAACCGCTATATATTTTTGTTATTTTTACGTAAACACAATTACCAGTTAACATTATATGAACAGAACTAACCAGTTAACAGAAATTTATCTCTGTCATAGTTTACATATTACCAGGATTATTTTCACATTTTTCGGTCCACCAGTTTTGGAGATAAAGGTGAGGATATTATCATGTTTTTTGTAGTTTTCAAAGATTTCTCCAAAAAGATGGAATTAAATATAGCCAAACTATATATTTTTACAGTAATATTCTTTTTCACACTTGATACAATTTCATACCCATATTGTATTTTAATAAAATATAATTTATATTTTTTTTATTTTATTTGTTCGTGTTTAATTTTTTTTAAACTGCTTAAACTTTCTTGTAATAGGCCAGTTAAGATATATAATCGATTTTTTTTTCATATTTCCACCAGTTTCGGACGTTTTTTTGGAGTTTTTCAAAGATTTTTCGGAACCAGTGCCAGTAACTATAGTAAAAGTATATATTTTTATAAAAGTATATAAACCCATTTTATATTTTGAAAAATTTCAAATTTTTCAAATTTATTTCTACATTTTGTTACGTGGAAAAATTAATTCTATTTTTGTGCCAAATTTCAAGTCTTTCTTTAAATAAATAAATAAAAATTAACAGTGCTAAAGTTATAAGGCTGTGACATACAGACGGACGGACGGAGAGACGAACAAACAACGGAGCCTCACCATAAAGGTTTCTTTTGTACCTTTTAAGTACTACGGAACCCTAAAAAAAAGCTTTCACTTTGTACGACTACAAACACAAATTTATACTTTCAGTCGGAACTTTTTAAAGTAAACTTTACTGCTATAACATACGAACCAACTAAAAGTGGAACTAGACACTGTAAAAGTCTTTATTCAGTGAGTATTCCTTTCAAATACTAGGATACTGGCAATGAATTCCCTCGGCTACTGTACTGTTTCAACACTTTTACAATTGGAACAATTGTTGACGCTGACAAACTGGATTACTAGGTCTTCAGGGAGCCTATCGAAGCTTTGCTCAAAGAATGTGATGTGATGGCACTGACCAATAATCCTTAAGACTTACATCTGTAAACTGACAACATGGTCTTTTCAAACTGACCTCTAGTGCCCCCTTTTCTACACCCCAACCAAAAATCGACTTAAGTGTTTGTACGATTCCTGCAAAATATACTTTTTTCTATGGTAAGAGTCAATAGGGTCTAATTAACAAAGAGCATTAAAAAAACATTCAAAAAACTGACCTGTTTTTCTTTAAAATCTGACCTCTTATTTATATACGAAGTAATTTGTTTGTATTATTCAGGTGCTATAAAAAATAACAAGTACTTTCACTGTCACCTCGAAAATATTTTTATATTTCGACCTTATTCTGTTGTTCGCGATCAACAATATTTTTTACTTTTACGTCATTTTATTATTTAGTTAGCGCGCCTGCGCTTTTTATAACAAATCAATGTGTTTTTTCGGACAAATAGGGAAAGTTTTTTGACATTTATCTACCACTCTCTGAAAAGTAAAGATAAACACTTTGAGGAAAACCTTTTTATTTGAAAATTAAGTCTCTTTGTTCTGCCAGACGTCTACACGAATAAGAGTTCCAAAAATATTTCCTTTCGTGACGAAACATTAAAGATACTTGCCATCTTCATTTAACAGCTTGACCAAAACATTTGTTATTGTCCCATTTTCTCGCCTCAACGAGAAGCGTTAATAATTAAGGAAGTGTCTAGTCGGCTTCTATCGGTAGTATAATTTTATTTTTAGATTTAGATTTTCTTTATTAGGATTTTTCGTAGTTAGTAAGCCTTAAATACAAACACAATTCAAACTTAATTAAATGCTTAACTTCTAACTTATTAAAGAAATCACAGCATGCAAATGATTAATTTATCTAGCCTTATAAATTAAATGTTAACAATATACATATTAATTAACATTACAAATAATAATAATTTTACAATTTTCTTTAATTTTATACTGCTGTCAGCTAAGTCACGTGATTTACTAGTATACGTTCCCTTGATTCGCCACTTAAGATATCGATTCTTTGCAGCAGTGGTGAGAGCTTTTAGTAACCAGATTTTGGAGTTCGAATCACGTCAGATGTTTTCCTTTTATCATAGTTAGGAAATTAATGAAAGTATCTCTACAAAAACACGAAAACAGATGCGACGACGAGGAAAGCGAAGTGGAGCGAGGAGGAGCGTATTAGGTTGCTAAGTAAATAAATAATGGCGCCAAGTGAAGCGGAGTGGAGCGAGGAACTCCTGTAGTTTTAACAGAATTCATGATAAATGCGAAAATCCTTCTTGTTTTTCGATTTATCTGGATATCGCCAAAACAAGTGGAAAACTGAGGATAACATTAGCACAGAACCATCAAAAATGGCGAATATAGAAGGAGCCGCACTGCAGTGTTAAAATGTTACATCATCTATTGTTAAATATTTAGATAATTTAAATTTACAGGTAAATCTCTCAAAAACATTTTATACTAATTTTAATAATTCTATTAATAACAATCAATTTAATATTAAATACCAAAATCATTTTTTACAAGAAGCAGAACAAACTACTTTTCTAGGTATAATAATAGATAAAAAACTAAGCTGGAACAGCCAAATTGAAAAAGTTTGTTCGAAACTGAATAGATTTAGTTTTGTTTTAGGCAGGCTTAGACAAATATCTTCGCAGAAAACAGCTATAGTCGCCTATTATGGTTATGTGGAGTCTGTTCTCCGTTATGGTCTTATCATTTGGGGCAACGGTGTAGACTGTACGCGGGTTTTTATAGCACAAAAGAAGTGTATTAGGGCAATATGCGGAGTAACACAAACAGAATCATGTCAACCACTGTTTAAAAAATTTAAAATTTTAACATTTCCCAGCCTCTACATCTTTGAAGTAGCATTATTTGTGAAAAAAAATATTTATATGTTTAAAAAAGCAAGTGATCTGTATCCCAGAAATACAAGAAACTCCAACAGATTAGTTCTTGACTGTAAGCCTAGGACTGAATGGTATAAAAGAAACTGTTATGTTATGTGCATTAAAATATATAATAAATTGCCAAAAGAGATGGTTGAGCTTCCTCTAAATATGTTTAAATATAAATTAAAACAATGGCTATTAGAGAAATGTTATTATAGTCTGAAAGCTTACTTAGAATAATAAGAAATTATAATTAAGACTTTAATTAAAACATTTCTATAATTTGTAGGATGTGACATTGTGTGAATGTAATCTGTTTAATTTTTTTTTTCTTTTTTTATGACCTTATTTGAAATTTGACATGCATGCTTAATTAATTAAATTTATTAAGGTCTTAATTTATCAACCAACATTTGTATGCTAAATTAATATTAGCTGATTAAGGGCCGATTCGACCAAACTAGTATAAGTCTTATTCCTAGAATAAATCGAGTTATACTCAGGAGTAAACCTATATTACGTTCGACCAACCACTAATCTCGGATTACTTCACACTATTCCGGGTATAGCGCTATTCCGCCGATTCTCACGGTATAACGATCTTATTCTTGGATTAAATACGAAAATCAAAATGGCGACCGACACTTCAGTCAGCTGTGTTAGCCTGTGTTTGTAAGTGTGCGCGAGGTTAGTTTCGTGTCATGTTCGTGTGGTAGGAAGAAATTGAGCTTGAATTGAATTAAGTAAAGTTTTTTTTCTAAGAAAATGATGTCACGGCGCTTGAGAGATATGATTGACGACTCCGATAGTAACGAGGAAATTTTTAGACCTAAATAGGCGTCTAAGATTGATCAGAGAAAGATGCAATTACTTCAAAAGTTATGACGACTATGATTTTACAGTGGGGTTTCGATTATTCAAGACATCAACGTTGTTTTTGCTGTCCAAAATCGAACATAGTTTGGAGTATATGTATATCTAATCGGTAAGTATCTACTGAACCCATTTAAATTATTACTCTATTTAGTACCTGCCTACAACAAGCTGAAACTATAACCAAGTAGCATTGTGTGCTGTAAACATTTCAAAGGTGGTTCTTTTTACAGGAACTATCCAATATCACCAGTAAACCAGCTACTAGCTACATTAAGATTTTATGCTACTAATAACACACAAAGAAGTATTGGTGATTACTCTGGCTTGAGTGTTTCCACTTCAAATAAAATCATACACCAAGTTAGTGCAGCAATAGTTCATTGCACAAGGAATATATCAAATTCCCTAAACGCCTGAAGAAATTAGAAGAGAGCAAGATGCATTTTATCGCAAAGCCCGATTTCCACTAGTAGTGCCATGGATTGTACACACATTCGTATTGCATCTCCAGGTATATAAAATAAATGTGTAAAGAGTAGCATAGATTAAAATTAAATCACAAGATAACTAAACAGTTTTTGTTTCAGGTGGCGAAGAAGCAGAACTGTATAAGAATAGAAAGCTTTACTTTTCCATCAACATGCAAACTATATGCAATGCCAACCTCGAGATAATGGATATAGTAGCAAGATGGCCAGGACAAGCTCATGATAGCACTATTTTCAATAGCTGCTATAGAAAAACAAAGTTTGAAGCTGGTGCTTATGGCATTGCACATTTGGTAGTAGATGCGGGTTATGCGTCCACAATACCATACATATTCGCTCCTTTAGGAAACCCGCAACGCCAGTCGAGCAGCTCTATAATGAGTCTCAAATAAGGACACAGAACCTAGTCGAAAGGTCCTATGGTGTATGGAAGAGACGTTTCCCTGTATTAGGTATGGGAAAGCTTGTGAAATTGGATAAAGCTTTGGTTATTATTGTGGCCACTGCTGTGCTGCATAATATTCTACACCACTGTGGAGAAAATGCACGATGGGAGGAAATTATAAAAAGTGGGCAAATACGAGTAAATAATGTGAATCAAAATTCTGTTCAAATCAGTGGAGGCTCCTGTGAGCAAAAAAACAACATCTGTTTTTTTAATTTGTGAAAATATATTATTTAATTAAATTTAAGCAAGATAACATTTATGAGCTTAACATTAATTTGTCATACTAGATTGAACATATAAATTGATTTAAATACATTTATTTAATAAATATATTATAGTTTCATTAAAAATATTCCAATAAACTTCTTAAATTATCAACCTGTGTATTTCTCTTCACCTTCTATTAACTAGTAGGTAACTAAATTTTATCCATCCCAAATTGAATTACTGTCAAGGGTAGGTATGGTTTGTATCGTATATTATATATTTGCACTACAATAAATAATACAGATACCTATTATGATTATTATTACAAATTATCATTCAAATATCTTCTTTCTCGGGAACATAATTTCTCAAATCCTCCTATTTCATCCACAGAATTGCCGTCTGTTTGTCTTAAATCCATACCTGTAACATAAAAGAAGTCTGTACTTCACTGACTTTCATGTTAAGTAAATTACTTGTACTGTTGGATCTTTTTACGGGCTGATCATTCTAGTCATGTCGCTTATTACTTACTTTCCACTACTATTGTGTCTGTGATATCCTGAGATCCTGAAGCCTCCACATTGTCACTGTGCACTGTCAAAAGGATTACATAGGCTAACAGCAGTAGTTTTAATGAAACTTTGTCATCCTTTAATGCTTTTTGAGGTCCACCACCTGCAATATAATGAATTTGTTAGAATATTAATATTTAAGTCCGTGATAGTAGTCAGTAGGTACTGATTAGTGACTGGTAGAGAGAGAGAGATAACAAAAGCTGAAATTTAACAAGCCTACTTTTTGCTTAGAAGTAAACTAACCTGTTTGAGTCAAACAGCTTTCATTTTCTGCTGCTTCTTTTCTAGCAGCTCCCACTGGGGTTTTGGCTTGTTTGCAGACCTGCAGTTGACAGTGCGAGCGTTGTATTCTTGCATTTTGTTCCATTCGGATAGGTAGCTTCTTTTAGCCAGCAATAAATCAGCGAATCCTATGTCTATCTATGAATAAATGTTTCTCGTAAGGTAGCCAGTTAGGACTACGCTTGTTTCTCGTTTTCATTTACCATTATTTAAAACCGTAGGTACATATCAAATCCCAAACAAAACAATTCATAAACGAACGAAGCAAGAATCACCAAACTCAGCGGACAGAAATGTCAGAAATAAATAATTCAAATTCCTAACCTCATAATTGACGTTTTTGACAGCTTGTAATCCGGCAAAATTAAGTTGACGTAACATTTAGTACTTTGGTTTAAGGAATATTACCACGGTAATTTTGTCGGTTTTTACGATCATCTGGCCATTCGTTCAATTTTGTTATAACTGCTCTGTGGTCCGTTCTTATTCTCTGGAATAGCTATCCGAGTATAAAAATAGTTTGGTAGAATGCAAAAAGTTATACCGAGATTAAAATCGAGGGAGTAAATTTATTCCGAGATTAGTTATTCCTGGTATAAAGCTTGGTTGGTCGAATCCGCCCTAAGGCGCTCATTTTTCTGTATAATTTATAACACCACTATTTTGTACCCTGATCAATGCAAATAAAGACTTATTCTATTCTATTCTATTCTATTCTATTCTATTCTATTCTATTCTATTCTATTCTAATGGCGTATATAGAATCGGCGTATTCTCTACGCTATAGCAACATAAAAACCAATATGAGAGCGCCGAATTCTAGGTAACATATGTTTCAGGCAGAAAGAAGTCCGCAAAAGTGTTGTTTCGGTACCATTGGTCATTATACAATTATTTTTAACCTTTTAGTGAATGACCGCTGTTACATTTGAAGTCGTATACTTACAGATTTTTATTAAAAGTTCATTTTATTACGTGAAAAACTCGACACGGTTTGGTCAAATCTTCATCAGGCCCCGCCGAATTGCTCCGGCACGTACTAATGTCTCGCAAAAGGGTTTTGATAGGACTAAAGATATTCTACCTGGTTATGTCTACCTGAATGTAAGTAGTAATGAAAAGTAAATACCTGCTGTCTTCAGTGGCTTTATTTACCCTCAGGCGCGTTTAAACAATAAACATATTTACGTTTAACGTTAAAGTGTGAAGGTGACATTAAAAGAAGAGTGAATGCGAGAAATAAAGTGACCGGAGCACCGCACTCCTTTATGGGCAGCCAAATGTGACTGCAAAGGCGCATTGGTGGCTCATAAAGGAGATATACTATTTTAGCTTCATTAGAATGAAAGGTAGAGATTTTTACGTCTTTTAATCCGATGTTGTGGTTTTAAGTTCCAGTGCGTGTCAATCGATGAACTGACGATATCTGTCATTCTAATCAAACTATAATCACAGACCACTTACCCATTCGACATCTTATCAACCACGGAAAAGTGTCATTTTTTTCCGCCACTGCCGGGGTAATGCGAGGAGGGTACTAAGCAAGGAAATAGAGATGGGATAGTATGAAATAACATTTATATATTACTGATTGACTGAATTTGGCCAGCATACGTCCTTGTAAGGTGGCCTGATCCAGCTTTACTTTCCACCATCTTTATTTTTATCTACTTTCATTCATCCATTCCAAATTCATACCACTAAAGTATTCCTTTTTATATTCTGGTCACTACATCTTCTTTCAGGCTGCAACGACTCCGTATGTCGATATTTTTTACTCTATATTCCGTACACTATAGTCACAGACCACTAAGCCATTAGACGTCGCAAGGAGGGCAAACCTTTTTCGCCAATACACCAGTGCACGCGGGCGAAGCCACGGGCAGAAGGTAGTGTATGAATTAAACACTTGTACTGTTTCATACATTTCACTAAAACTCTACTAGTTTCGCCTTATCAAGGGATTATAATGGTTTATTTTCATGTATCACACAAATATTGGGTATGGATGGAAGTAAAGAAAGGTTCTTAAAGTTGGTATACAGAGAAGAACCATTAAGGTGGATGGTCCAAGGTAGTTTTATAAAAAACTTGTGAGAACCAATAACGACGACATATGTGTTATTATTTAATTCTGTTACCTTTTTCCACACGTTCCATCAACTTTACACCCGCGAATATTCAGTTTTTCTTAAAAACAAATGTAAATAAACGTTATCAATTGACTAGTTTGTCTTTAAATGTAGTTTGTATATAAATTTTGGTTGGGTTTAGTTTAATAAAATGAATATGTGTGGACAAGTGGAAGAGTTTAGTTTTCAACAAATATATATTACAAACATTACATTTACTACACGTCACATAGAATGGTCAACTCATTAAACCTTAACGTTGGCAGTCACTGTATTTACGTTAACAACGGCCGTCAATCTCTGGTCCGTCCACCCATTACCTTTCGGCCGTGTCGAGTATACAAATATACAGTGAGGCAAACGTTTATTGAAGAAAGTTATTTTTATATTTAAATAGTTTTGGAAACGAAAACTGGTGATACTCGTCCATACGAACACTTTTACTATGGAGCCAAACCAAAAATCGTGAAAAAAATTAATAGCAGTTTTATACATTTTTTTAGAGTAAGGTATTTCAGTTTTCTATAGAACAAATAACATTTTAATTATTATTAGAGTGCATTACAAACTTGAAATCAATCAGACACAAACTGAAAATCACAAATATAAAAAAAAAATCTTGTGCCAGGATTTGAACCTGCGACCTCCTGCTTAAATGACAGCCGCGCTACTGACTGCGCTACCGAGGTTCGTATCTGGAACGATGAATTTTTTCACCATACCTGCACACTGGATTTTTGTAACTACTTGATATACCAGCTTGTAATGCACATACTGAACTCTCACGAGAGCATTTTGTAATTTTACAATATGTTATATAAATACTCTAAATACAATAAATACTCTAATAATAATTAGAGTATTCAAAGCAATGGATTTCGCAATAAAAACATATCATCTTAACTAACATTTTTTTCGCTATTTAAGGTTGTTCCTTTGGACGAGTAGTCACCATTTTTTTCGCTTCCAAATTCCTTTGATATTTAATCAAAGCCAAATTTACTAAGATTTCACCATGTATTGGTCTTTTTACCGTTTCGGTTTAAATGTCTAATTATATGTATTTTGTACATTGTGATATTATTGTACAGTGTGATAATTATCGGGGTGGTAACAGCGATCGCTGGGTGGTAAGTAGTTGATATAACAAACGAGTTGACGTATAAAAAAGTGCAAGTTACTGCCCACACTTGTTCATCCACGATTCATACGTGAGCCCTGTCACCGTACTTCAGGCACAAACATGACCTGCAAACAAACGTGAATCCATGAACCCCAGATTAGTAGTCGAAATGTTCAAACTACTAGACCAGACAGGCATTCAGTATTTAACCCTCTTAATTCTCACTATCCCTCGAACAATAGATCACAGTCCAGCACTCGTAGCATAGTGTTTAATCGCGCGCGACGCCGATTTGAATCACAAGTGCGAGGATTGAATCACAAGTTCTGTGGATTCAACAGTATGTCACGCTCCTCTCACCTGTGATTCAAATAAGCCGCGTCACGCGCGAAAAAACACTATGCTACTGGACCTAATCATGGCCGGGATGTATACTTTTTATTGTACTACAATTTTGTAAATGTACAGTGGAGACCACATCAAGCTATACACTTGCAGTACGACATTAGCCCCTACAGAGAAGAATATAACATAGGTACAAAGTCCAATGTGTCTTACTTGATGCGGTCTCCACTGTACACACAAACTGAACAGTATTATATATTTTTTTAATTTTCAATAATAATTTGTATCAGTACGTTTCTGTATTCTTCATTACGCTGTAAACAATTTATGGAACCATTGTGAACGAAATGATTGGAGCGACCCAACCCAAATAAGTATTTCTAAACCTTTTTATATTAAATATGCATTTTACTTGAAATACCTAATGTTTTATTATCGGCTATATACCGCGTGTAAATGGACAGGTTTCTTTTGATAAAACTACATCATACTAAGCAACTATCCCATTCAAACATAAACGAGCAAATGGGAAAAAAATATAGGACATGCCTTATAAAAACAATAACTATATCTAACTAGTAAGTTTTCTAAATAAGTAAGTAAGGAAACGTAAAAATACTTGTCCGAGTACAACCGATAAAACATATCGGTAAAGCACGCAATGAATAGTTAAAGCGAGAAATTCTTAAATGTCTAAAAACCCTGAACAAAATCTCAAAATATTTTCTTTAAGTGACGTCATCGTTTTTTTTTATTTATCTTTATGTAAAATTTCCGCATAAAATTCAGTATATTCAATTCGTTATCATGCAAATCAAAATATGCTGAACCGATTTGGATTAACATTTCGTAAATTAAGTCAGCCAATAATATCAGCTTTAGTCTGTGAGACGGGTCCAAACCAGGATCTAGGTTTGAGGGTTGGCACCCAAACTGGACCCTATTACTAAGCCTCCGTTGTATTTCCGTATGTACGTCTGTCACAGGAATTGAAATGAAATTGAAAATTCTTTTTCTACTAGCTTTATGAAAAAGTTCCATTTAATACTCGAAATTGGTTTTGAAAATCGAACTTTTCGGGCCCCGTTGCGGGATGACTATCAGATCAGTTCGAAATATCGTATTGAAATTTCATTTATTGTAAAATTAAGTTGTTTTTGACGTTTGTTTTGATTTCATGCTAAATTAGATTCTTTTTGACGTCCTTAGTTTGTTTGTCTTTACAATCGAAATACCCTGCGTTCTGATTCACGATATAAACAGGGTTCTTGGAAATTCAACCTATTCCTTGAAAGGAGTTATACTAGAGATCAATTTCAATAAATTGAGCCCTATCAACTAGAGGTCGAAAATGAATGGTCTCCGAGTTATGGAAGTTTTTAGGATATTTTTTGAACTTTCAGACTGGTAACCGAAAACAAATAATTTAAAAATAATTACTCGTCTCTCGACACTTATTAGCTATTTTTCTGATTAATGATAAATAAGTTATTATTTATAAAGAAAAATACATGCCCTGAATTCCCATAATCTCAGAAATAAAAGGTCTTAAGTGGAAAGAAGACTTTGTTTACTTTGTAATTTGCGCAATATCGACGTGTTTTACTTGAAAAAAATTATCATTTTCGACCCCTAGTTGATAGGCATTATTTGTTGAAAATTATCTCTAGTATTACTCCTTTCAAGGAACGAGTCGAATTTCCAAGCACCCTGTATATATATTATACTTAAATACACAGCAAATTATATTATACTACATGCTGTAGCGTTATTTTTAAAAAAAAAAAAAAATTATTTTTAGCCACTACATATTCACGAACGTAATTTCGACCTAAATTTGGACTGCCACCAGGCAAGCCTGGTGACAGCCAAAAAAAGAGGTAAATCTGGATAAATAAACCGTATAATTTATCTTTAAATACACAAAAAATAACAAAACCGAAGTAAGAAAAATATGGTACAAAACACAATAATATCAGAAGAGTATCGGTACAAAGGAACTTATTAGATCAAAAAATTATTATGCCTAATTCCACTTATTTAGGATTTTGATTTCCTTTTAGCTTGAACGACGCATTTATTGATAAAATAATGGATTTTAAATTTGGTTGTCGAAACTAGTTTATAGGATCCCAGAAACTAAGGTTGCACGGAAGTTTTGATAACTCTTAATCCGAAAGAAAAAGTAATATTAAGGTGTTACGAGCAATCGTTATCTAAGCTTTACACTAAGGAATAAAAATAATTGATGCTGAATATTAGGCTACAGATACTAAAAACCTGGTAAGGGTCTCTTCGTGACTTTGGGTGTTTCCGGTGTTCCCGGGAGCAGTCGATGAAGCTTGGCGATTTCTATTTTAATATCGGAAGCTTTAGCTCACCAGGGACGTGGTCCTTACATCAGGCCTCAATAGGTACAACCGTACGAGATGGCGGATGGAATTCAAGTAGAAATGAACAATCAAACCGGGGAGAACCAGAACCCTTAGAAAATCCCGAAGGGTCGCTGTAAAGAAATAAAACAACAGCGTCAAGATATGCTTATGAAATGAGGGAAAGGAAATTAACGTGTTGGAAACGGGACAAAAAGGATTTTCAGAGAATGAAACCAAAATTACACAAAACTTACCAGGAAATGCAGAAAAACTGGCTTACACAATGCTCAGAGCAAATGCGCTCTGTTTCAAGCTTTCAAATGTTGAAATTTTGTTATTTTTGTAAAAGATTTATCCTTCCTCTGTCACGATCTTCTTTGATATGAGAAAAATAACAAAAAAAAATCTGACAAGATCATTCTAAATATTTGAATTCGAAAATTCAGAAAAGCAGCCAACGATAAAGAAAGACTAAAAATATATAAAAAAGGTTGAATACTTGTAGCGAATGCTACAATATCCTTAAACGACACAAAAAAATTTAAACTAGCTTAAAGGAAATTAACTTCCAGAAGGGCAAACAATCAAATAAACCCTTAGACTAATCAAAATGCCTTGAAACAAAAGGACTTGATTAAGTAAAAACAAGGTAGTAGCCTATATTGCTCTCTGACCCACAAACTATCTTCAGGCAACAATCACGTAGAAACGTTGCTCCGTTGCTGCCTGAAGAAGGACAAACCAACACACTAACAAACCACTAAACAACAAATTAACGACCAACAAATCAAATACCAACAAACTAACAACCAACAAACAACAACCAACAACTCAACAACCAACAAATCAACAACCAACAAATTAACGATCAACAAATCAACAACCAACAAACTAACAACTACCAAACCAACAATGAACAAAACAAGAACTAACCAATTAAAAACCAACAAATCAACAAAACAACAATCTAAAAACCAACAACTCAACAACCAACAATCCAAAAACCAACAAATTAACTACCAACAAACCAACAACCAACAAATTAACTATCAACGAATCAACAACCAACAAACTAACAATCAACAAAACAAATAACCAACAAATCAACAACCATCAAACCAAGAGCCAACAAATTAAAATCGAAAGGATACATTATTTAACAAAAAGGGAGAATTTATCAAAAATAGTGTAAATCGGAAGCCGCAATGATATGTGCAAAAAAAGGTTTTGCTATTCAATTGACCTCCATACAGCGAAAATAGTTTGTTAAAAAATGTAAACCAGAAAGTTCAAAATAATAGACAAATATTCAAATGTCGACTTTGACAGTTGACAAGACTGAAAATGTAAACAAAGATTTCAGCAATTGCAAAAACCTTTTCAAGAAAAATTCAACATTTGTTCTGTAAAAACAAAAAGATTAATTCGAGGATTTGCGACAAAATTTCTTGCATGGAAGAGCCAATCTCAATATTATTGTGAAAATTTTGTAACAAAATGAGATTGCCTATATTGGATTAGGGATCAACAGAAAATGAATAAAGTGACCACCCGGATCTACTGGTATCAACAATTATGCTGGAAACACAATAAATATGTTTAACTAGTAACTACCACATTTATGGATAAATTACAATAAATTTATTTGACTTGAAAACTCAGTGTAAATTATTTACTAGAACAGGTAACAATTTTTAATGATAGATATGGAAAGTAATAGGCTACTAAATATTGAAATGCACTTACCTGCAGGTCCTACCTAACTATGTATAAGGAAATTAGGTTAGGGATAGGATAATATACACACACAAATAAAACAGGTAATACACAAAAAGTGTGTAAATACTTTATTCCTTTATTAAAATTTATAGGACATTAATTTCACAAATTAAGGGTACCCATAAAGACAAAAATATTCTTCGTGGAAAAATTTGGTTCCTTTCGACAGCTTGGTATTGGGGTTCCTTAGAAGAGAAAACGCTGCCTGAAAACAAACAAAATTTAGTAGGTTGGAAAATTAGTCTACGAAAGCGTAGACACCACCGTCGAATTGAGAAAAAAAAATGTTAAAGTACAGCAAGTAATATTCAGAAAACCGTACTTACCTTTTGTTCGGGCGCCATTTTTGTAGCGTTATTTTAAAAAAAAAAATTCACGAACGTAATTTCGACCTAAATTTGGACTGCCACCAGGCAAGCCTGGTGACAGCCAAAAAAAGAGGTAAATCTGGATAAATAAACCGTATAATTTATCTTTAAATACACAAAAAATAACAAAACCGAAGTAAGAAAAATATGGTACAAAACACAATAATATCAGAAGAGTATCGGTACAAAGGAACTTATTAGATCAAAAAATTATTATGCCTAATTCCACTTATTTAGGATTTTGATTTCCTTTTAGCTTGAACGACGCATTTATTCATAAAATAATGGATTTTAAATTTGGTTGTCGAAACTAGTTTATAGGATCCCAGAAACTAAGGTTGCACGGAAGTTTTGATAACTCTTAATCCGAAAGAAAAAGTAATATTAAGGTGTTACGAGCAATCGTTATCTAGCTTTACACTAAGGAATAAAAATAATTGATGCTGAATATTAGGCTACAGATACTAAAAACCTGGTAAGGGTCTCTTCGTGACTTTGGGTGTTTCCGGTGTTCCCGGGAGCAGTCGATGAAGCTTGGCGATTTCTATTTTAATATCGGAAGCTTTAGCTCACCAGGGACGTGGTCCTTACATCAGGCCTCAATAGGTACAACCGTACGAGATGGCGGATGGAATTCAAGTAGAAATGAACAATCAAACCGGGGAGAACCAGAACCCTTAGAAAATCCCGAAGGGTCGCTGTAAAGAAATAAAACAACAGCGTCAAGATATGCTTATGAAATGAGGGAAAGGAAATTAACGTGTTGGAAACGGGACAAAAAGGATTTTCAGAGAATGAAACCAAAATTACACAAAACTTACCAGGAAATGCAGAAAAACTGGCTTACACAATGCTCAGAGCAAATGCGCTCTGTTTCAAGCTTTCAAATGTTGAAATTTTGTTATTTTTGTAAAAGATTTATCCTTCCTCTGTCACGATCTTCTTTGATATGAGAAAAATAACAAAAAAAAATCTGACAAGATCATTCTAAATATTTGAATTCGAAAATTCAGAAAAGCAGCCAACGATAAAGAAAGACTAAAAATATATAAAAAAGGTTGAATACTTGTAGCGAATGCTACAATGCTTATAAACTTGAAATAAATATATATATACTGCTACATAGAGCACTTATTTTATTTTATTTTTTGTTTAATTAAAACATTAAGTATATAAAAAGTATTTTCGAAATATATTTCGGCCCACTTTGGGGCCGGCGTCAGTCGAATTAAAAACCTTTTTAATTCGACTGACGCCGGCCCCAAAGTGGGCCGAAATATATTTCGAAAATACTTTTTATATACTTAATGTTTTAATTAAACAAAAAATAAAATAAAATGCTTATAAACATAATAAATAAGTTCAAGTACTTATACTACTTAAAAGTTTACATATATCAGCTGTAATCTTTCAGAATACGTGTAACGTGGCTTCAATTACGGTAAACAATAAAAATAAAAATAATTCGAACCAAGAGGGACCACACAAAAAACCCTGAAAAAGTAGCAATTTTTTATGTTATTTATCATGGCCCCCTCCTTTTTTCAGAAAAATATAAAGTTTAAAAAAATTATGAAAATAGGTTACATATAACTGATTACGTAAAGATTACTGTAAAACGGAACCCTAGGCTCGCGTCCAACACGCACTCGGGGAAGTTATTACTATTTTCTGTAGAAAATTTGAGTAAGGAGCGTTCAGTCTAAGAATAAGGACGGTTCAGTCTGATTGAAAACAATTTTCCTGTTAGAAGTAGTACCCAGCAATACAAACCACTTCAAGTTAGGGAAAATCCCAAATTATTTTCTTTGGCTTTTTCATTCAGTATTATATATATTATTGCAATGTATTGTATTGCATTAATATATATTGTGTACTCTTATATTGAGTATTGGCTCTTATCAGCTTAACGGCTGTATAAAAAAAAAGTTGGTTATATTTATTACATATTTATGTAATATAGCTGACCTTTTCGCATTGCATTTTAGTTCTAGTTTTGACGTAGATGATGCTGGATTACATCCTTCTGGTACCAATGATGATCATTTATATCCCAGTTCAAGAATACTCAGTAAAGTGCTAATAGATGAGAGGACAATTATGAGACATTTAAAGAATGTAGACCAAAGCAAAGGTGCTGGGCCAAATGGAGTTCCGCCACTATTCTTAAAACGATGTGCAGCATCCCTGTCTTACCCGCTCAAACTTATTTTTAGTATGTCTCTGGAGAGTGGTGTCTTTCCCTCAATTTGGAAAAGAGCACGCATCGTTCCGATATTTAAGAAGGGAATTGCCGACCATGTTCAGAACTATAGACCTATATCTATTCTTTCTGCTTTCTCTAAACTTTTTGAGGTGCTTATTTGCCCTATTGTCACAAACCATACTAAACATCTAGTCATTCAGGAGCAGCATGGCTTTCAACATAGGAAGTCTATAGTAACTAACCTCACGTCATATGTTTCGTCTATAATAGATTCTGTTGACAGTGGACACCAAACGGACGCTATTTATACTGACTTTTCTAGTGCCTTTGACAAGGTTAACCATCAAGTTTTGCTTAGTAAACTCTCTAATCAGTTCGGTATCAAGGGTTTATTGCGTACGTGGTTCGAGTCTTACCTAACTGATCGACCTCAATCAGTTGTTGTTAATGGATGTGAATCTATAGAATATAACACGACCTCAGGAGTCCCACAGGGGTCTCATTTGGGGCCCATATTATTTGTTCTGTTTGTAAATGATGTTGTTTCTTGCATAAGGCATAGCCGTTGTTTACTATTTGCTGACGATATGAAGCTTTACAGACAAATTAATTCACTCGAGGACGCCAGTTTGCTTCAGGAGGATTTGACCCGTATATACCAATGGTGTAGCGAAAATCATATGGTCCTTAACATCTCAAAATGTCAATACATCCGATTCACAAAAAAGAAAAAGCCGGTCGAATCATCTTATTCGATAGGCAATGATGGGCTAGACGAGGTACGGCAAGTTAGAGACCTTGGTATAATTTTGGACAGCAAATTGAATTTCATACCCCATTTCGACCACATCACCAAAAAAGCGGCCAAAATGGTTGGCTTCATTAGAAGAACCACAAAGCCTTTCAAAACCACCGCCACTAAAATCACGTTATTTAATGCTCTTGTTCGTAGCATACTGGAGTTCGGAAGTGTTGTTTGGAATCCTACATATAACAACCACATAACACGTCTTGAATCCATCCAGCGCTCTTTTAGTAGGCATCTTACTTACATCTCCCCCGGAATAAGTCATAGAGTCCCATACGATAAAAAGCTCGCTTTTCTTAAATTAACTTCTCTTTAAAATCGCAGACGTATGCTTGACCTATCCTTTCTTCATAATATTATAAGCGGCCGGGCCATCTGTCAGGAGCTTTTAGAAAGAATTGATTTCCTTGTGCCCCGTATTAACTCACGTCGTGTCCAACTAGATACGTTTCAAATTCCAAATTGTAGAACAAACCTCAAGTCTCACTCTTCTATGCCTAGAATACTGCGTACGTACAATAAATTATGGCGACCTTATGAATTAGATATTTTTCGAGATAGTTTTAATTCTTTTAAGTCTAAATTATTAACAATATAACCTAATTTAATTTTTTCTTTCTTGCATGCTACCTAGTTTAATTTTGTGTTTTCTTTTAAATGTATAAATTAGGTATTAATTGCATGTTAGTTTTTGTTTTCCACTTAGTTTTGTGTTTAATTTAATTTATGTATCACGTTAATTATGAATGCTGTGCATATCTGTTATAGATGTAAACATTAGTTTGAGAATGTTTCATGTGTATTATAAATGTTATGTGTTTACATTGTTGATGTGCCTTTTCTAATAAATAAATAAATAAATATTTCCGAGGGTACTAAGCACTGTATTTTGCAAAGTTAAGGGCGATATCTTAAAAGAAAAACTGTAATAAAAATAAATATTCTGTGTAAAGATAATCCACTAGGTATCTTTACAACATCACTCTTAAATAAAAATTCACATATAGAGTACCAACAATAAATTGTCGGTTTTTCGTAAATTTAAAATCTCTAACTTTTTTTAGTAAAAATTCAATTTATTTATTATCCAACACTCTAAACCTTTCTGCAACTCCAAGGTTTTGAGACTCTAGCTGGTTTGAAGGTTCATTTTAAACTTTAAACATTCCATTGTAAACTTTTCGACTTCTCATGTGGTGTTTATATTGCACGCAGGCTTTCAATTCATTCATTGTTTCTTTAATTTCATTCATTATTTCATTTATTTCAGGTTTAGTTTGAGTTTGTATAACAGGGTTAGTGCAACTTTTGAATTCAAAGAAGAAATATTTGAGTAAAATGGCTATGTAATAAAAGATAATTTAAAGGCAATATCAGAAGCGAAAAAAAGACACCGAGTTACAATAGTTTTCGTTTTGTAAGGAACCCTGAGAATAGGCACCTGTCTCTTTGTCAAATACCCACATTATCCGTCGCCAAAAAATTCTCCAGCTTTTTTCTGCTGAAGCTGTACGATTATGTTACAAAGTGAAATATCAAGAGGTACAGGCATCTAAAATGTCTTTTATTTTCATTGGAGCTCGCTCGCTTACAAACGACGTAAATTACACCGTTCAAGGAATGTGTGACCTGATTTTGAGATAGAAAGAGGGCAAAATAACTAAATTTGCTAAAATTTTGCGACAGTCGACTTTTTATTTTGGTAATGGAAGCGCGGGTGATACTTTAATATAAATATTTGTAGCACATCTGTAGTCTGAATTAACTAAATATGAATATTTGTAGCACATCTGTAGTCTGAATTAACTAAATATGAATATTTGTAGCACATCTGTAGTCTGAATTAACTAAATATGAATATTTGTAGCACATCTGTAGTCTGAATTAACTAAATATGAATATTTGTAGCACATCTGTAGTCTGAATTAACTAAATATGAATATTTGTAGCACATCTGTAGTCTGAATTAACTAAATATGAATATTTGTAGCACATCTGTAGTCTGAATTAACTAAATATAAATATTTGTAGCACATCTGTATATTATATAGCTTCTTAATATAGCTCTATATAGCATATTACGCTAGCTACAGGAGTGTTGATAAAATAACCGCTAAGTAAAAACTGTAGGTTATATTAAAAATACTTCCACGTGAGCGAAGCTGCGGATAAAAGCTAGTCTTGTATTTTAAAGAAAGAGTAAATCATATAAAATCTCCCTTTGTATCTACTGTTTTTTATTAAAACATTGTCAGGCTTGTAATTTACAAACCAATTTACATTACGTGTAACAGAAAATTATTCAATGCTGATAATTATTTGTAAATTGTTTAAGACAATGTTGGTACAAATAGCGATAATACTGTAACATAATATTTAAATAAGACAAACCTGCAGGTTGACTATCTTGACTAATATCAGATATTTGTTATATTGTGTACAATGTTTAATGGATGCAGTTTTGTTAGTTTATAGTTGGTCCAAGCGACAAAATGATTTTTTCACATTATTAAATGTTTGAAGTCGCAGGGTCATAAACTAAACTATAAAAAACCGGTCAAGTGCGAGTCAGCCTCGCGTATCTAGGGTTCCTTATTGTGGATGATAAAATTAATTTTGTCATTTTTTTCGTGAATTTCTCAACCGCTTTATTTTTATGTAATCTTTATGTTAACTCATATTACCATGATTTTATTAAATATTTTTCAGTCCACCAGTTTTGCAGATAAGACATACTTTTTTTGTGGTTTTTCAAGGATTTATCGAAATAGAAGCAAATAACTATAGCTAAATTATACATTTTTGCAATCTGCTTTTTAATACCTACAATTTAATAATTATCTATTTTGTATTTTTATAAAAGTATATATTTTTACAATCAGCTTTTTAATATATACAATTTGATACCCATATTATATTTTTAGGATAATATTTTTATTTTTCTTACTTTTGAACAATTTCAAATTTTTCATATTATTTTGTACACCGTGATATGTGGGCAAATAAATGCATTTTTGTGCCAAATTTCATGTATTATATTTAACGGTACTAAATTTATGAGGCTGTTACATACGGACCAACGGACGGACGGATGGACGGACGGACGGACGAGAGAATCTCACCATAAATGTTCCTTTTTTACCTTTTAGGTACTGTAGAGCCCTAAATTTTTTTAACTCTTTTCTTTTTTAAGTATTATTAATATTATTTATATTCAATTATAAATTTACACAAATAACACAGTTATATAAATAAACTTAGTGTAACAAATAGGTTCTTGGATGTGAAGTACTGTAAGAAAAATATTTATTCTGCTTAGAGATGTATATACATATGTGTTATGTACAGTCATATGTACGTACAGTACTTAGTATGTATTTATTTAATAATCAAACGATGACCGCTGCAAGCGACAACACCCGTAGATGGAAGTTATTGTATTGTATATACCTCTCTACGTCTCCTAAGTTATTATGACATACTTGAGAGTACATCGATTTATTAATTACAAATTAAATCATTGGCCGTGATTTATTTGTGTGATCGTCTAGTAGATTAGGACACTACGTTATGTTACAAAACGGTTATGCTCAAAACAATGTATATCATAATTCAACAAAGAAAAATAAAGTAATCAAGAAAAACTAATGTACTAGTTATTGGTTAAATGATACGACTTAGCTGTATTCTGGAACTCAGCTATATTTCAAGGCTATTATTGCCATTGAAAATCCAAGGGAAAACGAAACACATTATGACTAAATCACTATGTAAAACCACTTTTGATTCGACACTCCGTGAGACGTTTAACGAATAACACTTTCATTACTTCGTATGTTGCGCGCGACGTTATATTTTTAATGAGGTAAATGATTATGTAATTATCGGATAATATAGTAAAATGTGTGTGTGTGTGTGTGTGTGTGTAACATATAATATTGCAGTTGTTTGGGTTAGAAAAAGGGGTTGATGAACCGTAGATACTCGACGATCGGCGGCTGCAAGCGCTAAGGTGATTTAGCTAGATGTTTGATATTTGAGGGGATTCTAGACCCAGATGAGTCCAGAATGAAGTGGGGGCCCTACAAAATTAGACGGTAATCTCCCTGACCAACCAAATAATTACCCCCACGTTGTCACACAAAATGACACCGCTTCCGAACAAATTCCTGCGAAACAACCTAGACAACACCTTATAACCTAAGTGTCCCTAGAAATTTACACAGACATACAAAACCTCACAAAAACTGCCTCTAAAGCATTCATTCATCACACTTACGACTTGATCAAGTCAATTTCTAATTTTCTACGCTTGACGTGTGGACGGGATAATCGTAGGTGCAACCTAAGGAGCCCCTGATGCAGAATTCACCAACTCTGGTTCCGACACAAGCATTATGCAAGGCTTCCCATCAGAGTTAACAGCCATGTGAACCCCCGGACGTCTCCAGAGACCACAGTCCACAACGACCCCGTCCCTAAACCAGAAAGGGTTCCTAACATAAAACTCAGTATCCATATCATACACAACAAAAATCTAAATTATGAAGGCCTAAAAATGGAAATTGTAAAGAAAAGTCATGTGAGAAATTTTATGCAGAAATCTCGTTCCTGTACCTGTACCTAAAATCCTGTAGAAGTGGATAAGTGAGAGGGGAAAGAAATAATATGTTGGTGTGACACCCGTAGCTCGCAGTACCTATAAAATCTCGAATTTCTCACAGACTTTTTGTTAATCGAATATACGGCAGCACAGCTAGACGTAGAAACTCTAAAGGTCCTAAATTTTGGATAGGAATAAGGGACGTATATATTATTCTTTACATAAATAAATTGTGATACAAATAATTGATATATAAAGCTAAACCGCGTTTCGTATTTAACACTGAAAATATATAATTTACTTCACTCCCGACACTTAATTTCAGAGCTCTGAATTACAACCGTGCACGTCGCTAATATAAATTACTTCAGAACCGACGCTAAAACTTTATAACACAAACAAAGACGACACTTCGACGCGATTTCTTATAAACGTTCCGCTTCGCCCGTACTAGTCAAAGACCTAGACTTCAGGTGACCTATGACCTATGACCTAGAGGTGTTTATTTTAAACTAAGAAACCAAACTGTACGCGACGTGTTTCCTAGATCGACCTGTTTCCGAGCGTCCCGTCACCCAACTGTCCACTCTTTCTTTGTCCCCACCTATGATTTTTCCCAAATTTTGCATAGTTTTAGGCTCCGCCCTTCTTCCAGACACATTATTTCGTAAATTAATTAGTTGTCAAACACTACTTGAGGCCTGTTTAGCTAAAACTCGACAAAAACAGTCAAGAGCGTGAAACACATTAAAACTAATCTCTTTTTCAATTCGTGAAACATAGATCTACAATAATTTTAGATGTGCCATTCAAATCTATAGAAAATAAGGAAAGAAACATTTAAATATAGAATGCTGAATAATTTACTAGTCCAAATACTGCTATTTCAATCTTATTCATAATGCAAATTAATTTGGACCATTTAAACTTCATGAAATCGATTAATTGAAAGAACATGAGGTAGAATACGTTTTATTTTATATGTTTTGTGTTCTAAGTCATTTAACTATTATCATTACATCAGATCTAGCTTCCGAACAGGAAATAACACACTTTTCATGATTCAAGTTTTTAAACTAATTTTATCAATAAACATACACCACCTCTCTGATATTTGTAGATCTGTGGCTTCTTCCAAGATTTTACAAGTTTCACAAAAAATACGAACATGGTTTCAACATCATAAAACTTGACACATTCTCTAGGGCCAAACTTATGTTTGTTTTATTGCATGGGAACTCTAAAAAAACCCATACTGGCGCCAATTGCTAAGTAAAATATAGATGAAAGCGTTTCTATGCCCTGTAGCTTGACCCTTGTGACGCTGTGAAATAAGGTCGCTAATACGTCCTAAATCCTTTACCTTATCTTAGGCTGTTATTAATTTGTTTCTGGAATCCACATGACATTCCCTTCCATAAAGCTATAAGGGCATTCAATTTTGCTTAAAATTGAACTTAAACATGAAGGCATACGAACGAAATATCAATTAAATTATTAATATTTGGCTACGCCCACTTATTCAAAATAGGTTGGGTCTAATTCTAAATTGCCAAAGTTCAGATCATAGATGGAGTTACTGTATAAAATAACGAATGAAAGCAGTACAAAGTAATTTATATATTTCTGTATGAATGAAGGAACTTCAGTCGTTACAGAGCGCCCGTTGATTGTTGACACAGTTTTTAAATTCGTAGAAAAGAAAACTTGACAAAATCATAATAGTCAACCAATTTCACATTTAAATTTCATGAATCTATAGCAGAGGTGCCCTCTCTCAAAATAAAGCCAAACTACATTAAACACCAACTCCGAGAAACTTTCTGAAATCCACTCCTCGTTGTACACAAAAAAAAATCAACACAAGCGCCACCCACCGGATCTCGATTGTAAGTTTTGCAAACCACTCATGCGCAGAGACCCACTCGACGGTTCAAATCTCGGCATCCACCCTTTAAAAAGCTTTAGGGGTGGTTCAGGCAATATTTAATAGATGGCGCTCTTTCATCCCCAATCGTTCTATAGATTTGATAACTAGCTTTTCGCCCGTGGTTTCGCCTGTCAAAATGGAACACTCTTTCATACATACGCATTTTACATAACACAGACAGCCGTACGGACACATACACAGACAGACTTACGGACCCTATCTTAGATATACAGACAGACGGAGTGACAAACGGACACAAATCTATATAGACTAACTAACGTACCCTATTTTTGTTAGACAGACAGACGGTTTTTTATATATACCAACACACATACATAGTGACAAACAAACTGATAATATAGAGAGACAGACGTACTGTTTTATAGTCACACTTACATACATATAGACAGAATTTCAATCGGAAATTGTATGTATTTCACTAAACCGCACGAATTACTTTTATTATCAACACACAATTCGTTAATATTAAAGCCTTTTCACACACATATATTCTGTTGTTACGTTATTTATTTATAATAAATTGTGTAACTGTAAACTACTTCATTATACGCCTAGATATTACTCTAATCGCTTTAAAAATAATACTTATATCTTTCAAAAACCTCGTGAACGAAGAGTGCAGTCCAGATCGTATCTCAGATAAATTTAATTTATTTAAATTTGTAAAACTATAGAACGCAGTTCAAATCGTGGCTCAGATAAATTTAATTGCTCAATTGCGACAAGTGCCAACATTCACACACATGACATAAAAATGCTTCCACTTCCCAGAGAAAGATAAAATCAATATCTAATTTAAAATACCTATCATGTAATAAATTTCCCAAAACAATTGTGAGTAACATATAATTATGACCTTCTATTAAATTTAATTAAATCCGTGATACAGTTTTTACGCGAAACTATTAAATTATTAGAACTAACTGCCGTAATTAACATAGATTACATAATTAACATAATAGACAAATCTGAACGTGAGACACTATAAACCAGGGATTCGAACCCGGTCTTCTCGCTTACCAAGCGACTTTACCACTGTACCTATGCTCATTTTCTACTTCTAACGGAAGTACAAAAAAAACAGCTGTGCTTACTGGCCCTAAAATCGGTCGATACTTTTACATAATTCTGAGAAATGTTGAGCTTTTGTCATGCTTTATTTAACTTTGGATTTTAATTTTAGAATCTGAATTGTCTGATACGCCCGTAGTCTATAAATTATTGATTTTTCTAGATCATGAATAACAAAATTACATACTACGAGAATTCATAACAGAAAGAAAGTGAAGAGAAAAAAAGTAAACAAAACCTGAGACGGTATGTTGACGCCCCAATAAATTAATCAAAGTACCGGCCATAAAGTAAACAAGTGCCGTCTCTCAAAAATTGAATACTCTAAACTAAACCACAAAACAAAAAAAAAAAAGTGAAAACAGTTAAACCCATCTAAAGTACTAACGCCATTCCATTTCTAAGGAATTTTGGCGCCGGCGCCGCCGGGGTGCTTGCCTTCTAAATATTAGTAACAAACATCTGTGTTGTACAGATTTCTTGTTTACTTTTATTTTCTATGAATACAAGATGAATAAGAAATATTTTGTAAACCCCATTTAGTTTTATCTATAAGATGAATTTACCTAGAAACAAATGATCCAGAAGAATCTCGTAATTTAGGTATAATGATAAGACATACGTATGTGATACCTAGACCAAGGTAAATAACTAATAACTTGTTATGTTCTATTATATAAATATAATAGCCACGAACATCACGTTAATAATAGCATTATTTGAAACAAAAACAACTGCAACCAAAAAAAATTAAACACATGTTTTGTCAGCATCGTCGCGACCGACCTCGTGTTTACAAAAAAAACGCATAGTTTTGTAGCGGTAAAAAGCTTTCGTTTTAACTATTCGTAAATAATAAAGCTTTGTGAATTATGATATGTGGAACTTTCTAACCGTTTTGTATGAATGCAACCCAGACTCTTTTATTTAGGTTCTTGATTATTAAAATAATACAAGATTGAATGACCTAAATCCTGGTCACGGCACCATCTGTAACAAATAGGTTCTTGGATGTGAAGTACTGTAAGAAAAATATTTATTCTGCTTAGAGATGTATATACATATGTGTTATGTACAGTCATATGTACGTACAGTACTTAGTATGTATTTATTTAATAATCAAACGATGACCGCTGCAAGCGACAACACCCGTAGATGGAAGTTATTGTATTGTATATACCTCTCTACGTCTCCTAAGTTATTATGACATACTTGAGAGTACATCGATTTATTAATTACAAATTAAATCATTGGCCGTGATTTATTTGTGTGATCGTCTAATAAATTAGGACACTACGTTATGTTACAAAACGGTTATGCTCAAAACAATGTATATCATAATTCAACAAAGAAAAATAAAGTAATCAAGAAAAACTAATGTACTAGTTATTGGTTAAATGATACGACTTAGCTGTATTCTGGAACTCAGCTATATTTCAAGGCTATTATTGCCATTGAAAATCCAAGGGAAAACGAAACACATTATGACTAAATCACTATGTAAAACCACTTTTGATTCGACACTCCGTGAGACGTTTAACGAATAACACTTTCATTACTTCGTATGTTGCGCGCGACGTTATATTTTTAATGAGGTAAATGATTATGTAATTATCGGATAATATAGTAAAATGTGTGTGTGTGTGTGTGTGTGTGTAACATATAATATTGCAGTTGTTTGGGTTAGAAAAAGGGGTTGATGAACCGTAGATACTCGACGATCGGCGGCTGCAAGCGCTAAGGTGATTTAGCTAGATGTTTGATATTTGAGGGGATTCTAGACCCAGATGAGTCCAGAATGAAGTGGGGGCCCTACAAAATTAGACGGTAATCTCCCTGGCCAACCAAATAATTACCCCCACGTTGTCACACAAAATGACACCGCTTCCGAACAAATTCCTGCGAAACAACCTAGACAACACCTTATAACCTAAGTGTCCCTAGAAATTTACACAGACATACAAAACCTCACAAAAACTGCCTCTAAAGCATTCATTCATCACACTTACGACTTGATCAAGTCAATTTCTAATTTTCTACGCTTGACGTGTGGACGGGATAATCGTAGGTGCAACCTAAGGAGCCCCTGATGCAGAATTCACCAACTCTGGTTCCGACACAAGCATTATGCAAGGCTTCCCATCAGAGTTAACAGCCATGTGAACCCCCGGACGTCTCCAGAGACCACAGTCCACAACGACCCCGTCCCTAAACCAGAAAGGGTTCCTAACATAAAACTCAGTATCCATATCATACACAACAAAAATCTAAATTATGAAGGCCTAAAAATGGAAATTGTAAAGAAAAGTCATGTGAGAAATTTTATGCAGAAATCTCGTTCCTGTACCTGTACCTAAAATCCTGTAGAAGTGGATAAGTGAGAGGGGAAAGAAATAATATGTTGGTGTGACACCCGTAGCTCGCAGTACCTATAAAATCTCGAATTTCTCACAGACTTTTTGTTAATCGAATATACGGCAGCACAGCTAGACGTAGAAACTCTAAAGGTCCTAAATTTTGGATAGGAATAAGGGACGTATATATTATTCTTTACATAAATAAATTGTGATACAAATAATTGATATATAAAGCTAAACCGCGTTTCGTATTTAACACTGAAAATATATAATTTACTTCACTCCCGACACTTAATTTCAGAGCTCTGAATTACAACCGTGCACGTCGCTAATATAAATTACTTCAGAACCGACGCTAAAACTTTATAACACAAACAAAGACGACACTTCGACGCGATTTCTTATAAACGTTCCGCTTCGCCCGTACTAGTCAAAGACCTAGACTTCATGACCTATGACCTATGACCTAGAGGTGTTTATTTTAAACTAAGAAACCAAACTGTACGCGACGTGTTTCCTAGATCGACCTGTTTCCGAGCGTCCCGTCACCCAACTGTCCACTCTTTCTTTGTCCCCACCTATGGTTTTTCCCAAATTTTGCATAGTTTTAGGCTCCGCCCTTCTTCCAGACACATTATTTCGTAAATTAATTAGTTGTCAAACACTACTTGAGGCCTGTTTAGCTAAAACTCGACAAAAACAGTCAAGAGCGTGAAACACATTAAAACTAATCTCTTTTTCAATTCGTGAAACATAGATCTACAATAATTTTAGATGTGCCATTCAAATCTATAGAAAATAAGGAAAGAAACATTTAAATATAGAATGCTGAATAATTTACTAGTCCAAATACTGCTATTTCAATCTTATTCATAATGCAAATTAATTTGGACCATTTGAACTTCATGAAATCGATTAATTGAAAGAACATGAGGTAGAATACGTTTTATTTTATATGTTTTGTGTTCTAAGTCATTTAACTATTATCATTACATCAGATATAGCTTCCGAACAGGAAATAACACACTTTTCATGATTCAAGTTTTTAAACTAATTTTATCAATAAACATACACCACCTCTCTGATATTTGTAGATCTGTGGCTTCTTCCAAGATTTTACAAGTTTCACAAAAAATACGAACATGGTTTCAACATCATAAAACTTGACACATTCTCTAGGGCCAAACTTATGTTTGTTTTATTGCATGGGAACTCTAAAAAAACCCATACTGGCGCCAATTGCTAAGTAAAATATAGATGAAAGCGTTTCTATGCCCTGTAGCTTGACCCTTGTGACGCTGTGAAATAAGGTCGCTAATACGTCCTAAATCCTTTACCTTATCTTAGGCTGTTATTAATTTGTTTCTGGAATCCACATGACATTCCCTTCCATAAAGCTATAAGGGCATTCAATTTTGCTTAAAATTGAACTTAAACATGAAGGCATACGAACGAAATATCAATTAAATTATTAATATTTGGCTACGCCCACTTATTCAAAATAGGTTGGGTCTAATTCTAAATTGCCGAAGTTCAGATCATAGATGGAGTTACTGTATAAAATAACGAATGAAAGCAGTACAAAGTAATTTATATATTTCTGTATGAATGAAGGAACTTCAGTCGTTACATTAGTAATAAATCAATATAAATTTCGGACCCCACTGGGCACGGCATCTGTTGCAATTATAATATATTACAGATAATATAATTGTAATTGATAGCGGGCCTAAAATATATCTAGATTTATTACTTAGTTTTTATATATTACTGTGTTGTTTTTGTAAATTTATTATTAATATATATATATAATAATATCTATAATAAAAAAAAAGTTAATAAAAATGTATTCTCTTTAAAGTGGTATTTTTTGACACCCAGTCCATGTATAGTAAACAAGATTTTTTGAAACGTAAAACAAGTTCAGATGCCATTTAACAACCTTAGTACCAAAAGCATATCGAGAATTTATATTTCCAGACATGCATTACAAGTCCAAACGATGTATTGTATTGTAACGCATGAGTGGTTCACGCGACACTTCTTTGTCACTTGGAATCGTTATGTCGAACTACCTATATAATGCGAGTTTCGATAGGAAACAAATTTTAAATGATTTTGTCACATGGACTAGTAATGCATTATATTTTGTCACATGGACTAGTAATGCATTATATTTTGTCACATGGACTAGTAATGCATTATATTTTGTCACATGGACTAGTAATGCATTATATTTTCGTCCTCCCGAACTGCCCGCAGAGTCCAAAGAGGCGTGCACTTTGTGATCGCTCATTATAGTTTGTTTGTTTCTGTTGTCCGGCAAGAATTTCCCATATCCACCTTCTAGTCTCATATTCAGACCCTGGTCACAATTTCCCATATCCACCTTCTAGTCTCATATTCAGACCCTGGTCACAATTTCCCATATCCACCTTCTAGTCTCATATTCAGACCCTGGTCACAATTTCCCATATCCACCTTCTAGTCTCATATTCAGACCCTGGTCACTATTTCTAACCAAATTACTGATACTACTGATCAAGACCAATCATATAAGCCCAAACTCGAAGGATCTGCTGTTGTCCGTTGAGGAGTGCTAATCAAATAAGCCCAATTTTGAGAGGTCTGCTAAAAAAATTTAACCAGGGGGGAATTTAAATCTGCGACAATTTACTACGCTAAGGCGAACCTTCCACATGTTTCACTAAAACCCCCACTCTCTTTGGTCATAGCGTGATGAAATATACCTTTAAAACTTTCCAGAGAAATATTTATTATATTTCTTTATTTCATGAACACTATATATAATTATAAAGACTTAGTATAAAGGCAAATGATTCAATAGTTTTAATTTGGCTGTAATAATCGTAAATTTATCAATTTACTTTCCTATAACTATTGTAATGAAAACTTAGACTAAAAAGAAGGCCTGTAAATAAATAAATAAAAGTCAGCAAACTAAAAAATACTTTTGTTTCAGGTTAAAATGAACGCAAATCAACTAGCAGTATGGACAAAGCGTTTAATTAACCAGGTGGCATGAGAGAAACACCATGCGTTTTGGCCAGCACTGGTTGGCGACCACAATGCTCCTCGTCTCTTTAAGATCTTCTGATGAAATGAAATATCAAGGAGAGAACCTCTTATACAACTATTTTGACGAAGCTTCCCATTCCGACTTTTTTAATCAGAACCCTACCTTCAGACGGCATCACAGACACAAACACAAAGAAAGTCACAACCCTGAAGCAGTCCTACAAGCTGAACCAAAATACGATGATCAAATTGTATATGGTCCTATGTATAAAGACAGAATGCATTTTGTCGCACCAAACCTTGTTAGGTATGAACTAGAACCATTGGGCGATGAAGCTGACAAAAATAATAGGCAAGGTGACTGGATCAATATGGCAAGCGATCAAGTAGGTGAACTTAGCAAGAAACATCACCCGCATTGGCCAATTAAGAGAGAGGCTGTCATAGAAGGGGATCTTATTTTAGGAGGACTAATGATGGTCCATGAAAGATCTGACAGCATGACGTGTGGACCAGTAATGCCACAAGGTGGGGTGCAAGCTTTGGAGACGATGCTGTATACTCTGGATATCATAAACAACGAATTAAAATTAATACCAGGTGTAACCTTAGGCGCACATATACTGGATGACTGTGATAAAGATACCTACGGACTTGAAATGGCTGTTGATTTCATCAAAGGTAAGAACCACATTTCATTTCGCTGGTTTCTCTACAAAGTATTGCAAAATGAACCTTTTTGGGCCTTTCATGCAGAAAACCCATGAAAAGGAATTTACAATTTCTAAGTTCAAAATAAGTACTTAATTAAACTTATTTCATTTCTCAGTTTGGACAAGAAGGGCTTTAGATCAAAGATAATTTAAGACTCAACTAAGTATCAAGGGTTGTTATTTGATCTTTATTAGATTTTCTCCTGTGGTAAACTTAGTTATCTCAAGTTGTATGTAAGTGATTCTTAATCTATTTGTGCCAACGGATGCTTTGGGTATTTGGGGAGGCGGTTTTTTATTTTATATACAAGGTGCTAATATGAATTTGCAAAGCCAAAAACTAAATAGTACTTATCCATACGAACAAATTTCAGTGAAAAAAAATTGAGAAATCGAGAAAAAAAATCACAACATGATTGATCGATTCTACATATTTTAAATCCGAGCTTTAAAGCGAAAATCCACTCTGGTTTAAAAAAAACAGATAAATCAACAGAACATCAGAATATAATCTATATATTTCAAAAAATACTCAAATAAAGTTTTTTAATGCAGATTGTAAGAAATACAAAAATTATTAGTACATTGTCCTGTATCATAATAATAGAGCGGCGGCGGAACTAATAACGACAACGTTCTATTACGAGGGCCCGAACATTGTATTTATGTTGTTTTATGTCAAATTATACTATGAGTTCTGTGTTTCTAGTATTTATTTATGTATTTTTCATAGACATTTTTGTAAAAATCTGTAAAAAAATTATATATTATTTATCATGGACGAACAAAAATTATTCTTATTTTTGTTTTTCAGCGTTCAAAACTACTTAATTATACTAAATTGCCCTAAATAATATATATATAACATGTCTTGCGTAAACGTGATAAAAATGTTATACGAAGGGTGGTGACACAAAATTAGATTTATTTAGTGCAGCTACCATCCCACATACACAACACCCAGATTTCTTACATACAAAACACAAATCAAAAATCTTTATTATCTAAAATTAAACCAAATCACACATCCAACCAAATAATTACAACATCACAAGGAACAACACCATGCCGACGGCCTCGTTGCAAAACCTGCCACCTCATTAAACCAGACACACAATCAACACTCACCACATCACCAACACATACAAAGCACCGACATAACTCATAATACTGAACACAATAACACGTTACCCATTCCCACACACGCCAGATCCCATAACGATCAGCACAGAGCCAGAGCTTCCAGAACTGCAGGACATGTCGAACAATCGCGAACTGTGCATCAACGATCGTTCCGATCCTGTGAAAGTTAAAGGGATTATCAATATGACACGCAGAACTTATTCCTAGGCCAATAATTCAACAACTGCTTCATAGTTCATGTCATCAAATCATTTCATTCTCCGCTGGCCGACATAGAACTTAGAAAATGGGAGTCCTTATACATCTGGTCACTTGGTGCTCACTACGGACCAGGACTGAACAGACAACACTGACTAACAGACTAACATAACACACACATATTCCCCCATAACATACAAAGCATACACTCGTCATCTCTTACAACCCCTCACAAATCCTATCACCCATTCCTCAGAAAAGTTCACTCTCGCAACTTATTTTCCTGTTATTCTCCTACCCCTTTCCAATAGTTTAGAACAAAGTTTTTTTTAATGTTTTCATCATGTAAATGTCAATATCCGTCTTTATATATTATATTTCAAATATCTATTTTGCAATTCGACTGACGACAACCACAAGTTTGTCAAAATATGTCTCGAAAACAATATATACTTTTTTATTTATATTTATAATCTGTTTAAAATAATTAAAAGCTAAAAAAGGCTTTAAAATAGTATTCATTCAATCATATATTTCATAATGTTTTCATAAGACATGATACCTAATTTTTTTTTTTTTAGTATCTACATAAATCGTATTTTATCTGAAGAATACAGGGAAAAAACATGATAAGATTAAGACTCTCAGAGACAAAATTTCATATTTTTATACGGAGTTTACGTTTGACATTTAATTATGTAGGTAAGTCTCCAAATTACACAAAATTTGACGTTACTTGTTTTATAACTTCTAATCAACGAAATAATTATAAATTTCGATGCTTCTAATGAATATGAAATTATCGTGAATTTTTCCCTGTATTCCTCATCTGTGTATTTTTATAGCCATTAATATCACTACAAAGAATTTAGGAACGCTGAAAAACAAAAATCAGAATAAAGCTTGAAAATAAATACCAGAAATAAATTCTAAGCCATTGGTTAATAAGTACCTTTAATATAAATTAACATTAAACAACAGAAATACAATTTTTGTGCCTTCGTTATAGGACGTCGCCGTTATTAGTGCTGCCGCCGCGTGGCTTTAAATATTTTTTTTAACATTTCCATATGGGATAAGGTGCTAACAATTTATATTTTTTAGAGTTGGCATTAAATAAACTTTATTTACATTTTTTTAATTGCTTTTCATGTTACCATAAAAAGTTTTATGTTCGCTGGAATTAAAAATATCTAGATGAAATTTTGATATTTTGTTGATTTCTCATAAAACTTTAAGAAAAAATTATATAAATAAATATCAGAAACAAATCTTACACCCAGTTTCCCGTAGACCACGAGACATGCAACTGTCTCGAAACGTCGGGTGTCCCCTTTTCGTAAAAAGGTAAAATTTGATCGCGGTAGACCCGATTATATATATTATAAAATCCAACACCATTGATTCATACGAAAATGATACTACACTCAATATCATAGCTATACATCAGCAAATAGCTTTTTTAAAGATGATTTGTGGCATCCGTCTTAAACCCACCCGTTCCACCACCAGAGTGAATTTTCGCCTGGTGCCCGGACTCAAAATGTGTAGAAACGATCACAACTCATGTTCTACGGCACACGCTTTAATGGCAAAACCGATGGTTGACCCCTTTTTTGACCAATAGATCTTCAGCTAGAAGGTTGGATCCATAGTATAAGTTATCTCAAGTGAGTACTATCGCCAATTTCCGGCTTCCGCAACTTCATGTCACCCAGTAATATTTTCTAAGCAAACATGAAATACAATACTAATAAAATAAGAACATTGAGAGTAAAGACAACGCGAACTATAAATCTCAGTAATAAATGCATTGACCATGAGTTTTGTAAGCTATAACTGCATGGTTGGCCATATCGTACAATTGGCCACATCATGAAGTTTGAAATGAAAAAAATTACGATAATCATTCAACAAAGAGCTCAAATGGGTGCGAACGAGTGAAGCGAGGAGTTTGTAAGGTTGCTAGTGTAATTAGTTTGTAAGGTTGCTGGTGTAATTAATTTTAACAGATCTTATGATTTAGCTACGATGTATACGCGTACGCTACGCGCGTTAAGATGGGGCAGTATGGGGAAAATCTAAGCTATGAGAGAAATACAAAGCTTAAAGGAAGCTCGTCATCGATTTCAGAGAAAATCAAAATTGCATTCAAAGTTTTTTTTTATTTATTTATCTTGTTTGGGAATCGAACCTGTTCTTATCGCAAAAAAAATACATTCTGAATTAAGGCATCAATTTATAATGTTGCTAGTGAGACCTAGTCTTGCAAAGAAGCATGATATTTCAAATCAAAGGTAATATCTTATTTTTGTATTTTCTTTCAATTCGACCTATTTTTACCTGTAAAAGTTAAATTTATATTGATAGTAAAGCCTACAATTTTTGTTTTTAATGTTTTATATTGAACATACGAGTATATTATGTCAAATGAATATGAACCAAATATGAACGGGTTCCATTGAAAGGTATGTTTTCTGGAAAAGTTAGGAAAAAAAGCTTTGAATGCAGTTTTTTTCCTCAAAAATCGACGACGAGAGTCCTTTGATCAAATTTATCTATCTTTTATGGATTAATTTTTTTCCATACTGCGCTACCCTGTGAGTATAATTATTTAGTATTAATATTAAGGTTAAACGTCAGAAGCTTAGTGCAAAGTGCATAACTTAACTTTGTTTTTCTTGCTTAAAAATTTAAAATTGAAAAGCATTTTGTTTTGTAGAATTTGACGCCAATAGTTCAGTATTAGTATGGGTGCTTTTGGGGCTGCCTCGCTTCTGTAGCGCTTCGGGGATGTTCGCGGAAGCGCATGTGGATTGCTTTTATGCAACCATGCGCGGGCGGTGCACATCCCTGTTGCGCAGGGTGCGGGTTAGCCGCAACTGTATCTTGAACGAATTCGCGGAACGGTTTGACTGTCAGTACCTGAATCATTGCAGCATGGTTCATGTACTGACTACCGTCAAAATACTGTTTTAGTGTTTTTTGGTAGTTTTTAAATTATTAATTATTGATGTGTTATTATTATACGTTTATTTTTTGATTTATTGTGGTCTTATGTGTATTGTGTATGTTATAATTATGATACATAATTTGGTCGAAATAAATGTCATTCTATTCTATTTTATTCTTAGTGTAGTTGAAATAAGTTTGAAATTGCATACACAATTAGTCATGGTCTTCTCAAAACCAAATTAAAATGCTGTTTTAACTTTGTTTGGACAAGATCATAACTAAATTGTCCATTAAATTTCAAACTCATGCTTTATGAGTCTCACTAAAACTTAACTTTCAATTTTTAAATTTTTTACTTCTAAACAAGAAAAACAAAGTTAAGTTATGCACTTAGCGCTAATCGACTGACGTTTAACCTTAATAATTAAAAGTGCCTTTTAATTTAGGTTCGATCAGCAACATCGACGACGCGGAGTACGCATGCAACGCGACCGCAGTGCGCAAAGTGATCTCCGGAGTAGTGGGCGCCGCCTCCAGCGTCACCTCCGTGCAGGTCGCCAACCTACTGCGACTCTTCAAGATACCGCAGGTACTATAAACAAGATACCGCAGGTACTGGGCTAGGTGTTTTAGAGATAATAATAATAATAATATTCATTTATTACAGATAAATTAATCCATATTTCTTACAAACTAATTTTAATATTATAAAATATATTGATAAGATTGTGAAATTCTAAATTCAATTAAATTACCAAAAAACACAGAAATTTAAAACACACACAGAAAAACACAGATACAAACACATAAAGAATACTTTATTTACACGCGACTTTATAAAATCTCGTGTAAACGGACCAGTGGAGTCTCATCATAATAAATGTGTAGATGATGATATCTTTCCTGATTTAATGAAGTTGAGTAAATTAATCCCCCTTTTTAAATCAGGCAACAACGGGGACCTTTCAAACTAAACAGACTTGTGTCGTTTTACCGGTAGGTATAAGGTTTTCGAACAAATTGTTTTTAATCAATTTATTTTTATCTCATTTTAATTTTAATAAGTTGCTTCACTGTGTTAAAACACCAGTTAAAACATATTCATAGGGCGTCCAATAAAAATTAAGACTGGGTACCTACGTCGCCGGTCATCCATCCATCAGCCCGTATTTGTCCACTGCTGGACATAGGCCTCCCCAATATTACGCCACTCTTGGCGGTCCTCAGTTATCCTCATCCAGCCGCCACCCACAACGTCCTTCAGATCGTCAGTCCAGCGGACACGAGGGCGGCCTACGCTGCGCTTTGCTGTACCTGGTCTTCATTCCAATGCCTTACGGCCCCAATGGCTATCACGTCGGCGACAGATATGGTCAGTCCACTGCCACATCAACTTACTGATTCGGCAGGCTATGTCGGTCACCTTCGATCTCTGACGGATATCTTCGTTTCGGTTTTTATCCAGCAGAGATATCCCAAGAGATATCTTAGCAAAATATATTTGATATTTCAAGATACCGCAGATACTGGGCTGGACGTACTATAGACAAGTTACCGTAGGTACTGAGCTAGACGTTCTAGAGAAAATATACCTCTGGTACTGGGCTTGACTTTCTACAGACAAGTTACCGCAGTAAAGTTACCCTGGACTAGAAGTTCTGTAGACAAGATACCACAGGTACTGGGCTAGACGTTCTATAGGTAAGATACCGCAGGTACAGTGCGCGCCAATATTTTAGTCGCCTCTGAAGATAGCCGCAAGAAGCAACGCAATAGCCGTTTTACGGTGTCAGGGGGACGTTACAGGAGCGAGGGCGCGGAGCACACCCGCTTGCGTGCCCCACCACACCCCCCGCTCACAATTTAGCAGTTGTCAACACTATGATGCTTTAGTGTTAGTGCTACGCCCGAACACTACACACGTGTGCGTTGCATGAAAAGTACCTTCGAGGAAAAAAAAACTGTGATTCGTTAAGTTTATCGTTGAATCTGTTTTTTAAGGTTTATTGTTTTTGTTGCCTTTATTTGTTCTTTTGTTGATATAGTTTGTTAAAGTTTATTGTTGTTGTTATGGTTTGCGGACGTTATAGAGTTTTAAGGCAACAATGTAGGAAAATGGTGTTTGAGAAATTCATGATCAAAGAAGCTCAAGAAGGAATTCAGCATAATCTCAAGGCCATACAAAAACGGACCGTTAATATTATTGTTTCGTTGACTGTACCTGCGCAAGCTTGCACTCGTAACTCATTCAGAGGCGATTAAAAGATTGGCACGAACTGTATTATACTGGGCTAGACGTTCGATAATGCGGGTACTTGACTAGACGTTCTACAGATAAGAGACCGCAGGTACCGAGCTAGATGTTCTATAGACAAGATATCGCAGGTATTGGGCTAGACGTTCTACATATAAGATACGACAGGTAAAACAGGTATAACTGACAATTCAAACAGGTTTTTCGCAGTTCCATTTCTTAAAGGAAAATTATTCTTAAAATTTCATACAAGTGCAATTATTTAAAACACAAAACATATTTATTTAAGAGAAAATTGTATATATTTATCTCTGTACCATCGGTTCACTTTGTTCAATATCCTTTTCTTCTTTCTTGGTGGGATTATTCGGATTATTCCAGTCAGCTTTTTCTGCTGAAGCGAATATAACGAAAGCCAAATTGCTGATGAAGTACAATCCAGCTGTCAATAAGAACACTCGATTCCAGTGGGATGGATTTGTCTGAAAGAAACATTGTACTGAGTTGTTTTATACCAGTTTAACGCGTTTTTGAAAAAGATATCAAATTATTTTGTAATATTTCAATCATAAATTAATATTAAATTAATAAAATTTTCTATTTACTGGTAATAAAATTTACTACATTTTGCCTATATTCTGTCCTATTATTTAGATACCTTATGCGATTATGATTGCGCAGTAGTTCTTTTAAAAAGTGATTAAATATAAAAACAACATAAATTATCGTCTCAACATATTTATGCTGAGGGAGTGTCGGAGATATTTCTAAGTGCTGACTGTTACTGGAACAATCAATACTCGTACAACTTCTTTCCGCCGACAAGTTTTAGGCCTACTTCGACACAAAGAATAGTATTTATTAAATAGAATAGAAAACCAATAACTCACAGGGTCAGTCACCAAGAATCCAGTTACGACTGGACCAAACGATCCAATACCATTTGCGCAAAAATTACTAATACTCATTATTGTACCAGCAAAGTTTGGTGCAATGTCGATGTTGATCACCTGAGAGCAAATTAACACAACCATTCATTAGGCTAGGCCTACACTACACTATTTAGTAGTCTACTAGACGAACCTATCATTTATTTGGTCAAATTATTAGTGTACTACTACTAGGTATTTATCCAAGAAAGATTCTTTATAATATTCAATTATATTAGATTTTCCAAATTTGAATTTTATGAATTTACAGCTAGCAATGTCTTATGTCATAATGTCTTATGCTTTGACAAGCAAAAAGTTAATTTTGGAATGACTACACTGACTTCATAAAAGTGAACTTACATAACTCGTTAGCTATATTATTCTTTTTCTACCGTATAATCGCAATATGTAGGCACTACAAGTGATTAAAAATTGTTTATGCATTATACAAGGTGACTTTTGATAATCGTCCAAATTCATACTGGTGGCTTGGTAAGTGATCAGTATCATGGATCAATAACAGTTTTTGTGAAATTCGTTAAATGAAATTTCGACTCCCCATAGTGATTCACTTGGGACTGGAACTGAATTTCTATGGAAAGCCGAAATTTCATTTTACGAATTTCACAAAAATTGTTACTGATCCAAGATACTGATCACTTATCAAGCCTCCAGTATGAATTTGGACAATGATCAAAAAGTCACCTTGTATAATATATGGAAAGCGCTAAGTAACTTTTTCATCTCATACGGCAAAATTAAGATTTACCTGAAATCCCATATGAGCTGCTATTTTGAAAGAACAGATGATTATCAGTAGCGGTTCGATGATGAAAATATCCTTTGGTACAAAACATAATGCTAATAATCCAATAGCTGCTGAACAACTACCTTAAACAAAAATAAAACTTTTATTATTTGTATATAATGTAAACAAAAAAAAAGAAACGTCTGCGGTTCCACGACCCCTTACAATCTGGTACAGACTATTTGAAAAGGATATATTATAATAATATATTGCGGGTCAAATTAAAAATTGTTTTTTATTCGCTTCAAGTTTTTTGGTTCAGATATTAGAAATTGTATTTCATGAAACAAAACATGAAACAAAACAAAACGATACTGAAATAGCTACTTATCAACTGGATAGTCCATAGCTATAGTAAGCCAATAATATCCAAGTAAAAATAACTGTCATTTAGTATACGTTTAGCAGTACTTATAGCCATTTAAAATAAAAATAAATGGTTTTTGTTTAAAACTATTACATGCAGCAAACTTACCCAAACAATTCATAAACTTCCTCGTGTTTGTAACACTTAGTAAATTTCTGTTAATAATAATGTCAGAAAGTTGACTAAATAAGAAGTTTGCTATCCACATTACAAAATACAAAATACAAAAAATTTATTTATACACAAGTAATTTTTACAATTCTTTGGACCCTCCTTTTAAGCTAACAATAACCTGTATTAGGAGGGACCGTTCTTCCCTTGTTACATTGTTTTTGTGCTTTTGTTAGTAGGAGAAAGGGTGAGTTGGTGTATGTGTTTGAGAGGGTGTGTGAGGGTTTGTGTGCGTGTGTTGTGTATGTGCTGAAATCTATGTGGTATAAATATGTGTATGGATATAATAATAATAATATGCATGGATATACCTATATAATATAATAATAATATAAATATAATATAATAATAATTACCAGGAATGGAAGAGCCGTCAAGACACCGTTCTGGAATAATAAATAAAATAAAATAATACATACCTGGTGTCAATGGACGGTATCTTTAAATTAAATAAAATGATACTGGGTGTAAATAGACGGTATCTTTAAATTTAATAAAATGATACTGGTTGTTAATGGACGGTATATTTAAATTAAATTAAATGATACTGGGTGTAATGGACGGTATCTTTAAATAAAATAAAATGATACTGGGTGTAAATAGACGGTATCTTTAAATTTAATAAAATGATACTGGTTGTTAATGGACGGTATATTTAAATTAAATTAAATGATACTGGGTGTAATGGACGGTATCTTTAAATAAAATAAAATGATACTGGGTGTAAATAGACGGTATTTTTTAATTTAATAAAATGATACTGGTTGTTAATGGACGGTATATTTAAATTAAATTAAATGATACTGGGTGTAAATGGACGGTATTTTTAAATAAAATAAAATGATACTGGGTGTAAATAGACGGTATCTTTAAATTAAATAAAATGATTCTGGTTGTTAATGGTTAAAGTTTGAAAGTGACGGTAATTTACTTGAGGCGACGGAAATTTATAATAAATGAACGGTCACCTACGGTCAAATACGGTAAGCTACGTTTTAGCATAAAACCAATTTTCTTAGGCGCGAAGACTCGCTGGAATTTTATTTAACCCTTTTACACGAATTTGTACAATTTGCAAGCAATTGAAAGTTTCAGTCAGGATTTAAACATATACGGAATATGTTATTGAAAGTTGTCTTTCGATAAGAGTCCTGTAAGCTTTTGTTGGTAAAAATAGCTTTATAAAGATCGCTTGCGGGATGATTCCACGCTTATAGGTTAAGGTTATATCATCCTTTAAACCTTCGTTAAGAGCCAGTTTGAAAAAAAAGTTATGTTGAAAAAAAAGACATGATCTTGCTAAGTTTCTTGCCCTTCTTCTTAGCAAGACTAATCGAATGGGCGGAGGTAGGCATGTATTTATATATGTAACCTATTAGTATGTAGTATATAGGATGGGATTTGGTCGGCCGCCTGGATTCGTGCTGGGGGCTCGGTCGGTGATCATTGAACCTTGTTCCTGGGGCCGTATTTTTGGGTCGTTCGGGTTCGGTTCGCGTGCGGAAGTGTATGCCTGTCTCATCTTGCAAATGACAAGTTCTGGTGTGCAACGTGGGATGGGTATGTGCTTTCGCGCGTGGGTTGGGAACGAGCGATTCGGAAATGCGGCTCCTGGTCCCTGGCCGGGTCTCTGGTGTGGGTTCGGGCGGCTGATTGGATTTTACCTTGTATAATATATATTTTACCTATCATTTTAATCGTAAATATATTGCTACATAAATTAAATAAACCTTTAATTTAGTTCATGTACATTTATTATTTTATTACATATATTTTCTTTATTAGATTAAATTTGACTTGTAAAAAGTGTATATATCTATACCTGCTTTGCAAAATAAACTATTTGAATTTGAATTTGAATTTGTTTATAAAGTTATTACGGTAAGATGTCTATGGGTTGTAATCATTACAAAATTAGCAAGTTTCTTACATATGTTTTTTCATCATTGAGTTTGTGAACTTGGTCTGAGACAAAATTTGTAATTACGTATTTCCAAGTGCGCATATTTAGTATAACAATACACACATTCCAATACCACAAGGATCGCACCAACCATATGAGACATACATTTTTAAAGAAGAATTCAAATTGTAGGTGATCCTAAATTAACGTCTCAATCTGAAAGTGACATTATTTAAAGTGATTTACAAATGGTAGTTTACCGTCATTTAAGTCTCTAACACTTAAACATAACGTTATGCACGAATTTTCATTTGTAGCATTTCCAAAGAAAGCAATACTGCTTTGAAATTGATACGCGAATGTTCATTAAGGCGCTTAATATCGCCAGATAGGTGCTTTCTAAAGCCTACTTTTCTTTTATGACCAAACCAAAAATATCGAAAAAATGTATTATGGATTATCAATTCTAGGAAAATAAATGCAACATTGTTCTTTTTCGTACCACCAACACTTCTACATGAAAAATTGTTTTAACTGAATGGTGTTTTTTTGCATGAATTCCCTACTGCTCCTAAGTGGCTTTTATGGTTTAATTCATTTATGCTTTGATAAATAGATAAACTTGATAGCTATAAACATGACATAGGATTATTCAATCGAACAATGACATCCATGTGAAAAGTATTATTTTCTTCTATTTCGCCCTATCAAGGACGCAGCGAGCGTCGTAACAGCTACCACGCATTGTGCGCTCATATGAACGTTATTTCAATGACATTTCCGTCGATATTCGTACAGACAAACATACGACGGTAATCGCCGTACAACCATGCGTATCGAGACTAGTCACCATTTAACGGACATTTATTAAAGTCAAATTTCCTCTGGTATAAGGCTAGGGCGTGTGATAAAAAAACATGTAATAATCACATTATTTTGAATGTAATTCGTACTTTTATTGTAGAATAGGGCTTATATAAAGAAAGTTCTCTAATTTGCATTTTAAACAACGGTAGAGCGATATGATATTCAGAAAATAAACGGTATTTGTCGTTTCAAATTCTGAGATCCCTGCAACGAAAGATATACTTTCAAGGGGTATTTTGCAATTTACTTTTCTGATACTAAAAATCTTTTACAATTTCTGTTCGATTAATCATTCAACTGGTGTACTCAGCAATTCAAAGCATTTTTTGTTGTTTTGAGTCAGTTCAGCAAACTTACCTTTATTTAAAATTTTCTAGTTTAAGGCTAACCGGTGTAGGTCCTCGCCTTAATATTTTGGGATGAGGTTAATAAATAATATGTCAAAAAGAAGATTTTGTTCTGGGGTACCTTTCGTCAAAACTTACCAACTGCCATTAACTTAAAGCTAGAAATTAATTCTTCTGTAAAAAGATTTTCCGTTTTGATAATTACATGACTAAATTTGAACTTGATTTTTATAAAATGTTATAACCCGCGAGAATAAAGAAAGGAATCCAAAATGGCGCTGATAATGCGCCGTAATATTTATTTTTGTAAGTAATAATATAAAAAAATCAACCATCTTTATTAATTTACCCAGAAAGACAGCAACTAGGCACTATTAAAAAAAATAACAAATCTAGTCCTATTTGAAATTCTATTCAACCCGAAATGAAGTTGGCAACACCCGAAAATTACAAAATTAATAATAATAAGAACTCAAATATCTAGTATTATAATTGTGTATATTTATTTATTATTATGTGCTTAGTTTTTTTAGGTGTCAATTTTATGTAAGTATATTCTTTATTCATTATTGTACAAGAAAAACATTAAACAAACCTATAATAGGAAAAAAAACATGTACAAAGCTAACTTTCTAATTTCTAATTTCTCTTAGAAAAGATTAAAGAGAAGATATTTATGTATTTTATAATATGTAAGTTTATGTCTTAGATAAGTATATTTGATTTATATTTATCTTGGTCTCATTTCTTTCTGATTAGCATTATGCCTTCTTATGTTATTTCGAACTATCTGTTTACTTTCGAAGATTGCCTGGAAGATATTGCTATTAGCAATAAGTACCGCCTTTGTACATCATGTTTGATCGTTTTAAATATGTCTATATTATTTTGTGTAAATGTGCAAAAAGTGTTAAAATAAATAAATAAATGAAATTAGGAAATTACAAAAATATACATAGTGAATTTCTAATTAAAATAAATATACAACGTAATCTGGCAGAGATTCCGTCCACTTACTTCTGAAAATAAAGTTCATTAATTGCGAGTATACAATTCTGTAGATTCTTTGCTCGGTCTTGATGAAGCTGTTCATTATCCAAAGGAAATTTTTAATTCTTGGAGCTGGTTTTAAAAGTAAAGTATCCTTTTATTTTATTAAGAATCTTAACCCTTTTAAATTATGCTATGGCACACGCTTGCTAATTTTAAATTTAATGTACAATCTGATCTTTTGTGGAACTGGAGAAATCATTTCGATTGTGTTATCAATATATACATTTACTCACGCCTGCCTTTCAGAGAGGTAGGCAGAGACTACAGATTTTCACCTCCTGTGGTCAAATTCCATTAACACCATCCATTATCGGATCTAACATTTCAATTTAAACGACTTAAATTTTCAGTAAAACTATCTTCAATGACAATAAATACAACGCAAGCTAGATGTTAAAGTTAGATGCTTAGATTTGAGCGTTGAATGCCTATCACATGAGGCCTTTTCGCGGGTGACTAAAGAAAGCACGCGTTGGTGTTGTAATACGTGAAATAAGCTATTAGCTTAAGCAACGAATAATTTGTGGATGGAATAGTCGAAAGCAGGATCTTTAACTTAAGAACTTTGTTTGGACTAGTTAGGAGATAAACATGCTAAAAGTCCTTGCCCCTCCGAGTCGAGCCCGAGGAGGGGGGGGCACAAAGAAGATCCCGTTTTTTGGTTTTTTGCTTACATCTCGAAAACCGTGCATTTTACGAAATTTTGTTTTACTACATAATGAAAGCTGATAAAATTTTCTACAACTTTAGCTTTCACACTTTTTATCTATCTCCAATCTTTGCCTAGCTATGAGCTTCGAAAAATGGTCGAATTTCTTAGCCTTTTTCACGTCAACCACGTTGGATTTTAAAATCGTTGTTGTTTTCGTAATCAGCGACCCGATAAACCATTCAAACGATACTCATGTTGATTTTCAAAATTTTTACCCCATTTCCCCCTTTTAGGGGTTGAATTCTGAAAAAACTTGAAACACATTTATAGATAAGAGTACTCCTGTGAAGTCTCGAATAAAATAGTCTAACTAATCTTGTTTCCCCATACAAACTTTGGACACTCGTTGCACCCCCTTAGGGAGTGTGTTTTGAAAAATACTTTCTTAGTGGACGCTTTCACTATATAAGGTATCTATATGCAAAATTTCAAGTCTATAGAACCAGCTGTTGTTGAGATGTAATCAAAAAACCAAAAAACGGGATCTTCTTTGTGCGCCCCCCCCTCGGGCTCAAACTCGGAGGGATAAGGACTTTTAGTATGTTTATTTCCTAACTAGTCCAAACAAAGTTCTTAAGTCAAAGACCCTGCTTTCGACTTTTCCATCCACATACCCTTAGAGAGCACTCATTTCTCAGCCTATATGAACTTGTAACAGAGGTGTTCCTTCCGTGTATGTCCTGTGAAGTGTAACTAACAGTCCACCCTCCTACTGCCACGCTTCACCAACGTCCTAGCGGGATAGGGCTAAACCCTATCATCGTACATGTGGCAAAAATATAAACCCACAACTTTACGTGCTATTCGAAGCACGTAGACCGATCACCAATGTGTATAAACGGGACCATTAGTGTTTGCAACATACGAACCATAAGAACTTACCGCTTTTATGTTAACGCCCATGACCTTGTCCATAAAAAATGGTATTTCTGCAAACAAGATAGTCCCGCCCCAACTTTGTCCAATGTGGCTACATACAGACGCCCAGACTCCTTTACTTGTGAGAATTGACTTCCACGGAACCGTTAGAGTTTTCTGAAACAAAAAGTCCATATCACACTATACTTACCTTTACTATACCTATACTCAAATTAATTTGTGAGTTGTAAGCATAGTAGTTACTAACAACAGCAATTAAGAAAAACTGTTACAAACAATATTATTTTATATCATTATTTTATATTATACGAGTATAATGTTAGGGATTGTTATATTTGATGATAAACTTGAGATTAAACCCTAACTTACAGCTTAAAATGTCAAAGCTAACGGAAGTAAGAAATAATAAAGTAATAATTCAACAGAACGATAAAAATAGAGAAGCAATAATCAAGAAGGATTTTTGTGTATATTTTGCCTTATCCCAATTTTGTAAATTTTCTAATCAATTATAAACCATGAAATTGTTATAAATATTTTTTTGGAACTAAGTTCTTTATCGCAAATTTTGCTCCAAACGCTTGGTGGATGAGGGTTAGGCCGAAAAAAATGAAACATTTCGACCGTTATGTTTTCATCGTATCGCTTTCATACACTTCTTTATCGCTAACGCTTCTTACCGCGTTTTATGGTACGGGTTGTGGTAGGGTGAGAAACGTGACGCGGCGGCAACTTGAGCGTCAGTATTGAATCACCAGGTGTCCCACGACACCTCTGCTGATTTTTTTACGGCACAAAACGCTATACGTTACACTTTGCTTTGAAGCTTAAATTTGAAGCGCTGTAACCCATTGACGTACCACATTACAAGTAAGATACTGGACCAAATTTATTTTTTTGATAAATAATGTCACGGGAAGACGATATTTTTCATGCTTGTAGATAAAATACTGTGTACAACCGAACGTAATTAGCTATTGGGACAATCGTGTAGTATACTACGAACTCTTGTTTTTTTTTTTATTTATTCATCACAAATATCATAATAAACAATTAACCAGGCGACAACAATTTCATTCATTATAATTTTAAATACATATCAGCGTAAGTTAACGTTGGAAACCAAGGTAAATTAAATGTGTGTTATGGTTTCCAGCGCCTTCCTTCGGACCAAATTCGTGGATACAGGAAATAATTTCAAAACAAGTATTTAGTAAATAAAAGCAAAACAGAAAAATAAAAATCGTAGCTAGAAAAACAATTAAAATTATAAGTTATTCGAACTTTATAAGGGACGTATTTTTCATTTACTATATTTTTTATTCAATGAGTTAATAACACACAAATAATACATATAGATACATCTTTTTTAAACACAACAAGATCGTGAAATGTTATGTGAAATTAATTGATGTCTCTCATTATGTCACATTTGGACAAAATACTATAGGTTGCAGTCTTTTAAAATAAATTTTACAAGTACCTTATTATCTCCTAAATCATCTTCAATGTGCTTTCTTTCACTGGCACTTATATTCGGGTGTGTGGCTGGTGTGTCAGCTAGGAAAAAATAAATAACAACTGCAAAGCAACCGCACAAGACTCCGTAGAACCAGAATATACCTGGCCATCCGAAACTTGATGAAGCGATAAAGCCCGTGATTGGGAGCCCTAAAACTGGGCCTAAGGCTTGACCTGAAATTAATAATATTTGGAATAAGTATTTTAAACCTAAGCTGGATATAAAATTAATGAAAACAGATTTAGATTTATTCAGTGGTGTTGAAAGTCTAACTTCTTAATACGAGTGCATTGCAAGCTACATGACTTATTAACTAGATGGATTTTGCGTGAGTCCATCATCGATATAGAGATTATTTAAAATTAATTGCAATCTTTTGATTAAATTAATTAAAGGAACTAATTAAATGAAACGGGAAGGATTCGGTCAGTTTTGTCCTTTTCCCGGAATGTCCAATTTTCGTCCAAACCTCAATTTCCCAGAACATCCATTCTACGCGAAAATATTTAGTATTTTGTGTAACTGTGACATAATGTAAGAAATTAGGACAAAAGTGCTTGCTTACGAAAAACGAAAAGAATTTCATAATAGACTTGTACGAGTGTCCCAATGTCTAATTATGTCCACAATAATTTATCTACGACCATCAAAAACAATTTCACAAAAAACTACCAAAAGGACGTTTGTCAGATAATTTATAGTGATACTCGCATGATACTCGTCATGATACCTGAGCCCATAGGATGTATGTCTGAGCCCAATCAGAAGCTAGAGAGGAAAATGGGCGTGGCTTAAGAAATTAAGATAGACCGTTATCGTTCGTGATTGGTTCTCTACCGGTGTTATAATAAGTTTGGCCAATCACAGCTCAAAATTGCGGTGTTATAATGTAATATTATAACATCGGTCAAACAATGAAGGTACTTATAAAACCACTTTTGATGTTGTAATTACCTTATTGCAGTATGGGAGTAGATAAAAAGTTGAAAAAGACAATTAACTACCACAAAAGTTAGCCTACAAATAGTAGACTGCTTGAATAGTCTTTCTCAGTGAGATGGGAGGATATATCCAAAGTCATCTAGCTGGACTGGCATAGCAGAATTAAATTATAATTAAAGGATAAGATGGATAAAACTTTTATACAATTAATATTAGTACCGATACGCGATATGTTTCGGTTTTAATTTCTAAAATCATTTTTAATGGTTTCATTGTATGTTGTCCCTGATGAAGTTGAGATATGCCGCGTACCTTGGAGTAAGTTATGTGTAAGTATTACACATTTCATTGAACTAAGGTACAATATAACTAGTTAATCTTATATTTACCTCCATAGACCAGGGCACTCATCCTTCCTCGTTCCTGTACGGGCGCCCATTTGCCAAAAAAAGAATGTATCGATGGAAAAATACACGCCTGACTCAATCCTTGCAAGATTCTTAAAATCATTACGCAAACCCAGCCTCCCTGCCAATAACAACATCGAAAAATGCATGATATTATTTGATTGGATTATTATAACTGATTGGTATTATTGATATAATTAAATATTATTATTTGAATAATGATATATGAAACTTAATTACTTATCAGGAAAACTAATTGTCTGTCGTGCCTGTGCGCACTTGTTTCTTTGATCATCTCTAGGAAACAAAGAGTATTTAGGAAAAATAATACTTGTCAGGTTTTGTAAATTTTACAAGAGAGATAAAAAAAGTTTTATAATACCTGTTAGCGCAAATAGTTTTCTATTTTTTTTTATAACGAATAGGTTGAATAAAAATACAATTTATCAAGATATTATTTTGTTGAAAATATTTCTCAATGACGAAAAAAAAGGAAAATACACTTTGACATGAGTTTTTTTTTCTAAAAAAAAAAACCATTGTAACGAGACAAAGACCGGTTTTCAAAAAAAAAAAAGTTACTGCATTGGTAAAAATTTATCTGTATTAGGTAATCTTCAATTTTATTAAAAATTAATTTATTGGAAAAGTTATTCACATCCGTCACTATTATCGTCTTTATCGTCTTCATCGACGTCCACATCGGGTATGTTTGGACCCGCAGTAAATTGGCGGAAATAGTATTTATTCTCGAAACTGCTTAAAAACCTACTCAGATTCACCAGGTTTAAGTCTTTGCCAGCACACATTGGTATTTGTCCTGAATAAAGAGGTTGAAGATCCAATCCATCCGGTGAACGTTTTCTATTGCGTACCACACACCGACTAGAAGAACCCGAAAAATTTTGCCCTACTTTTATAAGTTTCTGGTGAGTTTCAGATGTTTCAATAATGCGTAGTTTACTTTATTACACTGTCGGTGAATTTTGGAGTATTTTAATAATAATAATAATTTTATTGTATAAATTATTGTGTACCTGTGGTACGTACCAACATCTATGTCATTTATTTATGTACGACATTAAACGTATCCTATTATAAGGACCTGTAACATATCGTTATCAATAAAGGATCTAAATCTTAATATAAATCTAAATCTATCACCTAAACCTATTATCTACATTACAGTACACAAACAGAACACTTACGTAATGTGCAGTCCACGGTAAGACAAGGAATAAAGCGCTGTTGGTGCACAAAGACGCAACCAGCAGGTATTTGCTACCATATCGATGAACCAACATCCCTCCTGGTATTTATAGCAACATGTAGCCCCAGAAAAATGAAGACAAAATTGTGTCCTGTACTTTCTTGCTCCAGTTGAACTTCGTATACTGAAACATTTTGAAAATAATTGGCTGCCGAGAGTTTTGCCTTGCATCTCATTTTGATTATTATTTTCTTGCCTCTACGTTTTATCTACCTCCACTCATATCGTTAAATCAGTTAAACGAAAAAATAACCGACCATGTGCGAGTCGGAATCGCGCATGAATTGTTCCGTACCATTATCTATAAAAATGGCAAAAAAAAAAACAAGTCTGTTGTATGGGAGCCCCCTTAAATATTTATTTTATTCTATTTTTTATTATTTGTTGTTATAGTGGCATCAGAAATACATCATCTGTGAAAATTTCAACTGTCTAACTATCACGGTTCATGAGATACAGCCTGGTGACAGACGGACGGACAACGGAGTCTTAGTAATAGGGTCCCGTTGGGCACCCTTTAGATACTAAAAGCTAAAAACACGGAACTCGCGGATCGAACGAGTTGTAATTTGAAATTGGTACTTTATACTTAAATGGACTCAACAATAAAATTAAAGAAAATCGCACAGCAGAGCAAAATGCTCATGATTGGTTACACTGTGTGTCATGTGGCACTGGACCACACAAAAAAACATTTTTGTTATTATTTTTACAATAAATACGTCAAGTTGGCGTCATATGAAGTAGTTACTCGTGCGGCTGCCGACGCGATATTAATGCAATGTCAATGTCAAACATAACTTGCGTTTACAAACAAAATTTTCATGAGGTAATTTTTCAGAGCTAATTCGATTTCTATGTTATTTTCGTTCACATTATGAGCTCAATAATAGTGCAGAATGACAATTTTGTTTACCCTAATTGTTAATTTTCATAAAGTTAATTTTGAGCAAATATAAGGTAAATTATTATTACATACGGCTTGAACACTCACGTATGATTTTTGTTGACTATATGCCAACGGTTGGCATATAATCAACAAAAATTACACGTGAGTGTTCAAGCCGTATGTAATAATAATTCAGTATGTCAGCTCACGCGAGTTTTAATAATATTACAAATATAAGGTGTTTTTTTTTTCTTGGTAGGTAGGTACTTACATAACATTGATAAATACAGACTAAAATAATTACTTTACACATTGCCGGTGGACCAGCAGGTACTCTATACAAATCCTGAGAGTTGTATGAATTACCTAGGTAAAGTATGTAAGGGACAATCATATTCATATTATTTCATACATTGCCTGGACGCCCTAGGTATTCTATACATTTCCTAGGTATTGTATAGAATACCTGAAATATACAGATTGCCGCTAAATACACATAACTAGGTATTAGTATACCAGTTTCACAAACTACTATTATTAAGATATCGTACCTTTTTATACAACTGACGTTTTTATTCTCCCGAAGTTATCCCCTTCGCATATTTACTCCTTGCAATCCTACATTAATTTGACGCAACGATATTCCAATATCGTTGATCTGACACCGCAAAAATGTTAAAAGAATGTACAGTGCTCTCAAAGTAACAATGCGCATACAAATTTTCGCCACTGTTCGGCAAAGTTCGTATTTCCTTACACTTTCTATACAACCAATAAGGTCACGTGGTACGTCCGGTCGCTCGGCTATAGATTTGTTTACGCATTATTGCTTTGGGAGTACTGTACATAGGTATGATGTAGTGCATTCTAAAGGCTTGGAACTTGATTTTGTGAAAGCTCATGTACTCGTATTCACAAGGCAATTTAGCATTTATTACATGCTGTTAAGAACTATACCGGAAAAAAGGATTTCTGTTTTCACAGCGCTAAAACACGCCTCCAGAATCTGCTACATTTGTGCAAAGATATCAATGTTTTATTTGCTTACCGATTTAACTGGCGTTAACTTGTGTAAATCATCTTCGTGATAAAGTTTATCATAATTGTTAGTTAAATTCTCATGTGTGGAGTTGTATTCACCATTGGTTGAAAAATTATTCTCAGAAGTCTTTAAATGTCCTATTTCTACTGGTCCAGCATACTTCGAGACCCCAGTCATTGCAACTAATGCCACTCCCATGCAAGCCCGGACGCTGTATGCGGTGGTCAGACTCAGAAACAGAATGAGGCATTGCTGGTGGCGGTAACCCCATCCTGTAACATTAAATATATTCTTTAAATTTATTAAAATATATGAGACTGTCAATTCGGAACTTTTAAATGACTGTTGAGTTATTTTATTTGGAAAGATTGCTGCTATGAAATAGATCAAACCGTTTTCTAGCAAAAGACTTACAAGAAATTCGTCTTATATAGAACTCGTTACCTTAATGATGGAAGACTCTTAGTAAGTTAGCGTGGGCGTTGGGAAATCCAACTCTAAACAAGTTTTTCAGAAATCAGATATTACAATACAGAACTAAAACTAACTAAAAATAATGCACATTGTTTTCGAAGATAATAATATGATAAATCTTATGACTATCTTAAAATGTGATTTGAACCTTCACACAATGAAACAAAAACATAGAGACGTCTTATATACGACGTAATAAACATTTTTATTATACAATCATTTAATTATCGTAACTTAAGTACGTTAGGGGGAGGGGGGGGTAGGGTGACCAGTGACCCTGCTGATCATCATCAGTCTGTTTTGTTTTAGGGGCCGGCATTTGGGGATGGATATATTGTGCCTGTTTGAGAGATATCCTCCCATCTCCCTCGAATAACTTCGAGGGGCATCACTTTCCCGTGCCAGGTATCACTTCCATGAACGCTATTATCCTGTGATTAACTTACCAATGTGAACAACTTGGATCTTAAGACCAATCACTGTAATTGTCAGGAAGTAGTCTAGCAATGTGATGTGACGCATACAATGGATTATTGAATAGTTTTTTGCAAAATTTTCATTTTGTTCATAGTCTTCTTATCATGTTTGTTTCGGCACCGTTAGTAATGGTATGGCAATACATTGCTTATTTTTCAGACATTGTATAGTATCTTAAACTTCAATCACTCGAATCTTTATTTATTTGATGATGGTAAATAATAACTCACCGTTTTTGTACTTTTCCTGTCCCTGTGTTCCATTTCTCGATTCAACATGGGGGAACCCGTGAGTTGTGTTTTCCTTATTAGCCATTTCGCATTCTTACATCAGGATCTTATTGTAAATGTTGTGTGACTGATCTTAACAGGTTTCAACATTAAATGTGTAAGAATAGCAGTAAGTAGACTTTCTTGTATCGCTTTGTCTACAAGGAGTGATATGACGCGGTTTATTTTATCAGAATACAAATAAAACGGGTTTATGACGGAAATTAAATAGCTACTGGCATGATTTATGTCTCAAGACGTTATTTAAGGCACTTTGTTGTAAACGAAGTTTTAGATCGTTTTTTTAGAAGTTTGAATTTCAGCACAATATCCGTTTGCTGAGTAGAATATTTTAATCTCACTTGGCTTAACATAAGGTACCTACCGGAGAGATACCCACGTTCTTACTTTCTTATATGGTATTCTCCATAATCCTAATTCCCACAATATCTCAAGGAACTATTATTACATGCGGCTTTAACACTCATGTGTGATTGTTGTTGACTATATGCCAACCGTTTCACCGACACAATTTCGGCATTATCAAGGCGAGTGTCGTTTTTAGGACGACGACGTGGCGTTCACCGTCGTTGTCAAACAGGCACTGGTAACCGCCAATCGGTGACCTGAGGCAGAAGGTCTTTGTGTGTGTGTAGGAGGATTTGTGTGGTGGATTGAGAGGGAAACACAAATACACAAACACCTTCTACCTCTACCCTACCCACATGCACACTCTCACTTCTATCAATAAGTTTAGTTTGTGAGAAAATAGTTTTTTTATTTTTTATTATTGTCATTGTCATCTTGTAAATATTATCTGTCATCCTGCCACCATTACTACTCCAACTGATGCCGGGCCCAGTGGGCCCGAAATATATCTTGGACTCTATTGTGATATGTTTTAGTAATTGTGTGTCTTTTATATTTATTTACCTATATAATAATATGTTTATCAAAAATAAAAGATTAATTTTACTCGTTAAAAGTGTATTATGTGTACATACCTACTTTACAAAATAAACTATTTTAATTTGAATTTGATCAAATCAAACATTTTAAATGATGATATTACCTTTATACATATTCAGCCATTATATTCTGGAAACTTTTTATGGTTCCTCTTAACAAATACTTAAATTATACTTGTATAGTAATTCACCTACCAACGTTGCCCCGATATCATCGCGCCCCGCTACTGCCCCACTTTCTGTGTGTTGAAGCTTCGTGTCTTGGATTTAAGGGGCTTTTATAGACAAACAAAATTATGTATTGTAGCCAAAAAGATTAAATTTATACTAGCTTCTTCCCGCGACTTTGCCCGCGTTGATTAAGTTTTTGTTTAATCATATCGAATCCCATCCCACTAATGCCGCTATCTCATCCTCACTGTTCCATCCCACTAACATCCAACGGTGTGAAGGAGTAACAGTACATCACTTTTCTATAGAAACTTGACAACCCATTGCCTTCCAATGGGAACTGATTTATGGGATAAAAAGTAGTCTATGTCCTATTCCAGATAAAGAACTACATTTGTGCAAAGTTTCAACCTAATCGTTTCAGTAGTTTCGGTGTGAAGAAGTAACAAACATTCATCCATCCAAACTTTCACATTTATAATATTAGTGGGATTAGTGGGATTCTGTTACCGATAATTACACGAGACTGAAATTAACCAATGCTTGAAATTCAATGTTAAGATATTTATTGTATTTTGAAAAAAGGTAGAAAGGAAATTTTTAATTTTTTAATTTTTGTTTATTTACAACTCATTTTCAAGTTAACTAAAGCTAGTTATATGTATACTTGCAGAACATATAAATATTTTAACTACTCAAAAACGAAATGATACAAAAAAAGATACGAAAAAGGCTCAGCATAATGTTGCAGCTGTAGCCACGACACTGATTTTCAGCGGATGCCCAGGTTTTAAGATTTGGTTTTCATCCAGCCATACACATTTATAAATTAAAAAATACTAGAAGTGTCGTGAGACACCCAGTTGGCACGAAATTCCTTTCGCTACCGACGCACACGCCGCACGTCTATACTGCAGTGTACTAAGAGTTGCGCTTATAAACACGCAAACACACATTACGTGTCCTGACGCTCGAAATCTTGCACTTTTTTTCGGCTTAGCTCTAATTCACCAAGCGTCTGGAGTGTAACGTACGATAAGGAACTTACAATTATACAAAAAGGAATACAACTAGGTTATTTCCAAAGTTACACCGAATCCTCTCAGTTTTGATACAAAATAACAAAACCTTTTAAACACGCATCCGCCTTGGACGAATAAACCACGCATCCACATAGCAATACTTTACATAAGTTGCACAAATATTATAAGTTCAAAGCATCTTTGCTACCATTAACCGTATTGAATCAATTTAGCACAATGTACAATGTAAACACAATGTAAAATATCACAGTGTAAACGTGTATTTGCACCCGAAGTACGGCAATACGGCTCACCACCCATCACGTTGGGACGTAATAACCGTCGGTGAAACGCGGGCGTACAGACTGTGGACTGTGACTTGCATTTCACAGTTCTCACTCGGAACACCTCTGAGACCCCCTCGGGGATTCATGTCGTGATTTCATGATTCAAAAGAGATAAGTGAAGAAAGATCGGTAGATAGATAAAAACTTTATTCAAAGCCTCTTACAAAAAAACACAAAAAGTACACTTTTAGAGCTTAACAAATACAAAAAGATCACAATCTTTGACATAGAGGCTGAAAGGGCGCTGGCTCAGCATACGCTACAGAATAATCTATGACACTGATATCCTGCCAGTACCATGCATTAAAAAGATCTATGTCGGTTGATCAAATTAAAACAATGACCTTCTAAAATTGGAATGCTAAATATACTTAAATAACATGTAATAAATTTGACAATAACAAAAATAAAATAGACACATATAATGAGAAGAGGGGAGGGAGAAGATGCTTATTTATCACCATTTTTAGGATTTGCCACTAAGCATGCTGTTTTTGTGAAAGCACTGAATGACTGGCGTGACGACTCTCTACAATATCTCGACTGTCCTTTTCTATCGAAACAGGTTAAGAACGGTTTCGCAGCCGGATTATATTAAATACCCGCCTTCTTCTAATGTCTCGAAACAGAACACTTAAATTCAAAATTCACTGAATAGTTATTCACCAAAACCTTATTTAACATAATATTATGTTTAAACGACAACGACGCGACGAACGAAAATAAAATCCGGTAAAAATGCCTGAAATGAGAAATTCTAAGAATTTACACAGTTTTTATTTAATTTTAAACATTTGGTAATGGATATTTTCATAAATTTTTTATGATATATTCACATTAGGCTTTAAGAAAAAAAAAAGGATGAAAGATAGGTATTTTTTCTTCCACACATTTTGTAAAACTTTGAATCGAATCCGGAGGCAGAAGATGTAGTGAAATATTTCTCATATTATTTTATTTTAGCTTTTTATAGCTCGCTCCAAAGTAATTCCACTAGCCACTAGAAATTTGAAAAAAGTGGATTTTCAGCCCACCCTATTATTTATTATTATATTACTTCAATAACATTTTTTTTCGTGCTTTTAAACCGATTTTGTAAGTTGTTTAGTATTTACAGGAAGTGACGTCATCATATTGGGTGATCGGATCTTTGAGATATTCGGATGCGTTCAAGAAAAATAAAATGTAGCCATGTAAATGTGGTAATGACGTCACTGTATGTCAAACGAAAGATATTGCTTTATTTTCATTTATTAAAAGATATGGAAAGCTATTCTTCAAAACGGTTTTCGAATCAGAAATATTGGCAAAAAATAGAAAAGAATAGTTTTTGATTATACTAAATACCAACATAAAAGGAATCTACAACTAAAAGTTTTGACCCTATGTTATCAATATTTAATGTCTAGCTGCGACAAGCAGTGTCGCGCTCGTATCGGTCCCTTCAGTCACACGAAAAACTCACGTAACTCGCGGCCGCTGTGACAATTATCTGTGAAAACACTGTGGCCAATGACAACAAGCAGCCGGACATCAAAATGGTACTAAAAAAAACCCTCCTCTCCTCCCCCCCGCAGGTGTCGTTCTTCTCGACATCCCCAGAGCTGTCGAACAAGGCTCGCTTCGAGTACTTCACGCGCACCATCCCCTCGGACCTGCACCAGGTGCGCGCGATGGTCGAGATCGTAAAGAAGCTCGGCTGGAGCTACGTCTCCATCATCTACGAGGAGTCCAGCTATGGAATTAAGGTTGGTGTAGATGTATGAAGCAGGAGATACTAAAAACCATTTTTTTTTTACTCACTAGGGGCTATCAAGCAAATAACGCCGAGAGAGGAATAGCTCCTTCATCCGATTCAACATCACGTTGTGTTGGCTTAGAAAATTAGAGCGCGTCAAAATTGGCAGAATTGATTTCGAACAAATCAAATGTCATTAATCCTGGACCTGTCTGCAGTTCTGTAGTAAAAGCCGCGTTAGGAGATTTTTTCCAGGATTATTAAGCCGTTACTCATGCCTGACGTCATGAAAGCAAAAAACATATAATGATTATAATTGTTAATAGGTATAAAATTCATTTCAAGCCCAAATTCAATTTAAATAATTCAAACTTTGATTAATTATTATTATTATTTTAATTTCATTCACTTCAAGACTGTATTTTACTTAGTTAGAAGTACAGTAACTACCGTACTATTTATCCGACTACTTTACCATTATGCTTTTGTCTTTAATACTATTATGTAATCGCAAGTAATGTAATAAGTACTTTTTACCTCTATTATTCTACTACTTACTCTACTTAGTTAGTTGCCCGAGGATATTCGAAACGAGCCAAATAAATATAAGTTTAGGAGGTCTCTTAAAAAGTATCTTAAAAACTTAAACTAAACTAAACTTAAACGTAAACTTAAAAAGTAAAAGTAGTATATTGTGTGTTATTGAAACAACATTAAGCTAACAGCAACATTAATTTAATTTTAAAAATGTCTGCTCTAAAGAAATATTACGAATCTTATCATGGAAACGGATGGCATTTAGTACGAACATTTTTGAAAATTAAATTTATTTATCAAACTGAAAATAAAAACAAAATTTAATACGTAGGTGAAATCAACTTTCAAACAAAAAACAAACAATGGAAATAGAAATTGAATTACAGAAATTATGAACTCATGAGTCTGTAAGAAAATTTCAGCTATTTCATAAGGCCCTGTCAGTGAGGGCAAAGCAGCACATCTTAGTTTATTCGTCCGAGCAGCATGAAGGTATTCTAAAACTTTTCTTATTACAATTAAATAAGCATTAATTTATTTTGAAAAATAACTAATAACAAATAATGAATTCAAATTCAAATTCAAAATTCAAATTCAAATAGTTTATTTTGCAAAGCAGGTATAGATATATACACTTTTTACACGTCAAATTTAATCTAATAAAGAAAATATATGTAATAAAATAATAAATGTACATGAACTAAATTAAAGGTTTATTTAATTTATGTAGCAATATATTTACGATTAAAATCATAGGTAAAATATATATTATACAAGGTAAAATCCAATCAGCCGCCCGAACCCATACCGGAGACCCGGCCAGGGACCAAGAACAAGGTTCAATGATCACCAACCGAGCCCCCAGCACGAATCCAGGCGGCCGACCAAATCCCATCCTATATACTACATACTAATAGGTTACATATATAAATACATGCCTACCTCCGCCCATTCGATTAGTCTTGCTAAGAAGAAGGGCAAGAAACTTAGCAAGATCATGTCTTTTTTTTCAACATAAAACTTATACTATACAATATATGACTTATATCTACTTTAACCAAGGGATAAGAAAATACAGCAGCAACAGCACAGCAGGAATTCAGGTTAATGAAAAAAAAGAAAAACATATATATCTTCGTCTACCTGTCTCATACACCTAGTCCTTTTCCTTTTACAGGCTGTAATCAATTAATGTTTACACCTTAGAGGAATCATAAGTTAAGAAATTATACTTTTTAATTAAATTATAACTTACTATCATTATCACTGTAACACCATGCTTCACCATCATCCAAATATTCATTTATTTTATAATATGAATAAATATAACCTTAGCTATATAAGCTTTTTATTTGTAGTTTTAAGCAATTATAATAGTTAAAAAAAGACAAACTTTATATTTTTTTCGAAATATTTCGGCCTCATCAGTGAGGCCGAAATATTTCGAAAAAATATAAAGTTTGTCTTTATTTTATAATATGCCTTTTAATGAACAATTATTACGAGTATTATATAATTATAAATCAAATGAACCCTTGTATTGTTACAGAAGCTCGTCCCGCAAGTTACGTACAAGTCTGATTATGCCCCCTGGTTGTTGTGTGTGTGTACTTAGTGTACAAATGCATTGAGTACATAGTACACATACCTACACTCGCGCACTTCCGTTATCGTTGCAAACGCACACAGGCATATTATGCCACTCCATTCCAAAGAGCCCTTATATATAAATATCCACAAACTATAACTATAACATTCATAGTAGCGCGCACTATATTACATCGCTGGGTCTCCGCATAGCCAGAGAATATAAAGTAGCATAGCGCAAAACAGGTGCTTAAATATACTTTAAAAAATTCTTAAAATATAATCAAAGGAACTCATTTGTTGTTATAACATTCTCAATTTGACTAAGTTTCAATTTCTTTCTTTTCAATTGTATTGGTGAAACGGTTGGCATATAGTCAACAACAATCACACGTGAGTGTTCAAGCCGTATGTAATAATAATTTAGTATGTCAGCTCACGCGAGTTTTAATAATATTATTGTTTCTTTGCATGTTTAATTAATTAATTTGGACCTTACTATTAAATTGGACCCTGTTTTAGTATTTATTTTGTTAAATAACATATAAAAAATTAAAATTCCAATCAATGTATATCATTCTACGTGTTCTTTAGAATATCATAATATTTTTTTTAATTTTTACTAAATTAACATCTGAGTAAAACCCGACCTTAATTGTGGCTTTTTGGTCACCAGCTGTAAGAACCACCATCTGTAGCATTCCGAACAGATAATACAAAATATATACCCGAAAAAAAAACATGTTTATATAATCCGGAAAGATGACGTATAGTGTGTTTCATAATAAAATGGTTCCTATGCCGTAATGTTGGCTCCCGTGATGTCTATCAACGATGTCTAAACAAGATGATTGGGTTAAACTAAATTTTATATAGCTAACTCTGGATCATTGCTACCAACATAACGGCAAAAGGCATTGGAACTATAGACAAATACCAAAAATACTGTCAAATATTCTAATCCGAGACTTAAGGCGGTATCATTCACCTATCAAACAAAAACGTGTATATACCTCTCGAATTGCATAGCAAGTAGAAGTTTGCAACACTTGGGTTAGAGTGCTCCCCCGTGTCTCATATAAACTTGTGTGTTAGTGCTCACCGTAATTCTGATTTAGGGAGTTAGTCACACATTTCAGAATATTACAGAGTTGACGTAATGGCCACTCTACATACAATGTGTGTATTCTTTAAGGGGTACTTCTAGTTTGTTATGTATGACGCACGGTCCGTACCGAGCTTTGTCTTTACTTGTGTCAGTATTTATTTTATTTTCAAGATTTATTTAGCCTCTGTGGTCTAGAGGTTTGAACGTCTCGACTACTAATCCGGAGGACGCGGGTAAAAATAGGGACAAATTTGTGTTCGGTTAAAGATAGTTGGAAATCCGCCGTTTTTAAATTAATCGCAACAGAACACTCAAATTCAAAATTAAATCAATAGTTATTCATCAAAACCTTATCTATGCATTGTGTATATTACCATCGCAAAATTTTCATTATTTTGTTAAATAAACTAACCATTATTTTTTCAGGATTTTTTAAATAATTGTCGGTTTTGACGTCATTTGAGAATTTTGGACATTATACTGATTGTTTTGCTTTTAAGAAACCGGCCCAATGCGAGTCAGACTCGCGTACCTGGGGTTCCGTATTGTGGATGATAAATTTAATTTTGTTGTTTTTTTCGTGAATTTCTCAACTGCTTAATTTTTCCTGTAATCTTTACGTAAACACATAATACCATGATTTTTTTCATATTTTTTGGTCCATCAGTTTTGGAAATAAGGGGGGACATTCATTTTTGAATGGTTTTTCAAGGATTTCTCGAAATAGATGCAATTTAATATAGCCAAACTGTATATTTTTACAATTAGCTTTTTAATACCTTCAATTTGATACCCATATTGTATTTTTATAAAAAAATTTTTTTTATTTATTTTACTATTTTTTTATTTTTCTCATTTATGCTCAACTTTTTTTTAATTACTATAGTTTTCCTGTAATTGGCCAGTTATGATCTGTAATCGACATTTTTTTTCTCGAAACCAGTGCCAGTAAATATAGTAAAAGTATAAATGTTTACAATCAGCTTTTTAATATCTACAATTTGAAACCCATATTGTATTTTTAGGATAATATTTTTTATTTTTCTCACTTTTGGTTTGGAAATATTTTGAACAATTTTTTTTTTTTTTTTTGCAATATGATATGTTAATTTTCTAGAACATTTCATATCTTTATCTTTAACGGTGCTAAAGTTATGAGGCTGTGACATACGGACGGACGGGCGGACGGACAACGGAGTCTCACCATAAAGGTTCCTTTTGTACCTTTTATGTACTACGGAACGCTAAAAAGTGGTCTGTCTCTGTCTGTCATCCATGTGTCAAATCAGTCGGCAGCAAATTTCCATAAATTTATCTTGATAGCAAAGGACACATTTCTAAACAGCCATTTCTCACGTCAGTGACGTCACACGAAGGCAAATGGAAGTTGCAGCTTTTTCGTAAAATATTCACCATCATGAGGTTTTCTAGATCACAAGTTACGGCTTATTAAACCTAAATCTCTAAATGGTTTTCGTTTGATGTGGTGTTTGTTGAGGTGATAAATTATCGATAGTGTCAGTGGTAGTGTCAGTGGTAGTTAGTGTCGTGAATATTAAATGTTGAAATGTCCAATATATAGTACCAAGATTTTCTCAGACAACAGATTATAGACTCCCCTAGACCAACACTGAATTTAAATCAATCTACGAACGAATTATACGCCTCATTCAAGATATTATTTGTAAGTTTGCATTCACAATGTATCCTTTTTTTTAGGTTATGAATAAAAATGTATATGAAAAAATATTTACTCGTATTTATAGAGTCCAGCAAAACCCTACGCACGTCACTGCACAGAAGCGATCGGTATTTTCATCATAAAGATATATTTTGCTCTATCCTGTTTAAGTCGGTCTCTTTACAATTAAACACATTTTTTTTTTCATAGTTAAATTTACTTACATTTTGAAGAATTTAAAGCCATCCGACTAAAACCACATGGTGTATGCGCGGTATGGCGAGATCGCAAACTTTATGCTAAACTAACTAAACTAATTCTAACTTATATTATGTTATATAACATCACGCAGCCACAGGCTGCTGATGTTGAAGAAAATAAAGCTTTATGGCACTTTTTCGCTTTTTATTATTATTTAAGTTTTTTAGTATATCTAATGTATGGGTAGGTATTTCATTTAGTATTAAAGGAAGCATGTACTCCCATGTTCTCATACCATATATATTAATTATAGTTAGGTAGTTT